>CM062817.1:1049543031-1050143031 GCA_031772625.1 Pinus tabuliformis | reverse complement strand
GAGAATGATATTTTGATGATCTTCATACTAAGATTCAAGGGAATCAGGAATCTGTCATAGGGGATAAAGCGCGATATGGGTTGCTCAAGTTCTTCGAGAACCCATTGATGAGGGCAGGAAAGCCACTTTTATCCTGTGTTATAAGCTACTATGACCCATATCAAGAGGAATTTGTGATACAGGGGAATAGGATCAAGATCGCGGTCTAGGACATATACATTTTGATAGGGTTGCAGTCCTTGGGGGTGGTGGGATAGATTCATCCATTGCTGCCTCGTGGAAGGCATGTTGGAGAGTTTTTGGATCATCATTGTGTACCTGGTACTCGGGTAAAGGACACAAACATTCAAATACATGACTTGGAGAGGCTTGAGAAAGGAGCTACAACCACAACAGTGGCGTAGATCTTGGGCAGTCATGCCTTCCACCGCATTTATGGAGGGAAGATGATGCTAGTGGAGAGTGTACAGGGAGGGACCTACTATGGGCGGGCCCAGATGTTGTTGATGTCATTGAAACATCATTTGGGTCTATGCAGGGAGCGAGCCAACGATAACTGTTCATTTGGGATAGTTTTGTGCTCATTCTTCTTTGAGAAGATCCCTAACATCTAACCACATGTACAAATCCATGATGAGGGCCCATAGGAGCCTAGGATGCATCGTTGGAGGTAGCTACTGTGACAGTATGAAGGGGGAAGTTCTGAGGGTTTTTTTGACCTTAGTTGTTTACTTATTGGGATCATATTCAATTGCACATAGATGATTATCCATAGAGAAGAATGAAATTCTAGGGAGATCCTGATCTACCATGACCACAAAGATGAGCATGGGGAATAGATAGTAAGTGATAGTTTCTATATTTGGCTGTATGTACAGTTTAGAAAATTTATGTATGTGGTAACGATTTTCAAAATTCTTACATGCAGATATAGAAACAGTGAGGCCAACAGGATATATGAGATGAGTTGCAACATACGGGGCTATAGATCAGAGGGGTCAACATCACAACAAAGACTAGATAGTGATGCATTATTGGAGTATCTTCATCGTAGGTTTGACTTGATACTGAATAGGGTGACAGAGCATGGGTGGCACGAGCTAGAAGATCATTATACAGATGTGTGTACTAGTCTTCCCTCTGAGTGGTGAGCTATCATGAAGTGCATAACGATTGTCCATCAGGCAGTCTGAGACTTACAAGCTGGGGGAATGGACCAATTAACATGGGAATTGCTAGAGGATAGTGATTAGGTCAAGTCACGTAGATACCCCCATTTTGTATGTATGATGACAACATGTTATGGGCATGTCGAATGTCTTTAGAGTAGTTGAATCCAGAAACTAGATGACAGATGTGATGATACATAATATGGTTATGCATATTTTTGTTATGATGTGGTTCACCATTTGTTGATTTTATGGATGTCTTCTTGTATATGCATGTGATAAATGCCAATCTAGAATGTTATTTTCAATGATATATACATAGTTATTTTGTGCTCTAGGAACATGATTGAATGTAATGTATTCAAATTCATGTGCCAAAATCCTAACTTGTATATATTTTCTAAATAGGAAAGGATTATGCACATGATAAATTCCATTCAATTACATGACTAATAAGAAGGAATCAAGACAAACAAGGAGGTGAAGCATGTGATGATCAAGGGTAACGACTAAAAAAACATATCACAACATCATATTCATATTGATTATTGGTGGAAGATATGATGCAAACACCATTGGAGTGGACTAATGAATGAAAATGGGTAAAAATGTCCCAAGCTACTGAGGCTAGATTATTGGAGAGGAGACTCGCGCCATCGGCGTAACCGACATATGGTGCAGATGATGGATCTATCTGAAAGTGAAAAGAAGAAAATGAATGAGATGATGGGAGATGTAACCTACCTAAATACAAAAATAAAAACAAACAACATGAATTTCAATGGGAAATGTTATGTGTAGAATTTCTTTAGATAGAGTGCATTGCGAGGGTTGGGAATAATTTCTCCTTGAGGACCATCTGAAAGGTATGTCTCCTTTCTAAAAAAAAATTATGAATGATATAAGGTTCATGCCATAATGGTTCAAACTTTCCATTCCCTAGGACATCATGAGCTTGGTCATAAACAAGAACAAGGTTGCCTTCATGAAAGGTATGAGGGTGGAATTTACGGTCATATTGTTCTTTGGTGTGCTTTTTGGCCATTTCAATGGTTTGCAAGGAAACACGATAGTCTTTATTGGTGCTCTCAAGCATGATGAATCTGCTCTCTAAAGGTTGGGTGTCTGGGAGGAGTTTGAAAACAAGGTGGAGGGAGGGGCTTTCAAGCTCTATCGGCAATATTTCCTCTTGTCTATAGACAAGGTGGAAAGGAGTGAACCCAGTGGCAGTTTGGACAGAAGTTATATAGGTCCACAACATAGGGAAGAGCATAAGATTCCAGTTGGTCTTTTGTTTATTAACCATCCGCTGAAGCATGGTTTTAAGGATTTTATTGATAGCTTCATGGTGTCCATTTCCTTGAGGGTAATAAGATGATGAATATTTGCATTCAAAACCCAACAACGAGGATAGATCACACCAAATCTCATCTTCAAAATTTGGTCATGGTTAGAAACCAATTGTTTCAGAACTCTGAATCGAGCGATAACATGGTTAAATAAGAATAGGGCTGCAATAGTTGCAGTGTTACTGAACGTGGGCATCGGTTTAACCCATTTAGTGAAATAGTTGACGACCATGATAATATACTTATGGTTATTAACAGATGGAGGTAGACACTCCATAAATTCAATATATCATTCACATAAAGGAACGACTGTGATGACAGGATGGAGAGAAGCAGGTGGGGCTCGAGCCTTAGGGGCGTATAATTGACAATTGGGACAATGTTTGACTGTATCAATGCAATTTCTAAATAGAGAAGGCAAAAATTATTTGGCACACATGATTTTATGGGAAATGGACATTCTAGAGAGATGACCATCACAAGTGCCACCATGACAGGCATTGAGCACTTGCTCAGATTCAACATTAGTGAGACAACGGCGAAAAAAAATGTTGACATCACAATGATAAATACCATCACTGATGAGGAGATAGTAAGGGGCTTGATGTAGAATACATCACTGTTCATAATGATTGAGATGGGAGGTGAACTTCTGGGTTCATAAATAGGTGATAATGTCACCATAAAAAGGGGTATCAGGGGTTATAGAAAAACGTTTTCATCTGGAAGGTCATCATTTACCGACGGATCCGTCGCACAAGTAGGAAAGTCACAAATGAAGTCAGCAAGGGCTAAACCTTTCTTATTCTTGGGCATGACAAATTCCAAATCAAATTCCTGAAGTATGACGATCCAATGGGAATACTTCCCATTGATGATCTGCCAACTTCACAACATTGGTGGTACACATAAGGATATAATTAAAGAGTTTTTGAATAGAGAACACAATGACCAGGGCCAACTTTTCTTCATGGGAATAGGACATAGAGGGACCACTAATGTTCTTACTAACATAATACATGACATGCTCATTTTAGGTTCCATCTTCCTGTATTAGGACCCTGAAAACTGAATAGGTAGAAGCTAAGATATATAAGATGAAGTCCCTCTCAAAGTTAGGCGGGCTTATCAAGGGAGCAGAAGCGAGGGCATGTTTGAGGGAATCAAAGGACTTTTGAGCTTGGTCATCCCTAATAAATGAATTTTAGATCAAAGGAGTTTGAGAAACCCATGAGCAATGGTGGCATAGTTAGGAACAAATCAACGAAGAAATTTGGCTTTGCCTTCGAGGCTTTGTAGCTCATGGAGGGTGCGAGGAGGAGGAAGTTATAGAATGGCTTGAACTTTGATAGGGTCAAGGGTGATAACATATTTGGAAATAATTAAGCCCAAAATTCATCTTCCAGGAGTGAAAAAGACTCACTTTAGGGGATCTAGGTAAATGTTATACTTGTGACATCAAAGGAAGATGGTAAATAAATCATCAAGGTGTTGCGATAGTAGTTTGTAAAGAGAAGTGAGATCATCTAGATATGCAAGGATAATGTGAGCTAGGTCATGAAAAAAATAGAACATGGCACAATAAAAAGTGGCCCCACCATTCTTTAAACCAAATGGCATGATCCTATAATCAAAAGTTCCCCACAGACTAGTAAAGGTGGTTTTAAATTGATTAGAAAAGAAGATACGAATATGATTGAATCCCACGAATCCATCCATAAAGGAAGGGACCTCATGTCCAACATACTCATCAATGATTTGGTCAATGAAAGGTGTGGCAAAATTTTCTTTGGTACAAGCTTTGTTTAGATCACGAAATTTTGCGCTGACACGAATGGTGCCTTGTTTCTTTAGAATTGGAACGGGGTTGGACACCCATGTTGTTTACTCATTGGTATAAATGAAACCAATGTGATTAAGCTTATCGATTTCATATTTAATAGTGTCACACTTGGAAGGATGGATAGGCCTTTGCTTTTGGCGAACGAGAATGGAATCAATCCATGTGTTGATCTGGTGTTAAACAATGGCAGGATCAAGTCCAGGCATATTAGAATAGGACCAGGTGAAAACATCACAAAATTATTTGAATAACCTATTGTAATCCTCAATTTCTTCCAGGGTTCATTGCGCCCCCAAGGTGATATTTTATTCAACCCTTGGTTTATTCAAAATGTAAGTTTTTATGGTAGGGGAAATTTTGGCCATATTTCCTTCTTCGAAACCATCTGATTCAAGAATGGGATTTTTGAAGCAATCGACCTCACTATGGATGACATCTTTGGACTCAAAAACATATTGATCATTGGTTTGATATGGAAGGAGGTATGCACAATGGTGCATATCATCCCAAGGATAATAAGGGGTGGTCATGGCTTCCATGATGTTTTCATCAGAAGGAAAGATGGGAGGATGAGAGGAAATGGGGCCACATGATGAAGAGAAACTACCTGAGGTGTCATCATGAGAGACAAGGTTCACATGCACATCATTAGAAAGGTTGGATGGATGACTCGTAGATGTGACATATACCGATGTTGAGGCCGAAGTGTCTTTCGAAGAAGGTTAAAAATAATAACAATAGGAAACTCCTAAAGAGTCTAAATATATCAATCCCATGGATGACGATAGGTAGAGAATATGTAAAGAACTATCCGTTATCTCGACATTAGGAGGGGGAATCATGATGGTGGTTTGAGAAACCTCCTATCCTAGCAAAGCATTGGGTCCATAACCCACAGGTAGAGGGGAAGTAGAGTCACTATGAGTGACATCTAAATAGTGAAGCACTTGAAGTGTATCATAAAAATATTTTATACAGGGACAATGATGGGAGTAATGTCCATACATATCACACTAAGCACAATGGTGATTCATGCATAAGGTTTTTTCTTTTTGGTAGAATCGGGTAAGGAAACATGTACCTCAGGAATGTTAGGGTTGAGAAAAGTACAAAGGACCACATTGTTAATATGAGGGAGCTCAGGACAATTATTTCTAAAATTCCCAACAACATCACACAAAGAACATGGAGAAGGATTTGGTGGTTTAGGAGGAGTGGGAGTTGCTTGGGGTGCCTTGTCTTTGTTTCCCTTTTTCTGAGCTTTTCCCCCTTACTAGATGCTTTTGAAATAGGAGTGGCTTCATATTGAGGTTTTTGTGGAATTGAAGCAAAGGAAGGTGAGGTAAAAACGGGTTGAACCAGAGTCAAAGATGTATAAGGTTTGAGTTGGTTGGAGAGAATGTTTGCGGGAGGACCAATGTACCATATTAGGATCCCTAAAGTGATGTTAGGTATACTCAATGTAACCATGGCAGAGGTATAAAATATTCCTAAGGGTGGGTGTTATGAAACCAACTCACAAAAATATAGAAAAGATAGATTAACGCCTTAGAAATAAGCCTCTTTGAGGGGGCAACCTCCTTTACATTACAAAAATGAACAATTCTTGGATGATACAAATGACAAGACCTCCTTTCTATATATAGGAGTCTAAGGGCTCATAATATAATCAAAGCTGACATAACAATAATAATGTAAGGGCACAATAATAACAATAATGTGCTTCTATGGGGCACAATAATAACAATATGGGGACTACATGGGCACAACAATATAATAAGGGGGTTGTAATAAAAACAATAAGGGGTTACACTAGTAGTATAGGGACCTAACATGCCCCTCTCCTTCAAAAAGTGTTGTCCTCAACGCTTGAGTAGTTCTTGATGCTTCTGTATAAAATTCTTGTCCTCCCATGTGGAATCTTTAGCGGGTAAGTTATTCCACTTGATGAGATACTCTAAAATTGATTGATTTCATAGTTGTTGGGTTCTTGTTTCTGTGACTGCTCCAGGCTCCAATATGATTTTTCCTTCCTCATCAAGTTCTGGAAATATTGTTTGAACTAGGATCTTCTGCAACTTTTGAATGAGTGGCCACACTTCTTCATCCTTCTTCCATTCATCCATTGCTTCGTTTATCCAATATGGTTGGATAATAGAAATAGCACAAAAAAATGCTTCCACATCCTCATCCTTTCTTGAGAGTGCATCTGCAACAACATTTTGCTTCCCTTTTTTGTAGATGATTTCAAAGTCATAACCCAACATATTTGTGACCCAATTTTTATGTTCTTCTAAAGATAATCTTTGTTCTAAAAAGTATTTAAGACTATCAGGATCCATTTTTACCTTGAAGTGTCTTCCCATTAGGTAAGGTCACCATTTCTTAAGTGCATGTAGTATTTCCAACATTTTCTTCTCATAAATAGATTGCTTGAGATGCATCCATAAAAATACCCAATTGCCTACATCAAAACTTCTTTCACGGTGATGTTGATCTACTTGTTGTTTCATTCGATTCTGCACCAAGGTGGCGTTATCCTTTAAAAGTTGGAGAACTTGTTGTTGATGCTCGATGTGACCTTTCACTGCTTGAATATTTTTCTTCTTGATATGTCCTTCTATCTTGAGAGTTTTAGGAGTGGTAATTTCTTCCAATGCATTACAAGATATGGTCGGATTCATTTCTTGATGCTCGATGTGATGTTTCACTTCTTGAATATTTTTCTTCTTCATATGTCCTTCTATCTTGATAGTTTGAGGAGTGGTAATTCATTTCTTCTTTCTTGATGTGATCTTTCACTTCTTGAACCTTTTTCTTATTGATATGTCCTTCTATCTTGAGAGTTTGAGGAGTGGTAATTCTTCCCAATGCTTTACAAGATATGGTAGGATTCATTTCTTCTTTCTATGGGGTTGGTTCCTAGTGTATATCCTCTTCTTTTGATGTTTCTTGATCATTTTCTTCCTCTTCTTCAAAATCAATGTAAAATAATTTCTTCTCAGCACACTTATGACCTTTAATGTATTTGTTATCACAATTGTAACAAAGCCCTTTTGCTCTTTTTTCTTCCAACTATTGTGGTGTCAACCTTGTAGGTTGTGGAAGTCTAGGAGAAACAACACTTCCATATTTATAGTTGTGAGGGGTAGGCTTCCCTATTTCCAAAATTTTGCTTTCCACTTTTCTTGCCAACCTGAATGCCCTCTCCAATGAATCAGGTTCCCAAAGACGAACCTCATGTTGAATGTTATCCTTTAAAGTCCCTATGGAGACATAAATCCTCTGCTTCTCTGGAATATCATTTTCTCTTATATTCAATTTTTTAAAGTCCTCAATGTGCTCTGCCATTGAACACTTTTGTTTGAGATTTATCAATTGGCTAAAGAAGGTGTTTCTCTTTGTATCCTCATAATGTGCTACCATTTCCTCTATGAAAACTGACCACGTAACAAGTGGTTTACAAGAACAAAGCCCTTTATACCACAAAAATTTATCGGTTCTAAATATGAATATGAAATACATACCTTTTGTAACAGTTTCACCTCATGTAAATTAAAATATTGCTCCATCTATAGTATCCAAATTAACGAATCCTTGCCATCAAACTTCCCCATATCACCTTTTCTTGATTTTAGGAGCTTGATCTTGAAACAACCGTAACTCTATAATTTCATATCTCTAAAATTATGTCCGGCAGTAGCCCTCTGAGTCCTCTTTCTAACCCCGCAATTCTGATCAAGATTGGGTTCTGCAAGGAAGAGTTATGTCAAATCTCCCACGATGACCTGATTATAGACTGGTTCTGTAGAGCGAACTTGTACGAAGTTCCACATGTCACTTTTTCAACCTTAGGAGCTAAAACCGATACACAAAAAACTACAGTCCGTCCTATTTTTGTAAATTCTTACGAAATTTCAATCTAATGCTTGCAGAGAAAGTTATAACGATTTTCACAAGGTCACCTATTTGGAATGCAATTCGGGAGTCTGCAAAAACCATAATTTCCTCAGATCATATATCTGAAAATATAGCGAGACAAGATCTAAAATTCGGACCCGAGGTTTAGAATGATTTCTTCTCAAATGGGTTTTGTTTTTAGCTTCTGAAAATTCGTAGCGAAAATGTTATAGTGAAAATTCCACGATGACCTATTTGAGATGGAATTCTAGAGCTTGCAGAAACCCTAACTACCTCATATCATATCTCTGAAAATATAGCGGGACAAGATCTGAAATTCAGACCCGAGGTTTAGAACGATTTCTTCTCAAATGGTTATTTTTTTAACTTCTAAAACTTCGTAGTGAAAACATTATAGTGAAAATTCCTCGATGACCTGTTTGGAGTAGTGAAACCCTAGAATCCAAAGCTCTGATACAAAATGTTATGAAACTAGCTCACAAAAGGATAGAAAAGATAGATCAATGCCTTAGAAATAAGCATCTTCGAGGGGGAAACCTCCTTTACATTACACAAATGAACAATTCTTGGATGATACAAATGACAAGGCCTCCTTTCTATCTATAGGAGTCTAAGGGCTCATAATATAATCAGAGCCATAACAATAATAATGTAAGGGCACAATAATAACAATAGTGGGCTTCTATGGGGCACAATAATAACAATATGGGTACTACATGGGCACAACAACATAATAAAGGGGTTGTACTAATAACAAGAAGGGGTTACACTAGTAGTAGAGGGACCTAACAGTGGGAATAAGAAAGGTATCTAACTGGAGGGGTAATGACACAGGGGAACTGCTCCCGGGTGGTTGAGTCCTCGAGGAATGGTTCCTGGGTTGAAAGGACTTAGGGAGATACCAACAAAAGGGAATTGACCTGGAGGAATTGTACCTGAAGGATGAGTTGAATTTGGAGAAGGGGGTTGCGAAGGAACTGGCTACTAGGAAGACATACAAGGCTGCTTGCTAGCGGCTCGTGATGCTTGAATCCTGTAAACACTTGAAGAGACATGATTTGAAGGGGTAGGAAGTGGCCCATAATAATCCCCAAGTATCATGGAATATTTATATACCTAAGGGGAAACATCTGTTAGGGTAGGGGTGCTATTATTTCCATTCATCAATGAGATAGTGGATTGAGGGGAATTCGACGACTATGGGTCATAATAAGTCAATTGATCAACAATGATGATATTTTCATTATGAGGGAAGCAAAACTTGCAAAAGACAAAGGATGTGACTTGTAACATGGTAAATGTGTAAATACGACCCAATAGGATGTTATAATCTAAAGGGGCATCAATGACTTTGATATCAATCAAGATCATCTTACCAGCAACAATGATGGGGAAGTTTTGATATAAACTGAGGGGCTGCGAGGGGTGACCATCCCAATCATGAAGAATGATAGTGGATGGTGACTGTTTAGGGGAACCAAGTTTCTTCCAAACACTAGTGGTCATCACACAGATGGAGGTGCCTTCATCTATTATACACCTCTAAACAATGGTGTTTTTTATGGAGACTAGTATCTAAAAGGCAACGAATAAAGGTAAGGGGGATGCTCCACTTTATAAACTTCAAAGATGATCATACAATCATCGGGGGGATCCACAATGCCCAAAGTAGATAGTAGATATTTCTGTTGGGATGGGAACATTTGGAGGACTTCCAAAATTGACATGGTAGCAAGAGACTGCGCCAAGTCATATATTATGCTATATGTATGGGTGACTTTAGAAGAAGCAACATTTCGACATAATGGACCTTTGGTGATCGTGGGATGAACCTATACCTTAGACGAAGGGATATGTAAGGTACCATTTGATGATGACAAGGGCTCAATGGAAACTTTGGGTTGGGAATTTCTCGCTGACTTATTAAGAGGTTTGTCATATTGGTGTGACCAAGTCTAGAGATTGATTTCTTCGAAATCCATTATGAGGATATGGTAATTATTTTTTCTAGATTGTGAAGGTTGGGGGGTTGCGACACTGTGGGTGGGTTGGGTAGCCATATATCCTTGATGAGGAAATGAATTAGTTAGCACTGTCAGCTGCAAAAAAAATGGACGAGGAGGTGGAGCCATAGGTTGATGTCCTCTTGAGGTAGCTACTTGAGCTTCCCATGCCTGGTGCATCTAAGGTAAAAAGGGACATTCATGAGTATAATGGTCAAAAACGGCACAACAAGCACAAGGTTTTTGGTTCTAAGATCCTTGTTTTGCTTGGGTTGTATATCCTTTTGCTGGGTTACAGGATTAGGTTGGTCACCCTTAGGGGCATTAGGTTATCGACCTTGCTTTCCTTGGTTACCTTGAGGTTGTTGATTTTGGTTACCCTTCCCCTTATTCCTTCTCTCAGGGTTGGGGGGATTGATAATACTCCACTGAGCATACACTTGATTCTGTGGAGGTGATTGCTGCAAAGGAGGTGGAGGCATGAAAGGTTGAGGTGTTGTTGTTAGTGGGGCTGGATCACTAAGTGGTGCATAAGGATAGTAAGGGTTCATGACAACATTTTGATAACCAAGTTGAGAAACAACTAACCCTAACATCAGATGATGCAACTTGGGAAATGCATATGATGTGCTTGTACCTTGGTAAGAGTTGACTGCAAAGGATCAAGAGGGGGATAGGTGTAAGAGGAATTGGTCCCCCCTAGGGTTAACCATAACTCGTGGGAGGTTGAGGATATGGTGATGGTTGAGGTTTGGAAATAGATCCAATGATACCATCAATGACATGATATGACCCCAGTGCATTAGTAGTACCAGGCCGAGGAAGATCAAGGAGGACAATATAAACATAACCTGACTAGGAATATATCAAATCATATTTTAAGGCTATCTAAAGATCTTCTACCTTAGTGTTACAGGGAAAAGTGTCTACACAGAAATAATTATCCCACTAAGGTGTGATAGCTACCTTAGAAACAAACAAAGTAAAGCTACTTTCGTTTTTCCTTTATGAAATATAGATGAGAGAAGAACAAAGAAGACCAACCTCTGTCTTGCGCTAATCTCCTAGTTCGATTCCTCTCTCTCTTGATAGTCTTTCACCACTTGCTCCCTTGTACACCCAGCTTCATAGAGTACCTGTAAGATCACAGTAGCATAGCACTATACAAGAACATGGATCTATAATCATAAACAATTTAGGATCAGATGTAAATTGACCATACAAATGCATAAAACATAAATGACACGAGTATGGAGGAAAAATTGAATAGCTTTTATTGATAAACAAGAAAGAGCCAAGGGAGTTACAACCAGTTGTTCTGACCCAGCATCATCCTCTCAGCAAGTAAGCCCCTCTTCACCTCATACAAAGCTTAGATCACCCAACACTCTGATGTTGTCTCGAGAAACCAACAAAAATTCCTTACAATATTCAAAATTCTAGCCTCTGGATCTCTGGGATGAGGGATCCATATATAGATATCTGTAAGGGAGATGAGTCAGCTTGTGATTTGATTAGTGTCTTCCCTCTGATAGTTTTTTATTCCACTTGGAGATTGATGATCTCTTACTCATCCTTGGTCGAATTTAGAGAGGCAAGTGTCACAGGAGAAGTTTCTAGAAGATTCCATGCCTCTCCACCTCGCGGAATGACACTGCCATTTGTCACTTCTCGCCCATCGCACCCCATAGAAGGGCTCTTTGAAATGCAACGCACCCACACAGTGTATTTAGGTGAGATGCAATGCACTTTTCCTCTGGAGCAGCTGAAATGATCCTGTTTTGACCAGTTTTGAGCAGTTTTCATGGAGAACTTCTGGGAGAAGCTATAATCAGTTGACCTTGTTCCTTTAGGGGTTAGAACAACACTTTTAGGGACTTAGGAGCCCTTGGTTTATGGACATTTCATGCTTGGGGTGGTAGTGCCCAAAAATGTCTATAACACTTAGTCTAAGGGAAGTGAGAGGTGACATATTTATCGATGGGGGCCAAATGGATTCTCAAAAACCAATCCATATATACATGGTCTTCAAACTCAAGGGCTCTACACAGGCTACTCCTTCTACGTCATTCTTGTACATGTTCAGAAAGGTGGGTGGCAGACGTTTGACGAAAAGAGGTAAAGAATTTGACACCTATGTCATATCGAAGCGGTAAAAGGAAATATGAAAGGAAGATATTTGATGAGAGTCGCAAAGGTAGAATGAGAGGCATGCAGTTGGTCCACATACAATTTAGTAGTAGCTCCAGTTAGGGTGCATTGGAAGAGACAAAGATAGATAAAGTCTTCAGTAATGGAATTTGATGAACGCCACGTGTGAAAAGAGGGAACATGATAGGTGGGGTGTTCTCCAAGACTACCTTAAAACTTGGGATTGTTGGAAGGAAGCTTGGTGGGAATGGGAGGCCAATTATGGTTATGGAGAAGAATATTGTTGATAAACTGGATGAAATTAGGGAGGCTCAAACCATCCATATAGGGAAGAAAGGGTGGATTAGTGGCCATACCTGAAGTGGTTCCACATATGGGGTTACCTTGGTTAAGACTTTAGTTAGCACATGGTTTTCCACCACCCACATTAGTGCATGACATGGTGGTGGCGCGAGGTTGGGAAGTTTCAGAATCAGAGGAAGAACTGGAAGAATCAGGACAACTAGAGACAGTATGAGGACTCAATGGAGGATTAGGATGATGGGATTGAACTCGACAAGAGGAAGTAAGATGTCTCAAAAGAAATTGGGGGTGAAGGCCATGAAGTCTCTGTGAAAACGCCTAGTGGGTGTAATGGTGTCAAGAAAAACATGACTCAATGGAGTAAAGGGTGATGATAGGAGAAAAGAGTAAAAAAGAGAAAGCAAACACGTAGTGCAGTGGTGCCAAGTGTAAACTACATATAATGATATGCTACTCTAATTCAAGCACACATGTCCTATCAAAGAAAAAATGACATGTATCTTAAAGGTGATCTAAATCCTAAAAAAGTCCTAATTCTATTGTTTTAGATGGCCTTCCAAGTGACGTGTCACATGAAAGAATTTGATCACCACAAGAAGAGTTGTCTATAGAAAGGTGGGGTAGAGGACTAATTGCTTGCCCACAACTACTCCTATAGGGTGTTTTCCTAATATTTGCCACTAAGGTTACCTTCGTCCCATGGGGGCAGTCGAGTATTGAGCTTCTTGGTGATCAACTTCAGCACAAAATTAGCTACCACGAATTGGGAAGCCTCGACGAGAAACACACTGTTAAGATTAGGTATGTTCTATGCTAGAGCAATTTATTTAAATTTTCACAGTTAGTAATCACATCAGCATTATGATAAACTGCAGATAGAACATAAATATAAAACGCAGAAGACAAGCCAAGTCAAGAGGACACAAGATATGGCGCGGGCCAAGGACAAACCCCACAGTGTGTGGGGAAACCCTTTGATCAAATCTTCTTTTATCTTCAAAGTTCAGCAGAGAGAGAGAGAGAGATTACATTTACAACAGAAGTCAACACTTTGACTTATCTGGATCTAGCATAGATCATTTCGAATGATGAGATCAGTTGAAGACATTCTGCTTCAACTAATTCTCAAGGTGACTCCTTCACCTATCATCGTGCTGCATCTCGTCCATTTGCTGCACCTTACTGTATAGCACCATCATGCTACACATGATCATCATGCTGCTCATGCTCTCATACATTACTGTGCTTCCTATGATCTTCATCATGTTGCCCATACATCATGCTGCCCATGATTACTTCGCCCACAGTGTCACATTTTTCATCATCGTTCACCATTGCTTCATAGAGATCTTGACCTTGCTATGAATGTAATTATGCCCAGACTTCCAGCGCTGAGACTGAGGTTGTCCTCATTGCTGCACCATTATTACATCATCATGAAGACCCTCACTGTTGCTTCTTTATCATATCCATGAAGTCTACCTGAAGGTTCGATCTCCATGTGTGTCTAAACTGTAATTGCAACCGTGGAACTTTATCTCGAATACCCATCAAATTACAGTTCACACTGAGGTATACAGGTTAATATAAATTATATGCTGAGATCCTTGATCATAGGACAAATCCTTCAGCTTCATCTGTTTGATGAAAACACTTGTAGGTTGACAAGATGTTGTTCATATATATTCCTAGATTTATACATCCGCAAATATTTCCTTTAATCACAGGTATACCTAGGTCTTCAATAAGCAGTGTAGTTCCATATACTTTGACTGCGTTATAAGTACGCTGCCAGAACCGAGAATATTACAGCCTCATCTGTTGCGTGGATATGCCTACATGGATCATCCTTTCACTGCATATATGTCTCCTCATGCTGACAGCGTTGAGACTTCTTCCATTGACTGCGTTATGTGATTCCATGATCTGCGTGATAGGACTTCATGACTGCGTGGATATGGTCACCATCTTTCATGTGGATAGATGTCCGTTCGAGTGAAGTCAAGAAAGGGTTGAACCTCCAGCTCAAGCGTTGACGTGAAGCTCCGGTGGAGGTCCTGGATGATTCGCAAATAAACCAGGCCATTTTCTTCGTTGTCTGTCCTCAAAACGTGCGTGGCAACCCTCAGCAAGTGCTGCACGTAAGGCCGAAGCACTTGGTTGTGAGGCAACTTACTCAGAATCTCTATAATAAGATGCCGCAGCTTATGTTGGTCGCTATTCTCCATCACATGGGGCTCGATTTGGTATAGCAGCATATTAGACAACACCCAGAAGTGACTTTTCAAAAATCTGAGGTACTCTGAGCCGTATACAAACTCAAAATTATCCTTTACTTGTTTGGCCAACTCATACCTCATCTGTATAGACAATCTTGGCTCTGATAACTTGCGGGCATGTTGTTCCATGGTAAGATCACCCATTTTCTTCTGCTATTGTTTGTCACCCGCTTGGTACGAATGAATCCAAACCGAAATACTGCAGAGAGTATAATGACGAGATCACTCTGTGCACGCTCTGACAAAATCAGACATGTATTGTGCGGAGGAGTTCTTGAGAAGCCTGTCAAATCAAGAACAGAGTCAGGCTGCGTATATGGCATCATGTTTATGGTGTATTGCTATGCGTTAGAACTAGGGCATCATAAGCCAACGTTCATTCTCATGGTGTCTCTCTCCTGTTCCAAAAACCCAAGACGTGGAGAGGAGGAGATCACCTCAAGAATGAGTGTGTTTAAATGACATCAAATCCTCTTATATTTATACTAAAGTGAGGATGATGAATAGACACGTCGGTTGGGCTTCTAGAGCCTACATAAGAGCTGGTCGGCTTGATAATAATTACATAAACAAAATAAATTCATATCTCCATAAATACTTATTGGAATCGAATGATCTTTGGATCAATCCTACACCTCTCGACGAGAGGGATCCAATAAAAATATCAGCTACCAGAAATAAGCTAACCCACATGGAGTTTGGCCCTAGTTGCCAATTTAACACTCCCTCTCAACTAGGGAGAACTCCATCCGCTGATCCATATGTACGATTGTACTATCTCTGCCATTAGTGCCTTGCACTATTCTGTCTAGCTCTGCTGGCTCTGCTCAGCTCTGTTGGCTCGGCTCTGCTCTGCTGGCTCTGCTCTGCTGGCTCTGCTATCTCTGCTCTGCTCAGCTCTACTGGCTCTGCTCTGCTCATCTTAGCTCTGCTAGCTTTGCTCTGCTGGCTCTGCTATGCTGGAGTCATATCATTCTCCACTGACCTGAAGTCAGTCTCAGAATGCATACCACTAGTCCCAGACCAGTCTCAACTGACCCGAAGTCAGCTTCATAGTAAGTACCACTCCTACCACTGGTCCCAGACCAGTATCGCAGTCTCAAAGAGTGTACCACTGGTCCCAGACCAGTCTCAACCGACCCGAAGTCAGCGTCATAGTATGTACCACTCTCACTGGTCCTAGAACAGTACTGCACTGACACGAAGTCAGTCTCGGAGTATGTACCACTGGTCCCAATCCAGTCTCAGCCGACTCGAAGTCAGCGTCATAGCATGTACAACTCCTACCACTGGTCCCAGACCAGTATCATTGATCCCAGATCAATGGAGGACATCCTAGCGTAGGGAGTATGGTAGATACAACGATGCGTCCATCGGTACTACTATGGTCCCTAACTTCATTTCCCTGCTCATTGATCAGATGAGAGGTACTTCCCATGAGTCCCAGACTGCATGGGTAGGGTGCCTCGACAGGAGAACTTAATCAATCCTGTCCTCACAGGAGAACACATCAATCCTGCTACAATCGCCATGGAGAACACATCAATCCAGGCTGCCATGGAGAACACATCAATCCAGGCCTCACAGGAGAACACATCAATCCTGCTACAATCACCATGGAGAACACATCAATCAATAGGAGAACACATCAGTCCTGCCACAATCACCATGGAGAACACATCAATCCAGGCCTCACAGGAGAACTAATCATCCTGCTACACAAGAGAGTGAATCATCTTGTCCCACAAGAGAGCGAATCATCTTGTCCCACAAGAGAGCGAATCATCTTGTTTCAGTGCGCACCACCAGGGGAGGGTGAGTCACCCTGTGGTCGCATGTTGCTCCAATAGAACTGCAAGCCCCCCAAAGCTCCTAGAGCTCAATGTATGCAGCATGCAGGACCCTTTTACAAAGGTCTCTCGACGACTCCAAGTTGTTCGGGAAAATCACAAATTTGATCTTTCCTCAGGGCTCTGTCCTGTACATCATCTCAGTGTGATGGAGCCTCCTTGATCATCGACTTACCATATCCCAGATAAGGCAATAATTGATGTCTATCTGCTGGAGCAATTGTCAAATACGGGATTCCTCAATAATCGAATCCCATCTCTGGTTGTCACAGAGATTCACAGTGATATTCATCATGTGTACAAACAGCTCACTGAAGAGCTTCAGCAACCAGACTGCCTCACAGAAGGCCATACTATCATCAATGTATTCTGCCTTGGTGATGCTCAGAGTCACTGACTTCTGCTTCCTGCTCATCCAGGATATCAAGGCAGATTCCAAACAGCACTGAGAAGTGCTCTAGTGATCCTCCATGCTTCCTGCCCACTCATCATTTGAATAATCATGTGGTTTCATATTTCGAGTAGTGTATCTCAATTCATGAGAGATTGTGCCCTGAAGATATCTTAGAAGATTCTTGGCACCAATCTAGTGAGGCTCAACCAAATATGAGCTCACCATGCTAACTGCAACATAGATGTCCAGACAGAGGTTCTCCAAGAACATCAACCCGAATGAGTTTATGAAACTCAGAGGCATTTCCCAAATCTGGTCCGACATCATTACCGTATAACTTCTGAAAGTTAAGATCCTCGAGGCAGTCACAAGCTTGCAACTTATCTTCTCACATTCAAAATCCAACTCCCTTTGTCTTCTATAGATGAGAGGGTCTGCACTTGTCAGACATAGGTGCCGGTACGAGAGGTTTATCATCCACAACCTTCGAGTAATGGTTTGGATCAGTTTCACTCCTAGTGAATCTCAGCTGCATTAGACAGCTATCAATCCTCTCATACTATGCCCGAGGTGTTTTCCTTCAAGCCATAGAGGGTTTTCTTCCACCTGTATACATGAGATTCCTTGATCATGATTCTCAAACTCCTCGGGTTGTTCCAAACCTGTGAACCTGCTGCATGAGGGGAATGATCGCCTTATAATATTTTCCTTTGGTACTTTTCAGATATGTACCTTCATGCTTCTTTTTGAATTCAGGCATCCAAGTCACCATCTGACTCATAGACCTCCGGTGCTGAGTCAATGGACATGGTCCCCAATGGAATTCCTGCAACTTGATACAACCCTGAACTCAAAAACATCTTTAAAAGATCTATGTTCAAACACGTACCTTTCCATCGATAAGTGCCACCCTGTAACCTTTGACTCCCATTTCCGAGATGGACATCAAGTTCGATCAGGTACATAAAAGAGATTTTTGGGTTCCTTGCTTTCGTGGAAGAGTCAACCATTTCCTTGATGACCTGCATTACCAGTCATTCTTTTGATCATTGAAGATGTCCCAGGAATGATTGTTATCTTCATCAAGAGATGTGTCTCTGCCATTCAGACACTCCTTTGCATAACGACCGAACTTATTTCAACAAGGCATCTGCCTTTCCTTCCACCCTTAGATCCGAACTTCCCAATGAATTGATTCTAAGATGGACCATCAGAATCTCCCGCTGCGCCATTCTGATAACATTCTCTTCTTTGACTTCACCCTAGGTGAATTATGAGGAACCCATTGATCCTTCTGTCTTGTCCCAACTGTCTTCAGTGATTGCTCTTTCACTCCTGCTTGGGCATTGTCTTCACCTCAGCTCTGATACCATGTTAAGATTAGGTATGTTCTATGCTAGAGCAATTTATTTAAATTTTCACAGTTAGTAATCACATCAGCATTATGATAAACTGCAGATAGAACATAAATATAAAACGCAGAAGACAAGCCAAGGCAAGAGGACACAAGATATGGCGCGAGCCAGGGACAAACCCCACAGTGTGTGGGGAAACCCTTTGATCAAATCTTCTTTTATCTTCAAAGTTCAGCAGAGAGAGAGAGAGAGATTACATTTACAACAAAAGTCAACACTTTGACTTATCTGGATCTAGCATAGATCATTTCGAATGATGAGATCAGTTGAAGACATTCTGCTTCAACTGATTCTCAAGGTGACTCCTTCACCTATCATCGTGCTGCATCTTGTCCATTTGCTGCACCTTACTGTATAGCACCATCATGCTACACATGATCATCATGCTGCTCATGCTCTCATACATTACT
Source organism: Pinus tabuliformis (assembly GCA_031772625.1). Taxonomy (NCBI): domain Eukaryota; kingdom Viridiplantae; phylum Streptophyta; class Pinopsida; order Pinales; family Pinaceae; genus Pinus; species Pinus tabuliformis. The sequence goes on along the minus strand of CM062817.1, from coordinate 1,050,123,944 downwards.
GTGCTGCCTATGATCTTCATCATGTTGCCCATACATCATGCTGCCCATGATTACTTCGCCCACAGTGTCACATTTTTCATCACCATTCACCACTGCTTCATAGAGATCTTGACCTTGCTATGAATGTAATTATGCCCAGACTTCCAGCGCTGAGACTGAGGTTGTCCTCATTGCTGCACCATTATACATCATCATGAAGACCCTCACTGTTTCTTCTTTATCATATCCATGAAGTCTACCTGAAGGTTAGATCTCCATGTGTGTCTAAATTGTAATTGCAACCGTGGAAATTTATCTCGAATACCCATCAAATTACAGTTCACACTGAGGTATGCAGGTTAATATAAATTATATGCTGAGATCCTTGATCATAGGACAGATCCTTCATCTTCATCAGTTTGATGAAAACACTTGCAGGTTGACAAGATGATGTTCATATATATTCCTAGATTTATACATCCGCAGATATTTCCTTTAATCACAGGTATACCTAGGTCTTCAATAAGCAGCGTAGTTCCATATACTTTGACTGCGTTATAAGTACGCTGCCAGATCCGAGAATATTACAGCCTCATCTGTTGCGTGGATATGCCTACGTGGATCATCCTTTCGCTGCGTATATGTCTCCTCATGCTGACAGCGTTGAGACTTCTTCCATTGACTGCGTTATGTGATTCCATGATCTACGTGATAGGACTTCATGACTGTGTGGATATGGTCACCATCTGTCGTGTGGATAGATGTCCGTTTGAGTGAAGTCAAGAAAAGGTTGAACCTCCGGCTCAAGCGTGGATGTGAAGCTCCGGTGGAGGTCCTAGATGATTCGCAAACAAACCAGGCCATTTTCTTCGTTGTCCATCCTCAAAACGTGCGTGGCGACCCTCAACAAGTGCTGCACGTAAGGCCGAAGCACTTGGTTGTGAGGCAACTTACTCAGAATCTCTATAATAAGATGTCGCAACTTATGTTGGTCGCTGTTCTCCATCACATGGGGCTCGATTTGGTATAGCAACATATTAGACAACACCCAGAAGTGACTTTTCAGAAATTTGAGGTACTCCGAGCCATATACAAACTCAAAATTATCCTTTACTTGTTTGGCCAGCTCATACCTCATCTGTATAGACAATCTTGGCTCTGATAACTTGCGGGCATGTTGTTCCATGGTAAGATCACCCATTTTCTTCTACTATTGTTTGTCACCCGCTTGGTACGAATGAATCCAAACCGAAATACTGCAGAGAGTATAATGACGAGATCACTCTGTGCATGCTCTGACAAAATCAGACAGGTATTGCGCGGAGGAGTTCTTGAGAAGCCTGTCAAATCAAGAACAGAGTCAGGCTGCATATATGGCATCATGTTTATGGTGTATTGCTATGCATTAGAACTAGGGCATCATAAGCCAACATTCATTCTCATGGTGTCTCTCTCCTGTTCCAAAAACCCAAGACGTGGAGAGGAGATCACCTCAAGAATGAGTGTGTTTAAATGACATCAAATCCTCTTATATTTATACTAAAGTGAGGATGATGAATAGACATGTCGGTTGGGCTTCTAGAGCCTACATAAGAGCTGGTCGGCTTGATAATAATTACATAAACAAAATAAATTCATATCTCCATAAATACTTATCGGAATCGGATGATCTTTGGATCAATCCTACACCTCTCGATGAGAGGGATCCAATAAAAATATCAGCTTCCAGAAATAAGCTAACCCACATGGAGTTTGGCCCTAGTTGCCAATTTAACACACACACATTGTGATCTAGCCTAAGCACCTTTGAATTGAGTTTCTGATGCGCTTTGGTTTTGGACCGTGGGATGGTGAAGGATTTTAAGCTCCCTAATGTGTCAAGTTTCTATGTCTCAATGTAAGCAATGAATGGGTGTTATGGGAATCATATCCCACTAATCTTATACTTAACTACAAATATTGTTTTGGCCTTGGTGTCCAAGAGGGCTTAATCTATGTGAGTTAAGTTATTAAGGTGGATTGTTTCAAGTCTTGGCTTGGCGGTGATTACCAAGCTCACGTTCGCTTAGGGTGTGTGTGTATGTGGTAAATGTGTCAAGTGGATGAGTTAATTAAGCATGCTTTTATGATTCTAATATCATTGAAAATAAAGTGCGTAAACTGTAAATAGTATTAAAATGAGCAGTAAAATAAACAAGAAACTGAAGCACACAATTCCCCACCCAAGAAGGAAATCAAGAAGCAAGAGAAGTGATGGAAAAAAAGCTACTCAAAGACACAAAAAAGGGGCAAAATATCTAATGTCTAAGAGATTTGGATCTAAAGGTAAAATTCAGTTGAAAATGGTGTAGAAAACTAGCAAGAAAAAGAGGTGAAAGTGTTGGAAAAAGACATGTAATAAGATGAAAAAGAAAGGATACACAAAGGGATCCTAAGGGGAAAGGAAAAACATATTATAAGTGGAATAAAGTGTTCTAAAAATATTCTTACAATGACTGCAAAACAATGGACAAAACACTGAAAAACAATGGCTAAAAATGTTGCACACTAAACTCCTCAACTCAACAATTCTCTTCCTAAATGATGGAGGTGTACTCTAAACCCTAGGGGGATTTTTCCTTCCTCAATGAGAAACTAATAAGTGGATCCAGGCCTAGAGGTGACTCAGGAAATAACATAAACCCTTCCTGAAACACCCGCAATAGTCTCGGAAAAATCTGGAAAAACTGAAAATTTGCAGAGCGCATAAATTGGCTTGGAAAGTGTGATGGGTGCAATTTTTTGGTTAAAAAGTGCGCTTGGCACAAAAAAAGGGCCAAAAAGTGTGCTTTGTTCCCTTCTCTTGCTTGACATATCTAACCCAGATTGTGTCGTCTCTTACTCGGTTGGTACCTGTGACCTACAGAATGATGTGAAACCCCAACAAAAACGAAGAATTTTCCAGAAATAGAAGAGATCTAAAAATAGAAATTGAGAGGAATAAAAATTCTAGAAAAACACTAAAAATAGTTGAAACAACAGTCACCAAGGTTTTGAATTACTACATCAACATAGCCACCATTTGTTGTTGACTAAGTAGCTAAAGACCTAGTGTAGTTGCCATTTGTTAGTGTGAATTATTTCTGCAAGTGAGCAAAAATCCCTTCACTTAAGTTATATGTGACTTATAACCCTAACAACAAAATATGGTTGCTTTTATGCTTCAGATCTACAATAAAACATGAAGAAAAACCCTACAATATATCTTGCAAATGGAAACATATAACAACATAAAATAAACGTGCAATAACCCAATGGAGGACTTAATCAAATGATTGTATTAATGAATACACCCGGTGAGGAGAAATTACAACATGGGTTTGCATTTCCGCCTTCGTGGGATGGGTACTTTTCATGTCATTGTGCTTCAGTAGTGTGCTTCTCTCTCTCTCTCAATTTGCAATGGGAAAAAAACAAAAGTAATGTTTGAACTCAAATGGGAGCTCAAATTTTATGAGACAATAATGTTGATGATGAAATCCCTTTGTTTATAAAAAAATATTGAGCTAAATTAGGAATAGAAAATAATAAAATGTTATAGACTAAATCAAAATCTAGCCATTGTGGATATTTTATTATATTTTTTGAGAGGGAAAACATATTCAAAATGGTCAAATATATTAATTTAAAAAGCGGTTGAAGTAATTAATAAATAAAAATGATTTGTTAATAATTTTGCGAGAATTAAGGGAAAAATGAATTTGAAATAATTATTAAATAATGATTTAACAATTATCTCAAAAAGGAAAATATGGAATAAATAAGAATAATAAAAAATTATGATTTATTTAAATATTACAAGGTAATTAAATCAAAAGTGATGAGAAATAATGATTTAACAATTATTTCTAAATAATATTAAATAAATAATGGTTTATTTAATTATTTTCATGGGGTTTTTGGATTTTAATGAGAAATAATTTAGGAAAAGTGGTTTACCAAATTATTTCCTATGGTTTAATAGGATAATGGGCAAGCCGACCACCAGGATTCCATATTTGAAATAGAAGGTAAGCTCTGAAATCAAGTTATTTGTGTTTTGATTGACCCAAGATCAAATTGAATTTATTTTGGCCCAGTATGTGTGGAGCAGCGTCAATTGGCAAAGGAGGCACACGAAGAATCGTGGATATTTCAGTTGGAAATAGGGACAAGGAGAAGAGTTGAGTGTTGGGTGAGGGATTGCCCAATTGAAATAAATGGCATGAAAACCATTGCAAATATTAATGTGCTTCCATTAGGAGTTTATAATGTACTATTGGGTATGGAATGGTTGTAAATTCATCACGCCAAGGTAGATTGCTTTGAAAATGCAATTGAGTGCTTAAATGAGGGTGGGGAAAGAAGGATATTGCAGGGAAAGTGAGAACCCATATCAGTAATATTAGTTACAACCATACAAGCCAAGAAAATTTATAAGAAGAGATTCACCATATTTGTTATACAAAGTTCTAGCAGTGTTGAAGCTAACAACAATGTTGGGGAAAGAGATAGTGACATTATATTAGAATTATTCCATTTTGAAAAAAATCCAAGATTTATTTCTTGAAGAGGTGCCTAGGTTGCGTTCTCATAGAGGTGGATTTCTCTATTTAATTAATTCCATGAGGAGCTCCAACATCAAAGGCTCCATATAGAATGAGCACTCTGAAATTATTGAGTTGAAGCTACAACTCAAGGAGATGTTGGACAAGGGCTACATAAGGCCAACCGTGTCTCCATGGGGAGCACTAGTTCTATTCATTAAGAAGAAGGATGATACACTAAGGTTGTGCATTGAATATAGATAATTGAATAAGGTGACCATCAAGAACATATATCCCTTGCCAAAAATCAATGATTTATTCAATTAGTTGAGGGGAGAAACAATATTCTCCAAGATTAATCTGAGACCAAGCTATCATCCTGTGTGCATTAATGATGAGGATAGCCATAAAACAACCTTCAAAACAAGTTATGGGAATTACAAGTTTGTGGTAGTTCCCTTTGGGCTTACGAATTCCCTTGTAACTTTTATGTGCCTTAAGAACAATGTGTTGCACCCTTACTTGATAAGTTTGTAGTGGTTTTTGTTAATAACATTTCGGTCTATTCAAATACCGAGGAAGAACATGAAGAGAATTTAGCCATAGTAATACAATTTTTAAGAGAACATAAGCTTTATGCAAAGCTTAATAAATGTGAATTATTTCAATCATGGATTCATTATTTGGAACACAATCTCTCAAAAGAGAGAGTAGTAGTTGCTCCAAAGAAGATTAAGGCCATCACGGAATGGCCAACAACTACGAATGTGGCTAAAATAAGGTTCTTAATGGGGCTAGTAGGATATTACAGGAGGTTGATTAAGAAATTCTCCAAATTGGAAATTGACTGTGTAGCAAACTTTGATCAACTAAAGTAATTGTTGACCCATGCACCAGTGCTAAAAATAACAAACCCTGAGAAGGATTTTGTGGTTTGCACAGATTTCTACAAAGAGGGGTTTGGTGGAGTCTTGATGCAAGAAGGCCAAGTGTTTTGTTATGAATATTGAAATTTAAATGAACATGAGAAAAACTATGTAACTCATGAACTGTAATTGGCTTCCATAATCCATGCATGGAAGATGTGGAGGCACTACCTCCTCGGTAGAAAATTTACTCTAATAACTGATCATGGAGGGCTGAAATATTTATTTTATCAACCTAAATTAAATGCAAGGAAAGCTAGATGGTTGGTCACGGTCAATGAATTTGATTTTGAAATTAAATATATTAAAGGAAAAGATAATACAATGGTTGATGCACTTAGCAGGATAGTGGAAATAAGACATATAAAATCCTTAATTTCCTATGGAATTGAACTTGAAGAAAGGATAAAAAATTCTAGGCATCAAGATGAAAAATATTAGCAGTTAAAGGAGAAATTGCAACAACAGTCTGAGGGTGATTAGGAAAAGTAATATTACCTCTCAGAACATGGACTGATTAGATTCATGATAGAATCTACATGAAAAAATAGGGAAATCTAAAGAATTTTGTATTAAAGGAGTTTAATGCTAAACCATACTCTGGTCATTTGGGTTATCAAAAGACTCTGTCATCCATCAATAAATTTTCCTATTGGCTCAAATTAAGAAGGGAGGTGGTTGATTTCATTTCCAAGTGCATAGAGTGCCAACAAGTAAAGGTTGAGTGCATGCACCCTGCTGGCTTATTGCAGCATATTCCAACTTGGGAATGGAAGTGAGAAGTGATTTCTATAGATCTTATTTTACGGTTTCCAATTACCTCTAAGTAATATGATGCGATTGTGTTAGTGATTGATAAATTGAGAAAAGTGGCCCACTTCGTAATTGTTAAGTCTATAAATTCAGCTGGTGAGGTGGATCAAATTGTAATAAAGGAAATAATACGATTGCATGGAGTTCCCAAGAAGATCATCTTGGATAGAGATGAAAAATTTACTTCAAGGTTTTGGAAAAAACTATTGGCATGCTTGGGAATCAAGTTGGCCTTTAGTACAACATACCATCCACAAAATGATGGGCAAACAGAGAGGGAAAACAAAATTCTTGAGGACTTGCTAAGAATGTATGTAATGCATCATCCAAGGAAGTGGGAAGAATATCTTCCACTTGTGGAATTTTCATATAACAATGGGTGTTAGTAATCGCTAAAAATGAGACCACTTGAAGCACTTTATGGGAGCAGTTGTAATACTCATATAAGCTAGAGTAATCTAGTGAATATGGTCCTTATTGAACTTGACATGTTGAAGGAAATGGAACAAGAAAATCAAACCATCAGGAGAAAATTTGGAACATGACATGAAAAAGATCTATGTGAACCAACGTAGAGTGCACAAAGAGTTCCAAGTTGGGGAATACATGTACCTACGAGTTAGACCCAAGAAGAGCTCCTTGAAATTTGAGTCATGTGCCACAATGGCACCATGGTTTTGTGGGCCATTTGAAGTAATTGAAAGGATAGGGCTAGTGACCTATAGGATGACCTTGCCTCCATCAATAATATTTCATGATGTCTTTCATGTTTCATTGCTTAAAATATATGTACATAATGCTAATAATGTAATTGATTAGTTTGTGTTATAGGTAGAACCAGAGGGATATTTCCAACTGGGACCTCTATGCATCTTAGATCGGAGGAAGCTTACACTCCAAACCGAGCAATAGAGAAAGTCAATGTGTAATGGAGGCACTTTGGGCTTGAGGAAGTCACATGGGAAATGGTTGACCAGATGCGAGTTACATGTCCTTTTTTATTTTTTGGTTGAGGCAATGTAAATACATCTTGTAAAGGATGTATAAAGTTTTGTATATAAACCTACAAATCAATTGTGATTGGTTTTAAAGCATGTTTCTATTTTTTGGTAATTTATGGAACACCAAGGATGGTGTTTCTCAAGGGGGGGGGGGGGGGTGTTGTGATAACCCCAAGATAATTCCCCCCTTATTCTAAATATTTCATATATTTTGATTATACATTAAAAGGCCTAAGAATTGGGACATGGATTTAAGAGTTTGAGGAAATAGCTTGCATGGGATTGGAAGGAACTAACTTTTTTTATTTCATCCATGAATGGTTGTGAGGTGTTCCTTAAATGGATTGGTTTCACAACTATTGACGGTGCTGGACCCACCAACATGTTAAGGGGATCTCCCAGGTAAGAAGTCCCAATTAGACCTCAGACAGTTTGGTATAGGAGTCCCAGCAGTGGGTTGTAAGGTAATTCTTTGACCGTGATGTCACACAGAGGAAAGTAAGATAATTTTTCAGTAGCAAGGGTGTTACTGATGCAGTGAGTCAAGGAAGGTGAATGAAAGGTTCTAACACAAGTGGGTTGGGATGAGTGCACCCCTTGAGAACCTGTATTAGTACTCAGCTGGGAAGGGAACACATGAGTGAAAATGCATCACAAGCTGGAAAGCAAATCAGTCGACAATCTAAAGTGATGGTTAAACCAACAGCACATTTGCAACAAGATTCATATAATTTCATACGAAGTAGTTCACACACAAATACGTAAGTTAAACAACATACATCATTAAAGAAATTGGAGCGGTCCAACTACAATAACAACATATGCATGAAAATGTGTTGGCTCTTATTATATAAAAAACTGTAAGTTCCAATCATACAATACATCCATGTAAACCTGCTAGCCCCAACAGTGAAACATTATAGCCACATCCGCCTTCTCCTCCAAAGAGATGAACTAGCTCCGTGCAATGGAGAAGCCAAGGTGCATTACAATATTGTCCAAGCTCTTTCCAAGATAGTATTATCAGAATCTTGGCTGACCAAAAGCCTATACAATGAGTTATGATGGACTATTTATAGCAAAGGGTGGGGTGACCCTTGATATTCCACTTTGTGACAGTTCATCTACCCTCATAAATCTTCATCTACTCTATGACTATAACATCCAACTATTAACACTTGACTTACCCTTGACATGGCGTTACATTACAATGCACATGTACTCATGTGAGACAACATGGCTTAAGCAAGCCATGTAAGACATCACTGACACTTGGTCCATTGTAATGAGACCAACTCTTTGACATGTTTGTGATGGTGAAGGTGGTGAGCTGATGCCAATCTCAGTCATTTGTGATGGTGTGCATGCACCTCATGGTGACATCTTGCTGAAGTGAACTCTTGCCTTCGTTGCAACCGGTGCATTGGTTCAGCTCCTTCATCAAACTCGTCTGCTAACATGCACATGGTCTTCTTGGGTGTAGCTGAATCGACAACACACTGATGCATAGTGTTTGTGCTGATCTCCAAGTGTGTGCTGGTGGTCATGCACATCAACTTGTCGAAGTACATGTTCATCTCCAGTTGGACTTGCTTCTTGTCTTCACCTTGGAGAGTGTGTTGAATGGGTTGTATTGCATGCATGTGCACAAAAACATGCATGTTGTTGAATCTCTTGCATGTGATCAACAACACTTCTCACAATGTCTGCTTCGTGTCAGCTATTGGGATGGATATTTAACTTGTACGGGCGCAGTTTCATTCGTGAGTGTGTTTTGCACCCACTGTTGTTCCTATTCCTGTTGCAACTCATTTGTATGTTTGTGCAACTTCATGTTCTTCTTGAGTTGTTGCTTCAACACATGTAACTCCTCCTTTGTTCCATTATCTATACTCGTGCGATCTTCATGTCGCGCCATCACCTCATATTCTGAGTCTCCAAAGTTTGTTTCATTATCAGTGGATCTGCTTGACCTTGCAACTTTGTTTCACCTTTGTCTTGTCAACGACCTTCCTCTTGCATTCACTGTGTTCACTACATTTGTTGTATTTGCTACATTTGATATGTTGCCTTCATTTGTTGTTCATGATGTTGCTTGATGTGATATCTTGATGTTCTTGTCTATGAACAACTTGATATCTTCGTGAGTAGGCAATCTCATAGACACGTGATTGATTGCATCTCCAGGCGTGCTCTGAATGGTGTCTTTGACTCTGCCCTCTTGGAAACCATTGTACCTGCACTGCTGAGAGGCAGATGAACACCTGCAATACCTGGAGACATGGAAACACTCATGGAAAGAAAACTGTCAGTCGAAAACCAAAATGAACTTGAGAACTGAATTTCAACATACCTGTGTGACTGATCATGAAGGTTGCGCATTTTCGGTTGGGAGGTCAGGAGACTAACTAACAAGACTATGAGAGGCATAGTTTGGGCTACTGGGAGATTGGCTGACTGCTGGAACTTCACAATGAACAATCCAGTCTAGTTGTTGACTGCTGGAATTGCGCAATGTGTAATCTTAGTTGGCAATGGTTGCAAGCTCAGTGACTGCATTACACAATTTTCTGGGCCAACAGTCACTATCCCTTAGAAATGCACAAAACAGTCCTGCAGGATAGTGCCTAGGTAGAAATGTGCATGTCTGGAGAACAAGACAGAGCCTTCCTTCCGCAAATTGTGTAATGTTGTCTCAGTGAAGGTAGAGTCCGGACCAGGGTTGGTCCGACTCGCTATTGGGAAACTGAACATGAATGCATGCTGATGCTGAGTGTAAACATAAGTGAATGATCATGCATGAAAATGGTGAATGACAGATTTAGAAAATGGAACAACATGCATGTGGGTGAGGCGAGTCACCGAATCGATGATCGTTCGCGAAAAACAGTTTCATGCATGCGAAAGCAGTGAGATGTTAACAAAAACTAAAATGGTGCTAGGACAAGCTAATATACATGTAAACGATAGCAAGTGCCCAAAGAAATCAAGAAAAAATTACTCATACAAGCGAAAACACGAAAAACGACAGAAATGCAACACAAGGCATGGGAAGAGGGCTTACCCCAAAACAACTGAGCTGAATGTGTTGACTGCTCCTAGATGTGATGTGGGATGTCAGAGCTACAAGGTTGATGTGAGGAATGAGCTCTGCAGCGTCTGATTGATGAGTTTCGATAACATCGAGGTTGTGACGCGCATGCCACAAATCTAGGGAAAGAGACACTTGGTGGGAGGTTTCTGAAATGATCCTTGCATGTAACCTCCAGTCGCTAAACATAGATCCCTGAAACAAGGGATTCCTTTACATGCTTCCTTGGGAGAAGCAGCCCATGCATGCAAGTATGTTTTTCTCAGTCTCAGAGGGAACTTATCAACTCAACTGCACACGCAAGAGGTCTTTGACTGCTTGAAGGAAATGTGCATTTCTAGTTGGTAGTTGGGCTAACCACCCTGGAGATTTGCACAATTTCTGGGTAGAGCACATGACTACTACCTAGATTTGCACAAATTCTAGGCTGAGCAGCCCTGCTTGGCAAATTTGCGCAATTCCTATTGGGAGTGTTGGCTGGCAGAATTATGCAATTTTGGAGCCCAACAAGCTACCATACAAAATTGTGCAATTCCTGCTAGGAGTGTTGGCTGACAGAATTGCACAATTCTGGAGCCCAACATGCTGCCATACAGAATTGCACAATTTCTGGAGGGAAGGCTAGTTTCCCTCTAGAAATGCGCAATTTTCTTGGGTAAGCTACTCAACCTGCAACTGGACCAATTCCAGGTGAACAAACTATGAGGGAAATGCATCAAGTTGTGATCGACAGGATGCCTTTGTGCAAGCAAAACACTGAAGCTTATGAACTCAACGAAGAAAGGCAAGCTGCCATGAAAAGTTAGCAAGGAGGCTCTAAAACAAAGCTAAGGAAAAATTTTGGAGGGTGGTTGTAGCCACTACAACAACAACTTAATTGAGTAGAAAATAACTACAAAGGAAAGAACCATTCCTACCTTGGATAAATCGACAAGGTAGAAAGGACAATCAAATGAAGAATGGGATGCATTAATAGTTGGGGGATAAAGAACTCCACTAATGGGAAGTGGGGAGGAAGGGAGTGTTGAAACACAAAATTATCACCATCAATCAAATACGACAAAACCATTGTATCCAAGAAGAAAGAGGAGAAACAACAAGGTCTTCCCACACAACCAAAAATGGTTGCAACAATGCAATGGGGATGATCATCATCACACTCCATGGGAGAAGACACAAGAATTCTCTTAGATGAAACCCCATGAACTGCAAGCAAGAGAGCATATGTGCAAAGAGAAATATCGCACATTGAGAAGGAATGAGGTTGATACAGAGAAAAACAAAGAACACAAGATCACATACTTGAGCAAGAATGATAGAAGAAAAATTTGTGCTAGTATTAGAATGCAAGGAGAATAAGCATCCTTCAATTGAGCATTGGGAGGTGGAAGAATAAATCTTGGGTGAGGAAAGTAGTATTTGGATTCCCTGAAGACTAGAGGGTGGAGAAGGTTTTCTCTAGATTTCCTTGACAACTTGGGTGGAGGCATGTTCCTTGGATTCTTGGAAGGAAAATTTCTTTAGCCCCCCTTTACTTGTTTTCTTGGTTCTACAATGAGCTTTGGATTCCCTTGTTGTTTTGAGGGTGGAAGTGTAGCCTTTGTATTCCCTTGATGTTTTGAGGGTGGAGGTGTACCCTCTAGATTCCCTTGCTGAATTGAAGGGTAGAGGTGGTGGACCTCTGGATTCCCTGTGATATTTTGACTACATGAACTAGTTGGTGGGTGGAGGTGGATGGTCCTATGAAGTCCCTATTTCAGCTGGTAAATTTGGTTAAATCCCTTAAGCACTGATTCTCAAGCTCTAGAATCTGGCTCAGGGGTGACTACTCCAAGAAAGGTTTGGTTATAGTGTGTATAAGGTTGCATGGAGAATTGAAGTCCCAATCTCAGTGCCTAGTTCAATCTATCAAAGATAAGTGTTTTCTTATGACTTTCATGTTTAGAATGATTTATGCTTGTTAATGTACAAATTATCATAGCTTGTAATTCTGAGTAATGAGGCATTCCTATATGAATGAACATGATGTAGGGGCATTTAAAAAAAATCCACTCAAATTCTAGGAGCCTTAATTTATGTTTGAACAATAGTTGAATGTTGTTTTTTGTTAAAATAAATTATAGGGAAAAATAATAACTAGAGCGTAGGCCTTTTCTAAAGGATTTATTTATATATGAGTTAGTTAATAAATTCAAGAAAAATAATTCAGATATTCTACAGGTAGTTGTGATCTCATATTTTGGGGAAAATGTAAAAGAATTCTAAAAATCCCAATTTCGGGGCTAGGTGGAAAAAGTTTGAAACAGTGTTATGAAATTTTTCCTCTCAAAAAGAGTTGAACTTTGTAATCAATCTTCAATGAGACAAATATTTTACAATTAGATGCTAAATGATTTGTTTAGGCTTAATGCTCAAGAGCACTGCTAACATCCTATATATTTGTTAAGTATCACATTCTGTTTGATCTCTCTCTATTTTAACTTTGTGGCAACAAGGGATGTTTAACTATGTGAATGCATGGAAGATTTGGCAACAACCTATGTGTGTAGTAAAAAAAAAACTAGAAAAGGGATTGTAATTTGCAAAACCCAGAGGAAGCACGGATCCTCAACTCTGAGCATTGTGACTTTTCCAAATTTTTATTCCATCATGTAGACAAAGAACATATTTCTGGTAACATATATTTCTTGACATTTTTATTCTTTGGGAATTGATATTAAAGTGGAATATTGTGTTACCAATTTAAATCGTGAAGAATGAGTCGTAGTTGATACACCTAGAATGGAGGTAAACCAGCAAATTCACTAAATCATCACCTATAGGTATTCCTATTTGACCTGTGGTGTTCCTGTGACCACCATTCAATTCCTATTCTGTGTAGACTTCATGTTCATTGAACAAAGCATTTTCAAACCTTGTTTTCCAATGTTGGAGAAAGGTTCCAGAATGATATTTTTCAATATATAAGAAAGGGTAAATCCCAATACACCTTCTACAAGTGGTTAAAGTATAGTCAGGTTTCCTAAAAGAGAAATATATCCCATTCCCCTGCAACATTAGTGGTATTAGAGAGAATTTATAGTTGGAGTTTGTATTTTATAGTAAGGTGATTTCCCAATGATTGTTTTGCAAGATATCACACTCATGATTAGAAGAGATCGACGTGGACAAGGAAGAGGTCGTCAACATGTGGCTGATGTAGAAGTTTTTGAAGAGGTAAGACTTTTGCAGGAAAGGATGGAGACTATTGAGGTAGCCAGACAACGCGATCCTAAAATTGGGGACACCAATGAACCAAAATGGGGATCTTCTTAAGAATAAGGAAGAGCAGTAGAAGAAACTACAAAATTGAGGGTTTTTTAAGTCCATTTTAAGTTCTAGTTCAAGGCCAAAAGTTGAGATTCTGACATATGATGGGAGTGTAGAACCAGATGAGTTGATAAACTAGATAACTAACTTGGAAAATTATTTTTCTTACAAATAAGTAAGTGAGTACAAGCAAGTGAATTTGTTTTTACAAGGCTGAGAGGACACACAACCTTATGATGTGATCGGGTACAAGAGGAAATGAGGTGCAAGAATAAAGCCAATATTAAGAGCGAGAGAAAAATGGTGTGAAGTTAAAAGGTAAGTTTCTACCCAAATATTATGAGTTGATGTTGTTTAGAAAAATGAAAAATTTGAGACAAAAACTAATGACTGTAAAAGAATACATAGAGGAATTCTACAAGATAAACATCAAGGTAAGTTATATAGAAGATACCCCTGAAAGAGTTGTTAGATATATCAATGGGTTAAGGTTTGACATACATGATGAAATAAGTTTGTTTTCATTGAGGTATATAGAGGATGCATATCAGGATGCATTAAAGGTGGAGGAAAGAATGGCAAGGAAGAGCCAAGGAAAAGGTATATGTATGTCAAGAGGAAGAGGGGAGCAGAAAGGGAAGAAGCATGTTGAAACTAGTAATTTTGTGTAGCAAGAACAAGAAACCAGACCTAATGATTCGAGGGTCAAATAATCTTCATCAAGGGGAAGAGGTAGAGAGAGAGATAATCAAGTTCAATGCTACATATGTGGCAAGTTAGGCCATAAGTCGTGGAACTGTCTAGAAAATGCTACAAAATAGAGAAATGTACAAGTGGTGCAAGCTAAGAATGAAACTAAAGAAGATGAAGCACAGGCTGAAGTCCCAGAAACCAGAGAATCCCTATTGATGAAAAGAGTCTTGTTGAAGCCAAGTAAAGAAGTGTGTGAGCCACCTCAAAGAAGGAATCTATTTCAGACAATATGTAAGATGAAAGGTAAGTGTTGCAAATTAATTATTGATAATGGAAGCACTGATAATTTAGTCTTTGTAGAAATGGTAGACAAGTTGGGGTTGGAAAGAATGTTTTATACTACCCCATACGATTTTCCTTGGTTGCGTAAAGATCAACAAGTAATGGTAAATGAACAATGCAAAGTTGAGTTTTGGATTAGAGGATATAATGACCAAGTGCTATGTGACATTATGCCCATGGATGTTTGTCATGTGCTACTTGGAAGACCTTGGAAATATGATCAAAATGTAATTTATGATGGTAGGAAGAACACCTACACATTTGAGAAAGATGGTAAGAAGAAAACTCTCATGCCCTTAAAGGAAAATCAAGTTGAAGTACAAAACAATCCCAAGGTGCCACTGGTTAGTGGAAATGAATTCTTGAATCAAATCCAAGAAGAAGAGGTAAAATTTGTTTTGATTTCAAAACCTAGAGTTATTTTGACAAACACAAGGTTAAATGATTTTCTAATTGAAGTTCATAATTTATTGAATGAATATGTTGATATTGTAGTAGATGACTTACCAAATGAGTTTCCACCCATTCGAAGCATAAGCCATCATATATATCTAATTCTGGGAGCAATCTTTCCAAACAAGGTAGCCTATAGAATGAAACCAATAGAGAATGAAGAAATCATAAAACAAGTGGAACAATGGTTGGAAAAATGATTGATCAGGGAGAGTTTGAGTCCATGTGTCATACCTATAGTATTGAGCCCAAAGAAAGGTGAAGAGTGGAGAATGTGCATTGACTCCAAATCCATAAACAAGATTACTATCATGTATCGATTTTCTTTGCCACGTATTGATCCTTTGATGGAATGCCTAAGTGGTGCCAAATATTTTTCAAAAATTGATTTAAAAAGTGGATATCACCATATTAGAATAATGGAAGGGGATGAATGGAAATTCTCCTTTTAAACTAATGAAGGGTTGTACGAGTGGTTGGTCATGCCTTTTAGTTTGACTAATACGCCTAGTACATTCATGAGACTTATGAATGAAGTCCTTAAAGAGTTCATAGGAAAGTTTGTAATTGTATATCTTGATGATATCTTGGTGTTTAGTCAAACAAAAGAGGAACATTTGAGGCACTTAAACTTGGTTTTGAAGAAGTTGCATCAAGAAAACTTTTGATAAATTTAAATAGGTTTTGTTTTATGAAAAAAAAAAAATTTGGGATTTGTAATTTCTCAAGAAGGCCTGAAAATGGATCCAGAGAAAGTGAAAGCCATCCAAGAGTGGCCTTCTCCAAGAAATATTTTTGAAGTCAAGAGTTTCCATGGGTTAAAAAGCTTCTATAGGAAGTTTATCAAAAAATTTAGTGGAATATGTGCTCCAATAATTGACACTATCAAGAAGGAAAATCAGCCTTTTAGGTGGACGATAACAGTTGAATAAGTTTTGATTTGTTGAAAAAGAAGATCATTGAGAAGCTTACATTAGCTCTTCTAGATTTCAATAAGATGTTTCAATTCAAGTGTGATGTTAGTGACAATGCAATAGGGGTTGTTCTTAGCCAAGATGAGAAACCAATGGCCTACTTTAGTGAGAAGTTGAATGAAGAGAAGAAGAAGTACTCTACATATGACAAGGAGTTCTATGCAGTCATCCAAGCTCTGAAGAAATGGAGGCATTATCTTATGCCTAAGGAATTTGTCTTATATTTTGATAATCATGCCTTGCAATTTATTACCAAACAAGACAAATTAAATCACAAACATGCTAAGTGGGTAGAGTATATGCATAATTTTACATTTGTTTTGAAACATATTAGTGGAAGTACTAATAAATTTGTCGATGATTTGACCAGAAGATTCCTACTTTTGCAGGATTTTCAAGTAAAGGCCTTGGGATTTGATCATATCATGGACTTGTACAAAGATGATGCAGATTTTCAGGAGGCTTACGAGGCATGTTAGAATATGGTAAGCATAGAAACGAGTCCTTGGATGGACTATATGATGCAAGAAGGGCTTATGTTTAAGGGTTTCCAATTATGCATACCAAAAGGTTCAGTGAGGGACAATTTACTGCAAGAAAAGCATAGCGGAGGATTGGTAGGGCATTCTGGAAGTGATAAACATTTTATCAACTAAGTGATCATTATTTTTGGCCAATAATGAGAGTAGATGTTGATAACTTTGTGAAAAGATGTAAATCTACCAACATGCCAAAGGAAATCATCAAAGCACCGATTTCTATCATCCATTACCTATTCCTGAGCATGGGATGCGGTGAGTATGGATTTTGTTTTAGGATTGCCTAGAACTCAAAGAGGCAATGATTGTATATTTGTTGTAGTGGACATAATTTCAAAGATGGTGCATTTTATACCTTGTAACAAAACAAATGATGCAACACATATTGCCAATCTATTTTTTAAGGAGGTAGTAAGACTACATGGTCTTCCTACAAGTATAGTTTCTGACAAGGACACAAAGTTTGTTGGACAATTTTTGGCGAACATTGTGGAAGAAGCTGGGAAATAAGCTTAGTTTCATCTCAACATATCACCCTCAAATGGATGGCCAAACCGAAGTCATCAAAAAGAGTCTGGGAAACTTAAGAATCTTGCTAAGTGAGCACACACATAAATGGGATCAAGTCCTTCCACAAGTTGAATTCACTTATAATGATTCTCCAAATCAAAGTATTGTGTTCGACCCATTTAAAATTGTTTATGGAGTACACCCATGAGGAGTTTTTGAACTAAGAGATTTGGGAAAAGCAGGACTAAGAAGCGTCGATGGGGAAGACTTTTCTACATCCATGCAATCTTTGCATGAACAAGTTAAGGGACTACTACAAGAAAACACTCAGAGGTATAAGAAAAAGGAAGATTTAAAGAGAAGGGAGGTTAATTTTGAAGAAGGAGATCTAGTATTAGCACATCTACATATAGAAATATTTCCTAAGAAATAATATAACAAACTCAAATTGAAAAATATCAAACCATGCAAAATTTTGAGGAGCTTCTCAGCAAATGCTTATGAGAAAGAAATTCCAACTGGCATGGAAATATCCTATCTTTAATGTAGAGGATTTGTACCCTTATGTGGAAGATAGCTCAGAAGTACCAACATCTGAAACAGATAATTACAAGGACCAACAAGCCAAATGGATGAAGAAAATACCTACAACTAAGCCAATGCAATTAGATGAGATTTTGGACAAAAGAGTGGTAAATAGAAATCGATGCAAAGAATATTGCAAGTACCTGGTAAAATGGAGAGATCACCCAATAGAAGTTGCTTCTTGGGTGTTTGTTGCAATTATACAAAAGAGTGGAAGAACACTCGAAAATCTCATGGATGGGAGTCCATGAATCCTTTTTTCCCCTAGAAGTCTTATGTCGGAGCATTTAAAAAGAATATCATACTCAAATTCTAGGAGCTTTAATTTATGTTTGAATAATAGTTAAATGTTGTTTTTCATTAAAATAAATTAAGGGGGAAAATGATAACTAGAGCGTAGGTTCATTGTTAAGGATTTGTTTATTTATGAGTTAGTTAATAAATTCAAGAAAAAGAAGTTAGTTATGCTACAGGTAATTTTGATCTCATATTTTGGAGAAATGTAAAAGAATTCCAAAAATCGCGATTGAGGGGTTGGGTGGAAAAAGTCTGAAATGATGCTATGAATTTTTTCCTCTAAAAAAGAGTTGAACTGTGTAATAAATCTTCAATGAGATGAATATTTTACAATTACATTTTGAATTCTATGACCATGCTTAACACTCAAGAACACTCTTAACGTCTTATATAAATTCTAAGTATCACATTTCATTTGATCTCTCTCAGTTTTAACTTGTGGCAACAAGGGACGTTTAACTATGTGAATGGATGGAAGATTGGGCAACAACCTGTGTGTGTAGTAAACAATAGAACTAGACAAGGGAGCGTAATTTGTAGAACCTAGAGGAAGCGTGGACCCTTAGCTTTGAGAATTGTGACTTTTCCATATTTTTATTCCACCATGTAGAAAAAGAACATATTTCTTGACATTTTTATTGTTTGGGAATTGATATTAAAGTGGAACATTGTGCTATCAATTTAAATTGTGAAGGTTGAGTCATTGTTGATACACCCATAACAGAGGTAAACTAGTAAAACCACTAAATTGTCACTTATAGGTATTTTTGTTCACCATGTGGTGTTCCTGTGACCACAACTCAATTCTTGTTCCATGTGTAGACTTCCTATTAACTGAATAGAGCATTTTCAAACCTTGTTTTCTATGTTGGATAAAGGTTCTAGAACGATTTTTTTCACTTTGTAAGAAAGTTTAAATCCTCGTACACCTTCTACAAGTGGCTAAAATACAGTCATGTTTCCTGAAAGAGAAAGATATGACATTCCCCTACAATAGGACATTGTTTTTTTAAGGGCGTGGATATGGAATGGTTTAGATTCCTTTCTTAAGCATAATGTGAGTCTAACTGGCTTGTATGCAATGAATGTGTGAATCTTCTAAGTGCCTGAATAAAGGAGATGGGTGAATCTCTGCAATGATTATACCATGTTAAAATAATGACTAGTAAGTTTGGTTCCTAATCTGTAAGTCCATGATGGCTTAGAGCTTTTTGCATAGTGTAATTTTCTAGTTTAATACTTGTGACATGTAGAGGAAAATGAATTCTTGTATAATGCCAAGTTTTGTTCCATGGATGAGGAATGGTTTAGTCCCAGGAAACTAATACATCTATGTTTTTTATGTTTTCATGTCAAGAGTATTATATGTTGGCACCGGGATGCTAATTTTCTTCTAGTTAATAACCAAGGATGATAATGTGGTATGGAAATGTATTGTAAGTGGCTAGAATATATATATATATATATATCTATATCTATATATATATATATATATATATATATATATATATATATAGATATATATATATATATATATATATATTCTAGCCACTTACAATACATTTCCATACCACATTATCATCCTTGGTTATTAACTAGAAGAAAATTAGCATCCCGGTGCCAACATATAATACTCTTGACATGAAAACATAAAAAACATAGATGTATTGTAAGTGGCTAGAATATATATATATATATATATATATATATATATATATATATATATATATAAGGAATGGGTTTATGTCCTGTGTTCGTCCCAAGCTTGGGATCCAGGCTTAAGGTTTGTGTATGGTGAGATGGGCACATCTATGTTAATTTAATAGATGTCTACACTGGAAATGAATTTTCCATTCAACCCTAATTTAAATCTTCTAAACCCGTGAGGAAAATTTGTATATATATATGTGTGTGTGTGTGTGTGTGTGTGTGTGGCTAGGTCCACCCTCTATTTACTATATATATATATATATGGCCAAGATAGGTTAGAGTCTAACTATAAGCTCAGAAGAGATAGTTGGAGACTGGTGAAGGCATAGTCACCATAGGTATTTCATATATACATGTCATTGGTTGGTTGGTTCTAAAAGGATACCAAGCTCAGGAGAGAAATATATAAAGAGTTGTGTAAATTAAAATAGGTGTAAGCCCATGTATTTGCACAAGGTAGTGATCCCTTAGCCCTTTGGAGGAGAGGCTTTCAACCTCGAGACAACCATGTAAATTTGAGCCATGACCAAGGGCATAGGTGGGAGAGATCCTAGCCATTGAGTTTTTCAAAGTGTTAGATCTGTCCATGTGTCTCAAAGATTTGGTACCCCGAAGACTTCAATGGAAGGTGGGGAAGTCCCGCTAGGCTGGAAATGTCAAGATGATGTGGCAGGGTGGGGTCAGAGGTTGAGCATTTGAAGCATCAAGGTGGAGGACCCCAAATCACATACAACATGATGGAAATGAAATCATAGGGGTTTAAATACTTACATAGGAACTAGGCCTCGTGAAGGCCATGACCATGGATGGTGTTACCCTAGAATTTAGTTCTAGTGATGTCACCTTGGAATCCCAAACCCTAGATATTTTGAACGAAGGACATGGCAGAACACCAAAGATTTAAGTCCCAAGGCGACATGGCAAATGGGGCCCATTTAATGGGAACGAGTGTTGTGTGGCGTGAATGTGTTCATTTGTAGGCCAAGGGAGAGACTAAGCCTTTATGCAGAGTGTGCAAAGCCACGTAGCCTGGAAGGTCGTCCCTGATAGTTTCAGTGAGGGACAGTATTGGAACCCACCAAGATTTATTCCCAAGGTGATGTGGCCATAGAGGGCCCACACCCACATGCATTGAATGCATATATTATATATTATGTTATAGTTTGCACCATGTGAGCCATAGAGGGGTTAATTCATGACTTGGTATGAGGAGGTCGACAACTGCTAGTGGTATGACATGATGCATGACTTAGATAGCTACGTGGCAGGTTAGGATGACATGGCATTATTTGATAGGTCAATTGTTAAACGAACATATCTTTCGATCCAGGAGTTGGATTAAAGCAAATTTTATATTGTTGGAAAGGTCTTGATAGGACAAACACAATGATGTCATTCATTTTGAGTTTTTGAGAAAGTCTAAAAAGGTAAAAAAGTGTAGACCCCATTGCCATAACTAGACTTTGAACGTTGAGTCAGCGTATTAATTGCCTTCTTCTACCCTTAGTAGAGGATAGTGATAGTAGGGGTTATGTTACAGAACCATAGGTTGAGGAGTCATCAAAATAAAAAATAATAGTTAAGGTTGTTGAATTCTCCACCGACACTACCTAGAGAAAAAACATTCATTAATGCAACGTCATGAGCATAAACAACCCTTTTATATACCTACACAAAACTAACAAAAGACCTATTATATGTGCACATGGAGTAATAAAAATAATGCAAGGGAATATTAGAATAGTAGGAACCCAAAAAGTCACCAACGAACCTACCATGCTTATTATCAAGGTGGCAAGGCAGTAAGTGGACCCCATGGACCCATGTCTAAATTTCTCTTAGATGGATGCTTGTATTTGGTACTAATTTACTACCTTGCTTACTATATATTCAACTCATGTTTTGAGGATGAACATGTAAGGGGGTGGAATTTAATGTACCTAGGGTGATGGAATAGCTCCTACTTGTGAATAATATTTAATATTTAAATTATGTAATGAGAAATGTAATGAAATAGAACGAGCATAAAATCCTATATATGATGGAGAGACTAAAAACAATAAGTGAAAATAGAGATAAATTTAGTGAGAGAATAATAAGATATTCTACAATAAATTAAGGAATTAGTTTGAACCAAAATTCTAATATTTTCATAATTGCTATGGTCAGGTGTGCTCTTATATTACTCCTACTTGTGAATAATATTTAATATTTAAATTATGTAATGAGAAATGTAATGAAATAGAGCGAGCATAAAATCCTATATATGATGGAGAGACTAAAAACAATAAGTGAAAATAGAGATAAATTTAATGAGAGAATAATAAGATATTCTACAATAAATTAAGGAATTAGTTTGAACCAAAATTCTAATATTTTCATAATTGTTATGGTCAGGTGTGCTCTTATATTATGACCATTTCTACAATACAAACCCAAATAGAAATATGTTTATTTAATATATTTCCTCTTTTAGGGATTTATTGAGTATTATTTCTTGTGTCCCTTGATTCATTTAATGGTTCTTATATCCAACAAATAGTATAAACCAGCGTGAGAGAATTTGAGAAATTTTGTGTGCATTAAATGGTTGCAATAAATTTGTTGTAGAGTGAGTCGAACGTGTTCATGGACCTGTGTGTGTAAGCAGCGGATACCTATGTGTGTAGTTTGAGGGTTTTGTAGTGCGAGGGGACCTGCAGCGTGAATGGTTTGTTGTGTTTTGTGAGGAGGACTTAATGTTTTGTGTGGAAGACCTGCAAGATATGTCAAGCGTTGTTGAGTTAGTGGCCTTGTGTGAAGTGTTCTGTGAATACTTATAGAAGCGTGTAAGGGAGGCTGCATTACATGGAAGGTGTGGAAAAACCCGATTGTGTGAGCGGTGGAATGGAGTCGGCATTGCAGGCACTACTGCACTGTCTAATTGCAAATCAAATGCAGAGATTTGTGTGAAGAGGCACATATAGTGTGAAGGGCCGAGACAACGTAGTGTAACAAAGAATCGGGTGAAGAGCTAAGACAACTATAAATTTATGATAAAATGACATTATAACTTTTTTTTTTTAAAAGTCATTTAAGTAAAGTTGAAAGTGAATTTGTTATTGTTTATTATAAAATGACATCATCATTTTTTAAAGTCATTTAACCAAAGTTGAAAATAAATTTGTTATTGTTTTACACATGATTTTGTTATTAACTTGCACTTATGATGTATCACATTTTATACTTGGAATTGAGTTAAACACTCTTAAGTGAAAACCAAAGGTGTTGGACGATTAAAGATTCTTAGAGAGGAGAGGAAGTCAAAATTGGGATTGTAATTGACCAAAACAGATTGATTGTGATGGAAAATGGCAGTTGGCTTTTATTAATTGCAAATATTATAATATCTAGATTTATATTTGATCTGAAATGATCATATGTTAAGTTGAAGTAGAATTGATTAATGTCATTAGTGAACCGAATGTTAACTTAAAGTGTTTTAACCGTGAGAATTGTTTGAAAGGAAAGACTTTACGACAGATAAGAAACATAAGCAAGACGTAAACAGAAGTGAAAAGCAGCAAAAATACAGCAATATCAGACAACAAGATTGATTACGAAGTTCGTCCCTGATGGACTACGTCTCTGGGTCCGCTTTCAAGATGGGTAATCGCTTTATTAGGATTGAATCTAAGGAGGTCGATTACACAGAAAATTAACCAGACTGATTGTGCACGCAAGCACTTCTAGTCACTATCACAAGAAATCTCTCTGAATTAGCTTTTCAGTGCATGTCACGGTTTCCATATCCCACTCTTAATGCTCCTGTTACACTGAAAACGACACTGCATATAACCTCCAGAATCTGCATACAAAACTCTAAAACCACTCTTTCCACTCTTCAATGAGCCAAACTGCCTTTATAACCCTCTAGATGCATTTGAACTCTTTAGTCTGATTTTAGGAATGCAAAAGCTGACTTTTAGGGTTAATTTAGGGTTTTAGTTGATTTAATGTCACATAATGACATTCACCACCTAGGTGTAATCAAAATATCCAAAAATACAAATAAAAACCCACTTTTAGACTCTGGATAGGCCACACACTATTAGCGGTTAGCTAACCAGGCGGAGGGCATTGACAAAGCATGTGAGCAGTTGTCATAGCCGCGGTTAGTGCACCAGAGGTTCCGCTCACTGCTAACGGCTGACGGTTGGTGAGTTGAACTGTTCACATGCCAACGGTTTATAACTCCCCACGCGGTCAGGCTTTGCTATGGAAACCCCGACAACTTATCCCCTTGCCGCTCACATGGTCCGTCGTAGTCAGACTCCGATGCGGTTAGGCCGGCAGTTAGGAGCTGCGGTTAACCTAACTGTTGATCACTTGAATCCACTCATGTGAATGAGGGAAGGGTTCCGACGTGGTCTAGGAAACAGTTATGTGACTATTACAATGTATTTTCAAGTTTGCAATGTATTTCATCATAGTCCGAGAGGGTTTATGATCCGGATTTAAACAGGAACGCAACAAATTACAGAGATAACCATATACACAAAGATGCAGCGGAAATAATACTTCATTTCATTAATGGAAAATACTGAAATATGCTTACAACCAGAAATGGAAATAAACCAGCTAGGGCGATGGTAGCTTATCTCTGAGAAGAGATGTGGTGGCTACATGCCTCTGAACTGTGTTACAATGAGGCTCGAAGGCCTATTTATTGTTGAGAAACAATGGAAAACCCTTAACATTCCAAAACCTAACCCTAGAAGATGAAATGCCAAATTGTGGGCCTCGTTTGGGTAAATTGGTACACCAACTTCCCAGGGTCGTAACTTTGGCATACGATCTCCGTTTGACGCGTACAATAGCTCGTTAGAAAGATCTATCCGAGCACTGCCACTTTGGGAGGCAACATCGCTCCATACACCCATGTTGCCCCATATTTCCCAAAAAACGTCGTTTAGGGCCTCAAAACGGCTCCGGAAGTTCAGGACCCGAAAAACTGTTAAAAATAGTAAGTTGTGCTACAATTAAGGAAACTGAAAATGCTGAGAGAAACAATGGTGGGGGTCCAGGTGGACTTGGCAGGTGGCCACCAATATCCACCTGGATCATTCCTCCCCCCTTAGGAAGCAATGGTCCCCATTTCGTTGAGTTCCTCCATGAGATGAGGAAACTTTAGCTGAACTTGTTCCTTGGTGAGCCACTTGCCCTGCTGAAGGAGTTGGCCTGCTTTGACAACTCAATACAGTTGGATATTCTGTTGGCGAGTGTTCTTTATCTGTGTGTCCATGATCCGATCAGTTGTAGCTTGTTCCATGCAATCTGGATTTAATTCTGTGGGTGTGATCTGTTCTGCAATGTCGGATGTGTCTAGCAATGGTGGAAAGTATGGCCGAAGGCGGTCCACATTGAACACTGGGTGCAGGCCAAGGAATGGGGGAATGCTGAGCTCAAATGCATTGTCTCCCATAGCCCTAGTAATGGTGTAAGGACCATATCGGAGTGGTCTCAGTTTCTGATAGGCTCCAGTAAGGCGTTCCTTTTGCAAATGCAACCAGACTTTGTCGCCCACCTGAAACTTGTGTGGCACCCGATGTTGATCATGTCGTTGCTTGTACTTGGCATTTGATTTCTCTAGAATGTCATGGACCTGCTGGCGAATATGTTGGATGTGCTCAATGAAGCTGGTGGCCTTATCTGTTTCGGACTGGACATGAGCTGAATTTATGTGAGTAGCTGCAAGTAGCATGGCCACATCAATGGGGCATAGTGGCTGGAATCCCAAACCCACCTGAAAAGGGCTATGGCCAGTGGAGCTGTGAAGAGCTCGGTTGTAGTTGTGCTGAACATAGGGGAGGCTCTCGTCCCATGTGCGTGGATGCTTTGAGTTATACATGCGTAGAATGTGCACAATCATCCTATTGACAACCTCTGTCTGGCCATCAGTTTGAGGATGGAAGGCTGTGGACTTCGTGAGTTTGGTGTCCAGCATTGACCAGAGACTGGACCAAAATGTGCTGAGAAACCGACTGTCCCGATCTGAGATGATAGACAGTGGGATCCCAAAGTGCACCCACACTCGTTCAAAGAAGAGTTTAGCAGTGGCTTCTGTTGTGATGTTCTTCTTGCAGACCGCCATAATGGCCATCTTCGAGAACGTGTTGACGACCACAAAAACACAATCATTTCCATGCTTAGTGGAAGGAAGGCCTGACATATAATCCATGGAGATGGATTCCCAAGGTCGACTAGGGGTAGGCAACGGGGTATAGAGGTCGTGCTTCTTGATGGTCGGTTTGGCAATGGCATAGGCAGTACATGATCTGATGTACTTCCCAACATCCTGTCGAAGATTCGGCCAATAGAAATAATTTTGCAGTACTGCCACTATTTTCTCGACCCCGAAATGCCCAGCAGCCCGACTGTATTGTGCTTCCCAAATCATCTTGGCACGCTCGCTTGAAGGAACACAAAGGTGACCCAGGTGGCATAACAGGGCATCCTGGAGGTGAAAATTTGGAACATGCCGACCCTCCAAGAGTGTCTGGTATGTGTGGCCGAATTCTGGGTCGCTTTTGTAGAGAAGTGGCCAATCAGAAGTCTCGTGCCCACAAGAGTTGAGCACGGTGGTTAACGCCATGATTGGTGGTCGACTGAGGCAATCTGCAACATTATTGGTGCTGCCCTTCTTATACTTGATATTCAAGTGGAACTGTTGCAGGTATGTAGACCACTTCTGATGGCGATCATTCTGCAATTTCCCTTGGGTCTGTATGAACTGCAGGGGTCGGTGGTCTGTGTGGATGACCTTTTCCTTCCCCAAAATGTAATGCTTCCATTGTCGGCAGGCCTGTACAATGGAATACATCTCTTTATCATAAGTGGGGTACTTCCGGACTGTGTCTGAAAGTGTTTCACTGTGATATGCCACTGGATGTCCATGTTGAGTAAGGACTGCCCCAATAGCATAGTCAGAGGCATCTGTCTCAACCTCAAATGGTTGTTGTAAATCTGGTAACGCGAGCACTGGTGCCGTGCAAAGGTGATCCTTCAACTCCATGAATGCCTTCTGTTGAGATTCAGACCAAAAGAATTTTGCTTTCACCCCTCCCTTGGTGACTTGACTCAAGGGCCAAGTAATATGAGAAAACCCCAACACAAACCTGCGGTAGAAGTTGGCAAGACCTAGAAAGCTGCGGAGCTCTGTTAGAGTGGTTGGAGATGGCCAATCTTGAATGACTTGGATCTTGGCTGGATCAACATGCACCCCCTGTTCATCAATGATGTATCCCATATACTGAACCTGGGTCATGCCAAAAGTGCATTTCTCCAAATTGGCACATAGCTTGTGTTGCCGCAGTGTTTGGAGAACCTGTCGGATGTGGTGGAGGTGCTCTTCCCAACTCTGGCTGAAGATCAAAATGTCATCCAAGTATACTACTACAAAGGAGTTGGTGAATGGCCGCAAGATGTCATCCATTAGCCTCATGAAGGTTGCAGGATCATTCGTCAATCCGGAAGGCATAACCAACCATTCGAAAAGGCCCTCCTTGGATTTGAAGGCAGTCTTCCACACATCAGAGGGTTAGATTGGTACCTGGTGATATCCTGACTTCAGATCAATCTTGCTGAAATATTTCGCCCCCTTTAGTTGGTCCAGGAGGTCATCAATCCGCGGGATCGGGTACCTATTACGGACAGTGATCTTGTTCAGCGCCCGATAGTCAATACAGAGTCTCCACGTCCCATCCTTCTTCTGTACCAACACGATCAGGCTCCCACAAGGCAATGAACTCGGACGGATGTGACCTTTCTGCAGGAGCTCCTGAATCTGCCTCTTGATTTCATTGTTCTCCAGAACGGAGCGCCGATAAATTGGTCCATTGGGTAGCGGTGCACCTGGGGTCAGATCGATGGAGTGCTTGACCTGACAGTGCAGAGGAACCCCTGCAGGGGAGGTGAAGATGTCCACGTACTCCTCCACAACCTTGTCCATCTGTAGTTGTCGTGCAGAGGGACCCCATCTGGAGGCCGCGGCCACTGTCGTCTTCTTTCCTTGAGGGCGTATCATCAGGAAAACAAATTTCCTAGTTTTGGAAATGATCTTACTGCATTGTTTTGCAGTAATCAAAGAGATGGCGGTAGGTGGTGCTACCTCTGGTATCCTGTACAACTTATTTCCCAATGTAATAATAACAGCACGGGGCCTTGATTCATACACAGCATGTCGCTTCCACAAGTATGGTTGTCCTAATAATACATCACAAACTTCAAGGGGAGCAATGTCACACAATACCTCATCCGTGAAGGGCTTGATGTTGTATGGAAGGTGACACTGCTGGCTCACGCGAATATCTCATCCTTGGTGAAGCCACCCAATGGTGTATGGTTGTGGATGTGTTGTGGTCGGTAAGCCCAACCACTTCACGACCTCTGCCGAAATGAGGTTCTTTTGACTCCCGCTATCAACAATGAACTGTATCGGGGAGCCCTTTACCCACATCTGGGAGTGGAAGAGACGCTCCTCCTCCTCTGGATCTTGGTGGTAGCAACAGTGGCATTGGGATCCGCATCAATGATCTGTTTCCCTTTGTCATTCCCCTTATCGGATTCTGACTCAGAGTCGGAACATGCATCTGATTCTGAAACCTTTAGCTCAGCCACCAGTGACTGCCTGGCCCGACACTCACTTGTGTTGTGGGTGGAGCTCTTATGGAACTCACACCATTTTCCCGTGTCCTTTTTCGGCTTCGCGACGCTGTTCTTTGCTTGCAACTTCGGCGGGTTGTCTTGGGTTGTCCCGCCTCGGCTTTGTCCTTTGTTCTGTGGTTTAGGGGCACCTTTCCCCTGCTTTGGATTCGCAGATCCAAAGTCTCGCTTCTTTTGTTTAAACTTCTGCTCGACCTTGACGACATATCGGTATGCTGCGCCGAGCGAGGAGATGTTCAGGAATTATATTTCTTCCTGGATGTACTTGTGCAGGCAGCCACGGTATTTGAGTATCAAATGTTGCTCTGAATCCTTGATACCCAACTTTTTGCGAAGGGTATGGAAAAGATTGGTGAACTCTGGCACGTCTTGGTCCCTTCCCTGCTGTAGCGTGGTCCAATATATGTATTCATCCTCATAGCTTCCGACAGGGTAGTACTGCTCCTTGATGGCATCCCGAAATGAATTCCAGGTGGGTGCGGCTGAAAATAGTGAACCAGTACTTTCATCCTTCTGCTTGCAGTATGTTTCCCACCAGTCCTTGATGTGGGGGGCTGCTTTGAGAAGAGCGAAAACAATATTTTCCCGACTCGAAAAGTCATGAACAGAAAAATAACCCTCTAGCAGATTTAACCATTTATCTACGGCATCTGCATCTATCTGACCCTCGAATATGGGGATTTCAAAATTAACTTGTACCTTAAAGGGCGTGGCGTTTCTAGAGTAGCTGCTAGAAGCTGATGCGTCGCTTCTGGGTAGCCGCTGAAGTATCTGGGCAAAGTTGTCCATCACCGCGTTCCATTGTTGCTCGAGGGCTTCTTCGAGCAAGATTTTGATGGGATCTCCTGCCCCCTCGTCTTTCTTCTCATCCGCCATGGGAGGCCGTCGGGATTTCCGAGGCTGGTCTTGCAAAGGTTCGACCAGTTCATGTTGGAAATAATACTGAGAGGGGGGGGGGGGTGAATCAGTATTATCAGATCAATCAAACTTTTTCAATGCTCAGAAACATATACGCTACTTCAGTTAAGTGAACCAGCGTGTACACGCTACTGTGACTAAATAAAACAGCGTATAAGAGGAAAACTCATAATTTAGTTAGCTTATTCTTCAGTTAAGTGCATCAGGACATTATTCACCACATTAACAGTAAACAGGTGCAGTATAACAGAACAGATCAAAAGCCACACACATGAACACCAAGATATAAGGTGGAAACCCAATGTGGGTGAAAACCACCTGCTGCAAGTTGTCTCTATCTTTCTTTAATATGAAACTTCAGTTTACAATCTTTTTGTACTGGTGCAGCCTTATACCAGTACGCAGGCTACAACCTGCAGAAGGCTACAACCTTCTCTCGTTCTCCAAACTTCCTTGGAAGGGAGCTCCAACCCCCTTTGCTCTTGTACTAGCCAAGATACTAGTACGTAGGTGCTGACCTACAATCTTCTTTCTTTCAAGTACCACTTTTCATACATTTTCAGACTGGATATTCCTGAAGCACAACATTACAATCTGAAGACCACAATTCATTCACCTTTCATAATAGATCATTGAAGCATAAAACAACCAAACTTTGAATCGCTGAACCACTGAACCCTGTCAATCACCAGTTACCAGAACACAGAGCAGACTACAGAACTCTGCAATAACAGTCAGACCCAACTGTAAACCCAAAATCAAGCTTCAAAAAATATACGCTACTTCAATGAGCAAAACCCGCGTATACACGCGCTTTTACCGAAGCCAACCTGCGTACAGATCTAAAAATAAACTCTCTCAATTTGCAGCTGTACCAGACATCAGTTAGACCCAGAACATAACATTGCGACAGTATGCAGATCTAGAAATACGCATAATCAACCATATCATGATAGTGCATTTCAAACCATTAGATCCCGATCTATACTTAGATCTAGTCTTCCATCAACCGATGTGATCTCTCCTTGGCTTAGATCAAGCAACCCAGAACCTGCATATCAGATCTCTTTCTTTTTCAGATATTCAAGCCTTTTCAAAAGATGATCTTACCTAATGATCTTCTTCTCCTTATATAGCCTTAGGCCTTGCTCAATACCAAGAGCCAAAACCATAGAGATCCAAAACCATCAACTTCAAAACTAGAGATCTACACGACTGTCGAGGTACTTTGGTCCAAAGACATGGGCACAAGTACCGAGGACTAACTACCATGGACCAAAAGGAAACTTCCCGACATATACGCACTTTTCTGTTCATTCATCTGCGTGTATACGCAACTTATTATATAGCTCTCCTGCGTATACGCGACTTACTATGCATATCACCAGTGTGTATACGCAACTTGGACTTAATTAACCTGCGTATATGAGATTTCTTCTTCATTCTGTAGACTGAACGAAGGTCTGTCATCAAAGAGAGTTGCCATCAAGGACAACACCTGTATCATAGCGCCATACCTGAGCCAAAATGCCAACAATCTCCCCCTTTGGACTTGATGGCAACCTTCAGATCCTTAGAATCATTCTCCCCCTTTGTCATCAAGGGCAAAGGGCTGTGCTCCCCCTGAGAACATGCTGATACCTCTGCTTGGCTGTGCTGAAACATGCTCCCCCTGACTGTAGGCAAGATCTGCAAAAGATGATCTTCAACAAGAACCAAGACTTATACACCATAAGGGACCTTTCTATCACCAAAAGACTCACTACATACATCCATACTCCCTACCAAGAGGGGACACATCAGAAACAATCAATTATATTACATCATTCATCCCAGGCATAGTGGGGAAACCAACATAGGCCGTTACATGACCTTGACACCATAAAAGAGATATCACAAGAGAGATACATGACATAGAGACAACAGATCTAGACCAAGACTTATGAAAGTCACCAGCAGCATATGATAAACATCTTTTTAGATCAGCAACCAGGATTTCTTTCTGAGCTCCTTTTCCTGAAATCAACAATCAAAACATCTGAATGCCAACAATGCTTTATGAGACTTTTAAGCTGCTCCCCCTGAACCTGTGCCTGAAGAATTCTGACATACCCATTGCTGTTCAGAACTCCAGAGTTTGCCCTTGCTGTTCAGAACTTCATATACGCGATTTCTCCTGCATGAAACTGCGTATGTACGCGGATATACTTTCTGCAACAAGCGTCCAACAGACACGCGACTTACCCCGCATAAATCGGCGTATATACGCGGATATCCCTTCCGTAACCTGCGTATACCAACTTTTCTGTAAACAAACTTCAACAGCAGGATGAAGCATCAACTACTCCCAGCTTTTGTCTGAGATATTCAAAAGTTTCCCTGGGTAGTGGTTTTGTGAGAATATCAGCAACTTGTTCCTTAGAAGGAACATACTCCAACTTGACCTTCTGCTCAAGCACTTGTTCCCGAAGAAAATGGTACTTGATTGGTATGTGCTTGGTCTTTGAGTGCATGACTGGATTCTTTGAAATGCTGATTGCACTTGTATTATCACATAAGATAGAGACGGGTGGAGTGCAAGTGATTTGAAAGTCCTGCAAGGTTTGCATCATCCAAAGAAGTTGTGTGCAACAAGATGCTGCAGCCACATATTCTGCTTCAGCTGTAGATAAGGCAATCGAACTCTGTTTCTTGCTGAACCAAGATACTAATCTGGAACCCATGAAGAAAGCACCACCACTTGTGCTTTTCCTATCATCCACACTTCCAGCCCAATCTGCATCTGTGTAAGCATGAAGAGTGAGATCTGTATTTCTAGGATACCATAAGCCATAGTTTTGGGTCCCTTGAAGATATTTGAAGATTCTTTTGACTGCCTGAAGATGAGTTTCCTTTGGGTTGGCTTGAAATCTTCCAACCATTCCTACTGCATGTGTAATATCTGGTCGAGTACCTGTCAAATAAAGCAAACTCCCAACCATGGATCTATAAGTGGGTTGGTGAACTGCTGCTGATTCATCATTTGCACTGAGGCTGCATCCTGTAACCATGGGTGTACATACTGGTTTTGACTCTTCCATGCCATACTTCTTCAAGATCTGCTTGAGGTATTTGGTTTGAGATAAGAAGATACCTCCTTCATTTTGTTGGATTTGCAATCCAATAAAATATGTCAATTCTCCAAGTAGTGACATTTCGAATTCTTTCTGCATAACCAAGGCAAAGTTTTGACTCATAGTCTCTTCATTGCTGCCAAAGATAATATCATCTACATAAACAACAAGAATTAGCAATTTGTTATTTTCAACTTTTATATAGAGATTGCTATCTGCTGATCCTTTTGAAAAGCCTTGTTGGTGAAGATATTTGTCCAACCGATAGTACCAAGCCCTTGGAGCTTGTTTGAGTCCATAGAGAGCCTTTTTCAATCTGCATACAAGGTTTGGATCATTCCCAAGAATGAAACCATCTGGCTGCTCAATATATACTTCTTCTTCTAATTCTCCATTTAGAAAGGCTGATTTCACGTCCATTTGAAAAACCTTGAAGTTTTGAAAGCTTGAGAGAGCAAGGAACATTCGGATGGCTTCAAGTCTTGCCACAGGAGCAAAGGTCTCTTCAAAATCTATTCCTTCTTGCTGTGCATACCCTTTACAAACAAGTCTGGCCTTGTTTCTAATTACTTCTCCATTTTCATTTAATTTATTCTTGAAGACCCATTTTGTTCCTATCACATTCTTATCTTTTGGTCTAGGAACTAATTCCCAAGTGTTGTTCTTTTCGATTTGCTCAAGTTCTTCATCCATTGCTTTGACCCAACATTCATCTTTGCAAAGTTCTTTCACATTTTGTGGTTCAGTGGAGGAGAGTAATGCCAAGTAGCTTGAAGCTTCTGCAAGTGTCCTTCTTGTTTGTACTCTTGCTTCTTTCTGCTCCACAATCTGAGTTTCTGGATGATTCTTTTGAACATATCTGGATGGAGTCTTCTCTTCTATTCTTGTCTGCTCCTCTGGTTCTTCTTGAGATTCTTCTTCTTCTTGAGGTTCTTCTTCTTCATCATTCCGCCTTTGAGAGTAGCCTTCATCTTCTTCAATGTCTTCATGATGAACTTGCCTAGGAATATATCCCTTCTCATCAACCACTACATCAATACTGTCAACAATTCTGCCAAGTCTTTTATTGTAGCACTTGTATGCTTTGCTATGTGGAGAATAACCAAGAAGAATGCCCTCATCTGCTCTTGGTTCAAGTTTGCCAAGTTGCTCATCAGTATTCTTAATATAACATTTGCTCCCAAAGATTTTGAAGTGCTTCACGGAAGGAGTTTTACCACTCCAAAGCTCATGAGGTGTTTGAGTGCTGTTTACTCGGACATTTGTTTTGTTAAGAATAATAACAGCAGCATGTGCAGCTTCACCCCAGAAGGTTGCAGGAGTACCTGATTCATCGAGCATAGCACGAGCCATTTGTTGGATAGTTCTGTTCATTCTTTCCACAACCCCATTTTGCTGAGGAGTTCTAGCTGTAGAGAATTCTCTTCTTATCCCATGTTCATCGCAGAAATCGAAAAATTCATTTGAGGTGAACTCCCCACCTCTGTCAGATCTGAGGCACTTAATTTTGTGTCCTGATTCATTTTCAACCAATGCTTTGAAGGATTTGAATTTTTCGAATGCTTCATCTTTGTGCTTCATAAGCCCTAACCAAACAAACCTTGAGAAATCATCAATGAATAATATCAGATATTCTTCTCCTCGAGGTGTCCTTTTCCTAAATGGACCACATACATCTGTATGGACTAGCTCAAGAGGCAAGCTAGCTGATCCTTCCTTCTCTGGAAAGTTAGTTCTGGTTTGCTTTCCAAACTGACAAGATTTGCATATGGTGTTGTCTGGAATTTTGATATCTGGAAGATCGCGAACTGCCTGATATTTGCATGCTTTCCTTATTTGTGAGAAGCTTAGATGTCCCAACCTTCGATGCCATAACCAGTGCTCTTCATCCTTGCTAAGATAGCATTGTTGTTGTCCTTCTTCAAATATGTACAGATTATTTGGAGTTCTTTTGCCTTTGAGAACTGTTTTACCTGTATCAAGATCACGAACAAGACATCCATTCGATCTGAAAATAACCTCGGTTTTTTGATCACACATCTGGCTGACACTTAGTAGATTATGCTTCAATCCATCAACATACAAAACATTTCCAGCCTTGACCTTTTCTTTCAAAGGAGCAATACCTTTTCCTTTTATAGTTGCAGGAGTATCATTTCCAAAAGAAACTTTCTTTCCCTTTTCTAAGGTAGAATAAGATTCAAGTTTTTCTTTATCACCTGTCATATGTTTCGAACATCCACTGTCAATGTACCATAGATTTTCCTGTCCTTCTGCATAAAATGCTATCCCACATCTTTCTGTTTGAGGTTCCTTTATTCTCCATGTTTTGGTGCTTGTGGCTTGTTCCTTTTTCTCCTGAAACCTGCTCCTGCATTCAGAGTCTTCATGACCAAAATTATTGCAAATAGAACATTCAACTTCATTTTCAAGAATCGAAAAGTAGTTATAGGTCCTTTTTGTAATCCCTGTCATACTTCTTTGTTTTTGAGCTTCCCTAGTCATGATTGTTTTATATGCAACACATTGAGCTGCTTTGTGACCAAAGTTATGGCAAGAAAAGCATTGTCCATTGAAGAAGCTTCTGCGGTTATTGAATCTACCAGCCAACTGATTGTAATTTCTATTTTCATTTATTCTTGAACCAAACTGAGAAGATTTTACCTGTGGCTGGTTGTAGCTTTTGTTCACCCTTAAGATGGATTGTCCCTGATAGTTTCTGTTTGTAATTCGTCCCTGCTTTACCTGATTATCTTCATTGTTCTTCTGCTCATTTCTTCTTGCTGCATCAAGATAACTTTTTGAGGTGGATGCTTGAGAGGTTTCTCCATTATAGCCCAAACCTGTCTTGTTTAGAGGAGACCGCTGCACATTGATAATCTCATCCAAAGTTTCAGATCCTTTGACAAACTTAAGATTAATAGCTTTTGTTTTCTCAATTTCTTTTCTGAGACCAACAATTTCACCTTCTAGTTTTTCAAGATGTTTTTCCTTTTCATCAATTTGAAATTGCAAAGTATCAATGATCACATTCTTTTCTTCTATGCATCTCTTGAGTCTAGTAATTTCATTATAGAGATTATCCACATCTACAGCATCCTCATAATCATCATCTTCAAATGCCATTAACAGCTTATATTTATTACCTTGTTCATCTTCATCACTGTTTGATAAGCCATCACTATCTTCATGGGTGTAGTAGCTTTTCTTATTTGAACTTTGTTTCTTGTTCCATCTAGCAGGTTCTTTTCCTTTATCCTTATAAGGACATTTTGCAGCATAATGACCTACTCTTCCACAAGCAAAGAATTTGAAAGGTAGCTTACCTCTGAACCTTCCAGAACCCCTTTGAAGATTTCTGACAAAATTTGATTCTTCTTCCTCTTCTTCTGGAACATGGCTTGCTTCATAGTAATCTTCTTTTTCTGATGCCTTAAAAGCAGCTTCCCTTCTGTCTGATGGACCTCCCTTTCTCATTTCATAAGCAGTTAGAATTCCATGTAGCTGAGACATAGTGAGAACACGGAGATTTTCCTTTTCTTCTATTGCAGATACTTTAGATTCAAACTTGGGGGATAATGATCTTAGAATCTTTTGAACTACTATAGTCTCTTTTATTTCTTCACCCAAATTTTTCATACAATTAACAATCTCATCTACCCGAAGAAAATAATTAGCCACACTTTCATCATTATACATCTTGAGAGTCTCATATTGAATCCTGAGAGTTTGAAGTTTAGCTTGTTTTACCTGTTCATCTCCTTCATAGCTAGTGATCATTTTGTCCCATATCTCTTTTGCTGATTTGAAGTGCATGACCTTCATGAATTCTGTTTGGGATATACTTCCTAATAGAGTACTGACTGCTTTTGCATTTGTTTCGTACTGCTTTTTCTCAGCTGGATCTGTAGGAGTAGCTGAAGGAAAAGCATAGCCTGTTTCTACAATGTTCCAAACTTCTGTACCAAGAGATTGAAGATATGCAGTAACTCTTACCTTCCAATAATTGAAATTTGTCCCATCAAAAATCGGTGGCCTGATTGATGCTTCTTTCTCGTAGTTGCTCATGATGAATGATCTACCTTCAAGCGATCAAGCTTCTCTGAAGGACCTGCTCTGATACCAATTGTTGGAAATAATACTGAGAGGGGGGGAGGTGAATCAGTATTATCAGATCAATCAAACTTTTTCAATGCTCAGAAACATATACGCTACTTCAGTTAAGTGAACCAGCGTGTACACGCTACTGTGACTAAATAAAACAGCGTATAAGAGGAAAACTCATAATTTAGTTAGCTTATTCTTCAGTTAAGTGCATCAGGACATTATTCACCACATTAACAGTAAACAGGTGCAGTATAACAGAACAGATCAAAAGCCACACACATGAACACCAAGATATAAGGTGGAAACCCAATGTGGGTGAAAACCACCTGCTGCAAGTTGTCTCTATCTTTCTTTAATATGAAACTTCAGTTTACAATCTTTTTGTACTGGTGCAGCCTTATACCAGTACGCAGGCTACAACCTGCAGAAGGCTACAACCTTCTCTCGTTCTCCAAACTTCCTTGGAAGGGAGCTCCAACCCCCTTTGCTCTTGTACTAGCCAAGATACTAGTACGTAGGTGCTGACCTACAATCTTCTTTCTTTCAGGTACCACTTTTCATACATTTTCAGACTGGATATTCCTGAAGCACAACATTACAATCTGAAGACCACAATTCATTCACCTTTCATAATAGATCATTGAAGCATAAAACAACCAAACTTTGAATCGTTGAACCACTGAACCCTGTCAATCACCAGTTACCAGAACACAGAGCAGACTACAGAACTCTGCAATAACAGTCAGACCCAACTGTAAACCCAAAATCAAGCTTCAAAAAATATACGCTACTTCAATGAGCAAAACCCGCGTATACACGCGCTTTTACCGAAGCCAACCTGCGTACAGATCTAAAAATAAACTCTCTCAATTTGCAACTGTACCAGACATCAGTTAGACCCAGAACATAACATTGCGACAGTATGCAGATCTAGAAATACGCATAATCAACCATATCATGATAGTTCATTTCAAACCATTAGATCCCGATCTATACTTAGATCTAGTCTTCCATCAACCGATGTGATCTCTCCTTGGCTTAGATCAAGCAACCCAGAACCTGCATATCAGATCTCTTTCTTTTTCAGATATTCAAGCCTTTTCAAAAGATGATCTTGCCTAATGATCTTCTTCTCCTTATATAGCCTTAGGCCTTGCTCAATACCAAGAGCCAAAACCATAGAGATCCAAAACCATCAACTTCAAAACTAGAGATCTACACGACTGTCGAGGTACTTTGGTCCAAAGACATGGGCACAAGTACCGAGGACTAACTACCATGGACCAAAAGGAAACTTCCCGACATATACGCACTTTTCTGTTCATTCATCTGCGTGTATACGCGACTTATTATATAGCTCTCCTGCGTATACGCGACTTACTATGCATATCACCAGCGTGTATATGCAACTTGGACTTAATTAACCTGCATATATGAGATTTCTTCTTCATTCTGTAGACTAAACGGAGGTCTGTCATCAAAGAGAGTTGCCATCAAGGACAACACCTGTATCATAGCGCCATACCTGAGCCAAAATGCCAACAGTTCAAGCCCTAACTCCTTATATCCCGACCTTGTTGGGGACATGCAAAGAAAAACAGAGAAAAAGCAGACCGCTCTGATACCACTGATCCAAATTTAAACAGGAACGCAACAAATTACAGAGATAACCATATACACAAAGATGCAGCGGAAATAATACTTCATTTCATTAATGGAAAATACTAAAATATGCTTACAACCAGAAATGGAAATAAACCAGCTAGGGCGATGGTAGCTTATCTCTGAGAAGATATGTGGTGGCTACATGCCTCTGAACTGTGTTACAATGAGGCTCGAAGGCCTATTTATTGTTGAGAAACAATGGAAAACCCTTAACATTCCAAAACCTAACCCTAGAAGATGAAACGCCAAACTGTGGGCCCCGTTTGGGTAAATTGGTACACCAACTTCCCAGGGTCGTAACTTTGGCATACGATCTCCGTTTGATGCGTACAATAGCTCGTTAGAAAGATCTATCCGAGCATTGCCACTTTGGGAGGCAACATGGGTCCATGGACCCATGTTGCCCCAGATTTCCCAAAAAACGTCGTTTAGGGCCTCAAAACGGCTCCGGAAGTTCAGGACCCGAAAAACTGCTAAAAATAGTAAGTTGTGCTACAATTAAGGAAACTGAAAATGCTGAGAGAAACAATGGTGGGGGTCCAGGTGGACTTGGCAGGTGGCCACCAATATCCACCTGGATCAGTTTAGAACTTATGGTTAATGTTTCTAATGCATTTGAATACATGGTGTAGTTTCTAGGTTAGATTTTAGGTGTTAAGGCTAGGACTTAGGTTATGTATTAGGGTTTTAATATGATGTTTTTAGAGTTTAGTATTTTAGATTTTGTCACATGATCAAAAGAACTCCTTTTACAATAATTGTCACAATGTGACATAAAAACCCCACAAGATGACCTGTTCCATCCCTGACAACCAAACCTTGGCAGAACTGAAGGCAACCATATGTCAACAACCAGGTACATATCCTTCGAACACCATGAAAACCATTGGCATCACCAGACAACGTGAAACATATACATTACTGTCGAAACTGAAGACATCGGATACTGAATGCTGACGATGAAACTAGTGAAGTTGATAAAGTTTAATAAGTCATCGACTATGATCATTTGAAGACCATTTCGACTTTGAACCACTGAATACTCCACTCATGCTGGACTGACAAGATCTTATTGGATCAATCCTCTCCACTTGAAAGCTTTTGGACCACAAAAGTTTGACTTAAACAGACACTAGGTGAGGGTAGAGCTCCCTCACTCTCCACCTTGTCCAGAAGATGTACCAATACATTCGGTCAACCACCTGGAAGTTATGACCTTGATGATGTTGATCATGGCATCCTTTGAATCAGTGAGTTGTTCCATCCATCTACAATATGCTCAACTTGCGAAGATGGTTAAACAACCTGTTATGAACATGGCAATTGACTTCTTTCCATGAAGTACCATGAATTAGTGATTCATACACATCTTTGAAAATAGTCTCTACAGGATATTGTTCAACACTATTGACATGTATTAACAATATATATTGTGGAATAACAGATACATTCAAAAACATTCTGAACATCATACCAACTACTTGATTTGATATACTTTCCTGATTCCTGATTACTAACTGAACTTGCTACAATAAACCCATCAAACTGTAGTGTGAAAACTGCTACAACTTAGTTTTATTTTGAAAGTATTGAAGTGATTATTGATTTGTTTAAATCACTTTTTCTTCATTCATTAAATGATGTTTCCATTGATTATCACTTTCCCCTGATGCATAAGTTTCCCTTAGATGTATTGGATATTTTGACATTGCTTTAGAAAAGGATTTGATATGAAAACAAATGGGCTTCCTCTCCACTTGAAAAGAGGTTTCCAAATTGTTTGAAACATGAAATGGTGACACAATACAAGATAAATTTAACACTGACTTTTCCCAATACTGACCTACATCCCTGTAACTAATAACTTCCAAACTTGGACTTAATTGATTCATTCTGACATTAGGAAGAGGAGCTTTAGGCATCAAATGTAACTCATGTTGTATTCCTTGCTTATGAGTAAGATGTTTGGTTTATTTAAATAGCACTGGAAAATTTTCTACCTTCTTGATCAAACTATATTTAAACCGTGACTCATAACTTTAACAAACATCATGTCGATTCTTATGTTGTTCCTTTACACACATGATTACAAATCTCTTATTTGAACTTATTAATCGCTTCATCTTATTAGTAACAACTAAATTCAAGTGATTTTTACTTTGATGTGCCCTAACAATAAATTCAACCCCATCTTTCTTAAGGTGATATTTATGCTCTTTCCTATAAAACACTGCATCACAATCATAAAGATAAGGACTTCCTAAGACAACTCCACATATGTCTATTGGAACCACATCTAATTCCACTTCATCAATGTGATTAGCTGTAATGGAAAATCTTAATCAACATTGTTTTGTGACTTTTATCTGAGTTGATTTATTTAGCCATCCTAATGGGTAAGTTCTTGGAGGATTCCGTGTCTCCAAACCCAAGTTCTTAACTAAATATTCAGATATTAAATTGGCCTGTGATCCACTGTCAAACATTGTATCTATCTTTGTGTGCTTAGAATTTATCCTTATGTTAAATATTTCAACTCTTTTATCCTCATTTGAAGGATTTATGTTTGATGAAGATGCGGTAGTATTAGAACTTGAACTAGTATAAGAAGTTTTACTTGTCAAAACTATGGCAGTTATCCTCCTTTCATCACCTGAATCGAAGCCTAGATCTTGTTGGATTGTTGTATTTGCTTTCTTTTCATCCTTCTCCTTAAGGAACGTCTTTGGCTTAAGTTCAGGATGAAGTTTCCAACACCTAGATTCATCATGACCAACTCTCTAGAAATGGGAACAAGTAGGTCTTTCCTTCTGAGCTATCATTGATTTCTTTCCCTTCAAATTGTTCTTCCTCTTGCTGTCATTGGAATCCTTGATTTCCAACTCTTTGGATGATTGCGGTGAAAATTTGAATGGTCTTCCACCTGATTCAATATGTATGGCTTGAACACACACTTCATCAAAGTCATCAGGATTAAACATCAATAATGTATGCTGCAAATATGAATGTAAACTGTCGATGTAATTTAATAAAGTTTCACATGTATCCAATGAAATACCAAGCGCTGATGCTTTCTTTCTGAACTCCTGAACACTCTGCCCTTTACCTTGCCTCAAGTGTTGCTAATCAATAACAGCTTGCTGCATGTATCCTAAAGGATAGAATTGTTTCCTAAGAGCTTTTAAAAACTTATACCATGAGGACATGACTTTACCTTTCCGCTTTACTTCTATCTGAGTTTTACTTTCCCACCAGATTGAAGTTGTTCCCCCCATTCTAAGTGTAGCTAACTGAATTTTCGTTTTATCGTCAGAAATGTTCTGAATACAACAATACACTTCTAACTGCTTAATCGAGTTATCTAACCTTTCAGGATTCATTTTTCCATCATAAATAGGTAACTCAAATTTTACATCAAGTTTCAAAAGAGATGTTTTCTTAGGTTTCTTTTCTGTTTTAGAATCTGAACTGGAAGAAGAAGATGATGATGATGATGGAGATGTTGGAGGTGTAGGAGGTTTATCAGCCTTTCCTTTACCTTTGTCCTTCTTCGACGTCTTTGAAGAAGAAGATGCATCTCTCGCTTTCTTATCTTCGTATAGTTCTCCCAACATCTGTTGCATGCTCAAGAATGCTTTGCTGAAACTGTTCCTCACTCATCTTTGTTTCAGGATTTTCACCTGCATCAGATCCTGTCATGGTCGACTTATGAATGGCTCTTCGCTTTCCAATGTCTGGATCGATCTCCTTGAGGATTCCTTCTCCACATTGTGACTTAGACCCGGTTAATGTTCATTGGAAAACATATATAAATGCAACCTACTATGATACCAAATTATATGATCTCAAATGATCATATGTTACACTGAAGTAGAATTGATTAGTTTCGTTAGTGAACTGAATTTTAACTTAAAGTGCTTTAACCATGAGAACTGTTTGAAAGGAAAGAATTTACGATAGATGAGAAACATAAGTAAGATGTAAACAGAAGTGAAAAGCAGAAAAAACACAGTGATACCAGACAACAAGATTGATTACGAAGTCCGTCCCTGATGGACTACGTCTCCAGGTCCGCTTTCAAGATGGGCGACCGCTTTATTAGGATTGAATCCAAGGAGGCTGATTACACAGAAAATTAACCAGACTGATTATGCACGCAGGCACTTCTAGGCAATGTCACAAGGAAGTTCTCTGAATTATCTTTCCCGCGCTTGTCATGGTTCCCACTTCCGACTCCCGATGCTCCTGTTACACTGAAAAAAAACTACCTATAACCTCCATAATCTGCGTACAAAACTCTAAAACCACTCTTTCCACTCTTCAATGAGCCGAATTGTCTTTATAACCCTCCAAATGCATTCAAACTCCTTAATCTAATTTTAGGAATGCGCAAGCTGAATTTTAGGGTTAATTTAGGGTTTTAGTTAATGATTTAATGTCACATAGTGACATTCACCACCTAGGTGTAATCAAAATATCCAAAAATACAAATAAAAACCCACTTTTAGACTTTGGATAGGCCGCAGACTGTTAGCGGTTAGCTAAGCGGGCGGAGGGCACTGACAACGCATGTGACCAGTTGCCATAGCCACGGTTAGTGCGTCAGAGGTTCTGCTGACTGCTAACGGCTGACGATTGGTGAGCTGCATTGTTCACATGCCAACGGTTTATAACTCCCCGTGCGGTCAGGCTCTGCTATGGAAACTGTGACGGCTTATGCCCTTGTCGCTCACATGGTTTGCCACGGTAAGACTTCGATGTGGTCAGGCTAGCGGTTAGGAGTTTCGGTTAACCTGACTATTGATCACTTGAATCCGCTCATGTGAATGAGGCAAGGGTTCTGACGCGGTCTAGGAAACAATTATGTTTTTATTGCAATGTATTTTCAAGTTTGCAATGTATTTCATCATAATCCGAGAGGGTTTAGAACTTATGGTTAATGTTTTTAATGCATTTGAATACATGGTGTAGTTTGTAGGTTAGGCTTTAGGTGTTAAGGATAGGACTTAGGTTATGTATTAGGGTTTTAATATGATGTTTTTAGAGTTTAGTCTTTTAGATTTTGTCACATGATCAAAAGAACGCCTTTTACAATAGTTGTCACAATGTGACATAAAAACCCCACAAGATGACCTATTCCATTTGTGATAACCAAACCCTGGCGGAACTTAAGACAACCATATGTCGACAACCAGGTATATATCCTTCAAACACCATTAAAACCATTGACATCACCAGAAAACCTGAACCATATACATTATTGTTGAAACTGAAGACACCGGATACTGAATGCTGACGACGAAACTTGCAAAGTTGATAAAGTTCAAGACCTCATCGACTATGATCATTTGAAGACCATTTCGACTTTGAACCACTGAAAACTCTGCTCATGATGGACTGGCAAGATCCTCTAAATCAATATTATTATATATTCCTTAAATATATAAGTATAATTAAAAAATATATATTTAAAAAGAGTTAAGTCCACACATTTGGGTAAAATTATTTTTTATTTAAATCTTTAAAATTGTGTATGGTTTGGAAGAAATAATCGTATCATCAATGTTTTTCGGTGCAGACACAAAAATATTTAGTGTCAATGATTTCCAAATCCAATCATGCCCTAAAATAACAATACATATTATACATTTAGATTTCAATTTCCAAAGATGAGAAATAAATTTATTTTAATGTTTGAAGTATTTAAATAAAAGACAACACCGTGAGACATTTAGATTTCGATTTTGAAAAATAGTAAGTGGGAAGCATTTAATATATCATAGAGTACCTACCGATAAGGGTGGGAGAGAAATCAATGTAGCAGTTGTCTATAACGCGACTTTTTGAAAGTCTTTCCGGCGGGTTTTTCCGGTCGAAATCCGGCAGGAATTTATTGGAATCCCAAGTTTGATAGCTAGTTTATGCACAATGAAAGCCTCCTAGG
The DNA here is from genome assembly GCA_031772625.1 of Pinus tabuliformis. NCBI lineage: Eukaryota > Viridiplantae > Streptophyta > Pinopsida > Pinales > Pinaceae > Pinus > Pinus tabuliformis. Next base: position 1,050,079,707 of record CM062817.1, on the reverse strand, counting down.
GGTTTTCCAGGGTGTTGAATCCAAATATGCAGTTAAAAAACCATTTTAACTGCAACAAATCAAGATTTAACCTCAATTTCTTCCGCCGGATTCCGTCACCGGAATCTCCAAAAAGTCGCATTATAGACAACTCCATCAATGTAGATTGGATTAATGATGGGAATGCTTGTTACGGCCGATGAGGATAGAGTAAATGCATTAGATCAAACCCGCCAATCTCCCTTCCTAGCACCCTCGACGACGACTCTTAGGTTGTCACATTGTACATTTATGGACTGGGAAGAGAACCTTCTACGTTGAAAAGTAACTTTAGCATACATTGAATAAAGACACTGTCAGAGCAAGGATAATTAATAATTGTAGTGCTATCCCTCATGATTACAAAATAATATGTCAACAATGTGATCCAATTATATTGGAAAAGAATAAATTTAAATATTATTAAATAAAATAAAACTTAATATATAGTGTAGTTATAAAATAGTTTAGCCAAAAACATATTAATATAGAGTCACTGCAATACCTGATGTGTAATACCTATTGTGACAGGTAGGTATAATAAGATGTGAAAGTGTAAAACTTAAACAAACTATTGTGTAGTTATAAAATAGTTTAGACAAAAACATATTAATATAGAGTCAATGCAATACCTGATGTGTGACAGGTAGGTATAATAAGATGTGAAAGTGTAAAGTAAGAGTGTGCATTTTCGAACATGAGCAAATAGTTTTTTGAAAAAAGTGTTTTTATGGTGGTTTCATAAGGAGATCTTAAGAGTGATGTCAAGAGTAGAAGGTCATGTCAAATTTATATTACGAAGATTTGGAAGTTATCAAATTTGTTTATGATTACGTCTTTGTAAAGAATTTAAGTTTTAGTAATAACTAGAGTAAATCAAGAGATATGTTTGAAAGGTTGCAAACTCAAATTGAAAGGGAAGGAGTTATGTATATTTTAATTGAAATGTAAGGAGTCAAAATATTGATGTAAAGATGAAATTGAGATTTTAAATTGTAATCGCGAGTCAATTTAAGAATTGAGTTATGAAGAAGTTATGAAGAAGGTTGCATTTTCGATTGTACCTGACATCCAAGGTTTGTAAAGAGTTTAAGCCAAATTGAGAGCCTAGAGTGAAAGTAAACTGAAGTTTTAGTCATGGCCGTAGTGTGCCAATTAAGTTTTCCATGCCAAGCTCATAGGTTTCTTTTTTGCATCTTGATATCACTCCAACGAAGAAACATATTGTAAATGTATGAATAAAATTGTAAGTATCTTGCTGGACGGAGATGTCCTTCTACAAGAAACAATTTATGTGGGTATTACAATATTTAAAGAAGCAAGAAGATGAATATGACTCTACTAATCAAGGAAAATTATGAAGATGAAGAAAACTCCAATGAAGCAGACATCTAAAGAACAATGTGGAAGCAACTCCATGATAAACGAAGATGATGCAACATGAATTAAAAATGATGATAGATGGACCCTTGGACTTTGAGAAGTTAAAAATGATGAAGGATAATGAAGTAGAAGGAGAGAAAGTTTGATGTAGAAAAAATGGAGCAATAGAAGTAACCATAAAAGAAGACAAGAGAAGCGAAAGAATGAAGCAACGAAAGAGAAGCAAACAAAAAATGAAGTTAACATAAGAAAAAGAAGAATAAAAGGGAGATGAATATATATGTACTAAAAGGGCATGAAGCAAGGTAAATAAAATTACCGTGATTTCATAATTAAGATGCAAATGCAATGAATCCATGAAAACAACATCCCTTAAAATTCTTATGGCCCCTAATGTATTTGATATGGAAAGCAAATGTTTGTTTCATATGGAAAAGAAAGGGCTAGAAAGGTCTAAATAGAAATTGAATGTACCTAACTCAATGTAATGCATGATGAGGAAATTTAACCCCCATTGAAGAGGTAGTGGTGTTGAATAACCACTTGTCATGAAGGAAGAAGTGGTGTTGAATAACCACTTGTGATTTCTATGAGAGAGGTTGGTATGTGGTCATATTGAACCACTTGTGATGTGGCAAGCAGAAGCCACTTGAAGTTTAAAATGGTTAAGGGTAATAAAAATAACCCAGGTTTATGAATGGTGTTGATGATGTAGGGGGAGTTGAATGTATAAATACAAAGATATGTTGCTAAACCATGTACAAGAAAAATTTTCCTAGAGAAATGATGGCTAGGTGGTTGGAGACCCATGTATTCTGGTGGATGGTAACATTTTTATATGGACTTCAACAAACACAGTAGTATTGTTTTTGTAGGCACGAGATGAAGGATGCAGATAATATGAAAGGAAAAAGTCAAAGGATAAGAATGCAAAAGATTGAAGATGAAAATGGGACTAGTCCAGAGGACAGTTGAAGATAGAGAATTCACAAGTAATCGTTAAGGGGGGTTATGATGGAATAAATCCTACTTGTAAATAGTGTCTAATATTAAATTGTGTAATGAAAAATGTAACAAAGTAGACCAAGAATAAAAGTCTACTTATGATTGAGAGATTGAGAGGAATGAGTGAAAATAGGGATGGAGATTTAATGAGAGAATCATGGAGATAATATGGAGGAAGTTGAGGAATTGATTTGAATAAAAAATCTAATTTTTTCATAATTGTTAATGGTCACTATTATTATATATTGTGACCACTTGTACAATACAAACACATATGGGAATATGTCTATTTAATATATTTTCCCTTTTAGGGATTTCTTATGTCCCTTTCTTTATTTATTGGCTATTATAGCCAACATAGGGAGGATGATATGACGTACCATAGGGAGGTAATCAAGAGGAATTATTAATATCATGTGGACATAATCATGGAATAAGTCCCAATTAGTAGTTGGTGGGTAATAAGTAAGCCCCTAAATCATCAGAGGGGATATCATAATAATAAGGGGTGGCAAACTTAGTCCCCAAAGAATGCTCATGGAAAAGTATACCATACATGCATGAGATCATTGTTTGGGCATGTTGAGGATTTTATTGTGCCAAACATGGTTCATGGAGTGATTCCTTCCATAAGAAGTAACTCTTGTTGTTACACTACCTTACATGGTCTCTCTATATTGTTGTGTTGCCTATTGTGTGGACACATTTTATTTTTCTAACACTTGAAGAGTTTACATTTTATACTTGATATACAAAAGTGTAGTACACTTTCTACTAAACATATCATCCAATTATATATTTATGTTCTCAATATAAGGTCTAATCATCAATACGACAAACTTAATCTAAATTTGACATGTCACTTTTCCTTTGTTGTTAAGATAAGAGAAAAGTTATATTTCTCCTCATAGTGATAAATGACATCTGATTTTCCCATCTTTTACTAGTTTGTATTCAATGTTTTCTCCTCTTCAATAGTACATCCTTATCCCACAAGTAATGAATTATAACTCAAATTACTTCACAAACATCCAATGATAGCATATCACACATAAATATATCATCAACAAATGTTGATGATATACTAAGATTTAACCTACACTACTAATATGTCTAACTATGCATCTTTATATAATTCTCACCATGGATATGGTTTGAAAAGAAATTGAGTAGGAAAACCCAACTTCTTACCCATATCTCCAAAATGAGACTCTTATGACTTATTGTTTTGACTTATTAAGGATTATATCTTAACGCTTTGATCTTTTAAATTCATAATGTTTTGAAAAGAGCCAAATTTTTAACATAAATTTAACATGTGTTTTTTACTATAAGGAATTTAATAAATTTGAGATGCTCTTTATTTTATTATATCTTCCACAGACATAACGCATTCAATTTTTCCTTTGACTGGGTATTAGTTTTTCTTTGACCAAAACATTATGATGCTTATCCATAGTTTAACATTAGGAATTCAATTTTTATTATTATTGAAATTTATTTATTTGTAAGGTGATTGGTTGAGGTCTTATTATGGGTTGTTTAGTAACTTCCATTTGTATTAATTACTATTTTTTTGTTTTTTGTTTTTTTCCTTTTTATTTAACTTTTCGATTTTTTCTTTTTCTTTTTATTTTTCTACTATTTTTTATTTTCATGAATTATAATTTTTTTGACAATATTTTCAATTTAAGGTGACTTATAATTATATTAAAAACATATTTTAATAAATTTAATTATAGACAATTATATATTAATATAAATAATATTAGTTAATCAGACTTCTTAATTTTTGGTGATGACATTCAACAATATAATATTGTATTAGTTGTTTTATTTTTGTGATGAAGTCTTTGTTTTTGTTATTTCTTTGTTTCATTAAGCTATATTTAAGGTGAAAAATAAAAAGTGAAAATTCACAAAAAATAAATGAGTTAAAATTTTAATGTAGTACACTTTTAACTAAAAAATAAAGGAAGATTCCTTCTTTCTTTTTTTAGTTATATAAAATAGTAAACTAGAACATCACTTAACGCGAAAATTCATTGGAACGCTATATAAATATATACCTACATCATAAAACCAAAATTAAAAATAAAATGAAAAAATTATTAAGTCTCCATCTTTAATAACTCTAAATGTGGGGTCCCTATCAAGCCTTGAATTATAAAAAAATGATTTTCTCCCTTCTACCTCCAACGCAATTGTCTTTTATTTACTTTTTTTTGAGGAGATAGAGATGATGAATTCTTGAGAGGAAACTCATGTTGATCCCTTCTTGTTTGAAGATAATCATCCCCTTATTCTTCCCCCACTCTACTAATAACCATCTAAATTTTCATTTATGACATAGCCACCGATGCCTTATGAGGATACCCTCATCAAGTTCTACCTCATAGGAAAACAACAATTCCCTTCCACCCCCATCCTCATCACCCACCATTTTATTTTTTAACTGGGACATAGTCATGAATAATGGGACCCCCAACAAAATCTTCTTTCTCTCGTTCCATTATATTCATTTTCTAACCCCTCCATCCCCCAAGTAAAAAATAAATACCAAAATTTTAAATTAAGAAAATGAAACATTAAATTCTTAAAAAAAAAATCAAATACAATTTTTTTTTTTTTTTTTTTAATAAAATACAAAGTGAAATAACAAATAAATAGCAATTTTGAATGAAAAAAAACCAAAAGTACCCACCTTTCCATCCTTCCCTACCACCCTCCACCCTCAAAAGCGCCTACATTGATCCCTTCCCTTCCTCATATAACCTCCTTTTTATCTCTTCCTTACCCTTTCTTGATATCTTCCACTTCATGACCACCCAAAATCTCCCTCCTCTCCCTTTTCCTCCTCAAAATAGGGCCCAGAATCCACTTCATCACTGAAAATGGGGAAAGCCACTATCAAATGGAAGGATCTACCATTTTCTAGCAAGGATGAATATATTGTTTTCTAGCAAGGAAGTGACTATTGTGGCCTAGCATCATAGGTTTGGGGTTTGAGGGAGCAAGGGAGAGGAGGGAGGTGGCAAGAAGGATCTACATGTGTATAACATGGAAATGGCTAGCAAGGAAAATTTTAAGAACCCCCCCTAAATTTACATTTATAAGAAATGGCGAATCTCCATGGTATATAGGAAAAATGGAAGGTGATTTTATCAATAATATGATATGTATATATAATTTTTTGGCGAAACTCTCACCAGGCATGGCGAATATTTTACTCAATTATAAAATCTTGTGTTTATTGAATACACAAATGAAATCATTGCATTTCTTTAAAATATCTTTTGAAATCAAAATTACCGAAATTACATATCGATAACCTGAAATCAAAATTACCGAAATTACATATCGATAACCTAGTGGGTGTAGGATAAAATTCACCCGTGCCATTCACAGAAAGCATGAGAAAAAACCTAATACTATATATAAAACCAAGAAAAATTAAAATTCATCACTTCTAGGGACCTCGTAACCACCCTGCCAATACACAAGTATGTTCCTGTTTGCAATTAGAAAAATTACCCAAATTACAATCTGTTTACTCCAGCGTATGTTGGAAAGTTATAGAAGGATGACTAGTGTAATCAATCCATTCCTTTAGCCCTGGATTTGTTTCAGTTAAAAAGAAGTATACAAATATACTTGTCCAATGTCTATGCGTTAACCATTCACCTTAAGATGTTTTTACAATATAATTTCGTAAGTCTATTAAGTATCTTCATTATCATAAAAACCAACCTATATCCATCTTAACTCCACATCTACCACTCTTAGGGGGATTAAATCTATTTATCCCTCTAAGCACTTGGTAGACCTAGAATTAAGATGGATCTAAGATGATAGAATTTCCCCTTGAAATAGTCTATGCTCACATGAATACCATGGTATTACCATGGGTTATCATAAACCTGGAGTTTAAAAATTACTATTAGTAATTTATAAAAATTAATAAAATTAATAGTTGATTTTTATTTTATTTTTTATTTTAACCAAGCTAAAATGTTTAACATACATTAAATTACAACATCCATTTTTACTCTTGATCGGATCAAATATTTTTTCACTCTATGCTAGTTTGCATATCATGATATTTGATACCTCTCGGGGGTTAGTAGATCCAAAGTAAAGATGGATCTATGCTGGTTTAATTCCCCCATTTAAATAGACTACATTCCAGGTGAATACCATGGGTCAATACCATGTGCCATTTTTATTTTTATTAATACTAATATTAGGGTTAATAATTTTTTTTTGCATGGTATTAATAACAATCTAGTCCATGGTATTTGTCCCATAGTATTTTGCCCATAGGTTTCACCTAAATATAACACATTTTTTGAGTGTTCGTAAATATAAGGTGACTTATGGAGTAAATATAAAAAATGTTTTATTTGTTTACCATACCTATCATTTATTTATATTTTTATTAATTTACCATACCTCTTTTATAAATATGGTATTTGGCCCATAGGATTCACTTAAATAGAACCTCTTTCTTGAGCCTTCATAAATAGAACGAGGGTTATGGACTAAATATAAAAAGAGGTTTTATTTATTTACCATGCGTCTAGTTTATTTATATTTTTATTTATTTACCATACATTTTGAGTAAGTATAAAAAGACGTTTTATTTATTTATCATACCTCCACTTTACTTATATTTTTATTTGTTTACACCCTTGCATGTATATAAGGTGACTTATGGAGTAAATATAAAAAATGTTTTATTTATTTACCATACCTCTCATTTATTTATATTTTTATTAATTTACCGTACCTCTTTTATAAATATGGTAGGGCCTTTGGCCCATAGGATTCACTTAAATAAAACCTATTCTTGAAAATGGGTGAATGGATTCACTTAAATAAAACCTATTCTTGAAAATGGGTGAATGGATTCACTTGAATAAAACCTATTCTTGAAAATGGGCAAATGGAAGGTTGTAACTCCTAATTTCAAGGGCTAAATTTACCTTTTTTACCCTCTCCCTTAAAATAAGGTGGGCTATTTGAGGTGATTTGTAAAATGTATTATGATACAAAATATTCGCCCACTAAAAATTTAAAACCCCTTAATTTCGCCAAAGGGCGAACATTCGCACCTAAAATTTTCTATGATGGCTAGTGTGGCCTACCATCATAGGTTTTGGGTTTCACAAAGAAAGGGAGGGGAGGGACGTGACAAAAAGAAAAAGGGGCCAAAAAAAAGCAAGGGATGATTTAAAAAAGGATTTTTTTGTTTATTTGTTTGTTTTTTATTTCTTATTTTATATTTAATGTTTCATTGCCTCCATCATTTTATTATTAAAATATTATTTATTTGATTTTCTAGTTTTCCAATAAATTATGTTTTAAAAGTTTTTAATAATGTTTTTCTTCATGAGGGGGTTATTAAGGGGGTGGGAAAATGGGGACTTTGTGGTAGGCATGTGGGGAGGGAACAAATTATTCTTCGTGGGGAGGATTTTTCCTATGAGGTATATATCTATAGTGGTTCCCTCATCGAATACCAAAGGGAACACCAATATTTTCAATTTCTTTTAAATAAAAAAAACAATAAAAAAATATTGAAGACAATTATTGTCTTAAATGAGAAAAAATAGTAGAATAAGGCTATTAATTGAACATGAATATGGTTATTTTTCATGCAATTTAAATTATGGATAATATTTTCCAACAAGGCATAAAGCAGTCAATGATAGGGTGTCTATTAAGGCACTTTGTTGTGAAAATATCACTAGTTTGAAATCCCTTGGGAACAAATCCAACCACGAGTACAAGTTAATGTGGCTTAGGCCAGGTGCAATTTCTTAGGGATCTTGATAGCTTAGATTCCCTTGGGCCATGGTTTCTCAAGCCATAGGTTAGACCTTTTGGTTTGCAGACAAACTAACAAACAAAAAATTCTAATAAATAATATTTATGCTCTCTTATTTTATCAAAATCAATAAATGCTTTATTATGATTATATCATACTGAATTTTCAAATTGTCAAATCTTTGTTGTTTACATATATTTATTTATCAATTCCAAAAACAAAATTACATATTTTAATATAACTTTCATTCTTTTAAATAATGAGGATAAAATAATAATTTTTATACTTAATCACATAATACATTATTAATTTGCAAAATTCCTATATTTGTTCTATATTTTAACTATTTGAAATAAAAATTGGCATGTTCTTTTTGCAAAACCATCTCAACTTTTAAGAAACAATGACATTAACAACAATATGAGGTAGGGAGTTGTTGCGATGGGTTGACCTAGGTTTGATTCACTAGGTGGGCTTTGGAATGTGACTAGTAGTTGTTACCGGGAAAAGTGTCTATTTAGAACTGATCTATCCCACTAAGGTGTGACAACTGCCTTAGAAACAAACAAAGAAAACTACTTTTGTATTTCCTTTATGAATTAAAGATAGAGAGGGATAGAAATAACCGATCTGTGTCTTGCGCTAATCCTTTGATCCAATCCCTCTCTCCTTTGACAGCTTCCAGCTACTTGCTCCCTTACTTGCCCAGCTTCACCAAGTACCTGTAAGATCACAGAAGAAGAAAACTATACAAAGACATGGATCTATATTCATAAACAGCTTAGGATCAGATTTAAGCTAACCATACAAATGTAACAAGCATCAATGATACAGAAGCATGGAGGAAAAACTCAAATAGTTTTTACTGATAAACAAGAAGTGTTGTAGATCTTATCCAAAAATATATGAGAATAGAAATAAACCCAAGAATAATAAGATAGAAATAGATAGAAAATGCTTCTTTATTAATCAAACCCTTAAGGTAGGGCAACACCATACATTCACTCCTTAAGGAAGGAGAACACTCCACAAGACATATGCTTGTTCATACAATATTCCTTCTCTTCATTTCTCTCCATGTGGAGTCTCTAGCCTCTATATAGGCCTCATACATACAATACCATGCATCATTACCATGGTTCCCTCATACCATCAACTAATACTATGGGCCCATTACATTATTATTAACTACTTGTGGTTCCTTACATGACATGGGTTAACCACCTTGTTTATTACTATGGCTCATCCCATTATTACATTATTACCTTGGGTACCTCCCTTGGTACCCCATATTATCCCCCCTAGGTATATAACATTCCACCCCCCTAAGCATGTTTCGTCCCCGAAACATGGGAAGAACACAAATAATAAGATCTACTCAAAAGAGTAGTCCACTGATACCATGCACGTGCATCTAGCCATCCAAGGGAAAGGTGAACCCTCGATCTCGTTGGTGCCTCGCTCGCTTGAGATGGAAGTTGATCGTGGCAGTTCTTCTGTGTTGATGTGTAGTAGGTGGATCGTCTCTCCTTTCTATCCATCATGTGACTACTTGGTTTCCATCTTGATGGTTGTCTTGCGGGGTGATGTGGGTGATGATATGTTGAAGTTTTAACCCACGATGGCTTTTGCTTGAATTCACCCTGCTGTGGTGCCTGTTGTGGTGTCTCCTTTTTCAATATGACTTCAACCACTGAGCCCTCCTCTGATGTATCATCACCTGTAACCTTTTCTTCTGCAGCCTCTGTTTGTGTTTGATTGTCGATCATCAAAGGCTCATCATCTGATATGTCAGTCCCTTGAATATCTTCTGCTTCAGCCTCGATGTGCTCTACATGTTTATGGATGGAAATATCCTGTAATGTAATTTTCTTCTTTTTATACCATAGCTTCAGGAATTTCTTCTGCACATTAATATTGATAGTACCCATGGATTCCATCCAAGGATATCCCAAAACAACATCCATATTATCCATCTTTGAAGCATAAAAATCACCATGCAACACATATTTATCCATAGAAATCTTCAAATCCTTGTACACTTGAACATCCTCATCATCAACCTGGGTATTTTCAATTTGTTTTGCTGGAACTTGCAATTTTTTTGCCAAGTTGACATTTATGAGATTTTGCTTGCAACTCGAATTTATAGACACAATGATTTTCTCCTTCTGAATCAATCCATGAACCTGCAATACAGAGATACCAGCAAAAAATAACCTTTTTGGTTCCTTGGTTTCCTTCTTTCTTGTAAAAATAAAATCTTTCCTAGGATGTGTGTCTGTCTGTGTGAGCTTATCCACAAGATTAAATTTATGGTCAAAGCGCTCTATAAGAGCTTTTTTGAAGGTATCCCAAGTCAAAAACCTTCCATTGGAACGTTGATGCTCTTGCCACCATTGTCGTCTTTCATTGTCCAAGTACAGTTGTCCCATTTTCAGCTGAGCTTCATCATCCCTGATGTAATACAAACTAAAAAATTTCTCCATTTCTGCTAGCCATTTGGCTGGATGAGAGCTATCAAATTTATACAAGTCCCCCAAACTCTAATCGTGGCCCGCCATCACAAAAAGAATTGGCGAAAATTTTAAATGGTCACAATTATGTCAATATTGCTCGAAATCCCTATTATGACCTATTTTTGGAAATGAAACAACCATTCTGAATCTACCCATCTGATAGAAATTTTGATCCAGGCACTAGAATTCCAGATCTGCGCTGCTACTCTCCCGTCGTCACCCAAAATTTCTAAAAAAAGAGCTGATTTTAAATCAGCGATATCTCCCTCATCCGGACTCCGATTCGACTGATTTTTTTTTTTGAAGTTGGGTATTTTTTCCCAAAGAATCCAGATCTGCAATTAGATTTTGCAGATCTTGTACCAGGACATCTAGATCTGCGCCGCAAAATCGCTGCCCTGAAAACTGTCTGCAACCCCACTGATTTTTAGATCAGTGATATCTCCTTCATCCGGACTCCGATTCAACTGATTTTTTTTTTAATTCGACTATTTTTGCACAAAGAATCCAGATCTGTAATTATATTTTACAGATCTTACACCCAAACGTACAGATCTGACCTGCAAAGTCGCCGCCCCCGAAACCCTGCAAAAAATAAAAAGATCAGAGCTATAACAATTGGTATCAGAGCTACAACAAGAAGATCCAGGAGGAGTTACAACCGATGATTCCTAACCCAGCATCAACCTCCCAGCAAAGAAGCCCCTCTTCACCTCCAACAAAGCATAAATCACCCAATACTCTGATATCTGTCTCAAAACCAACAACAATTCCTTACAATGTGCAAAATTCCAGCATCTAGATCTCTAGGATGAGGGATCCATATATAGATGTATGCAAGGAGGATGAGTCAGCTTGTGATTTGATTAGTGTATTCTCTCTGTCAGTTCTTGCTTCCACTTGGAGACTGAAGGCCTCTTACTCATCCTTTGTCGAATTCAGTGAGGCAAGTGTCATAGGAGAAGATTCTGGAAGCTTCCATTGTCTCTCCACCTCGCGGAATGGCACTGCCATTTGTCATTTCTCGCTCAACGCACCCTCATAGTGCATTTAGGTGCGTTGCAACGCACCTAGCCAGTGTATTTAGGTGCTATGCAACGCATCTAGCCAGTAGAGCAACTGAAATGATCCTGTTTTGACTTATTCTGAGCAGTTTCTGGTGCAGAACTTCTGGGAGAAGCTGTAATTTGTTGACCTTGTTCCTTTAGGGGTTAGAACAACACTTTTAGGGACTTAGGAGCCCTTGGTTTATGGACATTTCATGCTTGGAGCTGCAAGGCACAAAAATGTCTATAACAGTTGCCCCCTAAAGTATGAGGCCATTAATCGGGTGAACTTTATTATGAGGATCCGAAGTTCTTTCAATGCTGGGAGGAGACCTGTAATAAGATACAATACAATACATTATCTTCATACTGTTTTTCATGATCTAGGTGAGGCGGGCATTCCCATGCTCAGCTTTATAAATTCATTTTCATGTACATAGGACAGACAATCGTCTGATTGTAGACTGATGATTCTGATAGAGCCATCATCCTTTTGGTAGGATGATTATCTATGCTGCAATGTTGTACATTTAATGTCTTTATTTCCCTGAATATATATCGCAGCCCGGATGGATGAAACTAGATCCGGGGTCTTCAATCTCGTCTGATCTTCACTCGAAGTACAAGTCGATCCATGTGAGAAATGTTTTGAAGTCGAACATGGAAAGACATCGCTTGATTACCAGTCAATAATGTAAATTGTTAACAAGCACGAGAGGAATCACCGATAATGATAATGACCCTCAAGGTACTACAGTACAATCCACGTGGCGTGAATAAAGGACTTGGCATCGAACACCAAGAAAAATCTTTCGGTCGAAGGCCATTGATGTAAACCTGTCGTCGGAAGTGAGAAACTTGCCATTAAGGCATGCAAGCTTCAAAGTACTAAATGGGGTGTTCCTAGACCAACTTCTTGGATAATGAGCTGATGTCGACAAGAAGTAATCCGTCAAAGGAGGGCCTTAATGAATCCCACATCAATGACACGGAACGGAGCAAATGATTTTGATGGAGGTGAAAACGATCTGATGATATACGGTTCAGGGTGGCGGTCATGAAAGAATGGAGTATAATGTATGGTAGTGGGTGGGACACAGGTGACTTCTCTGGATGACTTCTCTTGAACATGTCGGCGACACGGATGTGATGGATTGGTAGCATTAACCCCAAATGTGGATGGTATGGTGTGACCATGGCGATGTGACCGGTGAATGAAACAACCCAACCCGACTCGGATACGGAGTGGAAGTGTCATGTTCAAGAGCGACTTGCTACCAATAAAGATTCTTTGAGTTTTCTTCCCAATTTTTCCCCAGTCATTACTGACTAGTACATCTTTGTTTTTGTCAAGCTTGAGGAGGATAACATATGCTTGTTCTATAATTTGCCCTTCGGGCAAACCCATTGCTATGTTTTAACGAGCCTAGCGATAGTGAAACTCGTTCTCGTCTAAAGACAAGTTTGTCGCTATTAATCTTTTTAACGAGTTTAACGACAAAGATAACTCGGTCCTTTTCAATTTTAGAGAGTCTGAAAAGGTACGTAAAGGTAACTCCAAAATTCCTTTTTCGTCATCTAATCCCTTAAGTCCGAAAAAGTATAAAACAATACAGAAGGGATGAATTTTCGATAGTTTTAATGAGCCGAAAAAAACAAGCACTCGATCTTTTTGTGCAATGATCCCTCAGGTCCAAAAAGATTAAAATCTAGAGGAGGGATAGCACTTCCTGTCCCTTTAACGAGCTGGAGAGGCCAATGGCTCGACAATCTTTTCATATTTTACGAGTCAGTTGAAAAGAGCTTAAAGAAGACTCTTCTTTCGAGGAACGAGTGATAAAATGGGTAGCAGTTGATTCCAGGTAAGGTTTGGAATTTTCCAATCACGGCAGTGTCACAAGGATGGCTAGTGAAATCACTCTTCGCAGCTGTTCCTCAAAATGGGTAAAGAATCAAATGGAGGTGAATGATCGGCCAATGTAAAAGTTGAGGTGACGGTGCAAACACGACCAAGGCTTTAATGGCTGAAGTACTACATTCACGGTGGTTATTTACCGGGGAATAGTTCATTTTTTAATGAGCTTAAACGCGGGTGGAAACATTTGCTCGGTGCGGGTTTATTTTTTAACGAGCTTGAACCTTGCGGTAACACTGCTCGATTAATCCAGTCATATGATAAGAATGTCTCATATAAAACGGAAATTTTTAGAGTTTTGCCCCACATCCTTTCTTTATGCAAGTTAGGAGACGACCAATCCTACGAGTTTAAAGGGTTAGAGGTCCTAAAAATTTTAAAAAATAAATAGTCGCTCTTTTCTTGCACTCCAAAAGGTTTGCATGCCCCCAGGTATAAAACAGAGTTTCAAGGTTACCTCTACTTCTATCCGCCAAAACATTTGTTTTACCGAGAGAGGCCTACCTCTTACAGGTTACTCAAAGATTGTTCTGTTCACAGCGCAAACAAAACACTTCTTTGGCAATGTCTACCGAAATAAACAAAGGTGAACGGATGATATAGTGAGACCATCCCTGACATAACTTTGACAAGAGAATCTTGTTCTAGAATAACCCCCTCTTCCAATCACGGACGGGGGTACAGACTAGTCATATTCTCCCGCGGAAACCTACCCTATACCCGAAGTTTTCCTGCCGAAGCAAACCAGGGTGCATGCCCCCTGGGTTTCAGTCATGTCCCCCCGAATTACTCGCGCTCATCGGGTGGATGGACTGGAGATTGAGACATTTCTTGCGTGAAAAGACCATTCAGGGATGGTATATGACTATTTGCTATGCGTGATCCGGGAAATGAAAGCTGGTCCACGAGCTTGACCACTCTTCCTTCGTGTGGAAAACACATCACTCTAAAGAGTTATGAGACAATGGCTCTCATGCAGTAAATATAGTCTCGTCCAAGGAGTAGATTGTAATCTAGGGGTCCTTGAACTACCATTACGTTCATGTGAACGGTTTTCCCTCTAAATGTTATGGGCACATCGGGAAGGATCCCTAAAGGTCGACTGGTTCCTTTATCAAAGCTTGTCATATTTCTCATCTCAAGCAAAAGCGATGGTGAACCAAGCGCTTTCCAAGTAGTTGAGGAAAGGATACTCACAGAAGCCCCCTCATCTATGATGGTACTAGCCATAACCATTCTATATATTTGAACGATAATTCGGAATGGTATGCTTGTTGGTAAACGGGGTCTGCCTAGTTGATTCCAGTCGAAGGATAGAGCTAGGTTGCTTGGAGGTGGGACCGAATAGACGGCCGGGTACGACTCTGACGAACTTCCTTCCTGCGATAAAGGAACGGGTAAATTGCCCCCATGTTCGTTGGAGTCTGTGTTTATGAAGAGAATTTGGACAGTGTCATCCTTGTTCTCTTCAGTGACTGTATCATCTGAAGATGAAACCTCTGAAGGAAAGACCGGGTCAACTGCCGCCTCAACCTTTTGACTTTCGTCTGGTATGGATCCAGATGGTTTATCTTCAATGATAGGTGCTTCATCTAACCACCTGAGCGGGCCAGCCGGATTTTCAACTAGTGACGGACTCGGCAAGAGTTTTTTATATCCAGGAGGAAGTCATAACGGTGAAACCGGACGATCATCCAAAACTCTTTTAGCTTCGTCTAAGAAGGGACAACGGTGAACGGCATGATTGCCTTCGCACAATTTACAAGGAATCCTACATTTCCCTTTTTGTCCTGGGGTTTCACTTTCACTAGTCGACGGTGTGCTTTCAACATGGTCATTAGAGGTTGACGACACCGGGTTGTGCAAACGAGGAGACCAGTCCCTTAATATCCGAGGGATGCAAGGACAATCTCTGTGAAAGTGGTCTCCTTTGCAAATGACACATGGCGATTTAGGCCTGGTCGGTGCAGTGTGTGGATTTTTGTTAGACGACACTCGTTTTCCCCCATTCGCCTTTGGCTCCTTCTTCTTCTTCTCTTTCTTCTTATTTTCCTTCTTCTCCTTAGGAACTTGACTTTTGGCTTTACCAGCCCCATCAAGCGAAGAGGAAGGAGGAGAGGAAGAATTAGAGGAAGTAGAAGTTTGGTGGGCAACTCTGGACTCATCTAATTGCTGATTCGATTGTTCAGGAATAGTGGTGTTCTGAACGACAGAGGTTGAGAAGAGCCATATAGGCAAACCAATTGTCAGTCCTGGAAGCAACAATGTGGCCATATGGGGTGCACCAACATCTCCCCAAGAGGCGAAGGGACTAGGATTTCCTCCAAGGGGAATTCCTTGGTTGGCAGACTCCATTTTCTCAACACAAGATCAACGTAGGAAAGGGGTAATGAATATTCCATTTAAAATAAATTTTTATACGCTTTGACACAACTTGTTTTTTCAGTTTTTAAGAGTCGAGAAAAAATAAAAGATGACTCTAGTCTCCTTCGATTTTTAATGAGCCTGAAGTGACAAGTGCTCAGATGGACCTTTTTCGTTAAGGAGTCTGAAAAGGAACAAAAGGGACTGCTCTGGAGATCTAGGTAGAGGGAGTACCAAACCAATCGCAAAACTACAGAATATTTTTTACGGTACGGCAGTTAATCTTCCCGAATGCTGTGTTCAGTGCATTGCGATCGATAGGGCGGCAGACACGGCTTCCTATGTATAAAGGAGTTAAGCCTATAGGGGTCTCCCAAAATATACTCGACGGTACATGGGAGCACAAGTCCGTACTGGCACTTATCGTCTCAAAGTGGAGGAATCACCCAACCATCAGTGAGGACAACAGTTACCAGGCTTTACGACACCGGAATACGTCTCTAGCCTAGACCTCTAAATGTTGTGCGTTAAGTTCCAAAGCGTTGTTAGATTCATTGAATTTATTTTAAGTTGATCTTGCTTATGAAGTTTGCCTTTTGGGTTCACCACGAGATGTAGATGTAATTCCTAAAATGCAATCTAAAGATGATAAACAAACTTTTATCTCTTTTGTGCAATGAAAATCCTAGCTACTAAGGGAAAAGAAAGACACAATCTTTTCACAAAGAGCAAAGAGCACACTGTAAATGCACTTTCCTAAATCAAGCCAAACAGACTGTCAATATGCAAATGCACATGCATGTATTTGTTTTCGACTTTCTTAGTATTGATGCTAAAAAGAAAGTTGATGTACAAATCTAAATTTGCTTTCAAGCGACAAACACAAACAAGCTTCTTTTCGAAATCAAAAGATAAAGACGATTACGACACTTTAAGATTTTGAAATAAATACTCGTTTTTGACACTAGAAAGTCACAAATTCAGACCAAAGGCAATAGTACAAGTATAATCGACCATCAACAGCAATCAAACTTTCTCCTATGATCGAAATCGACACTTGCGACAGATCTAAATCAAAGGACGATAGTACGACTATTTTACTTTTGCAATGGAAAACTATAAATGACGCAACAAACACTCAAAAACATCTACAGTTCTTTTGTACAAAGGAGGCAGAATAACAGTAAGGAAAAGGGGTTTTTAACAGACATATACTGATCACGGGCAGAAAAATTCAGAGACAAAACTGGAAAGAATGAAGCACAAGAACCTCAGCTGCACAGGGCTAGTCTGATCAGCGCACCTGTAACACAAAGAAACTGGATTGCAGCGCAGGTTGCCCTTTCGGGAAGTGCATTGAAATGCAGGAACTCTTAACAGTACCTGCGTTGGGCCAGAAACGAGAATCTGTCCGGGTTCTGGGTCACGGTTTGCAGTTCAGTCTTTGGTTTTTGGCCGAGTAAAAGCAATCAGTAATGCACAATCAGGGGTAGATCTAAGGAGGGTCTAAGAGCTATCACAAGGGAAATCAGATCATTTGTGAATCAGTTGTTCAAATCATAAACAAATCCAGTGAATGGATTGAAGCAGCAGATGTCTACTTTGCATTTGTTATGGCAAATGCAATTCGAATGCTACTTATAAGTTTATGAAACAAACAACAAAGAGATACAAAAACAAACTAATTATACATTATCCCCAGTGGAGTCGCCATTTTGTTACCGGGAAAAGTGTCTATTTAGAACTGATCTATCCCACTAAGGTGTGATAGCTGCCTTAGAAACAAACAGAGAAAACTACTTTTGTATTTCCTTTATGAATTAAAGATAGAGAGGGATAGAAAGAACCGACCTTTGTCTTGTGCTAATCCTTTGATCCAATCCCTCTCTCCTTTGACAGCTTCCAGCTGCTTGCTCCCTTACTTGCCTAGCTTCACCAAGTACCTGTAAGATCACAGAAGAAGAAAACTATACAAAACATGGATCTATATTCATAAACAGCTTAGGATCAGATTTAAGCTAACCATACAAATGTAACAAGCATCAATGATACAGAAGCATGGAGGAAAAACTCAAATAGTTTTTATTGATAAACAAGAAGATCCAGGAGGAGTTACAACCGATGATTCCTGATCCAGCATCAACCTCCCAGCAAAGAAGCCCCTCTTCACCTCCAACAAAGCATAAATCACCCAATACTCTGATATCTGTCTCAAAACCAACAGCAATTCCTTACAATGTGCAAAATTCCAGCCTCTGGATCTCTAGGATGAGGGATCCATATATAGATGTATGCAAGGAGGATGAGTCAGCTTGTGATTTGATTAGTGTCTTCTCTCTGTTAGTTCTTGCTTCCACTTGGAGACTGAAGGCCTCTTACTCATCCTTTGTCGAATTCAGTGAGGCAACTGTCATAGGAGAAGATTCTGGAAGCTTCCATTGTCTCTCCACCTCGCGGAATGGCACTGCCATTTGTCATTTCTCGTTCAACGCACCCTCATAGTGCATTTAGGTGCATTGCAATGCACCTAGCCAGTGTATTTAGGTGCTATGCAACGCACCTAGCCAGTAGAGCAACTGAAATGATCCTGTTTTGACTTATTCTGAGCAGTTTCTGGTGGAGAACTTCTGGGAGAAGCTGTAATTTGTTGACCTTGTTCCTTTAGGGGTTAGAACAACACTTTTAGGGACTTAGGAGCCCTTGGTTTATGGACATTTCATGCTTGGAGCTGCAAGGCACAAAAATGTCTATAACAGTAGTTGTTTGTTTATATGCGGGGAAGGAAATCCATTTGGTCCGTTGTTATCATATGTGTTGGTGTTGCAGGGCATTTTCTTAGAGCTTTCTTTCAAAACCCCATTTGTGTCTTTGCATTCCTAATATAACTGGGAACCAAATGAATGTCAGTGTTATCTCTTCGATTGGAATATGACTGGGAGTCTCATTGATGCTCCTTCATGTAAATGATTCCCCCCTCAGATGGTTTCTATTCTCAGGCAGTAAATTCATGGGGTTTTATTTTCTTAAACCCACCTTTCTGTGGCATCAGTTCACTGGGTTTTGATGAGTCTTTTTTGGAGGGATTCCTGGATGCTATTTTTCCTTTTCTCAATGGTGATGATGGGGTTTTACTTGCTTTGGCACCCACTATTTTGGGTGCTTGAGTCCAGTGGTATTGAGTCTAAGCACTAGGGTTTCTTAGACGGGGATTGAGTTTCCTTCTACTGAAGTGGGTCTCGTGTAGCTCTCTAGAGCTATGGAGGGTTTTGATGTGGGATATGATATTGGCCCTTGTTAGGCAGAGATAGGGGTGGAATCTAAGAAACCTTGCCTTCATTCCTTGGTCGGTCTAGAGGCTAGACCAGAATGAAAGAATAATGGATTTTGAAAAGTGATCCATTTTTGGCCGTAAATTTTGTTTGAAGACCCTTGAGGAGTGGAGGGTTAAAAAGATCCAACCTAAAATATTAGAAGTTAAAGATATTTTTCTCCTTGCGAAGGATTGGATTTAGATGGACTTGAAATCACATGTGGAGACCAAACTGATTGCTAAAGAAGTATGGGCCATTGATTTCACTCATGTCATCTTTAAGTTTTGGACTTTGTTTAATGCTAGCGGGTACATGCTAGATGTGGTGTCGGTAAGGTTCGTTTTCCAGGTCTACCATCTCGGATGTGGAATAGACAGAGCTTTGAAAATATGGAGAATAGCTTGGATCAGTTTCTGGATGTGGATTTCTCTTTCAAAGTGTCCAAAGACATGTCTGTAGTGCAGGTTCTTATGAGTCTGGATCACTGAAAAAGAATTTATGAATCCATAAACATTGGGAAGGGTACAAACAAAATTCAATTTTTGGATTATGAGGGTATTCCATATAGGTGCAGAAGGTGCCATAAATTTGGTCATTTGGTCAACAATTACACCCTTCCTTTAAAAACAATCCCAACTTTTGGTGGTTTTTTGAAGGAAAAAGAAACTGCAGTTAGGGTGCGAACTGCTAGCTTCCATAGGGTGGCTTAGGTGGAGGATTAGCCTTAGATGTTGATTGTTCCTATTATGCGTTGTTCCACACTGAATTCTTTGATGGATCCCTTTTCAGATGTTTTGAGACCAAATCATATGGATTTTCATGTATAGGTTGGTGCGGGTTTGGTTCTTGGTAATGTTGTTTCCCTACCCCCTATTATTTTATTTGCAAGTTCCTTTTCTAAATTGGGTAAATATTGGGGTGCATCTACTTTAGGGTTATATTTTTTGGTCATACAAAAGTTAGTCACTTTTATTTGTCTTGTGCAAGTTTATTGTCCTATATTTAGGGGTTCACTCGGGTACTCTATGTTGATCACTTCTGCCTCTTCGAGGAACTCTTATGCTATGGAAGAGGCTGATTTCCTTTATAATTTTAGACCAATACAAGTCCTTCTGATTTCTAAGGGTTTTGTGGGAGGACTTGGAAGTTTGGATGGTCCTTCTTTATCTGTTAAGGGAAGGGAGCACACATCTCATAGTTCATTAGATAAGACCAAAGCCTATGAAGCGATGGCTACAAGTAGGGTGTTGGCCGGATAAATTGATCTTGGGGACAAGACCGATCTCCATAGTATCAGAAGATAGTCTAGCAACAAACGGACAAACTAACCTATCTTTCTCTAGACATATGGGATTTATAAGTAAATACTATAAAGGTGTTAACATCCTACCTTAGATCCAATGCTTGTTCATAGTAGTCATCCTCCAATCGTTCAAAAGAGTTATCTTTAAAGACCTGCAATCACAAACAAGCAAACATTAAATAGCACCTGCATAGCAAATATTATAAATCATGTCTATTATGGTGATCAAGGAATCCATAAAATAAACCATGAATTAACAGCTTATTGAGAAAAACAAATATATTTGTATTAACATTGAATAGTAGAAGAACTTTACAACCTTTTCAGCCTTGATGTTGAATAAGTTCTTCCTAGGGTCCGAAACAGGAATTTCCTTTACTTTGACAAGTCTTGCACTCTTCCAAATGAGATACATAGAGGTATGTAATCTCTCCTCATAAAAACTCAACTAAAGAAGACTAAGTTCCAACAACATTTTCCCTCAAAAAATACTAAGCTTCTAACTCCCAAGTAACCAGCTCAATGCTTCTTTTTATAGTGTAGAGGAGGAGGTTACTAGTCCACCTATGAAGGGATAGAATCCTCCTTCAAAGGAATAAACTCCTCACATCAAGGGATTAGCTCCTTAAGGTATGGGTTATATGAACCTTAAAAGAGCGAACTTTCCACCTCAGGATTCCTTCTAGAAGCTTCTAGAAATAACTAAAAGTGAGTTTTTTAGAGTATACTCGCACCTTTTTAACTTTTACAGGGGTCCGCACCTTTAACACAGAGACAGTGCGGTCAGGTGTGCAGGAGACATGACCATTAGATGCGGGACCACAGGTAAGACAAAGAGAAAGTGCGGAACCAGAGTTTTAAAAACTTTTGAGAGATTTTCTCTTATTTTCCAGACTTGATATGAGGAACTGATGTTTTAGATTTGTAGAGGAGGAAAGTATGAGTGGTAATGAACTCACACATATAGCAGAATGTCAAGGTGACAATTTTTAGTGCAATAGATTGCCCCCTAAAGTGCGAAGTTTGTAATAAATGAAGATAGAGTCTGTCATGTATGAAGAGTGAAGTACTTTATCATTTCAAGGATCATCTTATGGACACCCCAATCGGAACCTGTAAAAACATATATATATATATATATATATATATATATATATATATATATATAGACATATCATCGCTGAGGTAGGCATTCCCATACTCAGATCAAAACTGACTAAACTATTCTGATATAGGAATGATTTTGTAATACATCAAGAGTATAGACATGTGTAGACACAGTATGGACACAGCCATCTGTTTATGAATAGTCCACTGTATAATGAATAACACAATTCCTCGCAGCCTAGATGATAGAAACTAGATCCAGGGTCTTGATTTCCACTTCCCGAACTAGTATGATTCTATCCATGTGAATGAATGTGTCGAAGTCGAACATGGTAGGAACCACTTGATTACCAGTCAATAATGTGGACTGTTAACAAGTGTGAGAGAAACCACTAGTAATGTCAATGGCTCTCAAAGTACTCAGTACAATCCATGAAATGTGAATAAATGAGTTGAAGCTGAACATGTCATAGAATCATTCAATCGAAGGTCAAGGATTCAACCTATCGTCGAAGGCGAGAAACCTGCCATTAGGGCATGCGGTTTTCAAGGTACTAATGATTTCTAGATCAACTTCCTAGATAATGAGCTAAAGTCGATAGAAAGTGATCCGTCGTAGGCAAGCCCACAACATGAAATCATAGATCAAGTTTTGAAGAAATATATTGGCAAGGACTAACTCAGGGATGGTCAAAATGGATGACAAATATCTCGCAGATGAATGGTTTGTTTGAACTATTCTCTTGAACACATAATGACACTGCAGATGGCTTGGTGACAATTGACCCAAAGCTAATACCCAGAAACTGGCTGAAGACTTTCAATGTGGTTTGATTAACTGTTAGGCAAAGGATTTTCCCAACCCAGGTGAACAAAAAGTGTCGTGTTCAAGAGTGGTTGATGACTTTTAAAAAAAGAAGTGTAACAAAGAGGTTCATTTTTCTCTCTTTTCCCCCACCATTTCTGGCAAGTACCTCTTTATGTTTTGACAAGCTTGAGGAGGATAACATTTGCTTGTTTATAAGCTCATCCTTCGGATGAGTCCAACTTAGTTTAAAATTCGAACCCTAAGAAGGAGTGGTTCCTTCCTGTTTAAAATTGAATAGGTCCTTTACTGTTAAATTTTAATGAGTCCAGTATAGGAAAAACTCGGTGTTTTTCAATTTTAGGGAGTTAGAAGAAAAACTTAAGAAAACTCCATGGGGGTACTTTTTTGTAAATTTAGTCACTCTAGCCCGAAAAAGGATAAAATAATGTGGAAGAGAACTCTATTGACCATAATTAGTCAACGTATACCTTTTTCGTAAATAGTCAATTTCAGTCTGTAAAAGGGGTAAACTTATACTGAACGGACGATTATTCATTTATTTTAACGAGTTTGAACAATCAAGTGCTCGGCAATCTTTTCAATTTTTGAGAGTCTAAAAAGGGCTTAAAGAGGACTCCAATGTTTCGTTTTTTCGTAAATTTTTGAAAGAGTTCGAAAAAGTGATAAAAATATGCTCTTTGTTGAAAAATGATTAATTTTCCCAAAAAATCCAATATTCTGCACAAAAACTAGAAACATTACACATACTTGTTTAAGACAAATAAAAATGTTTTTAAAAATTTACCTTTTTAAAGTAAAAAATAAATAAATTAAAAATTCATTTATTCGAAAAAACTTATAAATAGGGCTTTTCTAACTTCATTTTTACCTTTGAGTTCAGAGTGAGAAGTGAGAGCTTTTGGGTAAAAAAGTTCTTGTGAATTTTCTAGAAAATCCGTCTGTCGGAATCGAAAGTCGTCAGCTCCAGGTGATCCACGTCCTCCTTAACTTGTATTTCATCCATTTAAATTTTGTTTTTAGGCTTTAAATTTGATTTTTAAAGGAAAAATAAGTTTAAAAAAATCGCTCACGGGGGTCCACAAGTGTAACACGTGGGCCCTATGGACCCTAAATTTTTTCTATAAAGAAAAAAGTCGTCGGTCCGCACCTATTTCTCACAACTCGTGTGTTATAGACATTTTTGTGCCCTACAACTCCAAGCATGAAATGTCCATAAATCAAGGGCTCCTAATTCCCTAAAAGTGTTGTTCTAACCCCTAAAGGAACAAGGTCAACAGAATACAGCTTCTCCCAGAAGTTCCCCACCAGAAACTGCTCAGAATTGGTCAAAACAGGATCATTGCAGCTGCTCCACTGGC
Source organism: Pinus tabuliformis (assembly GCA_031772625.1). Taxonomy (NCBI): domain Eukaryota; kingdom Viridiplantae; phylum Streptophyta; class Pinopsida; order Pinales; family Pinaceae; genus Pinus; species Pinus tabuliformis. Next base: position 1,050,055,719 of record CM062817.1, on the reverse strand, counting down.
TAGGTGCGTTGCATCTCACCCAAATGCACTATAAGGGTGTGTTGCATTTCAAAACTCCCTTTTGTAGGGTGCGATGGGCGAGAAATGACAAATGGCAGTGTCATTCCGCGAGGTGGAGAGACAATGGAAGCTTCCAGAATCTTCTCCTGTGACACTTGCCTCACTGAATTCGACCAAGGATGAGTAAGAGGCCCTCAGTCTCCAAGTGGAAGCAAGAACTGACAGAGAGAAGACACTAATCAAACCACAAGCTGACTCATCCTCCTTACAGATATCTATATATGGATCCCTCATCCCAGATATCCAGAGGCTGGAATTTTGCATATTGTAAGGAATTGTTGTTGGTTTCTAGAGACAAACATCAGATTGTTGGGTGATTTATGCTTTGTTTGAGGTGAAGAGGGGCTTCTTTGTTGGGAGGTTGATGCTGGGTCGAAACCACTGGTTGTAATTCCTCCTGGATCTTTTCTTGTTTATCAATAAAAACTATTTGAGTTCTCCTCCATGCTTTTGTATCATTGATGCTTATTACATTTGTATGGTTAACTTAAATCTGATCCTAAGTTGTTTATGAATATAGATCTATGTCTTTGTATAGTGCTCCTCTTCTGTGATCTTACAAGTACTTTGTGAAGCTGAGCATGCAAGGGAGCAGGTAGCTGGAGACTATCAAAGAAGAGAGGGATTGGATCAAAGGATTAGTGCAAGACACAAGTTGGTTCTTTCTATTCCTCTCTATCTATAATTCATAAAGGAAATACAAAAGTAGTTTTTCTCTGTTTGTTTCTAAGGCAGTTGTCACACCTTAGTGGGATAGAGCAGTTCTAAATAGACACTTTTCCCTGTAACAAAATGGCGACTCCACTAGGGAGTGTCTAATTAGTTTGTTTGTGTATCATTCTTTGTTTTTTGTTTCATAAACTTATAAGTATCTTTCGAACTACATTTGCCATAACAAATGCAAAGTAGATAACTGCTGCTTCAATCCATTCACTGGATCTGTTTATGATTTAAACAGCTGATTCACAAACTAGCTGATTGCCCTTATGATAGCTCTTAGATCCTCCTTAGATCTACCCCTTATTGTTGCATTACTGATTGCTTTTTACTCGGCCAAAAACCAAGGACTGAACTGTAAACTGTGACCTGGAACTCGGACAGAGTCTCGTTTCTGGCCTAGCGCAGGTACTGTTCAGAGACCCTGAATTTCAGCGCACTTCCCGAAGGGGCAACCTGCGCTGCATTTCAGATTCTCTGTGTTACAGGTGCGCTGATCAGACTAGCTCTGTGCAGCTATGGTTCCTGTGCTTCATTCTTTCCAGTTCTATCCCTGAATTTTGCTACCTGTGATCAGCATATGTCTGTTTGAAACCTCTTTTCCTTGCTGTTATTCCAGCTCCTTTGTACAAAAGAACTGTAGATGTTTTTGTGTGTTTGTTGAATCATTTACAGTTTTCCTTTGCAAAAGTAGCATAGTCGTACTGTCGTCCATTGATTTGAATCTGTCGCAAGTGTCGATTTCGATCATAGGAGAAAGTTTGATTGCTGTTGATGGTCGATTATCTTGTTACTATTGCCTTTGGTCTGAATTTGTAATTTTCTAGTGTCAAGAACAAGTGTTCATTTCAAAATCGTAAGGTGTCATAATCATCTCTGTTTTTTTTATTTCGAAAAAGAGCTTGTTTATATTTGTCGCTTGAAAAGAAATTCAGATTTGTACATCAACTTTCTTTTTAGCATCAATACTAAGAAAGTCGAAAACAAATACATGCATGTGCATTTGCATATAGACAGTCTATTTGGCTTGATTTAGGAAAGTGCATTTACAGTGTGCTCTTTGTTCTTTGTGAAAAGATTTTATCTTTCTTTTCCCCTAGTAGCTAGGATTTTCATTGCACAAAAGAGATAAAAGTTTGTTTATCATCTTTAGATTGCATTTTAGGAATTACATCTACATCTCGTGGTGAACCCGAAAGGCAAACTTCATAAACAAGATCAACTTAAAATAAATTCAATGAATCTAACAACGCTTTGGAACTTAACGCACAACATTTAGGGGTCTAGGCTAGAGACGTATTCCGGAGTTGTAAAGCCTGGTAACTGTTGTCCTCACTGATGGTTGGGTGATTCCTCCACTTTGAGATGATAAGTGCCAGTACGGACTTGTGCTCCCACGTACCGTCGAGTATATTTTGGGAGACCCCTATAGGCTTAAATCCTTTATCCATAGGAAGCTGTGTCTACTGCCCTATCGATCGCAATGCACTGAACACAGCATTCGGGAAGATTGACTGCTGTACTGTAAAAAGTATTCTCCAGTTTTGCGATTGGTTTGGTACTCCCTCTACCTAGATCTCCAGAGTAGTCCCTTTCGTTCCTTTTCAGACTCCTTAACGGAAAAGGTCCATCTGAGCACTTGTCACTTCAGGCTCATTAAAAATCGAAGGTGACTAGAGTCATCTTTTGTTTTTTCTCGACTCTTAAAAACTAAAAAAACAAGTTGTGTCAAAGCATCTAAAATTCATTTAATTCGGAAACATACTTCCCCTTTATTTTAGTTGATCGAGTAATCCGCAATCGTGGAAGAAAGTCAATTGAAACCCCGTCGTTCGCGGAGGCTTACGAGTCAACCATCTTTATCTCCGGAATCGAAACCAGTACGAACAAAGCGAACTCGTTTAACCGGTTCCAAACCTCCTATTAAAGTTAGAACAAGTGTTCCAACAACATCAGAGACTTCGGTTACTCCAAACATTTCTGGAATCCCTGCCTCTACAGAAGAAGTTCAAAAGCCACAGAAGGACAGTGATACTGATCCTAGTCTGAGAGTAAACACTTGTGTTACCGAACCAGTTCCATCTACAACCGGTTCAGAGAGTCTTACTCTTCAAACATCTGTCGCTGTCGATTTCACACCTTCTTCGACACCAGAAATATTTTACGGATCTGACGGTCTTCCCCTTCCACCTGGTCTGATTGCCATAGAAGAAATTGTAGAAGATCCTCAAACAAGTACTCCAACGCAATTTGGAGTCGAGATCACTCTATATCCTTCTTCGTCAGAAGTTAGTCTACCACCAGCGGAAGCTCCTGTAGAATCGCTAGGTAATCTTTTGGATAGACTACAAATGTCTGAATAACCGTCAACATCTAGGACTATGTCGTCTGACACAGCGACGGCAAAACTCCCTGCTATCACTCCGAAAATGTTTGTCGGTATACCATCTGTCCCGACTAGCTCTCAGCCGCTAGAAGGAGCCCACTCAGGGGCTATTTCGACAGTATGGTCTGTTCCTGTTTGTTCATCCGTAATAATATCCAGAAACTCTTATGTTGAGTCTCAACAAATTGATCCATTTGGAAGTCAATTTGGGCAGTCCGGCCCCCAAGGGCAAACCATTCCCTTGAGTTCTGGATTACCACTATATGGGGGGCAGTATGCCCTTTCATTATCCCCTTCGGGAGGATATCCTTACGTGAGTTCACAACAACATTCAGGTTATACTGGAATTACCTCAAGCGGTTGGGTACCTATACTACCTCAACAACCAAGAGTTGTATATTCCATGCAACAATGCTTACCTATGTCAAACATACCGACTACGCCAGCTATTGTGACGGTGTCGCAAGTTCAAACACTGCCTGTCGTATGCCAACCTCAGGTTTCTCAGGTTGTAATGCAACAGCCCCTTGACCCTGCAACTCAACCACAATCGCCGACTGGTGGAATGACACAAGTTCAGACGGGTACAATTACCCCTCATCTTGGTCAAACTGTTAGTATCAGTCAACAGCACATGGCTTCACAACCATGGCTAGTACAATACCAACAACCGCAATTCCAACAAGTATACCAAGGTTCTGAGCAACAAATCTTTGCTAATAGTGGGCAACCGTACATTCAACACGGTCAAAATCAACCATTTTACAATGGCCATGCCCACCAACCTTACCAAAGTTACCAGCATCAAATGCATTATGTTGGTATGCAATGACCAACTGCTCAGGCAATCCCATCTTATCCTAGGTATGCTTCACCTAACCTGAACCAACAGTTGCCCTTTGTGGCAACTTTGGAGTTACCTGATTTAAACCGGTTAACCAACGATCCAATTGCTTACGCCCCTTGGTGGCCAGCGATTCCGCATAAACTTCCATCGGATATTCCTAAATTTAATGGAAATCCGGGTGAAGATCCATCGAATCATGTGATGACCTTTCATCTATGGTGTTCATCAAACACCCTAAATGATGATTCGATAAGACTTCACCTCTTTCAGAGGACATTGACGGGTCCGACGGCAAAATGGTACATCGAATTGCCTAGAGTTTCGTTCGACAACTTCAGCACCTTAGCCACAACCTTTTTAACCCATTTTCAGTTACCAATAAGGTACGAAACGGGAACAAAACTTCTTACCAATTTCAAACAGACGATGGCCACTCACATATCTGATCATATACATGAATGGCGACGTCGTCGTAGAATGGTAAAAACGTATGTCCCCGATCAGCTCTTAGCTGAATGGTTTATCAAGTCATTACTACCTTCCATCATGGAAGATGTGGCAAAGGGGGGAGTCGTAACAGAAGAGCAAGTTATCGCTCGTGCGCAATATCTGGACTTGATTTACACTCAGTTCAGCACGCTCTATGATAAAATACCTGACGCCCCTAGACCGGAATTCTCAATTCCTCCTCCTCCTAAATCAAACAATGACTCTCATGCCGGCGATGGCGTGATTGGCACAACAGACACGAAATCGACAAAGGCTACATCCAAAAAGGCCCGTAAGATTTCAAGTCAAAATGCAAAAGATGAACTTCTTGCTTCGGAAGTAAATGCCGTATCGACAGATAAAGGCAAAGAAACCAAACAACCAGGAAGCAAGAAGAAAGGCAAAGGGAAGAAGAAGAAACAGGAGGAAACGTCACCTGAAAAATCTTCTTCAAACCCTCCTAGAGATAGGAAACCAAAAAATCCATGCTTGATATGCGATGAGGATCATTGGACCGCAAGTTGTCCACACAGAGCTGAGGTTAAAAAATTCTTTAAGAATTCAAAAACCTTCGTAGTGTTAACTGATCCATTTCCAAATCTGGTTGAAAGGGAAAACGCTTCCCTGTCTCAAGTGCTAATGTTGTCGGTTTCAAAACAGCAAAATGATGCTTTGATATCGACAAGGAACAAGGATTATGGGAATCCACAGCTGTCGAACAACAAGGATAAAGATCAACCAAGTAGTTCGACAACAACTTCGACAGAAGTTGTGCCACCCACCATTCCTGAATTGACGATAAAACCGCCAAAGGGAGTAGTACACAAATTGACATTTAATCCCCGCGCTAGAGCGGCACAACATTATAATATAGTGGAAGATTTGGCCCAATCGACATCCGCTATGTCGACTCTTGAAGTACTACAGAATTGCCCATCCCAAAGGCAGGCTTTATTATCGGCCATTGGTGGGATTGACCCAAAGGATTCCAATCTTGTATCCTTCGATCATAAAGGATACGATCCTCAATTACCAGCTCAACTAGCTTTCCTTGTTCAAGTGAAAGCCCTCAACAAAACTGTTCATCGAACGATTATTGATGAGGGGGCATCTACATGCATTATGTCGATGAGTTGCCGGAAGACTTTAGGATCTCCAACCTTGTCGCGATCTTCGACGACATTAAAAGCATTCGACGGAAGGACATATACCCCATATGGTATCCTAAGTAACTTGAAAGTCGAACTAGGAGGGAAAACGGTAGAAGTAGATGTTGAAGTCATCGATGGGAATCTTGATTACAACATCCTACTAGGAAGACCATGGATATATGCCATGGCAGTTGTTGTGTCGACCTATTTTAGAAAGATTGCATTTCCCTTTCAAGGAGGGATTACAATTGTCGATCAACAAAACTTCCTCCCCAATGGTTCTCAAGTTACTGGAAGCATTCCCATGATCCATGGAAGCCCCCATTCGCTTCAGAATATCGGAGTAGGCCTACTAAAAGATCCTATACTAATGGGAACTTTCGCTCTTCCACCTCCAATCAATTTGGCGGAAGTAGCGTCGATAGGAACCTGCAACATGATATCTTCTAAAAAGATCTCAGAAAACGATATCGACATGGATCATGCAGTGGTTTTGCCCCCAAGCCCAACGGAAATATTGTAGCAATAAATGTTCCTAGCATGGGAGGCAAACCCAAATCAATGCTCATCAAGCGTTTGGATAGATAGGTCCAGAGAATATGGTACCCCTTCAGATCCTTGGTCGCAAGTGCATGTCACCGACGAAGGAATTGTCCAATCTATGGTAATTGAAGGGACACCATGGAATGATTCCCACCATCGTTCCCTTCTTCCGGATTGTGGAGAAGATAATCAAGATGACCTGTATCATCCTTCAGTTTTGAATTCCTATCAAATACTGTAAACACGGTGGATTCCGAGTGAAACTTGTCCAATATTGAAGAGACTATCGCCATAAATATCTCGACCAAAACAAATGTTTTAGAGAATATTTATGTCGGCAAATGTTGTTCTCCTTCAGAACTAGAGATATATAACGCTCTTTTTCGCGAATTCAGAGATGTCTTTGCTTGGTCATATGATGAAATTCCAGGCATTGACTCGAGTATCGTTGAACACGAAATTAAGATGTATCCAGATGTCAAACCAGTACGACAACGGCTACGGCAGGTGCACCCCAAGAAAGCCGCTGCCATTAAGGCAGAAGTTGAAAAACTTCTCCATGCTGGTTTCATCTACCCAGTTCCTCTAACCGATTGGGTATTGAATATTGTCCCCGTTATGAAAAAACAAGGAACAATTAGAGTGTGCGTCGATTATAGGGATGTAAATCAAGCTTGTCCAAAGGACAACTACCCTACACCCTTCATTGACCAGATAAATGATGAATGCGCCGGATGCGAAATTTTTTCATTCATGGATGGATTCTTCGGGTATAATCAAATAAATATCCGCCCATAGGACCAGTCAAAGACTGCATTTATTTGTCCGTGGGGCACATTCGCATATCGAAAATTACCCTTTGGTTTAAAGAACGCAGGGGTGACGTTTCAGAGGGCAATGAATTATGCCTTCCATGACATCAAAAACATTGTTCAACCATACCTCGACGACCTTCCGGCTCATTCACGAAAGCGGACTGATCACCCGCAGCATTTAAGAGCGATATTTCTACGTTGCCGACACTACAAGATACGACTCAATCCACACAAATGTGTATTTTGCGTCAGTTCTGGTCGTTTACTTGGCTTTGTAGTCTCGAAGGACGGGATTCATCTCGACCCATGTAAGGTCCAGGCAATCATAAATTTACCTACACCTTCGAATTTGCTTCAGATTCAGAAACTCCAAGGGAAAGCGAACTTTCTAAGGAGGTTCATTCCAAATTACGCCGAACTTGCTAAAGGTTATACACGTCTTTTGAAAAAGGAAGTACCCTTTGTCTGGGATCAGGTTGCGCAAGCTTCCTTTGATGCTTTAAAAGATTCCCTAATGAAAGCATCATTAATGTACACCCCTGATTATCAAAAAGATTTTAACATGTATCTGGCTGCAGCGGATACGACCATCGCAATGGTTTTAGTTCAAGAAGTCGATGGAATTGAACATCCTATATATTATTTAAGTAAAAACTTAAATGATACAGAAAGCAAATATTCTTACGTTGAAAAGCTAGCACTCACAGTTGTTCAAGTGATACAGAGATTTTGACACTATGTCCTCTTTCGGAAAACTACCATTCTGTCAGATTGCAACCCCATGACTTATATATTGTCGCGACAGTTGCTGGGGGGAAAATATTCAAAATGGATAGCAATCTTACAAGAGTTTGATCTGGAATTTGTAAAATCCAAGTCAAAGAAAGCTCTAGTTTTCGCAGAATTATTGTGCGATCTCCCATCGTCGTCCAACGATGACACATCCGAAGAATCAATCGTGGATGAAAGTTTTTTTCTGATATCTGCAAGCAATGAGTGGTATGGAGATATAATCATTTATCTCCAAACTCAAAAATACAGGCCAAACACCTCCCACTCCGAACAAAAATGTATTCGATACCAAGCAAAAGACTACATGATCGTCGGTGATACACTCTACCGTCGTGGTATCGATACAGTTCTGAGAAGGTGCCTCACCCATGAGGAGGCCGAAAAATTCCTGAATGATTGTCATTCAGGCGCATGTGGGGGGCATCAATCTAGATATGCTACGGCACAAAAATCTTACGAGCAGGATACTTCTGGCCAACAATGTTCAAAGATTGCATAACCGCAGTCAGAAGTTGCCATACTTGTCAAATTTTCGATAGCAAAACAAGAAGACCACCCGCACCTCTGCAACCAATAGTTGCTGTTGGGCCATTCGCCAAATGGGGCATCGATTTCATGACATGTAACCCCACCTCGACCGGGGGGCATGGGTACATCATAGTCGCAGTTGACTATTTTACCAAATGGGCCGAGGCGATGCCTACATTAGATAATACTGGTGAAACAGCTGCCCTCTTCTTTTTCAATCATGTAGTCGCCAGATTCGGCGTGCCGCAGGCTATAGTCACAGATCATGGATCGCATTTTTGCAATCACATGATGGTCGAATTAGCTGCCAAACTAGGGTTGTCTCACGACAGCTCTACTCCATATTATCCACAAGCCAACGGACAAGTTGAAGCAATCAACAAGGTTCTCAAACGCATGCTGCAAAGGATGATTGGAGTTCACAAAAGAAGATGGCACTTAATCCTGTACTCAGCTTTGTGGGCTTACCGAACATCGGTAAGGAATGCAACCGGGTTCACACCTTTCTAACTGGTATATGGCCTGGAAGCAGTCTTACCAATCCAGTGTGAAATCTCGTCTCTCAAACTCACAATTGATCTCCTCCCTGGAACTTCAGAAGAAGAAGCTCATTTCTTGGAATTAATCCAATTGGATGAAACCCGTCGTGACGCCACTTTGGCTAACGAAGCCCATAAGAAACGAGTCAAAGCGCAGTTCGACAAAAATGTCAAACCCTGTGTCTTCTCAGAAGGTGACTTAGTCTTGCTTTACGACCAAGAATCCGATAAACTGGGAGCAGGTAAATTTAAGTCTTTGTGGATGGGCCCCTATATTTTTAAACGAGTGTTAGCAAAAGGAGCCTACGAGTTAATGGATTATGACAGAATTCCGCTGGCGCAACCTCGTAATGGGTTGTACCTCAAGCATTACTATGCGTAATGGTAACCTGTGTGCTTTTGTTATATTTTTGTTTTCGCTAAAGTGTTTATTTTGGTCAAGTAATCCACTTTTTACATTTGTTGCAAATGTCAAACCTATTGGATTCATGTGTTGGATATGCCGACGGAGCGAGTTGTAGTTCGCGGAACCTATCCTCCGCAGCCTGGGCCATTTTTTATCCAAGCGGCGAGTTAGTAAGTTTCAGAGGTGTATGTATTGGTCGATCAACGAATAACATCGCTGAATATAGCGCGTTGATAGAACTTCTCTCTGATGCCATCACACATGGTATACGCCGACTAATTGTCAGGCTAGACTCACAACTCGTAATACTACAACTCAATGGTATATATTCCGTTCGAAACCCATCTATTTATCGCATGTTCCTAAGGGTTAAGATTTTGGAAAGACAATTTGATCTTATTCAATATCAACATATTTCCAGAAACTTAAACACATTAACTGACTCATTAGCAAACTATGTGTTAGATAGACATTTGCAACATTTATAAAAAGAAACACACCATCAATGTTTTGCATGTGGATCATGTAGCTCAACCAAAATAAAACTCTGAAAATCAAAAATATATATAACTGTTTATGGTTTACACATAATGTTCTGTAACCAAGACAAAATCGGTCAAATGACCCAAAAACTCAAAATGCTAGGAGGCACCCTAGTCTAATGATGCTCGTGATAGCAAGTCACAGCCTGTGCGATCATGTGTAAGAGACGAGTCCATCGTCTGGGCACACCAGTAGTATGCCGCTGTAACCACAAAGGTAGCTCGTCGGTCCTCACATCTGGAATACCAAGAGTGAGGCCCTCAACCTGCTCCTGTAATGCTGTGAGAGTCTCGGACACATCGAGGTCACGAAGAATAGCCCTTCTGACAGCCTCTCCTGTTGGGGCAGCAGCTGGTACTCTCAGGCGAACTACTGGACGAACGGGACCAACATCTGCATGTACACATGAGTTTGATTAAAGTCTTGATAGAATAAAGCACAAGGACATTATAAACAAAAAACGATAAACAGGAATATGGGACATTCTTATCACAAGACTGGATTAATCGAGCAGTTTTAGCACATAGTTCAAGCTCGTTAAAAAATAAACATAAGACATGAGCAAATGTTTCCACCCGCATTTAAGCTCATTAAAAAATTAACTATTCCCTGGTAAATAACCATCGTGAATGTAGTACTTCAGCCATTAAAGCCTTGGTCGTGTTTGCACCGTCACCTCCACCTTTTCATTGGCCGATCATTCACCTCCATTTGATTGTTTACCCATTTTGAGGAACAGCTGCGAAGAGTGATTTCACTAGCCATCCTTGTGACACTGCCGTGATTGGAAAATTCCAAACCTTACCTGGAATCAGTTGCTACCCGTTTTATCACTCGTTCCTCAAAAGGCGAATCTCCTTTAAGCTCTTTTCAACTGACTCGTAAAATATGAAAAGATTGCTGAGCCATTGGCCTCTCCAGCTCGTTAAAGGGATAGGAAGTGCTATCCCTCCTCTAGATTTTAATCTTTTTGGACCTGAGGGATTATTACACAAAAAGATCGAGCGCTTGTTTTGTTCGGCTCGTTCAAACTATCGAAAATTCATCCCTTCTGTATTGTTTTATACTTTTTCGGACTTAAGGGATTAGATGACGAAAAAGGAATTTTGGAGTTACCTTTACGTCCCTTTTCAGACTCTCTAAAATTGAAAAGGACCGAGTTATCTTTGTCGTTAAACTCGTTAAAAAGATTAATAGCGACAAACTTGTCTTTAGACGAGAACGAGTTTCACTATCGCTAGGCTCGTTAAAACATAGCGATGGGTTTTCCCGAAGGGCAAATTATAGAACAAGCATACGTTATCCTCCTCAAGCTTGACAAAAATAAAGAGGTACTGGTCAGCAATGACTGGGGAAAAATTGGGAAGAAAACTCAAAGAAACTTTGTTGGTAGCAAGTCGCTCTTGAACATGACACTTCCACTCCGTGTCCGAGTCGGGTTGGGTTGTTTCATTCACCGGTCACATCACCATGGTCACGCCATACCATCCACATTTGGGGTTAATGCTACCAATCCATCACATCAGTGTCGCCGATATGTTCAAGAGAAGTCATCCAGAGAAGTCACCTGTGTCTCACCCACTACCATACATTATACTCCATTCTTTCATGACCGCCACCCTGAACCTTATATCACCAAATCGTTTTCACCTCCATCAAAATCATTTGCTTCGTTCCGTGTCATTGATGTGGGATTCATTAAGGCCCTCCTGTGACAGATCACTTCTTGTCGACATCAGCTCATTATCCAAGAAGTTGGTCTAGGAACACCCCATTCAGTACTTTGAAGCTTGCATGCCTCAATGGCAAGTTTCTCACTTCCGGCGACAGGTTTACATCAATGGCCTTCGACCGAAAGATTTTGCGTGGTGTTCGACGCCAAGTCCTTTATTCACACCACGTGAATTGTACTGCAGTACCTTGAGGATCATTATCATTATCGGTGATTCCTATCGCACTTTTTAACAGTTTACATCATTGACTGGTAATCAAGCGATGTCTTTCCATGTTCGACTTCAGAACATTTCTCACATGGATCGACTTTTACTTCGACTGAAGATTGGACGAGATTGAAGACCCTGGATCTCGTTTCATCCATATGGGCTGTGATATATATTCAGGGAAATAAAGACATTAAAAGCATTGCATCACAGATAATCATCCTACCAAAAGGATGATGGCTCTATCAGAATGATCAGTCTACACTCAGATGATGGTCTGTCCTATGTACATGAAAATGAATTTATAAAGCTGAGCATGGGAATGCCCGCCTCAGCTAGATCATGAAAACAGTATGAAGATAATGTATTGTAATGTATCTTATTACAGGTCTCCTCCCAGCATTGAAAGAACTTCGGATCCTCATAATAAAGCATTTCACCTGACACCAAAAGGTTAACGGCCTCATACTTTAGGGGGCAACTGATATAGACATTTTTGTGCCCTACAACTCCAAGCATGAAATGTCCATAAATCAAGGGCTCCTAAGTCCCTAAAAGTGTTGTTCTAACCCCTAAAGGAACAAGGTCAATAGAATACAGCTTCTCCCAGAAGTTCTCCACCAGAAACTGCTCAGAATTGGTCAAAACAGCATCATTGCAGCTGCTCCACTGGCTAGGTGCGTTGCATCTCACCCAAATGCACTGTGAGGGTGCGTTGCATTTCAAAACTCCCTTCTGTAGGGTACGATGGGCGAGAAATGACAAATGGCAGTGTCATTCCGCGAGGTGGAGAGACAATGGAAGCTTCTAGAATCTTCTCCTGTGACACTTGCCTCACTGAATTCGACCAAGGATGAGTAAGAGGCCCTCAGTCTCCAAGTGGAAGCAAGAATTGACAGAGAGAAGACACTAATCAAACCACAAGCTGACTCATCCTCCTTACAGATATCTATATATGGATCCCTCATCCCAGAGATCCAGAGGCTGGAATTTTGCATATTGTAAGGAATTGTTGTTGGTTTCTAGAGACAAACATCAGATTGTTGGGTGATTTATGCTTTGTTTGAGGTGAAGAGGGGCTTCTTTGCTGGGAGGTTGATGCTGGGTCAGAACCACTGGTTGTAATTCCTCCTGGATCTTTTCTTGTTTATCAATAAAAACTATTTGAGTTCTCCTCCATTCTTTTGTATCATTGATGCTTGTTACATTTGTATGGTTAACTTAAATCTGATCCTAAGTTGTTTATGAATATAGATCTATGTCTTTGTATAGTGCTCCTCTTCTTTGATCTTACAGGTACTTTTTGAAGCTGAGCATGCAAGGGAGCAGGTAGCTGGAGATTATCAAAGAAGAGAGGGATTGGATCAAAGGATTAGCGCAAGACACAGGTTGTTTCTTTCTATTCCTCTCTATCTATAATTCATAAAGGAAATACAAAAGTAGTTTTTCTCTGTTTGTTTCTAAGGCAGCTGTCACACCTTAGTGGGATAGAGCAGTTCTAAATAGACACTTTTCCCTGTAACACCGTGTGGATCTACGCACTGTTTGTAAGCTGCGGGTGCGGACCCTGCGCAATGAATTTTAAAACTTAAATTTCTCCATTTTTGCCCAAAATTTTTCGAACAAGCTTGTTCTAATATGTCTTTTTATGCATTGTAGGACATTCAAAATGCTTATTTAGCGAGAACGCAAGCATGAGGTTGTAGATTATGCTGCAATGAATGATATGCCCACATTGCAGGCATTGAGAGCATGCGGATTGTATAAGTTCTGGGCCATACAGGGCATGAGGGCCCAAGTAGACCTCTTGACATGGCTAGTAGACAGATGGAGCACACAGGACCAGTGATTTGTGATTGGTGGCCACTGGCTCGAAATCGAGCTGGAGGACATATACTTTTTGACTTGTTTGTCTGAGAGGGGTGAACAATTATCTCTTTTCGGGACTAGGCTAGGTGGCAAGTTCATTGCTAGTCTCCGATTGGAGTTCGATGATCAAGAAGACCCCAAGGATAAACGGATTGATATCAAAACTATCAGCCATCCTGAGCTTAAAGTTATTGCATTCACTGTTACCAGAATATCTGGGAGTGCAGCATTGCATGTGGCTACTAGATCCGAGATGCAGATGGTTGTAGACTGTTTTCGAGGCACCATATACAACTGGTGCGAGGCTGTGTTGGCAAATGTGAAAGGCCAACTAACCAAAGCAAAGAATGGAAAGCTGAACAAATTTGGATATGGATTTATCGTAGTCTCCTTTGCTCTAGATAGGATCCCCATGTTAGCCCCGCAGCATATTCCTGTTGATGTTGGTCTTCCTCGAGAGCCTAGAATGGTTCGTTGGGTTGATTTGATGGCCCGTCACTCTGAGGGCATAGAGGTTGTTTGATTTCCGCCTGAATATTTTTGTTGTTTGAACAACCAACATTTTGTGATTCGGGACTTTCCATACACCAGGATGGATTACCGTGGCGACCCAGACATGATTCTTCCACCAGGAGAGCAATGGGATGATTCAAATAAAAACCATTTTCAACACTTTCTAAGTTTTAATTTTTTTATATTTTAAATCGTCCAAAACTGACAATCAAAAGTTTAAATGCAAATGTGGGTCCACGATGACCAGTTGCTCTCCATCCTTATGAAAGGATACAACCAGCTGCAGCAACACCAACCCCACAGGACCAATCAACAGAATTCCTAACCGACTTGGAGCATCATCTAGAGCACTTGACACTAGATATTCCAGAGACTGATATAGATGATATTCCACTTAGGTTACAGAGATATGTGATTGGGGTCCCAGGACCTTTTAGGAGGTTCCTATGTAGGGTGGCCCGAGCAGTAGTTTCTTATCGTGATCATCACCAGGGATAGGATGATCAATTTTGTAGACTCACAACATTTTTGTCTTTTTGTATTATCATTTTTGCCGATCATAAGGTGTTTTTCAACCTATGATCGAAGACGATGTATATTTTGAAACACACTTCTATGCTATGATATATCATTATTACCGGCTATCTTGTGTAACATGTTATTGAATGTTATTAAATTTACTGTTTTGATTATTGCAAATGTCTATTTATCATACTAGAAGCAACTGCATCTGCTAATGTATTTAAATGTCTTGGAATATGCTGATATTCAATGTAATCAAATTCACGTTCTAAGAGACGAAATCTTAAAAATAACCTTAATAACACTGGATTTCTAATGGCATAAACCCTGTTAAGCTATAATACAATGAGTTCAGAATCCAACCTAACAATCAAATTCTGAATCCCAAATGAGATGGATTCAGATAATAACTCAATCACTGCACTATACTCTGCAATGTTATTTGTTGTTTGACCTAGGCTTACCCCATGCATAGATACTAACTCATCAGAGGGTGAATAGATAACCCAAGCTGCGGAAGAAATGTTCCATGTACTACGACAAGCACCATCAGTAAAACCAATGTATGTTTGAAGAGACCTCGACATCTGCAATATCAAGAGTAAAATCAAGATAAGCAGGAATAATGATAAGAGCACTCTCTAAACTAGGCACACTTTTCTAATCTAAAACACACCAGCTGTAAAGAAACTAATCTAACAAAAAATATCCACACCGAATTTAAGCATAATATCTCTTCAGATCAAGTCCATTTCTGGGTTTATTCAAAGAGGCATCGTCAAAATCTATCAATTCATATGCCCCTTTTGTCAGCTTTTGCTTAACAATGTAAGGACCATGCCACATAGGTACAAATTTTCAAGCCCCTAGCTTATTGTTTGCTTGATCATATACTAAAACTAGGTCTCATTCTGAAAAATTACGAGGTGTAACACTTCTGTCATACTGAGCTTTCATTCGTTTCACATAAGTCTCGTTCACTATTGCAGCAGTGTGTCGATTCTCATCTAGCTGAGCTAAGTACAAAAAATGTTTCTCTTCTTCAAAAGTAGTTGGGAGTAATTCTATGGCTAATTGTAATGATGGAATTTCGCATCAATATGTAACACTGCTTCCAAACTGTAGACCAATTGAAAAGGAGTGAAACCAGTCGATGTTTTCACTGAGGTCCGATATGCCCAAAGTGCTGAAAATAACATGGTATGCCAATTTGACTTATGAATACCAATAATTCGTTTGATCATAGTGACTAAAACTTTATTGATAGCTTCAACCAGACCATTAGCCTGCGGGTAATACGGAGTAGAACTATCGTGGCGTAGGCCAAGTTGATCTGTCAGTTCAGTCATCATGATATTTCAAAAGTGACTTCCATGATCAGTAATAATAGCTTGAGGAACACTAAATCTAGCAATTATATGATTGAATACAAAAGTTGCAGCAGTCTTGCCGTCTGTAAAAAATGTAGGCATCGCCTCGGCCCACTTAGTAAAATAATATACCGCTAGGATAATATACGCATGCCCCCAGACCGAGTGAGGGTTACATGTAATAAAGTCAATACCCCACTTTGCGAAAGGACCGACAACAATTATAGGGTGAAGAGGAGTGGGTGGAGCATGCATTTTACGATTAAAGATTTGACAATTGTGGCATTTCCAAATTGCATAGATACAATCTTTGAATAAGGATGGTCAGAAATAACCAACACGCAATATCTTTTGGGCTGTGGCATACCCAAACATATGACTGCCACATGCTCCAGAATGACAGTCATTCAAAACCTTTTCAGCTTCTTCATGAGTTAAACAATGTCGGAAAACAGAATCCGCTCCATGACGATAAAGTGTATCACCAATAATATTGTATTGTTGGGATTGGAAACGTATTTTCCGTCATTGAGATCGTGAGATTTCAAGCCGAAAAGATTGGGTTTGGAGATAAACAATAATATCTCCATACCAACGATCAAGAGTAATGATAAGAAACAAGGATTCATCTGCAATGGGCTGTTCCGCCACAGTTTCAGTATCAGTACGCGGGAAATCACACATCAGTTTGGCAAAAACCAAAGATTTCTTTGCCTTGGATTTTTCAAATTCCAAGTCAAATTCCTGCAGGATAACTATCCATTTGGAATACTTGTCCCTAGCAATTGTTTAGTCAAGATATACATCATACGGTTACAGTTAGAAATTACCATGGTTTTGCATAATAAGATGTAGTGACAAAATATTTGGACAGCTTGGACAACTGCTAAGGCCAATTTCTCCACATGCGAATATTTAAGCTCAGTTGGATGCAGATTTCGACTAAGATGTAAATCACATGTTCATTGTTGAATTCATCTTCCCGAACTAAAACCATGCCAATGGGGGAATGAGAAGCGGCGAGATACAAAAAGCAATCGTGGTTGTAATTGGGAAGATGCAATAATGGTGCATGGGTTAACGCACGTTTAAGTGCATCAAAAGATTGATCAGCGATCTCATCCCAAAATAATGGAATATTCTGTTTTAACAACTTGGTAAAACCTTTCGTTATCTCGGCGTAGTTAGGAATGAAATGACGTAAAAAGTTTGCTTTCCCTTGCAAACTTTGAAGTTTGCGAAGAGTCGAAGGAGGAGGTAGATTGATGATAGCTTCAACCTTCGAGGGATTGACACGAATGCCAACCTTTGAAACAACAAATCCCAGTAAGCGACCCATTTCTACACAGAATACACATTTGTGTGGATTCAGCTGAATTCGATAATGCCTACATCTCATAAAGATAGCTCTTAAGTGAGTGAGATGATCAGCTCTACGCGATGAATGGGCAGGTAAATCATCGAGATAAGGCTGCACAATGTGCTTGATGTCATGAAATGCGTAAGACATAGCCCTTTGAAAATTTGCTCCAACGTTCTTCAATCTAAAGGGTAATTTGCAATAAGCAAATGTCCCCCATGGGAAAATGAAAGCTATTTTAGGTTGATCAGCAGGGAGTACGTTGATTTGATTGTAACCGAAAAAACAATCCATAAAGGAGAACATTTCACTACCGGCACAATCATCAATAATTCGATCGATATAGGGGGTTGGATAATTGTCTTTAGGACAAGCTCGATTAATATCCCTATAGTTGATACATACTCTTATCGTGCCTTGTTTTCTATTGACAGGAACAATATTTGATACCCAATCGGTTAAAGGAATTGGATAAATGAAACCTGCGCGAAGTAATTTCTCAACTTCGGCTTTGATAGTAGCGGATTTTCTCAGATGTATCTAACGTAAACATTGCCAGACAGGTTTAGCATCCGGGTAAGTTTTAATTTCATGGACAACAATTGATGGATCGATTCCTGGCATTTCTTCATATGACCAGGCAAAAACTTCACGGAATTCTTGAAATAGGGCTTTATAAGTTTGGATTTCATCATCCGTACAGGAAGCACCTATATGAATGTTTTCAATAATTCCTGGCTTAACTGAAATGTCAATAGGAACCGTTCGAGAGATATTTTCCAAATTTAACTCAGAATCAGAATGTTGCAATGGATTCTGTGGTTCTTTGACATAGTCAGTAGTAAAAATAGAAGAAAAATCATTTTCAAAATGATCAAGCTCAGGTAAAAATGAAGATTGGTGATGAAGATCTTCCCATGGTAAATCATCAACAGACAAAAGTTCACGAATCTGCTCATCAGTATGAACAGGATCAGAAAGTGTTGATGGAGCTGAGGTTGATATCGAAAGTGATTCCCCATGGACCACATTCATTGGATTAGTTTTGGTTGAATAGGAATTAGAAAACGACTGTATAGCCTGATATGCAATTTCAAAGGGACTCAAAGGCATCGCGCCATCAAATGAATCCACCTCAGAATCAGAAGGTACAATCCAAGGATCATCAAAAGTAATAGTATTCGATGAAATCATATGAATATTTGTAATAGAAGGTGATACGTTAGGAGGAGGGAAGGAAAAGTTCCCAGTAAACCAGAATCTTTAATCAAACCTAGGCCAACATCCTTGTAAGGGATAGTCATTTTACCGATGCGCTGAATACAATCTGTAGAGGCTGGGTCGGATGAGAAATAAGTCAGCTGGTATATCGTAATGATCTTTCCGTCATGAGGAAACTTAATAAGCCGAAAACCCAATGAAACAATAGGAGTCATAGCATAATACCAACTACATCCCAAGAGAAGGTTGTAATCTAGAGGGGCATCAACCACTTCGACATCTAGATTTACGGTTTTGCCTTTGACCCCTATAGGTAAATCCTAGAAAATACCAAAAGGATGGAACCCTCAGCCATCAAAAGCCTTTAGAATTTTCGGAGACTGATTGAGTGTGGGAGAACCAAGCGATTTCCAACACTGGATCGACATAATACACGTAGAACCCTTTCATCAATCACAGTCTGAAAGCAAGGTATGTTTTTGACTAAAACTGGAATCTGGAAAGCCATTTAATGAGGTAGGCGGGGTGTACTATTCTCTAAATCGAAGATTATTAGGTTCAAATCTTGAATATAGACAGCTCCTATAGCAGACAATAGTAATTTACGCTGTGCTGGGCATGATTGCAGCACTTCCAAAGCCGTCATTTCTGAAGGGGAAATAGCTAAGTCTTCAACAATGTTGTAATTCTGAGCAGCTCTCGCATGTTGTTTGAAAGTTGATTTACGAAGTACACCTTTAGTAGGTGGTTTGATTACTAAGTTAGGGTTGGGTTTCTCGATCTGTAATGGATCAGAACTAGGAGGAGGTGTAGTTTATGTGTTTGAATTAGAAGATTCTACTTCTTTACCACCAACAGTATTTTTACTACCATAATCTTGCGATCGTGGCGCAATTTTGACATGAGACATCATCATAATGGGTTCTTTTGAGGCATTCGAGGAAGAACCAATCATCTTACTATCTTGAGTAGGAAAAGGATCCTTAAAGACAGCAGGTGTTTGAGAACCTTTAACGAATTTTGACACCTCTGCTCGATGTGGGCATTCTTTGGTAAAATGATCCTCGTCGCAAATGAAACAAGGATAGTGAGGCTTCCGTTTTTCGTTAGTAGATTCATTTTTATCCATTTTATCTTTTGAACTTTGTTTGTTTTTCGTCTTCCCCTTCTTTTTACTACTGGATTTTTATTTGGTTGTAGATGATTTTACGACATGGATGTCGGCAGAAATTTTAGCGGAAGAATCTCCTTTCGGGGAATCAGGTAAAGTTATTATAGGAGAAAAATTCTTTGAAGATTTCTTCTTACTTTTAGTACTAACTGAACCAATCATACCATCAACGGCATGAGACCCTGAAGGGGCTGCAGTTATTTGACTTTGTTTTGGAAGATCAGGGATTTTTTCATGTAAAGTACCTGACTGCATATAGACGAGGTCAAGGTACTGAGCCTGAGAAATGACTTGCTCTTCAGTGACAACTCCTCCCTTAGCTACATCTTCAGAGATTTTGGGTAACAATGATTTAATGAATCATTCCGCTAAAATTTTATCCAGAATGAAAACTTTCACTAAACACCTTCTACGTCACCATTCATGAATATGATCAGAAATATATGTGGACATGGATTGTTTCAGTGAAGTTAACAATTCTGTGCCATTGCCGTATCTGATAGGAAACTGAAAATGAGTTAAGAAAGCAGTGGCTGACTGATTGAAATTATTGAAAGAGCCTCGTGGTAACTCAATGTACCATTTGGCGGCAATACCAATAAGAGTTCATTGAAAAAGGTGCAATCGAATTGAATCATCAATGATTGAATTAGATGCACACCAGAGGTGATAAGTCATAACGTGATTTGATGGATCCTCTCCTAACTTACCCTCAAATTTTGGGATATCACTAGGCAACTTACTAGGCATTGGCTGCCAATACGGAAGATAGTAAATCGGATTGTTTGTAAGGTGCGACAAATTAGGTAAATCCAAAGTTGCAATAAATGGTAACTGACGGTTAGGGTCGTGAAAACCTTGAGTAATGAGATCAGTTCCAGGAGGAGGATATCCAAGATAACCTGGAATCGGATTTGCGTTAGGAATGTTATAACCTCCTGGAAAACTAGGATTAATCGGACCAAACTGGGGTTGTTGAGGCTGTTGATAAGTATAGCCAGGATACGGTTGATACTGATAAACTGGGTTTTGTAGAGTAGGACCGAATTGATACTGTCTCTGGTATGGTTGATAGATGAATTGCGGTTGACTTATGGAAATCGTACCTGTACCAGCTTGTCCTGCAGGCATCTGGACCGAAGTCTGAACTGTAGGTCCTGACTGTGGCACAGAGACTTGAGGAATTTGCACTGATGCAGGGATAATAGAAACCGGAGCTACAGATACTCCAAAACAGGTTTTGTAGGTTGAACAGAAGTTGTAGTAGTTGCAACAGTTTGAGGTTGAGTGTGAGGTGTGATAGGCTTAGGCTGTTGAACTAAACCAGGTGTAGGGATTTGAATAGTAGGTTGGACAGGTTGCTGGGTTGGACTAAAAACCAAAGGTTGTCCAGGTTGATTAGGTTGCATAGTCTGTTGAGTTTGAGACGAATTCCACCCATGTTCATTCCGGAGTATGGACCCATAAAAGGTTGTGCATATGGAGGACCATAACCTGGTTGAACGTAGGGCTGATAAATTGACACATTTCCAGCTCCTTGTAAAAATGACTGACCAGAAGGCGGTTGGAAACCTTGAGTTGGGTACTGACCTTGAGGTTAATAACCCTGAGGCACGTACTGAATCTGGGGTTGACCTTGGGGTATGTACTGTCTTGAAGGTTGAAAACCTTGAGGTAGCCCTCCAGGTGGTAACTGACTACCTTGAGGTTTCTCCCCAGGCGATAACTGACTACCTTGGGGTTGCCCCCCAGGCGGTAACTGACTACCTTGGGGTTGAGGATTTTGAATACTACCAGACATCATATGGATTTTCTCTACGTTTAACGTTTGAGTTCCATTACTACCAGATGATAACTCTTGTTCAGTCGGTCGAGGAGTTGCTCTTGAAAAAGTACCAGAGAGTGACTGGTACCCCGAAGGAACAGAAGGACCGCCGGATAAAAATGTTTCCGGTGATTGGGAAAACATAGATGACTGTCTTGACATGATCGATGAAGGATAATAACCTCTTGGTGTAGGATGAAAAGGAATTCGAGGTGGTGAAAAACTAAGACCCGGGTTTTCTAAAAAATTTGTCAATGATAAATACCAAGTGTCACTCCTAAAAGGACTGTAGAATATTGATTCACGCTCCCTAAGATTTAAAGTCTGTTGGTTTTCAAGAAGAGTTACGTCTTCATCTGGACTACCAAGTTCTTCAATAGAAATGAGGACAGAAGGAAGATTTTGAGTAATGATATTTCTTACCCTAGGTGAACCAGGGTTACTAGAAGTTGGAGTAACAACAAGTTCAGTGTCAGGCTCAGAAATTTTAGGTTCTTCAGCTAATTCACTGGAAGGAGAAATACTACCAGTAACTTCGGAAAATGAAATTGGCTCTTGAATATGTTTTGTTGTTTGTATTTGATAATCAGGATGAATAACTAAAGATGACTCTCCGGTTTCTGGTGATCCAACTCTACTGTCACTAGGTGATACGAGAGCTCATTTCCCTTCAAGTTGGCTTGGTGTATACTCAGGAGGTTTCCCCTGAAGTCTACGAGATTGTCTCGGTAATTCGGCCACGATTAAATATTAATTAATCACACGCAAACAAAGAAAATTTCAATAAAAACACCTAAAGTCTCTAAAGAAACAAATAGCTGAATCACACGCCTAAAAAATCTAAGAGTTCAAACCACGCACAAACAGTAACTTCCCGTACTAAAAACACTAGTTGGTGATGAAATCCAACTTAGTAGAAGTTTAATACAGAAAGGGCGGTTGGAACAGTTACCCCAACAACCTGCTTAATGAAACAAACTGGCACAAGTTTCTTCACAAAACCATCTCGAGTGAAGAGAACCCCCAGAGAGTCCAAGTGAGTCTAATCGACGTCTGCTCCAGGTAGAGTGAGATCTTTCCTTCACCGTCACCCTAGGAAATAATCTTAAGTTTATGGACACGAAGGTTACCAACAGTAAAAAATACAACTGGGGGAATAGTCTACGATCCGATCTACCCGCAAGGGCAGAGTAACAAAGCTCAATCCCCTTGAAAGCTCCTTGACATGGTCATTCCAAGGTTTACCAACAAGTGACCCCAGGCTCCTTGACAATAGTTAATCCGAGGTTGACCGTTTATAATACGCACAGATCTTCTATCTTTCCCAATGAAACAGAATTGATTGTCTCAAAGGTTTCGACATGATCTCGTGATTGACTCCTTTAAGAGAAGCTTTCCATAATGTATCAATTACAATTAGATTTATTTCCTACTGCAGTATGTATCTACTTGTTTGTTTTAACTATCTTGGAGAGTTAATTACTCCCTACTCCAAGATACTAGCCTAAGCTATATTGGTGATAAGAGCCCTAGAAATAGAAAAGATTACTGAATCAATTTTAATTAAGCGTTCCTTTTATGGGTTGTTCTTTAAGTTGATAGGTATGGAAATGAAACTTTGATGGTGTGAAGACTCGACTCCAAACACACTAAAAAATGCACCTAAAATGATAAGAAATTTGTTTTTCTTTCAATGAAATTCTAGCTAAAAGAAAGAGTTCGAGAATGCAATTCTTTAAGAAAAAATTCTTTCTTTCATCATCGAAATGGAAAGAAAATATTTTTGTATTTTTAATAAGAACTCAAAATGAGACAAATAATTAATGCTCACAATAAATCCATTTCCCTTTTTCAAAACTTGAAACTACAAAAAAAACAATTTGCTTCAAAAGAGATCTACTTGTTCTAGAAAAACACTCAAAACTACAAAAATTAATTTTGAGATCTAAAAACTTTAAAAATCTAATTGAATAAAAGCTTCAATTCTTTTTTGAGGACGTTTTACTTAGTTGTTCAGTAAACTAAGGATTCATTTGCACAAAATAACAAAGCAATCAAAAACATCCAGATATGTTTTCTTTTGTAAAAATAAAATTCATAACTTATAACAAAGTGTGTTTAAATATTTGCAACGAGAAAACTAAATCTATTTCTCACAAATGATAGACTTCACAACCAAGTCAGACTCATCAAGAAGATGAAAAGACACCAGGGTGATCTAAGGTTTCTCAACCTTCCGGTCTTTGAGTCACTACAGAGACAAAGTGAAAACCAGTCTAAGCATGCAAAGCTTCTAGAAAATCATTCAAAACAAAAATACTATCGGAACTCACTCACAAGAGATTTTTGATAGGAAAAATACAGATCCAGGTAGACACTAAAAATCATAAATCAAACCTAAACTTAACTGGAAGAAGATATCTTAAGTTTTTCAAAAAAATTTACAGGGTCTGCAGGCTCCAGAAGCAACAGGTGCGGTCCCGCTCTGTTTACTAAAGGAAAATGCGGAGATGTCCACATTGTCTATAAAGATAAAGTGCGGTCTCCAAAAAACTTAAAAAAAAAAAAAAACAAAAATACTTCCAGATTTTGAAAGCTACCCAAGCCAGTATACATCAATCAAAAACCAGAAAAAAAAAAAAAAAAAAAAAAAAAAAAAAACAATCTTCTCAAGTCAAAACAAAGGAAAACCAAAAATCAAATACCATTCCCAGCGGAGTTGCCAATTTGTTGGCCGGATAAATCGATCTTGCGGACAGGACCGATTTCCCTAGTATCAAAAGATAGTCTAGCAACAAACGGACAAACTAACCTATCTTTCTCTAGACATATGGGATTTATAAGTAAATACTATAAAGGTGTTAACATCGTACCTTAGATCCAATGCTTGTTCGTAGTAGTCATCCTCCAATCGTTCGAAAGAGTTACTTTTGAAGACCTGCAATCACAAACAAGCAAGCATTAAATAGCACCTGCATAGCAAATATTATAAATCATGTCTATTATGGTGATCAAGGAATCCATAAAATAAACCATGAATTAACAGCTTATTGAGAAAAACAAATATATTTGTATTAACTTTGAATAGTAGAAGAAATTTACAACCTTTTCAGCCTTGGTGTTGAACAAGTTCTTCCTGGGGTCCGAAACAGGAATTTCCTTTACTTTGACAAGTTTTGCACTCTTCCAAATGAGATACATAGAGGTATGTAATATCTCCTCATAAAAACTCAACTAAAGAAGACTAAGTTCCAACAGCATTTTACCTCAAAAAATACTAAGCTTCTAACTCCCAAGTAACCAGCTCAATGCTTCTTTTTTATATTGCAGAGGAGGAGGTTACTGGTCCACCTATGAAGGGATAGAATCCTCCCTCAAAGGAATAAGCTCCTCACATCAAGGGATTAGCTCCTTAAGGTATGGGTTACATGAACCTTAAAAGAGCAAACTTGCCACCTCAAGATTCATTCCAGAAGCTTCTAGAAATAACTAAAAGTGAGTTTTTTAGAGTATACTCGTGCCTTTTTAACTTTTACAGGGGTCCGCACCTTTAACACAGAGACAGTGCGATCAGATGCGCAGGAGACATGACCATTAGGTGCGGGACCATAGCTAAGACAAAGAGAAAATGCGGAACCAGAGTTTTAAAAACTTTTGAGAGATTTTCTCTTATTTTCCAGACTTGATATGAGGAATTGATGTTTTAGATTTGCAGAGGAGGAAAGTATGAGTGGTAATGAACTCACACAGATAGCAGAATGTCAAGGTGACAATTTTTAGTGCAACATAGGGAAACTTCTATAGATGGGGTGCTTAGAGATTTGATTTCCCTACAAGGGGTTACTCAATGAATGTGTTTTCTTTCAATTGTCATGGGTTAGTAAGTAATCCAAAAAAGTTTCTTTAAAGAGATTGGTTCAAGTGGAGCATCGTGACATATTTTTTCTTCAAGAAACTCTTGGTGAGGGAGATTGCATATCAAAACCGCTTGAGTCTTTCTTTATTTCTTGGAAATACATTTCTCTAGACGCTCGAGGTAGATTAGGTGGTTTGTCTTTGGGGTGGGATTCCTGGAAGATCTTGGTTCAAATTTATTGGAGTATATCCTTTGGCTTGGGTGTGGTGGAATTTTCTATTGAATTGGATTCAACCTTTACATTTATTAATCTTTATGGTCCAAATAATGATCGAGTGCATTTTTGGAACTATTTATTTAGAAAGTCTATGTTGGGTGATGCACATTTGATTATTGGAGGAGACTTAAACTACTCTACAAGAGCAACTGAATCATGGGGTTCTCAAGCTATATTTGTTTCTCTTTCTGATTTCTTCTCCCACAAAATAGATGCAAATTACTTGATCAATCTTATTCCTATCAATTTACATCCCACATGGAGGAATTATCATGTATGTGAAGGGAAGGTAGCTAAATATTGGACATGTTTAGGGTAGTCAAACCTTTTGTTCATAGGTTCCCTCTTATTCATCAATGGGTGGTCTTTAGTGGTGAACCTGATCACTCTCCTATCATGTTGGAGGTGAAAGGAAAAAAATTTAATCCTTCCAGTCCCTTCACAATGAATTATAGTTGGTTAAATGATGAGAGTTTTCTAGATATGTTCAGAGAAAATTGATGTTCTTTTGATGCTCGATATGGCTTGTTTGTTGCTAGAAAATTTCAGGAAAATCTGAAGAATCTCAAGAATCTGACCATGGAGTGGGTTGCATTTAATCGTTGAAGGGAAGAGGAAGATATGGTGGAGATGGAATAAAAAATAATGGCCTTCTTTGAATCAATGGAAGAGGTTTTTGGCTCTCATTAGTCTCCAGAGGAGCTAAGTGGACTCAAATTTAGAAGGAAGGAGATTCTAGCTAATAAGGAGGCTACTTGGAGCTTAAAATGTAGAGAAATTTAGATGGACTATGGTGACAAGAATATTTAGTTTTTTCATACCTATATAAAAGGAAAAAAATTGAATAATGCTTTCTGGAATTTGTAGGATCAGGAGGGTCATGTGATCTCAAACTTTAAAGGACTTACCTCTCTAGGAAAGGACCATTTTCAATCTCTATTGAGGGAAACTAAGGGGGTTAACAATGCATAATTTATCAGGGTGGGTCAGTTCTTTCCTAGTTTTGTGGTGGAGGAAGATAATAGATCTCTTATGGAGGAAGTATCTGAGGAATTGAAGTCAATTCTTGCCAATTTTCAAAATGAAAAAAATCTGAGGTCTAACAGATGGGATATTGAATTTTTCTTAGGGATCTATGATCTTAATGGCAAGGATATGTTAATAGTTTTGAATGAGTCCCACATTAAGGGTAGGGTTTTGACATCTTTTAATTCTACTTTTATTGCTTTCATCCAAACAGTGGACAATCCTCGCTCCTTTGAAGAATATAAGCCCTTTTAATGTAATTGTGTTTATAAGGTTATTTCAAAGGTGATTTCTAGTAGGATAAATCCCATTCTCTCAAAATCCATATAAAAGGGAACAATTTTTGTTTATTTAAGGGATAAATATTCACAAAGCAATTGGTGTTGCTCAATATGGGATGCATAACATAAAACACTACAAGAAAAAATGTCATTGGTGAGGGTCATGCCTATGACGGACCTTTAAGGTCCATCACTAATGTCACATATGGTGACGACCTTTAAAAAAACGTTGTTGTAAGTGTATATAGTGATGGTCCTTTAAGGTTTGTCACCAAAGCCATTTTAAATGACACTTTTGGTGAGGGTCTTTAAAGGCCTATCACTAATTCTCTCTTTGGTGACACTTTTGGCGAGGGTCGTTAAAGGCCCATCACTATTTCTCTCTTTGGCGACACTTCTAGTGACGATCTTTTATTGATCGTCACCAATGATATTTTTGGTTACTTTTGGTGACGCTCAATAAATGTTTGTCATCATTGATCATTCCAATGAGTTTTTGATGACGCTTCATGCCTGTGACAAACCTTTAAGGTCCGTCACCAATGTCGCATATGATGACGGTCTTTAAAAAATCGTTGTTGTAAGTGTATATAGTGATGGTCCTTTAAGGTTTGTCACCAAAGCCATTTTCAATGACACTTTTGGTGAGGTTTGTTAAAGGCCTGTCACTAATTCTCTCTTTCATGACACTTTTGGTGAGGTTCGTTAAAGGCCCATCACTAATTCTCTCTTTAGTGACACTTATAGTGACGATATTTTATTGACCCTCGCAAATGCTCTTTTTGGTTACTTTTGGTGACGGTCAAAAAATGTTCGTCATCATTGTTCACTCCAATGAGTTTTTGATGATGCTATGTACCTATTACTATATTTTTTGTTAAAAGATAACGATTTAAGACCATTGTTGTAGAGTCTTTTTCATTATGTGTTCAAGGTCACAGTGGTTATAATAGTCATTCAATTTGTTAAGAAGTAATTAGTGTGTATAATTTCCCTCAAGTCATAAGAATATAGTTTTCCTATGAGTCAACACATGATTGATCTCTATTAGGTTTATTATCTAGCAAATTTCCTTTAAATAAAGTTCCACTAGTGTGTGTAGGAACTATATTATTTAATACATAATCAAGCTCTATCAATTCTATTAATGAGAGAGACCTAGCACTCCTCAACACTTATGGCACACCTTAACATGCTTTATAACAATACACTAACATTCCTTGGCACCTCGCATGTCTTGGAACATCTTTGTACCTGGAACATCTTTGTACCTAGAATATCTTGCCATGAGTAGGACGCCCAAGCACATGTTGGCATGCCCTAGCATATCATAGCACTCCCCTATCATGTGTTGCCATGCCCTGTAGTCCCTAGCATGCCCTGGAACACCTTGGCATAATATTGCATTGACAAACATTAACACTTGGCATGTATTGGAACATATTATTAGTGTGCCTAGCATGCCCCTTTTGAAAAAGATAAAGTCCCGACTTATTAACCCTCTTATGTGTTCATTTCCTTGCATTTTAGCTTGGTTATTCCTTTTGTTGCCTTGAAACTCCTTGACACATATTGGCATACTCTGGCACCCTGCACATCCTAGCATGTCTTAGCACTTGGCATGCCTTGGCACTATTTGGCACATGTTAGCACACCTCAGAACTACCCATCACACTCTAAAACTTCTTAACATTCCCTGATATTCCCTGGAATGCCTTACCCATGCTTAGCATACCTTGTCACTCCCTCCTTAGCATGAAACTAGCACTCATTGACACTCCCCGACACACCCTCATATTCATTCACTTCCATGCATTTTGACCTAGTGCTCCCTTGTGTTGTCCTAGTACTCCCTAACACTCCTCATCATTCATTGGCACTTTCTAGCACACCTTAGCACTCTTTGATATGCTCTGCCACTCCATAGCATGCATCACACTCCTTGATGCACATTGGCACTTGGCACGTGTTGGAACTTGGCAAGTCTTAGCATGTTTTTCATGCGTTTAGATGACTTGGTATGATTTGGCATGGTTTAAAATTAAATTTATTTGAGATCAATTATTGGAAACTAGATGAGAAGAAACGGAGGAAGATTTGGCACTTAGAATGCATTGACACTTGGCACCTATTGGCACCTAGTGTTGGTGTGCCTAGAATGCCCCTCATGGAAAAGGTAAATGTATGACTTATTAACACTATTATGTGCTCATTTCATTGTATTTTAACTTGTTCCTCCCTTTTATTTCCTTGAAAGTCCCTGGCATGAATTGTCACACCCTTGTACATCTTGGCATGCCTTAGCACTTGACACATATTAGCTTGTTTGACATGTCTTCGTACTATCTGGCACATGTTAACATGCCATAGAAGTCCCTAACACACCTTGGTAGTCATGACCTCACAACTAGCATTATATTTTTCCATGACTTGGGAACCTTACATACACTAGAACACCTTGGCACTCCCTAGTTGTCATGCCCTCCGTTACCCTCCACAATGTCCCAGGCTGATGAGGAGATCGACGGAGGTAACCACAGACCAAGATTTTAGTTTGGTAGCTAGCCCTACCAAACCATAGAGGGATATCTCTATGAAATCACATCCAAGAGTTGACTAGAATGTAAATGATTTTAGGCTAGATAGCTAGGCTAAGGTGGGTTTTGGAAAATTTAGGGTTTTGTTGTTGGAAAAGGGAGAAAAACTAGGTAGCTTGGTCAGAGGATCAAAGGGTTACAACAAAAAATATATAAAGGAGCAAGGTAGCATTACTTTTGTTATGGATCTTAGGGTTTGTCGATGTAGTGTAGTGTTTAGAAGAAGAAAAAGGTCTTAATGAGCATGAAACATGAATTCATTAAGCAAGAAAGAAAGTAACACATAATGATTTTTCCATCAAAACATAGCTTTATGCAAAGAATTTTGTTTATAAACTGTAAAGAAAACCATTGAAGAATTGATGAATGGAAAGAGAAGATGAATGTCTTTCATATAAAGATATAACAGAGAAAAAATAACATCACAAACTTACTGCGCATGAATTACTAGATAATAGTTGCAAGTTGTGTCCTTTGATTTCCAGAAAATGTCCAAGTACAAGCTACAATAGTTCTCTCCTCTGAAATCCAACTCGTTCTATCATTGAGAAACTGATACATAAAGACCAAAAAAAAATCTCCCCACTCTCAAGGGTCGAATACATGACTCTAGGAACTGTTCCATGAGGTGTTCTAACCAAACCCTAATGTCTAAGGAAGTTAAAAATAACTTCTACAATTAACTTTGACTCCAACCTCTCTCATAAATGAGGTCAAATTTACATCAAAACAACTTACAAAGAATAACTACCCATTATTTACATTTACTTTTACCTCTCACATTCATCTACTTCACCGTTTTGACTTTTACCAAAGCGAAACTAGGAATTACAAAAAATTACACAGTGAAAATTTTACAAAAATCTCAGAAATTTCCAGGTATGCAGCGAGCTGTTGGAGGCAATTTTTTAGTTCCTTTGTGAATCCAAATCTGAAGCCTTTTCTGGAAATATGGGAGAGTGTATATGCCTTTATAGTATTTGTGCACTCAAAATGACCCATTTTTGGGTGAGATATGGCCATTCTCCCAAGGTGTCTCCAGGTGCGTAGCAAAATGGAAAAAGAGGGGCAGAAAGGTGAATTTTGGCCTCTTTTTTGCAAATTTCTAAAAAATTGAGCCCCAGACCATGAAAGTGGGAAAACGGGTTTTGAGAGGGGATCATAGGATTTCCAAAAATGTTGATTTTCCATCATTTGGATCCTTGAGGAAGAAGCGCAGCATGAGCTCGTTGCGCTCCTAGACAAAAAATTGCCAAAAAATTGCAAGTCTGCACCAGTCTACACCAAAACACAAAATTTTCTCCAAATCCTCCCAAAATTTGTCCAGATATGCCTGATGAGGTATGTTATGCAATCATGGATACATCAACAAGAAAATCTAACTTACCCTTCTCCTCTTGACTGATTGGGGTTTCCTTGAGTTTTTCCTTCAACTGCTTGATTTTGACCTTGGCAATCTTATTCCTTGTGTAATAATGGATGTTCATTTTCTTTTGCAGCTTTTTATCCTTGTTGGCCTTGTCAAGGAGTTTCTCAGGTTGGAAATTGACTTTGTCAAGCCAAAACTCCCTGTCCTCACTTATTTCCATGGCAATCCTCTCTTCAAAGGTCAATTCTTGTGTTCTCTTTCCCTCTGAAGTGCCTCCCTAAGACCCATTGTCATTGATATCTTCCTTGCCACATGTCCTTCATGTTTCTCGGTGTCCTCATGGTACACCACTTCCTTGCCTTTCATCTCTTGTTTCTTGGCTTTGAATTTCTTTTTCTCCATGACTAGTTGTTTTTCCTTAAGTTGACTATTTTCTTGCTCAAGGAATGAAATGATGAATTTGGCCCTTTCCAAATTGTCCTTGAGCTCCATGATAAAAGAATCCTTCTCTTTGATGACTTGATGCAGGATTTTATGCTCATCATGTGCCTCCAAGTCAACTACGTCAAAGTCATGTTCAATTGGCTCCTCATCATGAAAAGAAGCCTCAAGACGTGATGGTGATCCATGTTTTGTTGATGTAGTAGGCTTGGCCCTTTCCTCAATTTGAGGAGAAAACACAAGGATTCTTCCTCTCTTATATTTCTTGGTCACCTAACGCCTAGGTGCCTTGGAAACCTCATCATGTTTGCTTGATGACCCCACCTCCATGGGTTGTACTGACATGGTTTGGTGTTGGCTTGGTGAAGTGGTTATATGCGTTTTCAAGGCTGCCCCAATGAAGGTGTCCCATGTCATTTTCTTCTCTTTCAACTGATGGAGTACTATAAACTTTATTAGGTTATGGTGAAAGAGGTTGGGATAATCCACTTTGCCTTTCAATTGCACCCTTTCAGACATTTTGGTTAGGCTCCTATACAAGTAGCTAGACAAATTTAGAGACTTGGAAGCTATAAAGTGCATGAGCAATCTTATGTGGTATTGATATAGCCTAGAAAATTTTCCCTCACATGTGATAACTTCATGACAGCCTTCATCAATGGTGCATTTCTCTCCAACAAGTATCTAAATGGGAAAATATGTGAGTGAGCTCCTTTGTATTGTGATTTCAAGTAGGGTTTGTACTCTTCTAGGTCTAGGTTCATGCCTTTGAACCCGTTTTCACCATGGTTTGGTATGCATGTAGATTGAGAGATGGAATCCACTAAAAACATGAAATCAATCCCTGCAATGGTGATCTTGTCTTCCTTCAAGGTGAGGGAAAATATACCTATGATATGCTCATGGTAACCTACTTCCTGCACTCTTTGACAGAACCCTAGACAATTGACATCTTCAAAGCATTTCATGACAAATGGGGAGGAGGTGATTTCATTGCAATTAGAGGGATCAAACCTCATTATCTCCCCCCCCTTTTTGTACTTCCTCTTCTTTGATGGTGATGAGTCAGGCTCCATACTTCAAACCCTAGGTGAAAGGCAAGCAAAAACAATGAAATTTGTTGTTGTGGGGGAATGAGGTGGTATGATGGACTTAGGAGTTGCTTAAATTTGTAAGGAAATTTAGGATGTTAGGGGATGATGTCAGTGAGCAGGGGAAAAAGGAATTTTAGGAAATGAGTGAGGGGAAGGGTGGAAAAGGCCAAAACACAGGCCTATCCTAGAAAGAGATAGGGTAGATTAGGGTTTAGAGGAAAATGATAAAAAATGAGGGGTTAAGGCTTTGTGATGGATGGAAATGGTATATTAGTTGCAAACAGAGGTGTATGGAAAAGGAACCTATGGTTTAGGGAAGCAACTCATCATTTGAGGATCAAAACCATGAAAATCATGTAAACCCTACAAAAGAAGTATTTTATCATTTTCTTGACATATGAGGCAAAGGAGGGCATGAAAATGATTAAAACTTACTTGTTATAGAGTCTGGAGGATGAAATGACTGAAGAGGAGCTTTGAAAAATGACTTTTGGTGATCAAACAACAATTTTGGATAACTCTGCCTCGTGTGGAGCAAAGGCTTCTTGTGCGCAGCGTACTGTCCAGGTGCGCAACAAAGGCTCTCCGTGTGTATCAAGAATCAATTTTTGCTAGTGAGGGTTATGGAATCACAATTTTTTTAAAGGAGAGGGGGGATCTCGATGCTAGGATGGTACGTAAGTGCAAATGAGTGTGAATGAGCTCCTCCATGTGATTTTATAATTTTCTTTTGGTGTCTAAGTGATTAATGAGGTAGGATGACCCACCTCACCAATTCACTTTCTTTTTTAGTTTTGTATCCTTAGGAAATCTTCTTGTAACTTTAGAACCTTAGGAACATTATTACATCTAAAAAAATAAATTACATTTGAAATCAAGTGTTATTGAACAAATTTACCTATTGCTACTCCTCATTTTCTAGAGATAAATGAAATGACTGATTTTGTGACCTTAACCCTAATGACCTAATGGTGACATTGAGTTGAATGGAGACCATGATGATGTGACTGAAGTGATATTAATGATGTTTTCATGATGGTAGACTCAACTGAGTGATGAAAGTGACCAGCATATGAAATTCTTGAGAGAGTGGAAATAACCCTAGACACACTAGCTAGTGACCAAATTTTTATTTGAAGACTCACTAAAATGACAAAAAAATTGATGTGACACCCTAACAACACCTTGTAAGAGAATATTTAATCATTGGTGAAAGACTAAACTGACTGATACTAACACCCTCACAGATAACCTTACTTTTTTTGCAACTTTGGAACCCAACCAATTCATTAGCAAAACAATATTATGCCCAACCCAAAGTCTCCCTTTCTCTGAAATTTCTTTGTCCACACCTTATCACAACCATAGGATTGCCTCCTGCAAGTCCTATTCTGAACTTCTCCTAAAACACTTCATCCTTGGGACACCTGGGATTCATTAACACTCCTTGGAACACACTCTTATTTGTTCATTTCCAAGCATTTTGACCTAGTTATCTCTTGTGTTCCCCTGACTCTCCTTAACACTCCTCACCATCCATTGACATTATCTTCCATGTTTTAGCACACATTTTCATTCCTTGGCATGCCCTGGCACTCCTTAGCTATCATGCCCTCACAACTACCCTTAATTTTTTTTAGACTTGGCTAGAACCCAACCAAGTCCTGCCCTGACTACAAAAACTTAACCAAGTTATAGTTAATACAACTAGACTATGCCTTGTTTGCCTAAGAACTTCCTATAACACATATTAGGATACTCATGTCCAATCTCAATTCATCCCACTTAACAAGTTACCAATTCAAGGCTCATGTCCAACCATGGCCATAAAACAACTAAGAAACACAATTTACATCTTGACATGCCATAACACATGGCACATCTAACAATCCCTTAGCCCTATGTGGTGTGTTATAGTATCCCCTACATTTCTTGGCATGCTTTGCACTCCCTAGCACACCCTAGCACTCTCTGACATGCCCTGACACTCTAGCATGCCTTGACACTTCCTAGCATATAACCTTGTCACTCCCTCCTTAGAACACTTGGAACTCATTGAAACTCCCTATCACACACTCTTTTCTCTTCATTTCCATGCATTTTGAACTAGTCCTCACTTGTGTTTTTGTGGCACTCCCTAACATTCGTTGGCATGCATTGACACACCCCGGCACACGGCACATCTTGGTATGTTTCCTTGGCACTCTAGCATTCCTTGGCACTACCTAACATATCTTGTCTCTCCCTCCTTACCACACCTAGAACCCAATAACACTCCTTGTCACACACTCTTATTCATTCATTTCCATGTATTTGAAAATAGTGATCCCTTTTGTTTCCTTGGCACTCCATAACACTCTCTGTCATGCATTGGCACACCCTAGCACCTGACACATCTTGGCATGTTTCCCTGTCCTCTAGTATGCCTTAGCACTGCCTACCATACCTTGTTACTCCCTCAGAACACCTGTATATCACTAACACTTCCTGTCACAAACTCTTATTTGTTCATTTGCATGCACTAATTTGACCTAGTGCTCCCTTGTGTTTCTGTGGTGTTGTTGGGAAAAGTATCTATTCAGAATGCCCCTATCCCACTCTAAGGTGTGATAGTGCCTTAGCAACAAACAAGGAAACTTACTTGAGTATTCTTCTTTATGAAATGTAAATGAGGAGAAAGGATGTAACTAACCTGTGTCTTTCGCCAGTTTGTTGATCCAATCGCTCCTCTCTTCAATAGCTCCCAGCTCCCTGCTCCCTTACCGGCCCAGCTTCACCGAATTCCTGCAAGATCACAAGAGAGAGAAACTACACGAAGATATAGATATACATTCATAAAAAGCTCAGGATCAGATTAAGCTAAACATGCAAATATAACAAAACATCATTGATACATAGCATGTAGGAGAAACTCAAATAGTTTATTGATAGAATAATAAAGTCCAAGAGGAGATACAACCAAGTGAGTCCCGATCCAGCATCTACCTCCCAGCAAAGGAATCCCTTCCTCTCCTCCAACAAAGCATAAATCACCCAATGTACTAATCTCAATCTCAAACCAACAACAATTCTCTGCAAAGTACAAAATTCCAGTCTCTGGATATCTGGGATGAGGGATCCATATATAGATGTAAGCAGAGAGGATGAGTCAGCTTATGTTTTGACTTGTGGCTTCTCTCTGTCAGTTCTTGCTTCCACTTGGAGACTGAGAGCCTCTTACTCATCACTTGGTCGAATTCAGTGAGGCAAGTGTCATTGGAGAAGATTCTGGAAGCTTCCATGGTCTTTCCACCTCGTTGAATGACTCTGCCACTTGTCATTTCCCACTCAACGCACCTGGGTAGTGCATTCAAGTGCGTTGCAACGCACCTAGACAGTGTACTGGGGTGCTTTGCAACGCAGGCAGCTAGTGGAGCACTTGAATTGATCCTGAATTGACTGTTTCTGAGTGGTTTTTGGTGGAGAACTTCTGGGAGAAGCTGTCATTGGTTGACCTTGTTCCTTTAGGAGCTGTAACAACATCTTTCGAGACTTTGGATCCCTTGGATTATGGAAATTTCATGCTCAAAGTTGTAAGGCACAAAAATGTCTATAACAGTTTCCCCCTAAAGTATGAGGCCGTTTATCGAGTGAAATGCTTTATTAGGAGGATCTGAAGTTCATTCAATGCTGGGAGGAGACCTGTAATAAGATACAATACAATACATTATCTTTCATATTGTTTTCATGATCTAGCTAAGGCGAGCATTCCCATGCTCAGCTTTATAAATTCATTTTATGTACATAGGACAGACAATCGTCTGATGGTAGATTGATGATTCTGATGAAATCATCATCCTTTTGGTAAGATGATTATCTGTTCTGCAATGCTGTACATGTCAATGTCTTTATTTTTCCTGAATATATATCGCAGCCCGGATGGATGAAACTAGATCTGGGGCCTTCAATCTCGTCCGATCTTCACTCTAAGTACAAGTCGATCCATGTGAGAAATGTTTTGAAGTCGAACATGGAAAGACATCGCTTGATTACGAGTCAATGATGTAAACTGTTAACAAGCGCGAGAGGAGTCACCGATAAGGATGATGACCCTCAAGGTACTGCAGTACAATTCACGTGGTGTGAATAAAGGACTTGGCGTCGAACACCACGCAAAATCTTTCGGTCGAAGGTCATTGATGTATACCTGTCGCCGGAAGTGAGAAACTTGCCATTGAGGCATGCAAGCTTCAAAGTACTGAAGGGGGTGTTCCTAGATCAACTTCTTGGATAATGAGCTGATGTCGACAAGAAGCGATCCGTCAAAGGAGGGCCTTGATGTATCCCACATCAGTGACACGGAACGGAGCAAATGAGCTTGATGGAGGTGAAAACGATCTGAAGATATATGGTTCAGGGTGGCGGTCATGAAAGAATGAAGTATAATGTATGGTAGTGGATGGGACACGGTTGACTTCTCTGGATGACTTCTCTTGAACATATCGGCGACACTTGTGTGATGGATTGGTAGCATTTACCCCAAAGGTGGATGGTATGGCGAGACCATGGTGATGTGACCGGTGAATGAAACAACCCAACCCGACTCAGGCACGGAGTGGAAGTGTCATGTTCAAGAGCGACTTGCTACCAATAAAGGTTCTTTGAGTTTCTTCCCAATTTTTCCCCAGTCATTGCTGACCAGTACCTCTTTATTTTTGTCAAGCTTGAGGAGGATAACATATGCTTGTTCTATAATTTTCCCTTCGGGCAAACCCATCGCTATGTTTTAACGAGCCTAGCGATAGTGAAACTCGTTCTCGTCTAAAGACAAGTTTGTCGCTATTTAATGTTTTTAATGAGTCTAACGACAAAGATAACTCAGTCCTTTTCATTTTTAGAGAGTCTAAAAAGGTACGTAAAGTTAACTCCGAAAGTCCTTTTTCGTCATCTAATCCCTTAAGTCCGAAAAAGTATAAAACAATACAGAAGGGATGAATTTTCGATAGTTTTAACGAGCCGAACAAAACAAGCGCTCGATCTTTTTGTGCAATAATCCCTCAGGTCCAAAAAGATTAAAATCTAGAGGAGGGATAGCTCTTCCGGTCGCTTTAACGAGCTGGAAGGCCAAAACTCGGCAATCTTTTCATATTTTACGAGTCAGATGAAAAGAGCTTAAAGAAGACTCGTCTTTTGAGGAATGAGTGATAAAAAGGGTAGCAGCTGATTCCAGGTAAGGGTTGGAATTTTCCAAGCACGGCAGTGTCACAAGGATGGCTAGTGAAATCACTCTTCGCAGCTGTTCCTCAAAATGGGTAAACAATCAAATGGAGGTGAATGATCGGCCAATGGAAAAGTGGAGGTGACGGTGCAAACACGACCAAGGCTTTAATGGCTGATAATGTTACATTCACGGTGGTTATTTACTAGAGGATAGTTCATTTTTTAACGAGCTTAAACGCGGATTGAAACACTTTCTCGGTCTTATGTTTATTTTTTAACGAGCATGAACTATGTGATAAAACTGCTCGATGATAAGTTTGCATGCCCCCAGCATAATAACGCAAATCGAGGTGCATGCCCCCGAAGCTTCATTGCATTCAACTCGGTGGTTGGAATGAAGGTTTACCTTTGAGATTTAAAAAGGGGATTTGTTTCATTTTTTAATGAGGTTGACACAGTAAAAGAACTATCCTCATGACTCCTTGTTTCATTTTTTAACGAGGTTGACACGAGATAAGAACCGTCCTCGGAGTCCAAATCCATTAGATATAGAAGGTTTCATATTCCACTGTGGCCACTTCCGCCAGATTACTCGGAGGCGGTAGGGAAAAAGCACCCATTAAGGTAGGGTCTTTTAGGAGACCTACTCCGATATTTTGGAGCGAATGATTGCTTCCATGGATCATTGGAATGCTTCCCGTAACTTGTGAACTGTTGGGGAGAAAGTTTTGCTGATCGACGATTGTAATCCCTCCTTGAAAGGGAAATGCAATCTTTCTGAAATAGGTCAACACAACAGCTGCCATGGCATATATCCATGGTCTTCCTAGTAGGATGTTGTAATCAAGATTCCCATCTATGACTTCAACATCTATTTCTACTGTTTTCCCTCCTAGTTCAACTTTCAAGTTATGTAGGATACCATATGGTGTATAGATCCTTCCGTCGAAATCTTTTAATGTCGTCGAAGATCGCGACAAGGTTGGAGATCCTAAAGTTTTCCAGCAACTCATCGACATAATGCATGTAGATGCCCCCTCATCAATAATTGTTCGATGAACAGTTTTGTTGAGGGCTTTCACTTGAATAAGGAAAGCTAGTTGAGCTGGTAACTGAGGGTCATATCCTTTATGATTAAAGGCCACAAGATTGGAATCCATTGGGTCAATCCCACCTATTGCTGATAATAAAACTTGCTCTTGGGAGAGGCAATTTTGCGGTACCTCAAGTGTCGACATAGCGGACGGCAATTGGGCCAGGTCCTCTATTATATTATAATTCTGTGCTATTTTTGCACGAGGATTAAATGTCGATTTGTGCACTACTCCCTTTGGCGACTTTATCATTTGTTCAGGAATGGTGGGTGGCACAACTTTGGTCAAATTTGTTGTCGAACTACTAGGTTGTTCATTAGCCTTGTTATTCGACACCTGTGGATTCCCGTAATCTTTATTCCTTGCCAAAGCATCATTTTGCTGCTTTGAGATAGACAACATAAGCACTTCGGATCGGGAAGCATTTTGATTAGCAACCAGTTTGGTTCCCGGGCTTGGAAACGGATCAGTCAATACTGCTGAGGTTTTTGAACTCTTAAAGAGTTTCTTAACTTCAACTATATGTGGACAATCTCTCGTCCAATGATCCTCATCGCATATATGAAACCTCACAGGGGGTTTCCTTTTTCTCCCTTTCTTCTTCTTCTTGCCCCCTGGTTGCTTCAGTTGTTTGCCCTTGTCGGTCGACACGGCATTTACTTCCGAGGCAAGAAGTTCCTCATTTGCATTTTGACTGGAAATCTTACGGGCCTTTTTAGATGTAGCCTTTGTCGATTTTGTGTCTGTCGCGCCAATCACACCATCGATGGCATGAGAGTCATTGTTTGATTTAGGAGGAGGAGGAATTGAGAATTCCGGTCTAGGGGCGTCAGGTATTTTGTCGTAGAGCGTGCCAGACTGAGTATAGACCAAGTCCAGATATTGCGCACGAGCGATGACTTGCTCTTTCGTTACGACTCCCCCCTTTGCCACATCTTCCGTGATGGTAGGAAGTAAAGACTTGATAAACCATTCAGCTAATAGCTGATCGGGAACGTACGTTTTTACCATCCTGCGACGACGTCCCCACTCATGTATATGATCAGATATGTGAGTGGCCGTTGTCTGTTTGAAGTTGGTTAGGAGTTTCGTTCCCGTTTCATACCTTATCGGTAATTGAAAATGGGTTAAGAAAGTCGTGGCTAAGGTACTGAAGTTGTCGAAAGAAGCTCTAGGCAATTCAATATACCATTTTGCCGTTGGACCCGTTAACGTCCTCTGAAAGAGGCGAAGCCTTATCGAATCATCATTCAGTGTGTTTGATGAACACCATAGATGAAATGTCATCACGTGATTCGATGGATCTTAACCCGGATTTCCATTGAATTTAGGAATATCTGACGGAAGTTTATGCGGAATTGCTGGCCACCAAGGGGCATAAGCAATTGGATCATTCGTCAGCCGGTTTAGATCTGGTATTTCTAGAGTTGCTACAAAGGGCAACTGTTGATTCAGGTTAGGCGAAGCATACCTAGGATAAGATGGAATCGCCTGAGCAATGGGTCTTTGCATACCAGCATAATGTATTTGATGTTGGCAACTTTGACAAGGTTGATGGGCATAACCATTATAATATGTGTTACACTAAAAAATGTCACCATGACTATTTACAGTTAGTATGGCTCTATCAACAGTCATGCTATCCTCCTGGGCAAGTCTTATGCCTCTGCTCTCCATGTCAAACTCCAAAAAAAGAGAAAGTCTTTATAAATGTATTTATCTCTGGGTACGCAGGTTCTCTCAACCTTACCTGTGGGTACGCACCTAATGTTCACAAAAGCTGTGTACTTGTACGCTCTGTATGTAAAGGGGCAGGTGCGTACCCCTGTAAAGGTCAAAATGCACAAGTTTCATCTTTAAAAAGTTACTTGTGGTCATTTCTAGAGCATTCTAGAAGGTTGTTCGACGTGTATTGAGCGCCTCCAGATGATTCATGTACCCCTACCAAAGAGGAACTTATCCCATCAAAGAGGGAGCTATCCCATCCAAAGAGGGGATTATCCCATTGATGGTGGACCTGATTAACTTCCTCTAGAGCACTATAAATACAGGCATTGGGCCAGAAGGAGGGGAGGTTGGAAGCTAAACATTTCTAAGGGTAGATGCTGCTGGAATTAGGACTCCCATTTAGAAGCTTGTGAGGAGAGATTACCATCTTTGCTTGTTCTATTTGGAAGTGGGTGAGCTTTGTCAAAGTAAAGGAGAACTCTTGATGGACCCTGGGAGGGACTTGCACGACACCAAGGCTCAGGTTGTAATTGTTCCTTTTGTTTCCTATTAATGCAAATGAGTCCATTCTTCTCAATAACTTGTTATTTATGAGTTGTTTCATGTACTCCTTGGTCTATGTGTTAAACATGTTTTATTTTATGAGATTATCAAGTGCTATTTAATCGTTTGATTGTTAGTGGATGCAGGTTTCAAAGTGAAGGAGGAGCTCATCCGGATCAGTGGGGCTGGACTGCTACAACAGCGTTGGACTACAGGTAGGATCTAAATACTTGATCTCTCATATAGTAAATGCATGTTTAGAGAAGGATTGCTCTTGTTTGTCTTGTTTGTCACTAGAGAGTCTTAGGCTCCTAGGGAGGTTGGTTGTGTCCGCACTATCGACTCTTTCTGCCTGACAATATGGTTGTTGATAACCGCTTTGGAAATGTAGTTGCCAATTACTTACAAAGACTTGTTGCTCAGGTCCTTGATATGATTGCTGGAATTACGGTTGTTGAGATGGAACCAGCCCTGGTTGTTGGACCATTTGCTGTTGTCCAATACTGGATGATTGACCAAGATGAGGAGTCATAGTACTTGTTTGAGCCTGAGTCACTCCAGATAAGGAGGCACTAACCTGAGGTTGTGATTGAGTCGTTGAGACAAGAGGCTGTTGTATTGCAACCTGAGAAACTTGGGGTTGACATATAACAGGTAGCGCTTGTACTTGCGATGCAGTCACAATAGCAAGTA
The DNA here is from genome assembly GCA_031772625.1 of Pinus tabuliformis. Taxonomy (NCBI): domain Eukaryota; kingdom Viridiplantae; phylum Streptophyta; class Pinopsida; order Pinales; family Pinaceae; genus Pinus; species Pinus tabuliformis. The sequence goes on along the minus strand of CM062817.1, from coordinate 1,050,013,914 downwards.
TAGTGGGAATATTCGACACAGGGTGGACTGGTTGCATTGAATATACAACCCTTGGTTGCTGAGGCAGTATTGGTACCCAACCGCTGGATGTAATTCCAGTTTGACCTGAACTTTGTTGTAAACTCCCACATGGTTGTTCTCCGGGAGGGAAAAATGAAAAGGCATACTGCCCTCCATATGGTGGCAATCCAGTACTTAAAGGGTAGATTGGCCTTTGAAGACACATTGGATCAATTTGTCGAGTTTCAACATAAGAAATATCAGATGATAATCCGGATGAAGAAATAGGAACTAACCATGTCGTCGAAGCAGTCCCTGATTGGACTCCGGCTTGTTGTTGATAACTTGCCGGGACAGATGGTATACCATTGAACATCGTTGGAGTAGCAGTAGGAGGCTATGCCACTGCTGTATCGGACGACACAGTCCTGGATGTCGACGGTTGTTCAGACATATCTAGTCTATCCAAAATATTTTCTAGCGATTCTACAAGAACTTGCGATGAAGTGAGACTAACTTCGAAGATCAACGAGGGAAAGGTGATGATTATTCCGTTTAAAATAAATTTTAACACGCTTTGACACAACTTTGTTTTTTCAGTTTTAAAGAGTCGAGAAAAAACAAAAGATGACTCTAGTCTCCTTCGATTTTTAATGAGCCTGAAGTGACAAGTGCTCAGATGGACCTTTTTCATTAAGGAGTATGAAAAGGAACGAAAGGGACTGCTCTGGAGATCTAGGTAGAGGGTGTGCCAAACCAATCGCAAAACCGCAGAATACTTTTTAGGGTACGGGCGGTCAATCTTCCCGAATGCTGTGTTCAGTGCATTGCGATCAGTAGGGCGGCCGACACGGCTTCCTATGGATAAAGGTTTTATGCCTATAGGGGTCTCCCAATATATACTCGACGGTACGTGGGAGCACAATCCGTACTGGTGCTTATCGTCTCTCAGGAGGAATCACCCAACCATCAGTGAGGCCGACAGTAACCAGGTTTTACGACGCCGGAACACGTCTCTAGCCTAGACCTCTATGTTGTGCGTTAAGTTACAAAGCGTTGTTAAGTTCATTCAATTTATTTTAGGTTGATTTTTCTTAGAAGTTTGCCTTTTTGGATCACCACGAGATGTAGATACAATTCCTAAATGCAGTCTAAAGATGATAAGCAAGCTTTTATCTCTTTTCAACAATGAAAATCCTAGCTACAAGGGGAAAAGAAAGACACAATCTTTTCTCAAAGAGCATAGAGCACACTGTAAATGCACTTTTCCTAAATCAAACCATACAAACTATCAATATGCAAATGCACATGTGCATGTATTTGTTTTCACTTTCTTAATATTGATGCCTAAAAAGAAAGTTGTTGTACAAATTTGAATTCGATATCAAGTGAAAACACAAACAAGTTTCTTTTTGAAACCAAAAAGATGATTACGACACTTTATGATTTTGAAGTAAACACTTGTTTCGACACTAGAAATCCATAAATTCAAACCAAAAGACAAAAGTAAAAGCGCAATCAACTGTCAACAGCGAACAAATTTACTCCTAAGATCAAAACGACACTTACGACAGGTCTAGATCTAAAGGCGACAGTATGACTAGTTTACTTTTGTAATGGGAAACTGCAAATGATGTAACAAATACACAAAAACAAATACAATTTCTTTTATACAACTGAGGCGGAATCAAGGCAGAGAAAAGGGGTTTTCAGATAGGTACACACACTGATAATAGGCTGCAAAAAACAGAGATAAAACTGAACACAAGGATGCAAAGAACCACAGATGCACAGGGCAAAGGCTGATCAGCGCACCTGTTGCATAGAGAAACTGAATTGCAGCGCAAGTAGCCCTCTCGAGACCTGCGTTGAAATGCAGAACCTCTTCACAGAGCCTGCGCTGAAGCAGAAACGAGAATTGTCTCCGGGTTCTGGGTCACGGTTTGCAGTTTGATCTAAGGTTTTTGGCCGGATAAAAGCTATCAATAAGGTACAATTAGGAGGATGATTTAAAGGAGGACTAAGAGCTATCACAAAGGGCAGTTAGAGCATTTGTGGATCAGCTTGTTCATATCATAAACAGGCCCAGTGAGTGGACAAGAGTGGCAGATCTCTACTTTGCATTTGTAAATGGCAAATGCAGTTTGATTCGCCACTCCTAAGTTTATGAGAAGAACAACAATAGAAACACAAATAAACTAACTAGATACGATCCCCAGTGGAGTCGCCAATTTGTTGTTGGGAAAAGTATCTATTCAGAATGCCCCTATCCCACTCTAAGGTGTGATAGTGCCTTAGCAACAAACAAGGAAACTTACTTGAGTATTCTTCTTTATGAAATGTAAATGAGGAGAAAGGATGTAACTAACCTGTGTCTTTCGCCAGTTTGTTGATCCAATCGCTCCTCTCTTCAATAGCTCCCAGCTCCCTGCTCCCTTACCGGCCCAGCTTCACTGAATTCCTGCAAGATCACAAGAGAGAGAAACTACACGAAGATATAGATATACATTCATAAAAAGCTCAGGATCAGATTAAGCTAAACATGCAAATATAACAAAACATCATTGGTACACAGCATGTAGGAGAAACTCAAATAGTTTATTGATATAATAATAAAGTCCAAGAGGAGATACAACCAAGTGAGTCCCGATCCAGCATCTACCTCCCAGCAAAGGAATCCCTTCCTCTCCTCCAACAAAGCATAAATCACCCAATGTACTAATCTCAATCTCAAACCAACAGCGATTCTCTGCAAAGTACAAAATTCTAGCCTCTGGATCTCTGGGATGAGGGATCCATATATAGATGTAAGCAGAGAGGATGAGTCAGCTTATGTTTTGACTTGTGGCTTCTCTCTGTCAGTTCTTGCTTCCACTTGGAGACTGAGAGCCTCTTACTCATCACTTGGTCGAATTCAGTGAGGCAAGTGTCATTGGAGAAGATTCTGGAAGCTTCCATGGTATTTCCACCTCGTTGAATGACTCTGCCACTTGTCATTTCCCGCTCAACGCACCTGGGTAGTGCATTCAAGTGCGTTGCAACGCACCTAGACAGTGTACTGGGGTGCTTTGCAATGCAGGCAGCTAGTGGAGCACTTGAATTGATCCTGAATTGACTGTTTCTGAGTGGTTTTTGGTGGAGAACTTCTGGGAGAAGCTGTCATTGGTTGACCTTGTTCCTTTAGGAGCTGTAACAACATCTTTAGGGACTTTGGATCCCTTGGATTATGGACATTTCATGCTCAAAGCTGTAAGGCACAAAAATGTCTATAACATGTGGCACTCCCTAACACGTCCCAGCACATGTTGACACACCCTAGCACCTGGCACATCTTGGCTGCATGTCTCCCTATCAATCTAGCATGACTTAGCGCAACCTAGAATACCATGTCACTCTCTCCTTAGCACACTTGGAACTCGCTGACACTCCCTGTCACACACTCTTATTCATTCATTTCCATGTATTTTGACCAGGATAGTGCTCCCTTATGTTTCTATGGCACTTCCTAACACTCCTTAGCATGCCCAAGCACTTCTTGGCTATCATGCCCTCACAACTACCCTTACATTTTTTGCAACATGGGAACCCAAAAAAATCCTACCTCAACTATAACAATAGCTTGACAAAGTTACAATTACTACAACTAGACTATGCCTTATTCACCTAAGAACTTCCTATAACTCATCTTAGGCTACTCATGTATAATTTCAACTTATCCAACTTAACAAGTTATGAAGACAAGGCTCACATCTAACCGTGGTCGTAAAATTAAACAACTAAGAAACAAATTTACATATTGACATATCATAACATCTAGCACGCCTAATAATCCCTTGGCACTATGTAGCATGTGTTAGCATCCCTTGCATTTCTTGGCATGATTTGGCAATCCCTAGCACTCTCTGACACTTAGCACACCTCGTACTCGTTATCTAACACTCTCTGTCACACTCTTATTCATTCATTTCCATGCATTTGAAACTATTTCTCCCTTGTGTTTCCAAGGAACTTGGCCCTAACACTCCCTAGCATGTGTTGGCGCCACACCCTAGAACCTGGAACTTCTTAGCATGCCTAAAATGCCTTACAACTATCTAGCATGTGTTAGTACTTCCTGACATTCCCTGGAACACCTTGGCACTCCCTAGTTGTCATGCCCTCATAGATAGCCTTACTTTTTTTGTGACTTGGGAACCCAACCAAGTCATTGACAAAATAATGTTGTGCCCAACCCAAATTATCCCTTTGTCTGAAACTAGTTTGTACACACATTATGAAAGCCATAGGCTTGCCTCATACAAGTCCTATTCTGAACTTATCCTAACACACTTCGTCCTTGGGGCACCTGGAATTCACTGATACTCCTTAGCATACTGCACTCTTATTCGTTCACTTTCAAGCATTTTGACCTAGTTCTCCCTTGTGATTCCTTGGCACTAGCTAGTATAACTTTTCACTCCCTCCTTAGCACACCTGGAACTCACTGACAATTCATTTCCATGAATTTGAAATGAGTGATCCCTTGTGTTTCCCTGGCACTTGGCCCTCACACTCCCTAGCATGCATGGATAAAATATTTACAAAATTTGCCCATATCCTATTATCTGGGGTTTGGTTTTTGACTAACTAATAATATGATAACTGAAAAGCTAATCATGGGATATGATAGAAAAATCTTCAAACTTGATTATCCAAATACATTTGAGGTCAACCATGCCAAGTTGGAGGTCCACCAAGTCGAATTTCAAAAAGTTCTAGAACCCTGTCAGCAATTCTGGCCTAGCGAAATTGTGAAAAATGGGTCTCAAAGTGCCACCTATAACTCCAAGACAGTAACTTCTGTGTAAAAAATGAGAGAGGCTTTTTTTTTGGGTATGTTATGAACAAAAACCTCCTCCTGTTTTGAAAAATAATTTCCCATTTTATCATAATCCAAGCTTGAAGTTGGTCGCACAGAAACACAACAAATCCTGGCAAAAGTGCAACAAATAGTTGACTTGAAATTTTGATGACTTGAATGAGGTTTTGAGTGTTGCTGAAGACCTGGTAGCATTCAATTATTTTATGGTACTGTGATAGAAGAAATGTTTATGACACTATGACAAACAAGTTCAGAAATCTATGTGTCTCTATGATGCTTCTCTATGGTTCATAACACATCTGAAGTATTATATCGTTTTGGAATGAAAACTCTCTACCATATATATTTTTGAAAATTACAAATGTTTCCAAGGAGATCTACATAAACATGGCATCCTGATAGATTCAAGGAATCCAAAGCATCCAAGGCAGCCAAATTTTATGAACATGACAGATTGGCAAATAAGATAGTGGTCTGAACTAATAAAAAAGGATAAAGGAATATGGCTTGTTGGTTAATATTTGTAAGGACCTGCACTTATGGAGCCACAACCTAGTCTAGGCATTAATAAAACTTAATTATTGCATGCATATTTCCATTATCATTAGCGATGGTGATATTATGCCTTGGGGTGATGCAGTGATTTAGATTCTAAAGATTGTAAGACCAAACCCAGATTCTAAGATTCTAAGACCAAACCCAGATTCTCACATGCCATGGAAATTCAACATATGCCTTGTTCACCTAAGAACTACATGTAACTCATCTTAGGCTACTCATGTACAATGTAAACTCATCCCACTTAAAAATTTACCAATACAAGCCTCATCACATCCAACCGTGCCCATAAAAAAACTAAGCAACACAATTTACATATTGACATGCCATAACACCTGACATGTATCATAAGTCCTTTACACTATGTGGCATGTGTTAGCATCCCCTACATTTCTTGGCATGCTTTGACACTCCCTAACACATCCTAGCACTTCCTGACGTGCCTTGGTAGTTTATCATACCTTGGCACTACCTAGCATATAACCTTGTCACTCCCTCCTTAACACACCTAGAACTCATTTACACTTCCTGTCACACACTCTTATTCGTTCATTTCCATGAATTTTTACTTGGTGCTTGCTTGTGTTTCCCTGACACTCCCTAGCACGAATTGGCACACCCTAGCACCTAACACATCTTGGCATGTTAGCCTAGCACTCTAGAATTCCTTGGCACTACCTAACATAACTTGTCACTCTCTCCTTAGCACACTTAGAGCTTGTTGACACTCCTGGTCACAAACTCTTATTCATTAATTTCCATGCATTTTGACCTTGTGCTCCCTTGTGTTTCCCTAACACTCCTTAACACTCCTTGGCACATGTTGGTACACCCTAGCACCTAGGATATCTTGGCATGTTTCCCTGGCCTTTAGCATGCCTTAACACTACCTAGCATACCTTGTCACTCCCTCCTTAACACACCTTGAACTCACTGACACTTCCAATCACAAACTCTTATAATCTGTTCATTTCCATGCATTTTGACATAGTGCTCCCTTGTGTTTCCCTCCCAACTAACACTTCCTTGCACGTGTTGACACATCTTAGTCACATGCCACCCTAACACTCTAGCATTCCTTAGCACTGCCAAGCATGCCTTGTCACTCCTCCTTAGCACACTTGGAACTCGCTGACACTCCCTGTCACACACTCTTATTCATTCATTTCCATGCATTATGACCTAGTTCTCCCTTGTGTTTCCCTAACACTCCTTAACACTCCTTGGCACACATTGGCACACCTTGGAACTTGGCACATTTCGACATGCTTTCCTAACACTCTATCATGCCTTGACACTACCTAACATACCTTGTCACTCCCTCCTTACCACACTCAGAACTTTCTAACACTCCCTATCACACACTCTTATTCATTCATTTCCATGCAATTGAAACTAGTCCTCCCTTGTGTTTCCTTGGCACTCCCTAGCATGCATTGGCGCCACATCCTAACACCTAGCACATATTGGCATGCCTAACATGCCTTAGAACTTTCTAGCATGTGTTAGCACTTCCTGAGATTCCTTACACACCTTGGAACTCCCTAGCATGCATTGGCGCCACACCCTAACACCTAACACATCTTGGCATGCCTAACATGCCTTAGAACTTTCTAGCATGTGTTAGCACTTCTTGATATTCCTTACACACTTTGGCACTCCCTAGTTGGCATGCCCTCATAGATAGCCTTACTTTTTTTGCGACTTGGGAACCCTACCAAGTCATTGAAAAAATAGTACTGTCCCTAGCCCAAAGTCTCCCTTTCTCTAAAATTGCTTTGTACATCCCCTTATCATAATCATAGGCTTACCTCTTGCAAGTCCTATTATGAAATTCTCCTAACACACTTCGTCCTTGGGACACCTGGAATTCATTGACACTCCCTGGAAGACATTCTTATTCATTCGTTTCCATGCACTTTGACCTAGTTCTCCCTTGTGATGCCCTGACACTCCCCAACACTACTCGACATGCATTGACATGGTCTAGCATGTGTTAGCATGCCTTTTCATTCCTTGGCATGTCCTAACACTCCTTAGATATCATGCCCTCATAACTACCCTTTTTTTTAAAGACTTGGGAACCAACCAAGTCCTACCTCGACTACAACATCTTGACCAAGTTACAATTACTACAACTATACTATGCCTTGTTCACCTAAGAATGGCCTATAACTCATCTTAGGCTACTCATGTCCAATCTTAACTCATCCCACTTAACAAGTTACCAAGTCAAGGCTCACGTCCAACCATGGCCATAAAACAACTAAGCAACATAGTTTACATCTTGACATGCCATAACACCTAGCACGTGGCATGTCTAACAATCCCTTAGCACTATGTGGCATGTGTTGGCATCCCCTACATTCCTTGGCATGATTTAGCACTCCCTAGCACACTATACTACTCCTTGACATGCCCTAGCACTCTTGCATGCCTTGGCACTGCCTAACATATAACTTTGTCACTCCCTCCTTAGCACATTTGGAACTCGCTGACACTCTCTATCACACACTCTTATTCATTCATTTCCACACATTTTGAACTAGTTCTCCCTTGTGTTTCCATCGCACTCCCTAACACTCCCTGACACACATTGGCACACCTTGGCACTTGACACATCTTGGCATGTCTCCCTAGCACTCTAGCATTCCTTGACACTACCTAGCATACCTTGTCACTCCCTCCTTAGCACACCTAGAACTTGCTGACACTCCTTGTCACACACTCTTATTCATTCATTTCCATGGATTTGAAACTAGTGCTTCCTTGTGTTTCCCTAGCACTCCATAACACTCCCTGGCATGCATTGGCACACCTTAGCACTAACACATCTTGGCATGTTTCCCTGGCCTCTAACATGCCTTAACACTGCCTAACATACCTTATCACTCCCTCCTTAGCATACTTTATCACTCCCTAGCACACTGTACCACTCCTTGACATGCCCTGGCACTCTTGCATGCCTTGGAACTGCCTAACATATAACTTTGTCACTCCCTCCTTAACACACTTGGAACTCACTGACACTCCCTATCACACACTCTTATTCATTCATTTCCATGCATTTTGAACTAGTTCTCCCTTGTGTTTCTGTCGCACTCCCTAACACTCCCTGGCACACATTGACACACCTTGGCACTTGGCACATCTTGGCATGCCACCCTAGCACTCTAGCATTCCTTGGCACTACCTAGCACACCTTGTCATCCCTCCTTATCACACTTAGAAATCACTGACACTCCTTGTCACACACTCTTATTTGTTCATTTCCATGCATTTTTACCTAGTGATCCCTTGTGTTTTCCTAGAACTCCCTAACACTCTGTGGCACGCATTGGCACACCCTAGCACCTGACACATCTTGGAATGTTGTCTCAGCACTCTAACATTCCTTGGAAATACCTAGCATACCTTTTCACTCCCTCCTTAGCACACCTAAAACTCATTAACACTCCCCATCACACACTCTTATTCATTCATTTCCATGCATTTGAAACTAATGCTCCCTTGTGTTTCCTTGGCACTCCTTAACACTCCCTGGCATGTGTTGGCACACCCTGGAACCTGGCACATCTTGGCATGCCTAACAATCCTTGGAACTATTTAGAATGTATTAGCACTTCCTAGAATTCCCTGACACACCTTGGCACTCTCTAGTTGTCATGCCCTCATAGATAGACTTACTTTTTTGCAACTTGGGAACCCAACCAAGTCATTGGAAAAATAATGTTGTGCCCAACACAAATTCTCCCTTTGTCTAAAACTGCTTTGGAAAACCCCTTATCATAAATATAGGCTTTCCACCTACAAATTTTATTTAGGACTTCTCTTGACATACTTCGTCCTTGGCGCTCTTAGAATTATCTAACACTCTTTGGCACACATTCTTATTCATTCATTTCCATTCATTTTGACCTAGTTCTCCCTTGTGATGCACTGACACTCCCTAATACTCCTTGGCATGCATTAACACTATTTGGCATGTTTTTTCATGCCTTTTTCATTTCTTGGCATGCCTTGGAAGTCCCTAACTATCATGCCCTCACAACTATCCTTACTTTTTTTGCGACTTGGGAATCCAACCAAGTTCTGGCTTGACTATAACAACTTGACCAAGTTACAAATACTACAACTAGACTATGCCTCATCACCTAAGAACTTCCTATAACTCATCTTAGGCTACTCATGTCCAATCTCAACTCATCCCACTTAACAAGTTACCAAGATAAGGCTCATGTCCAACCATGGCCATAAAACAACTAAGCAACATAGTTTACATCTTGACATGCCATAGCACCTAACACGCCTTAGAATCCCTTGGAACTATGTGGCACATGTACTTAGCATCCCCTGCATTCCTTGGTAGACTTTGACACTCCCTAGCATACCCTAACACTCCCTGACATGCCTTGGCACTCTAGAATGCCATAGCACTGCCTAGCATAGAAATTGTACATTAACATAGCCAAACAAAGTCCTATAAGTAACATTTCTTTTCCATTTTTCCCAAGAGCTAATAAAATAACTTTTTTTCCTCAAGCACCTCTTCCTAATGTCACCTTCTACCTTTCCCAACCCATTTCCAAGAATAATTAACATCCCTACATAAGCCTAGGGAAAATTTAGGGTGAGGGTTAAAAGCATTCAAGTCACTTGAAGGCATTTTGTAGGTTAAACCCTACCCCCTCGGTCATTAAACCCTAATTTAACTCATCTACCATATTTCAAATATTTTAGACAATTATTTACCATTATTGTATGTTGGCTCTATGCTAGACTCATGCTTAATGAAATGTTTCTAAATATGGCCTATTGTTGTCTAATGTCCTAATGTATTCCATCTTATAGGGGCAAGAAGGTCTCACTTGAGACACACAATAATTTCCATTAATAAAGTGCAACATGTTAAACATTTTAGTGGGGATCACATTCGTTATGATATTATTAGCATCCATTTAAACCACTATAACTAATATCATTTAGATGAATAAAAAACAAGCATAGATCACACAAATATATTACAAATACAAACACATAGGTAGAATAATAATCCATTATACTAATAACATGCATGATATTACATAACTCTAATGTAGAGTGAACACCAAAATCCAATAACAAATGTAATCCCTCTTACAACTTCTCCCTAGTATTTAATCTATTTAAGTAACTTACCAACTTGCATATATAAAAAACTAAAAAAACTTAAAAAAACTCAAAATTATAATATAAAATCTACTAACTATAAAACACTCAACACACAAATAACATACAAAAAAATCAATTTTTTTTAACTATAAAAGACTCAACACACAAATAACATACAAAAAAAATCTATTTTTTTTTTAATACACAAGTGCACATAACTCCTTAACCTTATGTACTTAGCCTTCCATAGATCAACATATTCAACCTTCCACCTAATTACTTCGTTCTACCCATTCATATTTTTGTCAGATTTCGTTAACCTTTTCTCTATGCTAAAACTTAGTGCCTCCACCATGCCTTCCAAGTCACCCCTAAGTTTCTTCTATGCTTCATGCTTTTATGACCAGTTTTAAAATTAGCCTTGAAAAATACACACATTTCATATCAAAATCTCATTTATTTTCAAATATCAATTTTTTTCATTTCCCTAGCATTGTAGCATTGTCTAGGGTAGGGCGGGAGGAGAAAGGGCATGGCCATAGCCAGAGCAGGAGGAGAAAGGGGGCGACCATGCTGTGGCAGGTCTGATTTGGTACATTTGGTTGGGTTTGTCCAGGGTGGGAGGAGGAAGGGTGTGGACATGTTGCGTCAGGTCTAATCTGGTACATTTGGTTGGGTTTGTCCAAGGTAGGAGGAGGGACCATGTTGTGGCAGGTATGATCTGATACATTTGGTTGAAGTCAAGAAATTGGATCCTGGTGATTTCGTCGTTCCACAGAAGGAATCTGCACAAGATTCCCCACACCCCTGGGTGATGGCCCATCCATCTCTCTTCACAACTTCAAAATACTTCTATACAAGTGGAACGAGGCACTCAAGAGGCTGTATGTTCAGGATTTCATGGAGGAATATGAAGCCGAAGGCATGGGCGATAATGGTTGCACCAATTAAGACTTGACCTGTCGTATATATAAATAGGACTGACACTGCAGTCTAACCGTGAGTTGAAGCACTTGTCACCAAAATGACATAGGGTCAAACCCAATAGGCATGCTCCAGGATAAAGTAAACATGTAAAAGAGAAAAGCGTGTGAAATGTGTTGACTCTTCAATGACTCAGAAGTAAGCAAATTTAACTGATTTAAAGAGAATATGCATGATTTTATTGTTGTGTATTCTTATGCAGTGAGTTATTATGTGGAGTTTTCTTTTCCTTGAGGGAGATTCTTATCAGCGAATTATGGTGTGTTTATGCCAGGAACATCTTGTTACAGAAAAGAAGGAAACAAAACTAGATGTGATGAATGTTGTTGAACTTATTTCCATGCCCCAGGGTCACAATCTTGGCAATCTCTTTGAAATGGACATGGTAAGTGCCAAATAAATTATTAGATGAATTGCATGGATACAATTTCTTTACTAAGTTGGATTCATATTTTGGATATCATCACATTAGAATAAGGAAAGAAAACGTTCTCCAAACAACCTTAAAAATGCATGGTGGTGATTATACTACATGGAGAATACCTTGTAGCAGAGTTTTATGTGGCTTTTGTGTTACAGGTTGGCCAAAATTTTCAAATAAAACCTCCACCATAACCTCTATCATTTGTATTGAAGGAATTTGTGGCAGTTTAGATGAATTTTCACTATAAGTAAAAAGTCTCAGATGGGAAGAGGTTTCTTTAGAAGTATTGTATGGTGCTTGTAGTGTTTTTTATAGGGATAAATTCCTAAAAATAGTGATAGGGATATTCTAGATGTTATGAAGTTCAAATTATACCTCACACGCTTTGGGATGAGATGAGAGACCCATTGGAATTCTAGCTCAGTGGGGATTAGGAGGATTGAATGTTATGTGAAATGGAAAAATATACACAACACATAAGATCCCAAAAATGGTAAGGTAAATTACCTAATTATAGCAAATTAAAACTACTCTACTCTAATCTAATGAAATAAATGGTGAGAGATGAACTATCAAATGAACATATTGTATTGCTAAAAAATGGAGGAAAGTAGTTAGTTGTTTTCTTGGTGCAATAAATGTCAATATTGTCTGAATTGGTTAAATACAAAAAAATTAAGTATATAATCCAATTAGTACTTATTCATTTAGATATGAAGACAACTACAAAACAAAGATTGAATGTGTGAAATATATCAATTAATAACTGGAAAAGTCCACTAGTGACTAGTTAAAAATCTCACACGAGCATAAACATACATGGATATTACTATAGAAAATTCATTAGTAACTCATGAACAAATGTATAAATTTCAATCTACTTCCTTCTTCACCCTCAGGGCTTCTCAATGTTATATCTCAAGATTCCCTAGTATGGAAATGTCAAAAAAGTCATTTTCTCTTGTTTAGGACATCTTATAGATACAAAGGTAATTGTTTATTTAGATTTCTTGACTTCTCCCAAGAGTAGTTACAACTTTCGCCCCACTTCCTTTTTTTTCTATCTCAATTTAATAAAAAAATATTATAATTTTCAAAGTAGCAAAATGACACCCGTTACAAGATCACTAGGCCATTTACTTTAACCCCTGAGATGTCATATAGATAGGTTTCCTAGATTTGAGTAGAGAGGATATCATCTTGATCTTGGTGGGCGATAGTCCTTCCATGGCTACATAGTACTCGTATTTTCTCTCTACAAGATTCTCAATATCCTTTTCCAAGGAAACCATAAAAGAATTTAGTATATTCTATTGCTTGACTAGTTTTGCAGTATGTTTTTTCAAGGAATCCTTGGTTACTTTACTCATGAATATGTTTAATGATAGTTCCCATGCATCCAGAGATTCATCCAATTCTCTATTAACTTCAATATTCATCCTTGCTTCCCCTTGACCTCCAATGGATGGTAGATTGTTCATTTTGATCAACCATTTTTTTAAAGAGTGGTCCCTATGGTAGAGAGCCATAGACTAGGATACATCATTTCCTACATTTTCTAAAGCTTCGAGGGCTTGTTTAACTTCTACATAGTCATAATTAATTTCCTCCTCACTAATCTTAGGTTCTTTGGAAGCAGCATCATGATACTCTTTTTGGAAATTTTATGAGTTGATCAATCATGCTTGATACTCCTTTTAGTTGTATCCCTTTTTCCTCCACCTTCTCCCTTAGTGGGAGCAACTTGGTAGAGATTCTCTGCATTTGTTGAAGGAAAGGGAAGACTTTCCTCACCATTTCTTTATATGATCAATGCACTTCAACAATATAGGATTGGTAACCTTCCAGGTTGGTCTTTTCTAGTTTTAATGCCTCATTCTCAGCTATGAGAATCCAATTTTGTTTCCCTAATTTTGCTATTTGGTATTTATATTATCTCTGATATTTATTTTTCATTTTCCTGTGACGACACTATGCTAGAAGAATCCATAGCTACTATATCTTTATAGGTATTTTAGATGGCAATTTTTTTTATTGTGATAGAGGGAAGGGCCAAGTTAGGTATGGACATTGTTCTCCCTATTTATTGAATGATCATACTTAAGTTTTGGTCATATTTGAATTGGCTAATGTTAACAACCTTTCATGCCCTGGCTAGATTTGTTCCCAACTCTTGAACAGGGATCTGGCCTCTATTGATGGTTGATATGGATGATTGTGAGGGGTTCATGTCCATAAGACATGTGAATTCATCATCTTGTTGAGTTTTGACTTGTGCATCATGGGATTCATGTTGTTCTTTGAGGTCCCTAATGAAGATACATGCATGTCCCACCTAATTAGGAAGCATTTCTTAAGTCTTTACTTACTTTTTGTAGTTATAAACTATTTCTTGCATGGCCTACTTATAGGCTACAAGGTGGATGAGGGATCTTAGTCTTTCTCTTATAAGGAAATTGGGATGATTCTTATACTAAGACATTATTGGTTGCTTTTATATTGATAATCCTCCTTGATGTAAACTTCAACAATCAACTAGCTTCAGGTTAGAGGTGAGACCTTGGTTCAATCTGAGAGGGATGTGTTTCCTAAAGATCAACATACCAATGAATATAGATGGGATCAAAGTCCCCTCATCACATCGTACTTTCTTTGTAGAGTTATCCATTTGATGTTGGTCACAATTTTCTCATTGGGTACCATCAAGACTTGGAGAGAGTGCGAGTATATGAATGTAGCTGTTAAGTAGGAATAATTTTCATTTTGTTTTTGTTTGTATATGTTATTGCTTATGCTCAAAATTTCTGCTGTTAGTGGTGCTATTCCCACCTCTTCAAAAGATTCAACACACTTCCAACCAGGTCATAACACCTTCCATGAACGGGCCTTGTGTGCAACCTGTAGATTGATGAATCACTTTTCATGGTAGAAGTTTCTATGGGTGGTTGATCCTTTCAAGAAACTGTAAGATGTAATACAATTTGGCATCTCAGGTAGATGAAACAAGTTAGGAAGTTCTGTATGTAGTTTCCGCCACCATTCAGGTAGACTGGTCAAAATAGTTGTTGATCGTGATGGCTGCACATTGAGAGATTGATGTGCATCCGGAATTTTAAAACTAACTGCCCCTAAACAACACTCAAGCCAGAACACCCTTGTTGACATTCATGTCTTCCAAACATAGAAGTTTGTCCATCAATTTCAAGATTGCATATAACCAACGCTATTTGATCTATACTGAGCATATTCATATGCATTCAACTAGATCAAATTCATATGCGGCCTCTTCAAAATCTTTGCTACCTTCATCCTACCTTTAGGAAACACTGGTGGCAAGGTACAAATTTTGTTGAGTAGTAGTAGAATGCTATGAGACCGTAGTTTCCATACACCATATGTATCCATCTGAAACTTATTGACAACCATCCATAAAAATCTTTAATGACACTCACCGTGTACATTCAAATAAGGTTAGTTCAATTCCAACATTATTCATTTATGGCTAGATGAACAAAATCTATATTTGTAAAACTAACATTTTTCTCCTGTACATGTGCATCAGTAGAGCCAATGACATATTTTATTTGAATGTTTATCCAACTAGGACAATTCAATGAGCTAAATTTATTGGAGTCCACAATTTTGGCACCTCTATAATTACCAGGTTCGGGCATTGTAACTTTTTTTATAGTTTCCAATAGGCCAGCCTCTCAACAATCTACTTCTACAAAATTTGATACCTGTGCCAACTCTTGCCCAGTTGATCATGTAATGGAAGTCTTCATCTAACACAACATGATGATATTGATTTCAAGTAGCTAAAATCATTCCTTCCTATTTTGTTGCTTACCACTTAACAATTTCTGGAACTTGGCATTGAATTTTATTCATTTCTGGTCCAGTCTAGTCTAGTCCTCACATTACTTTCTTGTTGTTGGAGATCTATCTCTGGAAATGGAAACTCCAGTTCCAATAGACTTACCAATTGTTGCAATATTGTAAACCATTTTGCATCTGTTGTTTAACACACTCAGTAGGAGTATAAATAAATGGTGTAGAAATGCTTACAAACATTCTGGCCAATGAACCTGCCAGAGCATTATTTCCCATTTTTGGAAATGGAGTGTCTATTCCCAAAGACTCCTCACTTCTTAGAGGGCCTGTCACCTACTTCGTTGAATTGTTATCATATTTATATTTGCAAGACCTTTTTCCTTAAGTAGAAGAAATAGGTAGTACAAACACCCTTAGTGAGCTATTAGAATGTCATATGTACTTCATACACTGATGAAACCTTTTTTGGTTAACAAAGTAAACTAATGAAACTTGGTTGGGGTCTTGTATTACAAAAAATCTTGAACCATTGATATTTGTACAATGAACTCTTCTCACATCATAAACAACATTTTTACATGGTCTGCCATTATTAGTAATTGCACAAGAACATAATACCTCACAATAATTTTTCACTTAACAATTCTGGAGATGAACTTGGTGGTATTGTGGCAGTCTCCACAAGCACACAGGTTCTTTGTGATCTAGATAATTCTTTAAACTTTCATTTTAAAAAAGATTCATCACCAGATTCTCCAAATCCATCTTTCTTCCTGAGTGTTTCAATATTCTCTTCTCAACATAACATTTTCTTATCAAGTGATATACAATCACCGTTTTTTCTAGGCCTATCCTATGAGATCAAGATTGAGCTCAATGAGTTGAAATAAGAAAAATAAAAATTTTGTTATCTGGGCCACTGAAGTTCTTTATTCAGTGTTGCTTTCCTAATGTTGAAGTGCTCACATCCATTCGAAAATTTACAAATTCTAAGAAGTTCAAGAAGTCTTCAAGTATATCAAGCTTCCCTTTCAACCTTGTTTCAATTATGGAAGCACCCTGAAGCTTTTTAGATGCTCTACCTAGCATATCAAATATCTTTCTTACAGAATCACTCACCGATTAGACCGAGAGATAGAGATAAGGAACCCCCGGGGAAGGAACTATGTACTGTTAACCATTGCAACTATGTAATGCAGTGAATGTATTCATGCAGGCAGTGACATGGTTTTTGTGAGAACATTACCTTCTGTTACCACCCTAAGAGATATAAATATTCCAAGAAGGCCCCTATCAATTCATACACGATAGATGAGAAGGCCCCATCAATCCAATGAATGATATTTCTTATGTTCCATGTTCCCACCAGAAAACATTGAGCATGTCGTTTATATATGAGTATATCGATTGATCCATGCCCAATTTCTTTGATTGATCTATACCTCCAATAACTTGACACCGAACACTTAGACCCTGGATTTACGCATCGAAAAGAGCACCAAGGGGCAAGTACAAACTTTGGCTGGAAATAAAATAAAGAAAGCCCATTTACTCAATTTACAATTTGGAAGGAGGAGAATTTCTGGAATGATATATTTAAGTATTAGTTGTAACAGGATCCGTTAGGACCTATTAATCATGGTGTGTTGAATAATTTTCTCTTGAAAAGAAATTATGGCACCTTGTGAAACAGTTACATGAAGCCTTCCATATAATGCTCAAATAAAAGAAGAAAATGATGATTTTACTTGCCATGAAATTCATAAATGAAGAGAATAAAGGGAAGCAAATAATGTTTTGATCATGTTCCTCCCATGTTCAGGAATATATGAGAGTTTTGCAATAGCTACAATAGATGTGAGTCAATGTAGAACTGCTTTCTAGAGGTACACAATGTCTCCATTTTTTTTCTTTTGTTGTTGTTTTTTTTACCTTCTACACCAGAACCATCTTGATTTTTAAGCTTGGTCACATTTGACGTATCAATTAAAAACATATTTGCACTTCCATAGTCTCCTAGACCTTGCAGCCTCTTGTCAAATACCTATAACATCCATGGAATTCATCACCTTCTCAGCTGAGTCTTGTCATGACATAGTCCTCAATTGAATAAGAAATAATCCCACCAAAAACAATTATAGTGCCTCCCAAAATGTGCTGCAGGACCAAATCATGCACTCCTCTAGGGTTCTATGACCACAAAACCACCTTGAATACTGAAAAACAAGCCCACAAAAATATGCAATCCTGAGGCAACAACTTGTCATGTTCCCTTGTTGGCCCCTCCATCCAATTTGCTTGATAATGAAATTCTTGTTTTCAAACCAGTAACCCAACTTTTGGCCTTTGTTAGGCTCGATTGTTTCCCTAAAAATTCATTTTTTTTGCTCCACTGAGTTTCTATAACCAAACATTGTAGAAAAACTTGAGCTAATTTCTAAATTTGCCAAAACTCCTCAATGAAGTCCCAAACTTTACCCAGGACTTGCCTGATGAATTCATCTTTTACAACATAAGGCTTCAACCAAGACTTGTCCAATGCTTGGAGCTTATCATGATTATCTATTTCCAGCCACCTTGAGGGTTGTTGAGGAAGTATGCAAAGTTGTAACTCCTCCATGTCTCTCCTCTCTACGGTTTCGGAGAGCCAACATTCAAATGAAGAGTGTGTATTATCATTGAAACTTGAGAATAATGTCGAAGAGTTTCCATTATATATTTCAAAACATCCTAAGTTAGCAACAACTAGAACTGTCTATGAAAATGAGATATTGGTTCCTTTTTTCTAATTCCCTTATCTAAAATTAGCTTTCTCACGTTGACTACATCATCCCATAGAAGTAGCATAGATGTTTGAAAATATCACATATGCTCCATTCAAGTGTCTTGAGTGGCTGAGAAGGTCAACCATGCAGGCATGATGCTCCACTCTAGGCTTCACCTCAAACTTTCTGCTAATTCAATCGAAATGATGCTAACCTTCATCTACTAGTCCTTCCTGGATGCAAGCAGATAAAATAGCAATGAAGCTGATATGGCCTACCTTAATGTCTGCTTCTTTTATTTCATAAAAGTGTTAGGGCATCTTCCTCATGCCCATGCATTCAATACCCACACTACAAAGCCACTAAGTTGACACATGAAGGAAAATAATTGCTATGGTAACAGAGTTAGGCTTCACATCTACAACTTGCATTCAAGTGAAGAATTTCAAGGATTCAACACTATGAGCAAATTGAGTATATCTCACAATGACCACACTAATTACATATGTTGATACCTGTCATTTTGAAGTTGATAAAAGAGTCTGAACACCTCATCACAATATCCATTCAATGCACATAACAAGAAATTATTGCATTCCATGAGATTAGATCCCTCTTTGGCATGGCATCTCAGAGACGAGTCTATATAGATTTGCGCTCGGTGCAGGGGCAATAGGGAATGACACACCTACAAATTATTGACCCATTTATGGGAGTTGTTGAGTCTGTTAATCATGACGAGTTAGGGATGGATTTGGGAGCCAAATCGCAAGAAGAAAAATTATAGTAAGACCATGAAGCAAGATTCCTATGCATTTTGTAGTGGGTATCTAACACCCAAAAAATGTGGCAGCGTTGGTATTTGGGGGTTTAGATGCATTTTTTTCAAGAAATTTAGGATATAATGATTGTAATCTCTATGTATAAGGGGACAAGCCTGCCTCTATGTAATAGAGATAGAGAGATAATGTGCTCAAAGGAGCCTTAGTATGCATGTGGCATTAATCATTGGCTGGAAAACATGGTTTGGACCTGTGTTAGAGGAGGAGCTAATAAATAAAGAGATTATGTTTATAATTCCACAGGTTGTGTATTCATGTTCATTTATCTGCTAGAATTAGGTGTTAAATCTCTCTTGATTCCTCCAATTATAATGTTGTGTGGTAGAATGTATTTCTTAGTTGTATTGATACATGGGGTGCAAATTGACATGGTCCTAGCTCAAACATTTATTGAAGCAATTGGTTGGTATCTATATCTCCTAGGAAGATACAAAACATGCAAATCCATAATTATATTCAATTTGCAAGGAAATATTGGAAATGGATTCAAATATTCTAGACTCGGATCTACTAGGACTCATGTTTGTGACAGAAATTGAAGAATTGTGTTCCCAAAAGGTTATGGAACTTTATCAAGCAGACATAGACTAACTAAATATCAAAATTTGATCCACATTGTAAACAAGATTCCTTTCTTTCATGCATAGACATTGGGAAAATGAAAATATCAATTAGCTTAAAACCCTGAAATAATAAATATTTTACTTAAAAGCCTTAAAAATAGGATCATTCAAAAAAAATCTCATGATTATCACTTACCTCACTTAAATTTTGTTGAAAAAACATAATCTCATAATTATCCTTATGACTAGCTGGAAATTTTTCAAATAATCAAACAAAAACATCAGTGTGTCTGGCTACCCAATAAAAACTCCCACTCTTGTCTGCACTAGCATTATCATTTAGATTTATTTATTTTGTATTTTTTCTTTCCCGGTTTTGTGGTTCAATATATCTTAAAAGTTACAGAGATATAGTCATTTTATAGGCCATTGAGTTGGGATGACTAAAATTAGTAGATACCACCCTCAAAACATTCAAAAGCCTCAACAGGTCGACAATGGTTCCACTAAAGCTGCCCTAAATTTAGTATGATATAATCCTTAGGTAACCAACCTCAGACATATTGTTGGTTAATTTATGTTGTTTGAAGTTTATTGAGTTTTAGTTTTATCATGAAACTACTAGAAGCGCACTAGCATGGGTGAGTTTATTATCTTAATAACAATGTTATGGATTGATCTAGTCCTTGAAAGGAACTTACAGTTGATGGTCAAAATTTCACATTCCTTTCATTTTTTTATCTTCACATATAACAAATATCTTTATGTTATAGCCTCTAGCTAGATATATACAATAACTGCCACTCAGAAGTTGGATGACATCATTTTGGAGCTTCAGCTTACTCAACTTACCTTTGTTTGAGTTGAAAATGTCATTAGATCACATTATATCGTCTATTGTAGTGCATGAATCCAATTTACCTTTGTTTCAGTTAAAAATGTGATTAGATCTTGCTATATCATATTTTGTAGAGAATGAATCCAATTTCTCAGAGTCCATTTACTTGAGGTATAACAAAGCTACTTGAATTCATTAAACTTACTTTTCATATTCTATTTGTTAATTGTGATTTTGCAAGACACAACTGCATTAGAAAAGGGGCATATTTAATGAAGTGTGGACGGAGAGGGAAGCTTCAGTTCTGTCCTTTCAAACTTTCTAAGGTATGCAATAAAATTATTAAAAAAAATCTCCATACAATGTTGTGCTTTAACTTTTGCTTTTGATAATGGATTATTTATGTGATCTCCCCTCCCTCACACACAACCAAAGTCCAGGCATACATGGTTTTTTGGGATATGTGGACAATGGACAGATTTAGGCTAGCCATTTATCTAGAAATTTACACTATAGGAGATCAGGCATTTACAATTGAATATTTCGTTGCCACTAAATTAGAGTTGTAGAGCCAGACTCCTATTTGTGAGGCATATACCTCACTTTTAAATCAATTTATTATTGACTTCCTGACAAGGGAATTACATTAAGTCATCTCAAACGTTGAAATAACAACAATCACATACCCTCACTTGTATAAATGATTTTCAAATTTTGACCCACACTCTATATTTTCCAAGACAAACATTTCTTTGTATGAAGAAGCTATGGGGATGCTTTATTTGGTGGAATGTTGATTGAATGTGAGAGAAAACTAGCTTACAAAGAAATATTTTAACAAAAATAAAGAGGTCGTAGTAGAGGTTGAGGAAGAAGAGGTGGGAACAACGAATAGAGGAGTAATAATATCCCTGTACAAGGTACGTCTTATGACAACTCCAACTAACATAAAAATACATGGAAACATTACAATTATTGCAGAAAATGTGGTCACGTTGAAATACCTTGACATTAGAA
The DNA here is from genome assembly GCA_031772625.1 of Pinus tabuliformis. Classification (NCBI taxonomy): domain Eukaryota; kingdom Viridiplantae; phylum Streptophyta; class Pinopsida; order Pinales; family Pinaceae; genus Pinus; species Pinus tabuliformis. The sequence goes on along the minus strand of CM062817.1, from coordinate 1,049,992,077 downwards.
ACAACGAGAATTGCAAAAGAATCAAATTAAATGCAAACAAAATAAGAGGTAGAGGAAATAACAGGAATAAGTTCAATGAAGAAAAGGAGAATGATTTTCTGTTTTCGAGTTCTCACTTAGATGCATCCCAAAGTGTTTGATATCTAAATTCAGGAACCACCAAACATATGGCAGACAGAAGCAAGTGGTTATGCAAAATTCAAATTTGTAATGTTGGTAATATTGTACTTGGAGATGATATCTACAAAAAGTTAAGAATGTTCCTTATGTACCCGGCATAACGCAGTTTACTTCCAAAATTACATAATTGATTTCGATAAAAAAAGAATGTCTAATCAAAGAAGGTAATAACAAAATTATAGCTAGGTATACTAGCACAAATAATTTATGCAAATTTGAAAGCATAGTAGATAAAAAAAGAGGCTTTCCTTTCAAGAAAAAACTATGAATAACAACTACATCTATAGCACCTCAACATTGTCAATGCATTGAAGAAGAACACTATTGTTCAACATCTTACACAAATTCAAGAAAAACAAGGTGTCTGTGAATCTATGTTGCACAGTTAAATTAAGAAAATACTAACACCTAGCTCTAATTTAATGTTTGGATCTAGATGCAAAACAATCTTGAATAGTGGAGCTACAAAAAAAGAATTACATTCAAATCAAGGGTAGGAGCTCATATATCACTCGTTAAACTGAAATAATCTAATGTATATTATTAAATGTAAGGATATGACTATTACTCATGAGTTGTAGTCGATCCTATTATATTATGTTTAGAGCAGTTTCTCCTCACAATAGCATAGCTCTGTGTTTTTTCTCGACAATCCACTTATACCATACAAGGAAAGAGGAAGTTGACTATTGTACACATATCTGGGAGTAATAATGAATGCATATGAGGATTGTGAGGATTTTTAAATAGGTGGACAAAAAGTGAACATATGGAAATTATATCCACTATTTATTTCTTTATTTACTTCTATTATTTTTAGTTACAATGTTGAAATAAAAAAGAGATTGCAAGAATCAGAGATAGCAACAACAGTTAGTACGACACACAGAGTATAATGAAGATGCAGGCATACGAAATTCAACTTTTCTACAAGAATGAACAAAACAACAAATTATTAACCTTTTCATATTATTATAACACTTGTCTGCAACAAATGTAAAGAACAATATGATGTCTAGGACGAATAAAAATACGAAAAATAGTCGAGCATGATAGAAACAAGTCCTAAAGTAGTTTTGATCAGAACATGAGCTCTAATATAACTTGGAAAAATCCTTTGGCTTTTATCCCTAAATGATATCATGTTTGCATCATGATATATTGAACAACAATAATAAAGAGATTAAAACATACAAAAGATAATTTAGGAGTGATCATTGTTATGCAGCCACAAAACAACAGATATTGAAATAGAGTAAAGATACCAAAAATATGTAGAAAAAATTCTTCAGAATGCAACCAACCTAGAGAAAGAAATGACGAAAGGAAAACAACCTCTTAATTAATTGAAATTCTTCAAATTGAATTGCCAACAATCTTCACAATATGAAAATATGAAAATGAGATGTAGACTGCTTACAACCCTCAAAAGAATTTGTTAGCTAAAAGCTAAGACTCAGCTAAATCTACTCTGCCAAATATATCATGGGCTTGAACTTGCAAAACTCGCCTGGAGGCCTTCTTATGTAGGCAAGATGGCCCACGACAGCGAAAACATGTCTATGGGAGATTTGAGCCTTAGTAGGGGTTATAGGACACCCCACTTTTACATTATACAAAGAACCATAGAAGGAAAACAACTTTTACGCAACTTTGCTCCAATAGAAGAACAACAGGACATAAAATCACATTTTATTTGAGAACTTAATCCAATAACTCAAGCTTCTATTAAATAATACTCTCCATCTTCTTGAACCCTTAGTTTTTGTAGATACTTCATTTCATTAAATAACCATCTAATTTCATAAACATTTTCAAAATCAGTACGGAAGTCCACAGAGATTTGGTTGGTTTATAAAACAGGGGGGTTGATAATCTCCCCATTAAAGTTAAATTCCCACAGACCATTTACCCCTCATGGACAAGTGGGACTATGTAAGTCATTCATTGCAATTGGGACCAAGTCCAAATCTAGGGTAACTTTGGTAAAATAGATACCCCCATCCATGGCTTCTTAGATCGAGAAGCTTTGAGTAACTGAATCTTGTGAAAAAAATTAGCTTCCTTAAATTTACACCCAAATGATTGCCACATTGCTATGCAAGAAAAAACTATCAACAAAAGATATAGGGGTACATACCATAGGCACTTACTACAACCATTATTTGAATGATGCAAAACCATGAGATGTTCAGCAATATATTAGCAATCTACAAGATATGGATCCTTAGAGAGTGACTTAACAATGATAGAAGTCACTAAAAACACAATATCAAGAATCCTCCAAGTTGACTCAGAATCACTGAGTCAACATGACCATACCCCTTAACTGAGTCAATTTCATTTTGAACCAATCAAAACAAGTCAACTTAGGTCAATTGATTTTTGAACTAGCCAATGCTTGGAAAAACCAATCAAACCCACCCAAGCCTAACTGGTCAACTTGCATAAGAAGTTTATAAAAGACCAATATAGCCATTTCATTGTCTATTTCATATGTTTTCTCCCTGGGTTTTCAAAGCTGGGTTCTACACTATCCAACAAAGGTTTTCTATGCACAATGAGTGGGGGAATTAGGAGACTAGTACACATCGAAGCACAAGTAGGGCACAAAATTATCAGCACACCTCTATCCTAGCAAGACTTCTACAGGTTTGGACAATCGATTGGAATGAATCTTCTTATAGAGTTAATCCTAAGTCACAGGGTTTACTGAAGTTGAACATGAGGTTCAAATTTTGGTAAACTTCAAAACAAATTTCAAAACTTATGGTTCGATTTTAGGCATCTTATGGTTTTTGTATGCAAGCATGCTTGTCTAGTGTTTCCCAAACTTATATAGAGCCATATTTAGTATAATTTTATAGTTTGACTTAGATGCTCACTTATCTTAATTTAGGTATTTTTCTTACTACTATTTTATGCACAGATTTCTCTTTAAGAAAAGTGCACAGTAGAGAAGGGTTCTATATTTTGAGCAGGGGACACTCTTCTAGGTAGGAGGTACTCTATTCTAGGGAGCTTCTGTCATGCATATTAGGTGCTTTATCCTAGACAGAGTTCTAAGTCCTTGCCTCCTTGACAAAGTCCCTTCCAGACAAGACACTGGTGGACAGAGTTCCAAGTCCCTAAATTTTCCAAAAACCCACCTGAGCCTAGCTATCTAGCCTAAAATCCTTTACATTCCAGTCATCTCTTGGCTGTGATTTCATAGAGAGATCCCTCTCTGGTTTGGTAGGGCTAGCTACCAAACTAAAAGCTTGGTCTGTGGTTACCTCCGTCGATCTCCTCATTAGTGTGTGACATTGTGGAGGATAACAGAGGGCATGACAACTAGGGAGTGCCAAGGTGTTCTAGTGAATGTAAGGTTCCCAAGTCATGGAAAAATGTAATGCTAGTTGTGAGGTCATGACTGCCAAGGTGTGTTAGGGAATGCTAGGGCATGCTAACATGTGCCAAATAGTATGAAGACATGTCAAGCAATTAGCTAAGATGTCCTAAGTGCTAAGGCATGCCAAGATGTACAAGGGTTCCAAGTCCCTGCCTCCTCTTCTTCCATATGCTATCCACTTATGACATTTCCTTTGCAATATTTGGTGCATTTGCTAGTTATAGGTCATTTATAGGTTATAAATGTCTTCAGAGTTTCACTTCTAATTAAGTATTCAACTGAACATATTGATTCTCATATACATAACTATTGTTCCCTCCACTCACTTTTCATAACTTCAATAACCATTAGGTAGGGACATGCAGCTTCGATGTTGCTTTTCTTGTTTAGTAAAATATTTTCGAGACTTTAATTTATTGAAAGTTGTAGAATTTATAATTTATGAAGTTTCAAGGTCTAATTTTTAAAAGTATAATTGTTTAAAGGGTTCTAGCTCAATGGAAGAGCACTTGATTTACAAGAAGGAGGTTGGTGGTTCGATTCCATTGTGCCCTGACATCCATATGGAATGACGATGATAAATTTTAGGTGACGGAGGCTCTTTTGACCATCACCAATGAGCTTTGGTGACATTTTTGACCCTCACCAAAATATGAAATGGTGATGGTCAATGAACGCCACCATATATACGCATCAATAGAGACGACCCTCAAAGGTCAATAACCATAAATCATTTTTGTTGATATGAAATGGTGACGGTCAATGCCCGTCATTATAGTCATTATTTGTGACCTACCTTGAATGTCACCACAACACCTATACTTATGGAAATGTGACTTTTGGTGACTGTCATATAATGTCACCATATATATGCACCAATAGTGATGGCCATGAAAGATTGATCACAATAAATTGTTATTGTTCATATGAAATGATGACAGTCACTATCCATCATTATAATCTATTAATCAATATTCGTGACGAACCTTGAATGTCACCATAACACCTATACTTTTGGTGATGCCACCTTTGGTGATGTTTAGTTTTTGGTGACAGAGGCCATGGTCCATCACCATTGCTCATATGAAATGGTGACGGTCGCTATCCATCATTATAAATCATTATTAGTGACAGACTTTTAATGTCACTACAACACATATACTTTTCGCAACACCACCTTTGGTGACATTCAGTTTTTGGTGATGAAGGCTATGGTCCGTCAACATTTCCCATATGAAATGGCGATGGTCGCTATTTTTCATTATATATCATTATTGGTGACGGACTTTGAATGTCACTACAACACCTATACTTTTGGTGATGTTTAGTTTTTGGTGATAAAGGCGCTTTTGACCGTCACCTGAGCTTATGGTGACATTTTTCGCCCCTCACCAATGTCCTCTTTTCTTGTAGTGAAAATTCTTCAGTTAAAAGGTGTTGTTATAAAAATTAATCTCTCAAAGGCTTATGATTGTGTAAATTGGTTTTTCATTAGACTTCTTCTAACTCATGTGGGTTTTGGGGTTCCTTTATTAATTGGGTCATGAGCTATCTAAATCCTGTCTCCTTTTTTGGTTTGATAAATGGCTCTGCTTCGCCATTTTTTCATGGTCAAAGAGGTTTGATACAAGGTTTTCCTTTGTCTTTGCTCCACTTTTTGCTGGTGGCAAAGGGACTTAATCATATGTTGGAGGAGGCTAAGAGGAGGGGATAATTTCATGGTGTGATTCTTGTTAGTACTCTTGATATCACTCATTTTCTTTTTGTTGATGATATACTAATATTTTGTAATGGTTCCTTAAGATATTTTCTAATTTCACATGATAATCTTGATATTTTTGGGAAAGCCACAGGCATGGTGATTAATGCTAGAAAGTCTTCCATATCTTTTCATAATATGGAGCAACATGAGACCCTACATTTCAAAGCTATTTTTCCCTCTGTGATTAATGATTTGGAGGTTGGTTTAAAATATATGGGTTTCCACCTAAAGCCTAACTGCTATAAAAATAAAATTAAAAATTGGCTTTGATTAATAGCCAAACCTGAGAAAAGGGTCTCATGCTAGAGTTATAGGAGGTTATCTAGAGTTGGTAGGTTAGTTTTGGTGAAATCTATTCATGAAGCTATCATGGTTTATTGGATTTCCTTAGCTTGAATTGCTAAGGGTGTCTTGGTAAAAGGAAAAAGGATTTTATTTTTTATTTTTCATGGGAATTCTCTCATGATAATGTGTCCTTCCTTGGGTCAAATGAAATTGTCTTGTTGTTCCAAAGTTGTTGGATGGATGGGCTTAATATTTTATTTATTTATTTATTTTTCAAAATCCATTGTAACAAAATGTGGCTATAGGTTGTTATCATCCCATAGTCTCTGGACTATAGTGCTTTACTAGAAATACATTGCTCCTTACCCCTTGGTGGACTAGGCGCAAATGTCGAAAAAGCCATGTCAGAATATTTGTTGTTTGGAGGGTTGTACTGAATTATTTTGAGCTAATTACATTAGGTCTCACCTAGAATATTGGGAATATAAATAATCTTAGATTGGGTTCTGATATGGCTGGGTTCTAGGAACATGCATATATTTTCATATGGCCTTACTGGTTTTCTTAGAAACTATGGTTTCTCCATAATTGCTCATATAAAGAATCTGGCTCAAACGAACCTCTGGCATTATGTTTGGTTTTCTATTGCAAAACTAATCTTCTGGAGTATTTTCATGAGGAATTTTCTAACTATCTTGATGCTTTGACTTTAGCTCACATTTGTCTAAATAACTGTGTTGATGAGATGGTTTGGGCACACTCTCCCCATTGTACTTATACTCCCAATTTTGGATATATCCACTTAAATGTGTTTGGACAAAATGTTGAGTTTGCTTGGTGGTGCAAAGTACTTTGGAAGTCAAAGTTCCCTCCAAAGTATTGCATCATGGTCTGGTGTATCATTAAGAAATAATTCCCTACATGGGATGTTATGTATAGGAGGCACAAGATTGGCCCAAGATGGTGTGCTCTTTGCGAAGGTAGTGAGGAGTTTATTGAACATATATTTGTAAATTGTCATTTTACTAAGAAAGTTTGGTTGGCTTGCAGTACTCTTCTTGGTCCGGTATGCAAGTGGTAGACTCCTTTGTTTATGGAGATTTGGAAATTTTGGGTCCACAATAGGGCTACCAAATCCTTTTATGCCCTTCCTCTTATTGTATGTTGGGGCATTTGGATAGCCATGAGTAGAGTGATATTTCATAATCTTCCATTCTATCCAAAAATGATTGTTGCTGAAGATCTAGCTATACTTTCACACTTCTCTTAATTAAAGGTGCCAACATGTGGGCGAACGATTATTAAAAAGGATCTAAATGTCTCTATTCCCTATAGTTATTTTGATGAGGCATCTCAGAGTGATGAATTACAATGTAGGGGAGGGGGGGCAGGGATTTTCATAAAAATATTTTATGTAGCGTCATTTTTACTGAAAAGGTCCTAATATATATATATTTTTAGGAGTTGTCTTTAGTTTGACTTTTTTGACTTTTCGGTGTTGGAATCTGGTGGAAATTTTTGAGGTGAAATCTTGATTTGTGTTATATAAACTGGTTTTTTCACTGTATATATGGAGTCAACAGTGTGAAAAACCCTAGGGAACTTCAATTGTGCAGGGGTTACCCATCAAGATTGTTATTTCAATAAATTCCTACAGGATTTTAGAGAAATTAGGCTAGAAAAAACCCACTGGAAAAGCTTCTGAAAAGTCGCACTAAATACAACTCCTATTTTTAATTATATCTATATGCAAAATGTGTATTTTTTGTCGAGTGTTTAAAATTATTATTTTTTAGTGACAATTATTTTATGTGTATTGAAGTATTAATTAAGAATATATAAATATATAGAAAATCCTAACCTCAAAATATTAATGTTATTATTTTTTCAAATTTTGCCAAGAAAAAATAAATTTTTATTATAAAAAACATTGCAAAGAAAAACAAAAAATACATGTTTGAAAAACCCTTAAAAAACAGACATCTTATGGTGAAAAATAAGAAGAGGAATAAGACAACTCAAAAAATGGTTAAATAATCAACATCTCAAAAAACATTTGTGCATACTTAGGACATAAGAAAATTTAAAGTTTCAAAAATATGTCTTAAAAAAATAAAATATGTTGATACTTTTCAAAATCCACATTAAAATCACCAACATTTAAGAAAATTATCCACACTTAATACATTAGATCATTTAAAGTGTCAAAAATAAGCCCTCTAAAAAAAGAGTTTGATGTTGCATCAACACTTTTCAAAATCAACATGAAAATCACTAACATTTAAAAAAATTGTTCATACTTGATACATGAAAATCAATAACATTTAAAAACATTTGTTCATACTTGATACATTAAAAAAAATTAATGTGTCAAAAATATGCTCCAAAAAAAAGGGTGTACACTGAATCATCATTTTTCAAAATCGAATGATTTTTTGTTACCTGAAAAAAACATGTATTCGGTTCAGTTCCCTTTTGATAGTTTACATTGTTTGCACTTTTTTCTATTATAGTCACTTATGGCACTGGGCAGTTTCCTAGTGAATACACTCATTGTAGTGTATATCAAAATGTACTTTTTTTCACCCACATGAATGAAATTATGGTTTTTTTTCAAAGGAAAAAAAAGACAACAATATTCCCTTTTAAAATTGATATTTTCCATGTTCATTTTAAGGAACATTTGAATATTCCTTGATTCCCTATGGTTATTGTTTTCTCTCAAACTTGTCTTAAAATTCACAATAGCGTAACTCATTCTTTTCTCTTGGCACTTCACTTTGAGGTAATGCACGATAGGTGATAAGTTACCATATTTTTCTTTCCAAGATTCAACACAACCTCAAAAACAAATTCCTTTGAACAACAATAACCATTTACAAATTGTTCCCTATAGCGAATATTGTTTACTAGATACTTCAATATTTATGTGCAAGACTTGAAGTGCTCTCCTTGCAATCAATGCAAAAAACCTATATAACTCATAAAAAATTGATAGCCTTTTACACTTTGTTTTCACACAATTCTTCTCATGCATGGAAATGTCTAGATGGAAAGGTAGACTAAATGGTAAATTGCCCCAACTACGTGAGCATACTTCCTAACACAATGTAGAAGGGATTGATATACATATGGAAAATTTTCTCCCATTATAGAAAACATATAATGTGTCAAGCCCTAAGATATATTATGTTAAATCATGCATTATTTGTACGAGGTTTTTTTATGATTAGAATCAAGCCATTGGGCTGAGTTTTATTGATCCCATGTGCATTTAAATATATGGATGGATTCGTAGTGTAGAACCCAAGGCCAAGCCTTGTGTAACATTCCTTTTTAATACATCGTGTAATCAAAATTATGAATTTTAATTCATGTAATTAATTGTGGAAATGAAAACACAATGAATGGCTGAGAGGAGTGGAGGGGGATTCATAGTTTTGAGGAGGAGATGCTTGGGAAGTTGGCAAGTCAAGGTTGTGCATTAATAGCCACCATCCCTATGAATAAGTTTTAATGGCTTGTATGGTAGGTAGGGAGGTGGAGTAGGTACTTCCTCAGTGGAGGAAAAGCCAATACCCCCTCATTCATACCTCGTGGGTTTCACTATGTGGTTAACACACAAGGGTTGTGTGAGGGAATCGATGGGAGAAAAGAGTTGATGGAGAAGGAAAAAGGGATGATGATTGTGGGGATCGTCACATAGAAATGTGAAGGGAGCATTGCGACTGTGGAAAAGAGAAATAACATGTTGGGAAATAAGTGTGGGCTACCTGGAGCAACAAATCATAGAATTGGGTGTGGGATGTATGTGCTTGTATGATGCGCTAGGCATATAGGAGTTTACCAGTAAATCTATGGGAGGGAAGGAGAATGTTAGGACAACGTTGGCACTGGAGTGAAGGCATGTGGGGAAACATGGTCAAAGGAATGAACAAGTGGAGAAACATAATACTCTGGATCCCTACCGGGTTGAGCAGGTGGAAGTTCTGTGTTATGGATCTGTGGCTTATAGAGGATATAATCTAGGTGTTGTTGGATGCATACAATATTAGCATTTGAATATTAGTGTACTCTAAATTCCTAGGTGAATAGGTGGAGGCACTTGTTGGGTTGTGTTATATTCTTTCCACGTAGTTAATAGGGGGTTTGAGGGGTACCCGTAACCCCACTTTATGGGGTTCGGGGCAGCGCCCCGGAAAATTTTGGTTTTGGACCCTATGTTAGGATGGGCAAACCCACCTATGGTTTTTTGCATGATTTTCGCACATGTTTTTGGATGTGATGGTTTTCGGTCCATGGTATTGGACGCGATGGTTTTCGGTCCATGGTTTTGGACATGATGGTTTTTCGGTCCATGGTATTGGATGCTTCGGCATCTATAAATATGTATTGTAACATTGAAAGGAATATAATGAAAAATCAAGATGGTAGTCCCGATTTTGGGATCCAAGGGAAAATCTCTGTGTATATGTGTTATGATCTCGCGTTGTTTATTTTCTGTGTTTTAGAATTCGTATGCAGGTAATTTTTGTACGGGGTTAAAACTTACAGCACTAGAAGACATAATCATGAACTAAGGAGGTGGAGGCAGAGTAGTCTTTGGATTCCTATGTGGTTAACCAATTGGAATTTGTTGAATTACCTTGAGAAAATATACTCAAACTCTGAATCCGACTCAGGGGCGTTCAACTGCAAGAAAGACTACAATGCAGTTGGTCTACAGTTGGGTGGAGAGTGAAAGTTCCTCCCTCAGTTTCCATTAGTTAATATTATTAGATAAGTATTATGTGTATTCATCCATATATAAATATATTACACTGTGAATGGAATTGATATTTTTATGTTTTATAACAAGGTGTGCATCAACACTATTTGCATGGAAATGGTGTTATTACTGGATGTTAATAATGACATGAATGTGTGTTGTTCTCATGGTGAATGGAATTACATATCGATGGGATTGTTGATGTATCTCTTATTTACAATTCATTGGTATAGTCTTGTGTGCATTCCTGTTAGGCTCAGGTAAGCTATACCAGCATGATCTCATGGTTTGCTAATGAGCATGGATATTTGACTAGTTTCGTTTACTGGTTGTTTTTATGTTGCACTGTATGTTTGTCATCAGTTTTGATAATGTTAGGTTACATTCATTATGGATCATGGTAGGTTTCCATTATGCTTGGTAATTAGGGTTTCATTATCAACTATGGGCTTGTTTAAGTGCCTAATAAAGGGGCATGTATATAAGCTTTGTTGGGTAGGTGATGTGTTGAGTGACCTTGGGTCCTTAAGGGAGCCCAAGAATGGTCCTTGAAAGTATAAAATCCTAAGTATGAGGCAAAAAAGTTAAGCTCTATTAAGGAGTTTAAGGAAAATCATGAATCGACTAAGGCATAGAGGTAACATGGGCACAAGACGATAAATGTCCCTATATGATGCCATGAAATATTTACGTCATGTTGCATAAGAAAGGTGGAGTGGCGGCAGTAAAGGAGTGGTAGACAAAAGGAACTGGATGGGGAATTTCTTGTCACTCAACACAATCGAAATCTTTGTTGCACTACAAAGGTGTAAGGGTCCATAGGGTGTGGCGGATGGCACTATCACTGAAAGGCGCAAGGCATGACAGAAGTTTTCTCATTTGTTAAATAGAGAAATGTTTGTCCTAAGAGATGGAAGGAAGCATGCCAGGAAAAATGGGAGTGTGTGAATTAATTGGAAATGGTTTACAGTGATTATAAATCATATAATAGGAATTTGTGGGTTTTCACGAAGGTAGCGAGCCAATGAGTCGGAAGACACATAGGTCGGGAAGGCCACATGGTTTTCATGTAGGTACATGACATGGCAGAGTGATGTCATCAACATTAGAAGGGAAATGACATGGACACCATGATTGGCGTGTTATCAAGAAGACCGTGCAGGTGTTTGGTAGTGCGATTTAGGATAGGGGCACTACGTGGCATGGGGCACAGATCCTCGGAGAATATGGAAGTATGTCTTAATGGTAGGGCATAGACTAATAAAATCCATAGGATTGAATTATCCCTATCAATTAACAAGTAAATATTTGTTGCACCACGGGGTTCAATTCTATGTGCACTAACAAGGTGTGGTCGTGGAATAATGGAGAGCACGGGATAACAAATGACCTCATCACTTAATGTAAAATATTATGTCTTGTCACAAAATTCTAGGAGTAGAATGATCTTAGCAAAGGATGTGTCACAAAGACGTGAAGGAACGGTGGAGTTGTGACATGGCGGGTGCCATGTGGGACCTTGTGTGAGGTTATAGTGCCACATGGGTGACACATGGGAGTTCCTTGTTGATGTGGAAGGGGATTAAGGCCCAAAATTCAAATGGACGTCAATTTTGATCTAGAGATTGGATTGAGGAAAACATTATATCATAGGAAATCTCTTGATGAGTTAAATGCAATGGTGGTTTCCAACTTTAATTCTACTTACTTTGGGAAAGGAGGAATTTTGTAACCCCATTTCCATGAGGTAACTATGGAGGTTGGGTTAATTGAAAGTAACACTCACCGCTAGGCTTGGGGAATGTCCAACAGTGTAGGAGGGAGCGTTATAGAGTGGTATTAGAGCATGGTTCAACATTGGACCTGGATGGGATCATAAATTATTAAAATTGGAGCTCTATTATAGAATGTAGTTTTTAGAGGATGCTTTCTTGTTGTGTGCAGTTTGTGTTTCGTATGTCAATTTATTATGAAATGTATACAAACTTGAAATATGGTGTTTCAGATAGCCTCATAATCATATTCTTATGGCAGGTGTGCCTAGGTGATAATAAGCATGTTTTATTTGTATTATTGTTTGGTTAACAATTATGTTTATGTAACAACACATAACAAGACATCAAGGAACAACAAGAGATTAAGGGTTGAAATATACAATGGTGCAACACATCACTGATAAATTTCAACATTGACTTAAGGAAGAATCAGTTGAAAAGAGTATGGATGAAGACTTCCCTGATTGGATGAACACCATTAGAAGTATAAGAGCTAAGCTAAATGTTATAAGGATGACAATGAAAGGCTTTTCATGGCTCAAGAGAAGCAAGAAGAAGTAACTTCCATCATATTGCAAAGCCTATCATATTTGCAAAGGCAAAAGAAACATGATTTAGGTTCCAACCACTAAGGAGGGGATATAGGTGGGAGAAGTCTGCCAGGACTTGGAAAACATGAATTAATAACTAATGGTGTAGAGGGTAGCAGGTCTAGGAAGAGACATAGGCATACAATTGAAGACACTGTGAGAGGTGGAACCCCACTTAATGCTTCCAATATAAGAACAAATAGTCATAAGCAACTATCTAGTGCAACCACCAAAAGGTATTATTAGAAGAAAATGAGAGAAAAATATTTGATGCTAGAGGAATTTAAGAAGGAAAATCCTCCTACATTTGATGGAGAGGTGAAGAAGGCAAAGGAAACAGAGCCATGACCACTATGAATGAAGAAATATTCCAGAGTACATAACTACTCTGAGAATATGAAAGAAAGAGTAGCCATCTTCAATTTCAAGGGAAGAGTTGATATCTGGTGGGAAAACCTAAAGAATTTTAAGAATATTAAATATAAGGATCTTCCTTGGAGAAGATTTGAAATATTTTTCCAGAAAAATTACATATCTAAAAGGTATTTTGACAATAATGCCAAGGAATTTTATGATCACAAGTTGGGGTTGTTGACAAACAATTAATATATAATAATATTTTTGTAATTTCTAAGGTACATTCCTTACATTAAGGATGAGAAGACAAAGATTCAAAGGTATCCCAGTCGGATTCCATAGGAATTCGGGGATATAATAGAATTCGATGACACTAAAATATTGGAAGATATTATCAAGAAGATGAATTATTGTTATGAATATTCCAAGCATAGGACTGAGTTCCACACTAATTACAAGGCAAAAGGAAAGCATGGTTTTAGAGGAAAGGGGCATAAATATGCAAGGCAATAGCTTAGGGGAAAGAACATGAGTTCTTCCACTCCTAACAGGGGTGAGTTTCAACAACAATCCTCTATTGTTGGCAAAGACCAGTCATCTCAGCCTATGGGGTTACAGAGGAGAGCCTTTGAAGTGTTGGACCTATGGAGAGAACCACAAGAAGAGATATTATGCTTAGCAACAGAATAGTGGCCCAATAATGTACAATGCTCAGGAAGTGAAATCATACACAGTAAATGGTGCAGCTCAGATCATGCCACGCATCTATGCAACATTAGACAATAGGTAGGCCAATCACCAAGCCTCAATGATTGAAATGGAAAGTATGATCAACGACCAATGTGTTTCAATTTTAATTGAACCTATTTCCAATTTCAGTTATGTAAGTCCATCAGTGGCATAGAGGTGTGTGTTGCAAAGCACAACACATGAAAACTCGTGGTTGGTTCAACTAGCCACCGAGACTAAGGAGCAATCCGAGCCTATGGCAAGGTCATGTCTGGTTGTATTAGACAATATGCCCATGTTAGTTGAATTTAACCTGATACCATTGGGTTCATATGACATATTAATCAACATAGATTGGTTGGAAATGCATATGACAAAAGCTAATTGCCTCAATAATTCAACTGAATTCCTCAATGACAATGGAGAAATAATGATGTTGCAAGGAAAGATAAATCTCGTGACAATATAGAAAATCATCGCGATGTAGTTAAAGAGGTGTATTAGGAAGGGATGTGAGATGTTCCTTTTCCAAGTGATTAGTGGCTTTGAGGGTAGAAACAACAAATGGGGGGAACATCCTCTCTTGAAACAATTTGAAAATGTGTTCCATAAGGAAGTCCCAAGGTTGCCACCAAGGAGAGAAATCAACTTCTTAGTATAATTGTTGTTGGACTCAACACAAATATAAAAAATCCTTACATCAAATGAGCACGTCGGAACTAGTACAGATGAAACTAAATTTGATGGAGATGTTAGACAAAGGGTACATCGGACTTAGTGTATCACCGTGGGGAGCACTCGTACTATTTGTAAGAAGAAATATGGCACACTAAGGCTGTGTATTGTTTACAAACAACTCAACAAGGCCACTATAAAGAATAGGTATCCACTGTCATAGATTGATGATTTATTTGACCAACTAAAAGGAGCAGTGGTCTTTTCAAAGATCGATTTGAGATCTGGGTACCATCAGATATGCATCAATGATGAAGACATAAAACAACATTTATAACCATACATGGGCATTATGATTTCGTGGTGGTGTCATTTGGACTCACCAATGCCCCAACAACATTCATGTGTCTGATGAATAATGTTCTAAATTCCTACTTCGACAAATTTTTGCTCATTTTCATAGATGATGTACTAGTCTATTTGAATACCAAGGAGGAGCATGAGAAGCATCTGGTAGTGGTATTGTAAGGACTGAGAGAGAAAAAGATTTATGTTAATCTCATTAAGTATGATATTTTCTAGTCACAAGTTTAATACTTGGGGCACATAATCTCTAAGGAAGAATTACAGTGGACTGTGATAAGATCAAGGACATCATGGAGTGGCCTACACTTCAAAATGTGACAGAAATCAAGTCCTTCATGGGTTTGGTAGGTTACTACCATAGATTCATCCAAAACTTTTCAAATATTGGTATCCAATCACAATGTTGTAAAAGAAAGGGACTAAATTTCAATGGAAAGTTGAATGTGCAACCATCTTTGAGTAGTTAAAGCACCTTCTCATGCATGCACCAATTTTAAGAATAGTGAATTCAAAGAAATAATTCATGGTGTGCATAGATTCCTGCAAGGAAGGGCTTGGTGGACTCCTAATGAAAGAAGGGAAGGTTGTATGCTATGATTCTAGAGATTTTAATGAGCATGAGAGGAACTATGTTACCCATGATCTGGAACTGGAAACAATAGTCCATGCATTGAAGATGTGGAGGCATTACCTCCTTTAGAGGAAATTTTTATTGATGATAGATCATGAAAGGTTGAGGTACGTTTTTAATCAACCCAAGATGAATGTTAGGCAAGCACAACGGTTAGACTTGATTACTGAGTTTTATTTTGAAATCAAATATATCAAGGGAAAGGAAAACAAGGTAGTTGATGCACTTAGCAGAAGGAAAAATATAGCCCATGTAGCATTTATAAGTTCATGTGAAATTTATATCCGAGAAAAGATTAAGGATGCAAAAAAACAAGATGAGTACTATTAAAAAGTGAAAGAACACATGTAGTAAGATCCAGAAGGGCCATTGGGAAAGAATTACTCCCTCATGAAGGATGGGCTATTAAATTGCAAAGGAACTTTGTATATACCTTGTATGGGCATCTTGAAGAAGCTCATCTTGGATGAATTCCATAAAATACCATATTTTGGTCATCCTAGTTATCAAAAAATGATAAAAACTAGGAAAAAGACATATTATTGGTTATCCATGAAAATGGATGTAGCTACGTACATCTTCAAATGCTTGGAGTGATAGCAAGTAAAGGTGGAATGTAAACACCCAACAAGATTTCTATAGTCAATCCCCATTCTAAAATGGAAGTGGGAAGTCATCTAAATGGAATTCATTATTGGGCTTGCAAGGACATCTAGGCAGCATGATTTCATAATGGTGGTTGTGGATAATTCGAGAAAGGTAGCTCACTTTATAGCTGTTAAATCCATCAATAAGGCTAGTGACATTACCCGTATTTTTATAAAGGAAATAGTGAGATTGCACAATGTACCCAAGAATAGTATCTCTTATAGGGATGTTATGTTCACCGCCAACTTTGGAAAGCATTGTGCACTAGTTTTGGGATAGATTTGGCCTTCAACACCAAATCTCATTCTGAAATGGATGGACAGACTAAAAAGATAAATGGAGTCCTAGAAGACTTGTTGAAAATGTATGTCATGCACCAGTTGAGGAGGTGGGAATATTTTCTACCTTTGGTGGAGTTTTCCTATAACAATGGGCACCAAGATTCATTAAATATGAGTCCATTTGAGGCTCCTTATCATAGGAAATGCAACACTCCTATCAGCTATTCTGATCCAATGATCAAGGTGTGTATCAAGCTTGATATGTTGAAGGAGATGGAGTAGGAAATAATTGTTATCAAGAATCAATTCAAAGTATCTAAAGACGGGAAGAAGAGATATATAGATTAGAACAAGATGCACAAGGAATTCCAAGTGGAAAATCATGTGTATATGTATATCAAACCAAGGAAAAGTTCTTTAAGGATTAGATCTTGTGCCAAATTGGCACCACATTTTTGTGGGCCATTTCATATTCTAGAAAGAGTGAGGTTGGTAACCTACAGTTTGGATTTACCACCCATAGTGAAGGCCCATTATTTTTTCCATATCTCTTTACAAAAAGTATGTACATGATGCTAATCATGTTGTTGATTGGTCTATGATACATGTGGAAACTGGAGGAGAATTCTAGCTAGAGCCATTATGAATTATAGAGAGGAGGAAAATTGTGCTTCGTAATTGTGCAATCCAGAAAGTCAAGGTCCAATGGAGGAACTTGGACAAGATGAGGCCACATGAGAGATGGATAAGAAAATGAGAGTGTCATACCCATTTTTTTTTTTTGGTTAAGAAAATGTAAATGTGGCTATAAATTAATGTAAAGATTTGTGTATATAAATCTCACAGTGAAATTTTGTGCTCAGTATAGAGCATGGTTGAAATTATGTTTGGGTATATAACACCAAGGAAGGTGTTCGCCTAAAGGGGTGAGGTCTATAATAGCCATTTTTTAAATCCCTCTTGTAATCACCACTATGAATTGTAATTCATGTAATTAATTATGGAAATGTGCACAAAATGATTGGTTGAGAGGAGTGGAAAAGGATTCAAATTTTTGACGAGGAGTTTCTTGGGAAGTTGGCAAGTCAAGGATGTGAATTAATGGCCATGATACCTTTAACTGAGTTTTAATGGCTTGTATCTCAGGCAAGGAGGTGGAGTAGGGGCTTCCTGAGTGGAGGACACGCCCATACCCCGTATGTCATGCCTTGTGGATTGTGATGTGTGGTCAACATGCAAGGACCGTGCGAGGGGGTCAGTGGGAGAAAATAACTAATGAAGAAGGAAGAAGGGATGACAATTGGTGGATTGATCACCTAACAATGCAGAGAGAGCATTACGAACTATGGAAAATAGAAACAACATGTTGGGAAAAATGCGTGGGTTTCCTAGAGTTGGAAATTATAGAATCAGGTGTGTATTGTGGGTACTTGTATGTTAGGCAAGGCATATATGGGTTTACCAGTAAATCCGTGGGAGAGAAGGCGAATGTTGGGATAATGTTGGCACTAGAGAAAAGGAACGTGGGGAAGAATGGTCAAATTAAGGAATAGGTGGAGACACAAAGTATTCTGGAGCCTTGTTAGGTTAGTAGGTGGAAGCTTTATGTTCTCTAGAACCCTAGTTTACATAGGATAGACTCTATGTATTTTTGGATGACTATGGGATTAACAATTGAATATAATTATACTCTGGATTCCTAGGTAAATAAGAGGATACACTTGAGGACATAGTCATGAAATAAGGAGGTTGAGGTGGAGTAGTATGTAGATTCTTGTGTTGTTAATTGATTGGCATCAGTTGAGTTCCATTGATCACTTATCTTTACACTCCAAATCCAACTCGGGGGTGGTCAATTACAAGAAATAAAATAATGTAGTTGGCCTATAGTTGGGTGGAGAGTGGAATTCCCTCCCTCAGTTTCCAGTCATTAAGATTATCATATAAGTACTATGTATATTCATCTATATATAAATATGTTACACTTTTAATGGAATTGATATTGTTATGTGTAAACATCGTTTGCATGGGAATGGTGTTATTTTGGCTTGTTAATAATGAGATGGATGTGTTTTCTTCTCATGGTGAAGGGAATTGCATATCCCTAGGATTTATTATGTATCTTTTAGTTGCATTTCATTGGTATAGTCTTGTGTGCATGCTTGTTAGGCTCCGCTAAGCTATATTGTGCATGGTCTCATGGTTTGCTAACGATCATTGATATTTGACTGGTTTAGTTTAATGACTTATTTTATGTTGCATTGCAAGTTTCTCATCGATTTTCATGATGTTAGGTTGCATTCATTCTGGAGCATGGTAGTTTGTCACTATTCTTGGTAAGCAGGACTACATTTTCCACCGTTGGATTGTTTAAGTGCCTAATAAAGGGGCATGTCTATAATCCTTGCTGGGTAGGCAGTGTGTTGAGTGACCCTAGTCCTTAAATGAGCTTGAGGATGGTCCATAAAAGTATGAAATTCTAATTATAAGTCAATGGACATGATCTTGGTTAAGGAGTTGAAGGAAAAATGTGAATCATCTAAGGCACAAAGGTAACAAGGGCATAATATGGGAAATTTCCTTATCTAATTCCATGAAATACTTACGTTGTGCCATGCCAAAATGATTGAGTGGCGCTTGTAAAGGAGGAGTGGTAGAGGGAAGACACAACATGGGTAATTTTCCATCACTTTCCATCAAAATATATATCATTCCATAGAGGTGTAAGGGTTCACCAGATGTGGAAGATATTTCTGGAAGGTGTGTGGCATGAAATGAAGTTTTCCCGTTGGGTAAACTTAGAAATGTCCATCTGACGAGATGGAAGGAAGCATGTAGAGAAAAATGGTAGTGTTTGAATTAACCAGAAATGTTCGACAATGAATGAAAATTGTATAACAAAAATTCATGGGTTTTCACAAAGGTCAAGAGCTAGTGGGCCCCTCGGTGAGGCTAAGCTATCAGAAGACACATAGGTTGGGAAGGCTACATGGTTGTCACCATGGGTGCATGATGCGGAAAGGTGACATCATTAGCATTGGAAGGGCGATGACATGCACACCAGGAGTGACGTGCCTCCAGGAGGACACGTGGAGTTGTTTGGTAGTGCCATCTAGGATAGGGGAACTATGTGTGTTATAGACAATTTTGTGCCTTACAGCAACAAGCATGAATTGTCAATAATCCAAGGGATCCAAAGTTCCCTAAACATGATGTTCCTACCCCTAGAGGAACAAGGTCAGCAAACCAACAGCTCTCAGATCAGTTCTCCACCTGAAAACACTCAAAAACAAGCAATCCTGAAATCAAAGCAGGTGCTCCACTAGGTTTCTGCACTGAAACTCAGTTGCTCCATGGTGTACCTGCGTTGCAAAGCAAGTGGGACAAAGGCCACCTGCGCTGAGCGAGATGGGACAAGTGGCACAATGAGTCATTGCTTTGGAATCTTCCAAAAATGACACTTGGATCAGGGATTTCGCCTTGTGATGAGTCAGAGGCTCTGTTTCTCCAAGTGGAAGCAAAGTTCACCAAGTGGACTCAAGAACTGAAGATCAACTAAAGATTAACTGAAGAGAGAGAGGACACAAGGCAGCTACACATCAGTTGCAAGCTGACTCATCCTTTCTCAATTCATCTATATATTGAGCTCTCTCCTATGAGCTCAGGAGGCTGGAATTTGATGCAAAGTAATGATATGCTGTTGGTTTCACTATAGAGCTATTGGGTGATTGTTTGAGAGAGGTGAAGAGGAGAAATTCTTTCTGCTGGGAGGTGTTGCTGGATTGGAGCCTTCAATGGTTGTAATACTCTCAGAACCTTTACTTCTTCATTAATAAAAGCTATTGAGGTTCTTCTATGTGCTCTTGTTTCAATAATATATTGTGATAATTGCATGTTTGGTTTACACTAATCCTTGAACCAGTTATGATTGCATGCTTCTTGTAGTTTCCTTCTTTGTTATTTTGCAGGATCTCATTGTAGCTGGGCCAGCAAAAGAGCAAGGAGATGGGAGCAAGCAGCCAAAGAGAAGAGTTTGGATTCGACATTAAGCGCAAGGCAACGGTTAGTGCATTTCTCCATTCTCTTTTGCTTTCATAAAGAAGTAAACCTTAAGTAGTTTGTTTTACAGTTGTTGCTAAGGTACTATCACCCTTAGAGTGGGATAGGGTCATCCGAGTCGGATACTTTTCCCTACAACAAACTGGCGACTCCGCTGGGGATCATATCCGTTTGATTGTGTTTGTAGTATTTTGCTATTCATTTCCTGAACAAAAGAGTACCAAATCGAAAAGCTTTTGACTATATCAAAAGCAAAGTAGAGGGCAGCTACTCTAGCTCATTTCTGAGCAAGTTCATGATTTGAAGAGTTGATCTACAAGGATCCTTGTAAGCTCTTAGTGATAGCTTTTCACCTTCCTAATCATCCCTTTGAGTGTGCTTGACTGATTGTCTCTGATTTGAGCAAAAACTGTGCATTTTTGAGAAAATTATGACCCGGAAACTGTGAAAACGCAAGTTTCGTTTTCCAAAGCAGGTAGTACACAGGCTACCTGCTTTGCAACGCAGGTCCCGAAGGGGCTACCTGCGCTGAGAGCCAGATTGGCTGTGCAGCACCTGCGTTGGCCCAAATTTGCCTAGTGCATTTGGGGTTTCCTCACTTTCTCTTGCCTGTTTTCACTATTGATTTGGCTGCCAGTTACCAATATTGCACCTATTCTGAAACCAATATTACTTGCCATCATTCTGCCTCTGTTATATAACAAAATTGTACTTGTTCTTTGTATTTCTTACTCATTTACAATTTCCCATAACGAAGAGTAAACTAGTCTTGCTTTTGGCCTCTTAGATCTGAACCTGTGTTAGGCATTTTGCTGGTCTAAAGAGTTAGCTTGTTTGCTGTCCATAGCTGATTAGTCATTTTACTTTCGTCATTATGGTTTGATTTCATGCATTTCCAGTGATTAAGCAAGTAAATCTTAAGGTGTCTTTTGATTTTGGACAAACTTGTTTGTTTTCGCTCTAAATCGAAATCAAAGTTATATAACCACTTTCTTTTTGTAATCCATCAACATTAAGAAAGGGAAAAGAAAATACATGCATTGTGCATTTTGCATTTGAAAAATTTTGCATGATGATTTAGGAGAAAGTGCATTAGTTTGTGCTGTATGAACTGTGTGAAAAGAATTTGCCTTTCTTCTCCCTCAGTAGTTAAGAATTTCATCAGTCAAAAAGATTTGAAAAAGCTTGCTTCTCATCTTAGGCTGCATTTAGGAATTTGTCATATACATCTCGTGGTGAACCTTGAAAGGCAAACTTTAAAAAGATCAACTTAAAATATACTGAATGAACCTAACAACGCATTGTAACATAACGCAAACATCTAGAGGTCTAGGTAGAGACGTGTTCCGGCGTCGTTAAACATAGTGACTGTCGATCTCTACGAAGGTGAGTGATTCCTCCTGAGAGTCGGTGGCACTAATACGGAGTTGTGCTCCCACGTACCGTCGCGTATATATTGGGAGACCCCTATAGGCAATTATCCTTTATCCATAGGAAGCCGTGTCGGCCGCCCTACTGATCGCGATGCAGTGAACACAGCATTCACGAAGATCGACCACCCGTACCGTAAAACGTATTCTGTGGTTTCGCGAAAGGTTTGGCACACCCTCTGCCTAGATCTCCAGAGCAGTTTCTTTTGGCCTTTTTCAAACTCTATAACTGAAAAGGTCTATCCGAGCATTTGTCACTTCGGGCTCGTTAATACATCGAAGGAGACTAGAGTCATCTTTAGCTTTTTCTCGACTCTTAAAACATGAAAAAGCAAAGTTATGTTTAAAAGCGTCTAATAAAATTCATTCAAATCGGAAACACAAATTTTCCCCTTTATATTTTAGTTGATCGAGTAATCCGCAATCGTGGAAGAAAGTCAATTGAATATCCGTCGTTCTCGGAGGCTTGCGAGTCAACCATCTTTGTCTCCGGAATCGAAAACAATCCGGGCAAAGCGAACTCGTCGAACCAGTTCAAAATCTCCTTTAAAAGTTAGAACAAGTCTTCCAACAACATCTGAGATTCTGGTCA
The DNA here is from genome assembly GCA_031772625.1 of Pinus tabuliformis. Classification (NCBI taxonomy): domain Eukaryota; kingdom Viridiplantae; phylum Streptophyta; class Pinopsida; order Pinales; family Pinaceae; genus Pinus; species Pinus tabuliformis. The sequence continues at coordinate 1,049,969,558 of CM062817.1, read as the reverse complement.
CTCCAAACATTTCCGGAAACCCTGCCTCCATAGAAGAAGTTCAACCGCCACAGAGGGACAGTAATACTGATCCTAGTCTGGGGGCAAATACTTGTATGACTGAACCAGTTCCATCTGTAACTGGTCCAGAGAGTTTTGTGCCTAAAACATCTGTCGCTTTTGATACAACCCCTTCTTCGGCACCGGAAATATTTTACGGACCTGACGGTCTTCCTCTTCCACCTGGTCTGATTGCGATAGAGGAAATTATAGAGGAACTGCAAGTATCCACTCCAATTCAGTTTGGAGTAGGGGTCACTCTATTTCCTACTACAACAAAAGTTTGTCCATCACCAGTGGAAGTTCCTGTAGAATCACTAGGCGATCAATTGGATAGACTAAAAATGTCTGAACAACCGTCAACATCTAGGACTGTGTCAAATGACACGGCGACGGCAGAATTACCTGCTGCAAATCCAACAATGTTCGCCGGCATACCATCTGTCCCAACTAACTCTCAATCGCTAGAAGGAGTCCACCAAGAGACTATCTCGACAGTATGGTCTGTTCCTGTTTGTTCCGGAGTAATGTCTGGTAACTCTCATGGTGAGACTCATCAAATTGACCCTTTTGGGAATCTAATTAGGCCATCCAGTCCTCCAGGACAATCAATTGCCTTGAGTTCTGGATTGCTACCGTATGGGGGGCAGTATGCCTTTTCATTACCCCCTCCGGGAGGGTACCCATACGGGAGTTCTCAACCTTATTCAAGTCATGGTGGAATTGCAACGAGTAGTTGGGTACCTATGCTATCCCAGCCACCAAGAGTTGTATATTCTATGCAACAGTGTGTACCTGTGACAAACATCCCAACTACACCGGCTATTGTGACCGTGTCGCAAGTTCAAACAATGCCTGTTGTGTGTCAACCTCAGATTTCTCAGGTTCTCATGCAACAGCCCCTTGACCCTGCGACCCAACCACAATCGCCTACTGGTGGGGCAACACAAGTACAGTCGGGTACAACTACCCCACATCTTGGTCCAATGGTTAGTATAGCGCAACAACCCATGGTGTCGCAACCGTGGATAGTGCAATACCAACAGCCGCAATTCCAACAAGTGTACCAGGGTTCTGAACAGCAAATCTTTGCGAATACGGGACAACCATATATTCAAAATGGTCAAAATCAACCACTTTATAGTGGTCAGGTCCATCAACCGTATCAATCATACCAACATCAACTCCATTATGCTGGTATGCAAAGACCAACTGTTCAGGCGATTCCATCGTATCCTAGTTACGCTCCACCTAACTTGAATCAACAGTTACCATTCGTGGCGACTTTAGAGTTGCCTAATTTACATCAGTTAACCAATGATCCAATTGCTTATGCCCCATGGTGGCCAGTGATTCCGCACAAACTTCCATCCGACATTCCTAAATTCAATGGAAATCCAGGTGAAGACCCGTCGAATCATGTGATGACATTTCATCTATGGTGTTCGTCGAACACTTTGAATGACGATTCGATAAGGCTTCGCCTCTTTCAGAGGACATTGACAGGTCCAGTGGCAAAATGGTATATAGAATTGCCTAGAGCTTCGTTCGACAATTTTGGCTCCCTTGCCACGACATTCTTAACCCACTTTCAATTACCAATAAGGTATGAAACGGGAACAGAGATATTGACCAACTTCAAACAGACAACCGCAACTCATATATCGGATCATATACATGAGTGGCGACGTCGACGAAGAATGGTTAAAACATACGTTCCTGATCATCTTTTAGCTGAGTGGTTTATAAAGTCGTTACTTCCGGCCATAACGGAAGATGTAGCAAAGGGAGGAGTCGTAACAGAAGAGCAGGTTATCGCTCGTGCACAATATTTGGACTTAGTATATACTCAGTCCGGCACGCTCTATGACAAAATACCAGACGCCCCTAGACCAGAGTTTTCAATCCCTCCTCCTCCTAAATCAAATAGTGACTCTCATGCCGGTGATGGCGTGATTGGCACGGCAAACACGAATCCGAAAAAGACCCATCAAAAGAAGGCCCGTAAGGATTCGAATCAAAATGCGCATGAAGAAGTTCTTGCTTCGGAAGTAAATGCCGTATCGACAGATAAGGGCAAAGAAACCAATCAACCAGGAAGCAAGAAGAATCAAAACGAAGGGAAGAAAGATCAAAGAAAGTCATCTCCTCGAAAAAATCCTCGTAGAAAGGAGAAAACGTCTAGGAAATGTCACATATGTGACGATGATCATTGGACGGCAGATTGCCCGTACAAAGCTGAGTTTAAAAGATTCGTAAAGAATCCGCACACTCCAGTCGTATTGACTGATCCATTTCCCGACCCAAGTCAGAATCTGGTTGACAGTGGAAATGCTTCCCCATCACAAGTTATGATGTTGTCAAGTTTTAAGCGCCAAGATGATGCTTTAATTTCAACATTAGACAAAGGCCATGGGAATTCACAGTCGTTGAATGGCGAGAGAAAAGGTCGATCGGGCAGTTCGACAACAACTTCGACAGAAGTTGTGCCGCCATCCAACACGAGAGGCATTCCAACGATCCATGGAGGCAATCATCCTCTCCAATATATCGGAGTAATTTTCCTAAAAGGCCCTTCCTTAATGGGCACTTTTGCCCCACCATCACCGAGTAATCTTGCGGAGATGGGTGCAACGGGATATGAAGCCTTCTATTTTTAATGGATCTAAAGGTTTCGAGGATAGTTCCTATCTCAAGTCAACCTCGTTTAAAAAATGAAATAAAGAGTAAAGAGGATAGTTCTTTACGATGTCAACCTCATTAAAAAATGAACTACCCCTTAAGGTTTAAGGGGAATATGCCTCGTCTGCATTATTATGCTGGGGGCATCCATCATTGAGCAGTTTTAGCAATGTTCATGCTCGTTAAAAAATAAACGCAAGAATTGAGCAGTTTTAGCAATGTTCATGCTCGTTAAAAATAAACGCAAGAATTGAGCAGTTTTAGAAGAGTTCATGCTCGTTAAAAAATAAACATAAATTGTGAGCAATCTTTCCCTAGCAGTTCAAGCTCACTCAAAAAAAATGAACCGGTAAATAACCATTGAGAAAAGTAACCTTTGAAAGCCATGTTAAAAGCCCTTGGTCGTGTTTATATGCCATCACCTCCATCCGTTCATTTTGGCCAATCGTTCATCTCCATATGTGCATTTACCCATTTTGAGGAACAGCTGCGAAGAGTGATTTCACTTAGCCATCCTTGTGACACTGCCGTGATTGGAAAATTCCAACCTGTACCTGGAATCTGCTGCTATCCCTATTTATCACTCGTTCCTCAAAAGACGAGTCTTCTTTGAGCTCTTTTCACTGACTCGTAAAATATGAAAAGTTTGCCGAGTTTTGGCCTTCCAGCTCGTTAAAAGGACCGGAAGAGCTATCCCTCCTCTAGATTTTAATCTTTTTGGACCTGAGGGATTATTGCACAAAAAGATCGAGCGCTTGTTTTGTTCGGCTCGTTAAAGAAATCGAAAATTCATCCCTTCTGTATGGTTTTATACTTTTTCGGACTTAAGGGATTAGAAGACGAAAAAGGAATTTTGGAGTTAACTTTCCGTACCTTTTCAGACTCTCTAAAAATGAAAAGGACCGAGTTTTCCTTGTCGTTAGACTCGTTAAAATGATTAAATAGCGACAAACTTGTCTTTAGACGAGAACGAGTTTCCCTATCGCTAGGCTCGTTAAAACATAGCGATGGGCTTGCCCGAAGGGCAGGTTATAGAACAAGCATATGTTATCCTCCTCAAGCTTGACAAAAATAAAGAGGTACTGGTCAGCAATGACTGGGGAAAAATTGGGAGAACCTCACAGCATTAATGCTAGCAAGTCTCTCTTGAACATGACACTTTGTCCTCCGTATCACGTCGGGTTGGGTTGTTTCATTCACCGGTCTCATAACCATGGTCCTCGCCACACCATCCACAATTGGGGTAATGCTACCAATCCATCACATCAGTGTCGTTATATGTTCAAGAGATGTGGTTCTGCAAAGAGTCAACCGTGTCCCATCCACTGCCATACATTATCCTTCATCCACTTCATGACCGCCACCCTGAATCATACATCACAGTTTGTTTTCACCTCATCACAATCACTAGCTCCGTTCCGTGTCACTGATGTGGGATTCATTAAGGCCCTCCTTTGACGGATCGCTCCTTGTCGACATCAGCTCATTATCCAAGGATTTGATCTAGGAACACCCCCTTCAGTACTTTGAAGCTTGCATGCCTCAATGGCAAGTTTCTCACTTCCGGCGACAGGTATACATCAATGACCTTCGACTAGAAGATTTTGCATGGTGGTCGACGCCAAGTCCTTTATTCCCGCCATGTGAATTGTACTGCCGTACCTTGAGGGTCATCATCCTTATCGGTGATTCCTCTCGCGCTTGTTAACGGTTTACATCATTGACCGGTAATCAAGCGATGTCTTTCCATGTTCGACTTCAAGAAATTCTCACATGGATCGACTTGTACATCGAGTGAAGATCGGAAGAGATTGAAGACCCCGGATCTAGTTTCATCCATCCGGGCTGCGATATATATTCAGGACATAAAGACATTTGATATGTACATCATTACAGCAAATGATCATCCTTCTCAAAGGATGATAATTTCAGCAGAGAATTATCAGTCTACAATCAGACGATCGTCTGTTCTATGTACCAAAATGTATTTATAAAGCTGAGCATGGGAATGCCCGCCTCAGCTAGATCATGAAAATGTATGAAAAATAATGTATTGTATTGTATCTTATTACAGGACACTTCTCAGCAGATTGAATGAACTTCGGATCCTCTCAATAAAGCATTTCACCCGATAAACGACCTCATACTTTAGGGGGCATCTGTTATAGACAATTTTGTGCCTTACAGCAACAAGCATGAATTGTCAATAATCCAAGGGATCCAAAGTTCCCTAAACATGATGTTCCTACCCCTAGAGGAACAAGGTCAGCAAACCAACAGCTCTCAGATTAGTTCTCCACCTGAAAACACTCAAAAACAAGCAATCCTGAAATCAAAGCAGGTGCTCCACTAGGTTTCTGCGCTGAAACTCAGTTGCTCCATGGTGTACCTGCGTTGCAAAGCAAGTGGGACAAAGGCCACCTGCGCTGAGCGAGATGGGACAAGTGGCACAATGAGTCATTGCTTTGGAATCTTCCAAAAATGACACTTGGATCAGGGATTTCGCCTTGTGATGAGTCAGAGGCTCTGTTTCTCCAAGTGGAAGCAAAGTTCACCAAGTGGACTCAAGAACTGAAGATCAACTAAAGATTAACTGAAGAGAGAGAGGACACAAGGCAGCTACACATCAGTTGCAAGCTGACTCATCCTTTCTCAATTCATCTATATATTGAGCTCTCTCCTATGAGCTCAGGAGGCTGGAATTTGATGCAAAGTAATGATATGCTGTTGGTTTCACTATAGAGCTATTGGGTGATTGTTTGAGAGAGGTGAAGAGGAGAAATTCTTTCTGCTGGGAGGTGTTGCTGGATTGGAGCCTTCAATGGTTGTAATACTCTCAGAACCTTTACTTCTTCATTAATAAAAGCTATTGAGGTTCTTCTATGTGCTCTTGTTTCAATAATATATTGTGATAATTGCATGTTTGGTTTACACTAATCCTTGAACCAGTTATGATTGCATGCTTCTTGTAGTTTCCTTCTTTGTTATTTTGCAGGATCTCATTGTAGCTGGGCCAGCAAAAGAGCAAGGAGCTGGGAGCAAGCAGCCAAAGAGAAGAGTTTGGATTCGACATTAAGCGCAAGGCAACGGTTAGTGCATTTCTCCATTCTCTTTTGCTTTCATAAAGAAGTAAACCTTAAGTAGTTTGTTTTACAGTTGTTGCTAAGGTACTATCACCCTTAGAGTGGGATAGGGTCATCCGAGTCGGATACTTTTCCCTACAACAATGTGGCATGGAAGGGGAAGTTGACATGGTTTGGAGCCATGTAACTATGGAGTGCAAGTTTGTTAAGAATTTATGGGAGATTACAGAGTAATGGAACATATAAAGTATTGTAGAAATACAAACACATAAAAAAAGAGAGACACAAATATAAGTGGTTCACCTAGTTTGGGCTACGCCCATGAAGAAAAAACCAGTCCTTCCTTTTATATTATCTAGAAAAATGAAGAGACACCACCTGAAATAGATTCTTTTTAATTTACTCTTCACTCTCACACAGTCTCATCTCTCTTTCTCACTCATAATACACATACACAGTCGCAATATAATTCCCTCATATATAGCGAGGGATTTCCTTGTAGGGAAAAAAAACTTAAATTAAACATAACTTATACCAGTCATGCCATCAACAGAGAAGTCCATTGTGCATCGATGGCATCATTGCGCTGTTGTAGTCCCTCTATGTGCGTTTGAACAAGCGGCCGGAGATCCCAAAGTATCTGCTTTGTTTTGGCCAACTCGTCCTCAATTTGCTGAATGTCGTCCTCTGGAGTGTTTATTTCATCTTGAATTGTCTTGTATTAGTCCTTGTCTTTGGTGTTCCTGGCATCATTGGGTAGATGGTTGAACTTGTTGCAGAGGGGTATACCGGTTGGTTCTTCTTCGCAAGGTAGCTCGACTAGTCATGAACATGTTGTAGGAGAGTGTGGGCATCTTCTGCAACATTGACAATGGAGTCTTTTAGGGGCGTCAGCCATTTTCTGTTCTATTTCAATTGCATATGTCATGGCAGGGTCCGACAATGCACTTATTGTGGCAAAGATGGTCTGCTTGAGCTTATAGTTGGAAAAAATTAAATCATGACACACTTCCTGGATATGGTTGCAGTATTCGACTAATGTGAAAGCTGAGAAGTCTTATGGGGGATTGGGCACGACATCATAAACTGAAGGCCACAATACCTGGAATTTTTTAGTGATCTTCTCTAGATTCTCTTGAAGTTGTTTCTTTTATTGGCGTCGCTAATCACATTCTTTTTTGAGTGTAGCAATTTGTTTTTGTTTCTATTCATGCTCGACAGTTAAATCACTGTGCAATGCCTCTGCTTAGTTTATGGCTAGTTGAATAAAATTAAATAATTGGGTTGTGGACAAATCCTGGAGATAAGCTTGGATCATGGTAGAGTGTTTTAGAAATTGACTCTGCAAGGGTTTCCCACTGGTGATGAAATTTTCTGAATGTACGTGGGGTGAGGTAACCTACTATGAAGGTTCGGTCGATGGTGGAGTGGTGTGGATGGAAATGGAGAGAGTTGTAATTGAAGGAAAAGGATGAATTTGTAATGAAACTGGATGGATAATGGTGGTGAATGGATGGGTAATGATTGGTCTAGTGGCCATTAGTGGACTCGACTCCAATAATAAAGACAACATGGAAGTGGGGGAAATTTTTTTGCTAGAGACTGTTGTGATGGAATGGACAACAAAGTCAACCTCCATGTCCATCTCCATTCCCAACAGTGTTCCAAAGGGTATAGTGTTTGAAATGGTGGTAGATGTAGAAGTTGTGTGTGGTGATGGGTTGCATGAACTAGCTGACACAACTAAGGTGGAGGGTGGAATTTATTTAACATGGGTGATGCAATATGGGATTATGGTTCCTCAAGTGTGAGATATACAATGTGATTAGCAGGGGTTGTTTGCTTCTTTTTGGGCCCAATGTGAGGTTTTGTAGCTTTTGAATCATGGGGTTTTTGGATGGTAGGCTGGGATTGGGAATGGGGTCTTATCACTGGAAGTGTAGAAACTAAAGTAGTAGTAATTTGTGGATCCTGTTGTCTTGAACCATGAAATTTAGAAAAGGTGGGAAACAAACCTGTTGAGACTCCAATGTTGGTGATGGTTTCCTTAAGGGAGCTCATTTGTTTCTGAAGCATTTTAATGTCTGGTTATAGCTCCTCCTCAGCTAACCGCTTCCTCAAGTCTGCAGACGTTTCTCCAGGTAGTGGTTGGGGCACCATCCCTTCAAATAAATAGATTTTCTTTCCTTCTCTAATCTCCCTCCCAATGTCTAACCATGAACCGACCTATGTATGGAATGCTTCGACAGTCATCATAAACTTTTGGGGTCTCATATGGAATGTGTGGAGGTGGACATAGTGCAGCCTTATCCAAGTGTTGGCATGACTAATACCAAACAAAATGTCTGTCGCGTACTCATTAAGTGATAACTTCGAAACCCTTTCCATAGCCACACGACTCCCATAATTTTCTTGTACCAGCCGATGAAGGGAGCCAACTCCCGTGGCTAGTCTTCCACGATAGGAGCCAACTCCCAACCCTCTGGTGGGCACCATTTCCACATAGCCAGAGCAACAACAAGGTATCTATAAATGAAATGATTCACTCACTTGTAGATATCCTCATAGGCTTCAAACAGTTCTTGGAGTAGGAAGGCGCATCAGTTCATCTGTGCGCCTTATACACAGTGCTCCACAATCGAAATTGTATCGATCGTGCACTCATTCCTGGAAAAATGATACATTATATTCCTTGCAATGATGTAGCATGTGAAATTGATATTCGAGGTGTTAATCATATCTATGTGTGCTCCCTTCCCTCCTCTCTATGTATCATACCTATGGTAATAATTATCATTTCCTGTCTTCTTCACTCATTGGCAGTTTTTTGGAATGCAGTTGATACAGTGTTTCTAGCTGCTAATAAACCTGTGAGCCTCTGAATGTCCACTGCATGAATTAGATATTCCTTATCATGCCAAAGCGATCCTCCATGCATTCTAAAATCATTTTTACATTGTTTTGATATGCTTCCATCATCCTTCGTTACTGGTTCAGTGTATAATTCATGTTTCTTGGCTGAAAACTGCAAAGAGTCTGAGATAGCATTGTCAACCAACACTACTTTATCATACTTCCTGTAAACTAACTCTGTATTTACAATTCTCTCATCCAATTCAAGCTCTAGAATAGATATAATAGTCTTTGTCATCTTGGAGTGAAAACTGGTAGACACAAAATACAGGGGGCTTGGATCTGAGCTTGGAACAACAAAACTTAGGAACAAAATGTAGACTAAGTGACTCTACCACCTTAGCTTCGGACTATGAGGAATTCGAAATTTCCATGCAAATTAAGTAGAAAATCTCAACACGATGTTTCCGATGATACCTCCTAACTGATTACTACAACAACTTTCCCTATGCCTATTCAATTGTGTTAATTTTATTGTCGACTAAGCCGGACTTGACTCAAATGATGCAAAACTAAAAAAGGAAAAATGGAGTTGATGGGTAATTATGTTATCATGATGGAAGATGCTTAGGAATTTATTATGGATATAATGGGAAGGATTTAATGGAAATATAGGCTGAAAATAGAAATTATTGTCTAATTATTACAAAAATGACACCTAACACGTGTGACTCACCTCGACCACAAGCAGTTGCGTGGTGTGATAGAACATCCATAACTGGGAGAGACCTGGTGGACGATTTATTTTAAACTAATTGAAATGTAAAGAACTAACGAACCAAAGGAACTGACACAACTAGTGACTAAACAAACAAAATTGACTCTTACCTACTCCTACCTATGGTCTCCTTTCAAAGATCCAATCAATTTTGAGTAACATTGTTTGATTTTTGGAAGGGTTTCAGGCATGCATTGTTCACCCATCCAGGTAGAAATACCCTATCCAGTTGCACTAGCTTAACGAATCCTAACTCTTTTAGTTTCGCAATAGCAAAAGGACCCAACCAATGCATCTGTAGCTTCCCTGGAAACTTCAAGAATTTTCTATCATATAGAAAAAAATGTCCTGCTACCGTAAATGATTTCCTCAATGTGTCTGTCATGCCATGCCTTTTTCCTTTACATTTTGACCATTTGATGGAAATCTGCCGTGAACCTAGCCTCATCCAATTCTGAAAGTTCATCTAGCCTTTTATGAATTGATTCTTCCATTTTCATATGAGTTTCCTAAGCTATGAAAAGGTTGGGAATACAAAATTCAGCTGGTACCACAGCGTCCCATACATATACAAGCTGGAAAGGTGCATGCTTGCGTAAATGCTTAACAGTTGTGTGGTATGCCCATAGAGTCGCAGACACTCTCTCATCCCAATCATCCTCGTTGGCTAAGCATATCTTGGTCAAACCCTTTTCCAACATCTTATTGAATGCTTCTACTATACCATTTTCTTGAGGGTGATACGGGCTACTCCTATGGTGCTATATCATGAAGTTCTGAAGTAAGGAGGCAAATGTTTCATTCATGAAGTGGGTCCCATTATCACTAGTGAGACTCCTAGGGCACCCAAATCTAGATATAATGTTCTCAAATATGACTCTAGCAGCGGTAGCTATAGTACAGTCCTTAACCGGTGTTGCCTCTGCCCATATGTTAAGGTACACTGTTGCAATGATGATATATCTGACATGGGAGTGACGTGCTGACAGATTGATAGGTCCTATAAAATTTACCACCAATTTATCAAAGATATGAATTGCACATATGGGTTGCAATGGTAGTTCATCGTGGTGTGATGGTCTCCCAACCCTTTGGAAAACATCACAACCTATGGCATATTCCTTTGCATATTTGCAAACCATTGGCCACCATAGTCTTTCCTGCAATACTTTCCTTCCAGTAGCCTTTCCTCTAACATGTCCACCGACAACTCCTGAATGAAACTGCCATAATACATCATGTCTCTTGTGATTGAGGAAACATCTACGCAACACCTGATCAAGAGCCAATTTTTACATTTTTTCCTGCAATCAATTGATAATCTGCAGCTCAGACGACCACATGTCTATGTTGTGTTGTTGTGTATCTTTCTGGGCATTTACCTGTAGCTAAAAAGGTTGCGCTATCACCCAAGTAATTTGGTACCACTTCAATTCGAAATAGATCGGCGTGTGTTAGATGATCATCAAGGGATCCACCACTTTCTCTTGATTCCAGCCGTGAGAGGTGATCAGGTCCCACATTTAATTGGCCAGGACTAACAATTACTTCAAATGTGAATTCCTAGAATAAAAAATCCATCTGCAAATTCTTCATTTAAGTACAGACATATTCATTAAATACTTCAAAGCAGAATGGTCAGTGAAAAACTTGAATGGGCCTCCCAGCAAGTAATGTCGGAACTTTTGGAGCGAATATACCATTGCAAGTGCCTCCCGCTCAGTTTTGGTATAGTTATTTTCTACTGTAGACAACATTCAACTAGAAAAATAAATTGGGTGATCGAGGTTTCCTTCCCTCGGCTGAGCCAAAACAACACCCAAAGAAATTCTTGAGGCATCAATGTGGACATGGAATTAATTTTTCGTGTCTGGGTAAACTAGGATTGACACACTTTCTATTTTTTCTTTCAGTATATTGAGTGCAACATCATATTCTTTTGACCACATGAATCGTTCATCCTTCCTTAACAACTTCTCCATATGTGCAGTAATCAAGGCATACTTGCGGATAAACCTCTTGTAGTACGTTGTATGGCCCAAGGTGGATCTGAACTATTTTACACTTTTGGGTGGGTCCATATTTACGATTTCCACAACCTTGGTAGGGTCTACACACTCCTTCGTTACACACCATGTGGCCCAAGAGCGTGCAAAAGGGGACTACAAATATACACTTATCAAAATTAAATGAGATCTGCAAGTGTCTACATTGGTCAAACATGATTCTAAGAAGGCTAGAGTTTTTCTTCAACAAACTATAGACTGTCTAGTCATCCATATAAACTTATAGGAACCTATGGATATAATATCTAAAGACGTGAATCACAATCCTTGAGAACATCGCAAGTGCATTCTTGAGTTTGAATGGCATAACATGATATGCATAGGATCCCCATTTCATGGTAAATTTAGTTTTCTTCTTGTCCTCCTCTGCGACCCTAACTTGGTGATAACCAAAAAAACTATCTGTAAAATAATCGACTTTATTCCCTGCCACATTGCCTAAAACTTCATTTTTGTAAATAATACTAGGGGGGGGGGGGGGGGTGAATCAGTATTATCAGGTCAATTAATTTTCATTTCACAATCAGATTTGTATACGCTACTTTAGTTAGTAAATACCGCGTATGTACGCAACTTCAGTTAAGGAAACGAGCGTATATGAGCAGACTTGTAATTTAAATTATTCTTCAGATGTTGATCATTAATCTATGCATCAAACCATATGAACAATAACCAAGAATAGTAAAATAGAACAGGCAATCACACATAAGAACACAAGATATAAGGTGGAAACTCAATGTGGGTGAAAACCGCCTACTGCAATTCATCTCTATCTTCTTTCAATTAGAAATTTCTTTTTACAATGTTCTGTACTGGTGTAGTCTTATACCAGTACGCAGGTTGCTACCTACAGAAGGCTACAACCTTCTCTTGTTCTCCAGCTTCTCCTGGAAGGGAGCTACAACCCCCTTAGCTCTTGTACTAGCTGAGGTACTAGTACGTAGGTGCTGACCTACAGAAGGCTACAACCTTCTCTTTTCTTCCAGGGACCTCATTTCATAAATTTTCAGACTGGATCCATGAATATCAAACATCAAGTATATCTGCATTAACCAACCTCCTTTGAACAAACAAATACTGAATCAACCAACAACTTCTCAGAATGTTGTAACCAGAAAATAGTCCCAGTAACCAAACACCAATCCTGAACCCAGAATACTGTAGCAATAAACAGAAGCAGCTAAAACATATTTCATGAGATATACGCTACTTCAATATATGGAACCTACGTGCATACGCTTCTGTATCAAGGCCATCCAGCATATACGCTGTTTTAAGTTAGAGAACCAGCGTGTATACACGCCTCTGCTGCGCTGAACCTGCGTACTGATCTATAAAAGATAATTTATCTTTTTACTTATTCAGACATTAGTTGTACCCAGATTATCATGTTTATAGATCACGTTAAGTGCCAAATATAACAGATCAAAGATTTCACAAAGATACTTCTCTTCAAACCGCCTTAAGAACTTATCCTTCTCCTTGCGCTCAGGTTCCTCCTTGATCTAGTTCTGCACCATAACCCAATGACCGTAATCTTGATCTTGATCTTCATAAGATATTCAATACTTCAGTTGCCCCATGACAAATGATCTCCTTCCCTTTTTATAGACTTAGGCCTTACTCACACCATGGTTCAAAACCATAGAGATCCAATACTAGGGACTCAATGCAAGGGTTCAACACTTTGGATGCAATACCAAGGACAAAAACCATAAGTTCAAAAATGAGGGACTAAATACCATGGACCACCCATAAGTTTTCCCACATGTACGCACTTTTCTTTGTATGGAAGTGCGTGCATACGTATACGCACCTTTTGATCGGTACACCCCCATGTATATGCGATTTTGATAAGATGAACTCGAATATACCTCATTTTCTTTCATTCTGAGAGCCTGAACTGTGATCTGCCCTTTGAGTGAGTTGCCATCAAGGACAACACTTGTGCTATAGTGCCAAAACCTGTGCCATAATGCCAACAATCTCCCCCTTTGGACTTGATGGCAACCCCAAGTCACTCAAAAACATTCTCCCCCTTTGACATCAAGGTAAAGGGTTATGCTCCCCCTGAATACATGTTGAATTCGCTGCTCTGTTGTGTTGTCCAAGCTGCCCCTGACTGTAGGCGCGGTCTGCAAGAAGATGTTCTACAAAAGAAACATGAATTTATACATTATAAATGACCTTCCTATCACCAAAGACTCATACATACATCCATCTCCCAACCAAGTGGGATCATACCAATATTGACTCATCTACCCAACCAAGTGGGAATACACTAGAAGTTTACACATCACATCATACATCCCAGGCATAGTGGGAAAACCAAAATAGGCCGTTACATGACCTTGATAATAAAAGATATACATAATATAGAGACAAGACTATGAAAGTCATCAATAACTACTATCAGCAGCATCTGTCAATCATCATTCAGATCAGCAACCATGTTCTCACTCTGCACCTGATCCTCCTGAAACCAAAACAACTGTGTACTTGAACCAAGCTCTTCTTGGATAATTCCAACAATGCATTATTAGAAGAATATATATGCTCTCCCTGAACCTGTGCCAGATGGTCTCTGTCAGACCTTTATCAGACTCCTTTCATCCTGAAGATAGCCCACTGTTTTTCTTTAAACCAACATATACGCGACTGTATCTTCATAAACCGACGTATCTATGCGGATCCTCCTCATGAAACTCATGTACAACCACTTTTCTCTGAAACAGACAAGATTCAGTAGAAAGATGATGCATCAACTACCCCCAGCTTCTGTCTGAGGTATTCAAATGTCTCCCTGGGCAGTGGTTTGGTGAGTATGTCAACAACTTGTTCCTTAGAGGGAACATACTCCAATCTAACCTTTTGTTCAAGCACTTGTTCCCGAAGAAAATGATACTTGATAGGTATGTTCTTGGTCTTTGAATGCATGACAGGATTATTTTAAATACTGATTGCACTTGTATTATCACAAAAAATGGAGATAGGTGGAGTACAAGTGATTTGAAGGTCTTGCAATGTTTGCATCATCCAAAGGAGTTGTGTGTAGCAAGATGCAACAACTACATATTCTGCTTCAGCTATAGATAATGCAATTGAACTCTGTTTCTTGCTTAACCAAGATACCAATCTAGGACCCATGAAGAATGCACCATGACTAGTGCTTTTTCTGTCATCCACGCTTCCTGCCCAATCTGCATCTGTATATGCATGAAGTGTGAGATTTGTATCTCTAGGATACCATAAGCCATAGTTTTGATTTCCTTGAAGATACTTGAAAATTCTCTTAACTCCTTGAAAATGAGTTTCCTTTGGATTTGCCTGAAACCTTCCAACTATTCCCACTGCATGCATAATGTCTAGTCGGGTACCTGTTAGATAGAGCAGACTACCAATCATGGATCTATAGGTTGGTTGATGTACTGCTGCTAATTCATCATTTGTGCTGAGGCTGCATACTGTTACCATAGGGGTGCACACTAGTTTCGAATCCTCCATCCCATATTTCTGCAAGATCTGCTTGAGATACTTGGTTTGTGATAGAAAAATACCCTCTTTGTTTTGTTGGACTTGTAAACCAAGAAAATATGTGAGTTCACCAAGCATGGACATTTCAAACTCTTTCTGCATCACCAAGGCAAAATTTTGACTCATGTCTTCTTCATTGCTACCAAATATGATATCATCAACATACACAACAAGTATTAGCAGCTTATCATTGTCAATTTTTATATATAGATTGATGTTTGTTGATCCTTTTATAAAACCTTTTTGATGGAGGTACTTATCCAAGCGATAATACCAAGCCCTTGGAGCCTGTTTAAGGCCATAGAGAGCCTTTTTGAGTCTGCATACAAGCTTTGGATCATTTCCAAGGATAAACCCATCTGGTTGCTCAATATACACTTCTTCATCCAAGTCTCCATTTAGAAAAGCAGACTTCACGTCCATTTGAAATACTTTGATCTTTTGAAAGCTAGAAAGAGCAAGGAACATCCTTATGGCCTCAAGTCTAGCAACTGGTGCAAAATTTTCTTCAAAGTCTATGCCTTCCTGTTGAGCATACCCTTTACAAACAAGTCTGGCCTTGTTCCTAATCACATCTCCATTTTCATTTAGCTTATTTTTGAATATCCATTTTGTTCCTATGACATTCTTATCTTTTGGTCTAGGAACCAACTCCCAAGTGTTATTCTTTTCAATCTTCTCAAGTTCTTCCTCCATGGCCTTTACCCAGCATTCATCTTTGCATGCCTCTCTTACATTTTGTGGTTCAGTGGAGGAGAGTAAGGCTAGATAACTTGAAGCTTTTGAAATGGTTCTTCTTGTTTGTACACCTGCCTCCTTTTGCCCCAAAATTTGAGTTTCTAGATGATTCTTCTGAACGTACCTGGATGGAGTCTTTTCTTCTATCCTTATCTGTTCTTCTAGTGCCTCATGGGTTTCTTCTTCATCATGAGTCTGATTTTTTGTAGAAGGATAGTCCTCATCATCTTCGAACTCTTCAGATTTTACTTGCCTTGGAATGTTTCCTTCTTCATCAACCACTACATCAATACTTTCAACAATTTTTCCAAGTCTTTTATTGTAACACTTATATGCTTTGTTGTGGGGAGAGTAACCAAGGAGAATGCCTTCATCTGCTCTAGGTTCAAACTTGCCAAGGTTTTCATCAGTCTTTTTGATGTAGCATTTTCTCCCAAAAATTTTGAAGTATTTTACCGTGGGAGTCTTACCATACCAAAGTTTGTGAGGATTTTGAGTGCTATTTGCTCGGATGTTTGCCTTGTTGAGAATAGTAACTGCAGCAAATGCGGCTTCACCCCAGAAGGTTGCGGGAGTTCCAGACTCATCAAGCATAGCACGAGCCATTTGTTGAACCGTTCTGTTTATCCTTTCCACTACTCCATTTTTCTGAGGAGTCCTTGCAGTAGAGAATTCCCTTCTTATTCCACATTCTTCACAAAAATCGAAAAATTCATTCGAGGTAAATTCCCCACCTCTATCAAACCTGAGGCATTTGATTCTGTGATCTAATTCGTTTTCAACTAAGGCTTTGAATGCTTTGAATTTTTCGAAAGCTTCGTCTTTATGCTTCATAAGTCCTAACCAACACATCCTGGAAAAGTCGTCAATGAACAATATAAAGTATTCTTCTCCTCGAGGTGACCTTTTCCTAGATGGCCCACATACATCAGTGTGGACAAGGTCAAGTGGCCTACTAGCTGATCCTTCCTTCTCTGGGAAATTAGTTTTGGTTTGCTTACCAAACTGACATGATTTATATATTGCATTGTCTAGAATTCTAATGTTAGGGAGATCACAAACCACCTGATATTTACGTGCTTTCCTTATCTAAGAGAAGCTTAGATGCCCCAATCTTCTATGCCATAGCCAGTGTTCATCATTATTGCTAAGATAGCATTGTTGTTGTCCTCCCTTGAGTATGTATAAATTATTTGGAGTTCTTATGCCCTTGATCACTATTTCTCCTATATCAAGCTCACGAACAATACATCCATTTGATCGAAATATTACCTCATTTCCTTGATCACACATTTGACTGACACTTAATAGATTATGCTTTAAGCCATCAACATACATAACATTCCCAGCTTTGACCTTTTCTTTCAAAAGAACTGAACCTTTACCTTTTATTAATGCAGGGGCGTCATTTCGAAATGAGACCTTCTTTTCCTTTTCTAAGGCGCTATATGATTGAAGTTTTTCTTTATCACCTGTCATATGTTTCGAGCACCCACTGTTGATGTACCACTGATTTTCCTGTCCTTCCCCATATAAGGCTATACCACATCTTTCTAGTTGTGGTTCTTTCTTCCTCCATGTTTTTGGGCTCAATGAAGCTTGCTCCTTTTGAGGTGTCTTCCGAAACCTACTCCTGCATTTAGAATCTTCATGACCAAAGTTGTTACAGATAGACCATTATATTTCATTTTCAAGAGCAGAAAAGTTATTGTAGTTTCTTTTCATGATTCCAGTCACACTCCTTCGATTTTGTGCTTCTCTGGTCATGATGGTCTTGTAGACAACGTATTGAGTTTCTTTATATCCAAAGTTATGACAAGAGAAACATTGGCCATTGAAGAAATTCTTGCGATCATCAAACCTTCCATTGTAATAGCCATTCATTCTTGAGGTAAATTAAGAATGATTTACCTGTAGCTTTTGTTCATCCTTGAAGTAGATTTCCCTCGATTTACTTGGTGTTTTCTGTTCATTCTTGAAGTAAATTGTCCCTAATTTACCTGGTGATCTCCATTGGGCCTTTGTTGTTGATTGTCAACCTGTTCACTTCTCCTTGCAGCCTCAAGATAACTTTTGGAGGTAGATGGATTCTGTGCTTGAGATGTTTCTTTAGTATACCCAAGACCTGTCTTGATTAGAGGAGAACGCTGCACTTTGATAATCTCATCTAAAGTTTTAGATCCTTTAGCAAATATAAGATTAAGAGCTTTCGTTTTCTCAATGTCCTTTCTAAGTCCCACAATTTCACATTCTAACTTTTCATTGTGTTTCTCCATTTCAGCAAGTTGGGATGTCAGAGTATCTATAATCATATTTTTCTCTTCTAAGCAAATTTTGAGTTTAGAAATTTCTTCATAAAGACTTTCTTCATCTATAGCATCCAAGAAATCATCATCTTCAAAAGCCATCAAAAGTCTATAATCATTACCTTGTTCATCTTCATCGCTATTTGAAAGTCCATCATTGTCTTCATGTGTGTAATAGCTCTTCTTACTTACATTATGTTTTATGTTCCATCTAGCTGGTTCCTTACCTTTGTCAATCTTATCTTTATGAGGACACTTAGCAGCATAGTGACCGACTCTTCCACAAACAAAACATTTGAAAGGTAGCTTACCTCTGAATCTTCCAGAACCCCGTTGAAGGTTCTTGACAAAATTTGATTCTTCCTCTTCTTCCGACATATGTCCTGAGTCATTGTAATCTCCTTTTCCTAAGGCTTTGAATGCGGCTTCTCTCTTGTCTGATGGTCCCCCTTTTCTCATTTCGTAAGCGGTTAGGATTCCGTGCAGCTGTGACATGGTAAGGCTCTGTAGATTCTGTTTTTCTTCTATGGCGGAAACTTTTGATTCAAACTTAGAAGACAAAGATCTTAGAAGATTTTCAACCAAAACAAATTCTTTTATTTCTTCACCCAAATTTTTCATACAATTAACAATCTCATCTATACGTAGGAAATAGTTAGCCACACTTTCATCATTGTACATTCTGAGATTTTCATATTGAATTTTGAGAGTTTGTAGTTTTGCTCGTTTTACCTGTTCATCTCCTTCATAGCTCATAACGATCTTGTCCCATATTTCTTTTGCAGTTTTGAGCTGCATAACCTTGACGAATTCTGATTGAGATAGGCTCCCTAATAGAGTATTGACAGCCTTTGCATTTGTTTCATACTGCTTCTTACCAGCCGTATCTATAGGAATTGTTGATGGAAAAGTGTATCCTGTTTCCACAATATCCCAAAATTCTGTACCAAGAGAATGAAGATAGGCAGTGATTCTTACCTTCCAATAGATGAAGTTGCTTCCATCAAAAATCGGTGGCCTAATTGATGCTTCTCCTTCATAGTTTCTCATGATGATAGATCTTCCTTCAAGCGATCAAGCTTCTTCTGAAGGACCTGGCTCTAATACCAATTGTTTGAAATAATACTGAGAGGGGGGGGGGGTAAGTCAGTATTATCAGGTCAATTATTTTTCATTTCACAATTATATTTGTATACGCTACTTCAGTTAGTAAATATCGCGTATGTACGCAACTTCAGTTAAGGAAACAAGCGTATATGAGCTGACTTGTAATTTAAATTATTCTTCAGATGTTGATCATTAATCTATGCATCAAACCATATGAACAGTAACCAGGAACAGTAAAACAGAATAGAAAACCACACATAAGAACACAAGATATAAGGTGGAAACCCAATGTGGGTGAAAACCACCTGCTGCAACTCGTCTCTATCTTCTTTCAATTATAAACTTATTTTTACAATGTTTCTATATTGGTGCAGTCTTATACTAGTACGCAGGTTGCTACCTGCAGAAGGCTACAACCTTCTCTCATTCTCCAGCTTCTCTTGGAAGGGAGCTACAACCCCCTTAGCTCTTGTACTAGCTGAGGTACTAGTACGTCGGTGCTGACCTACAGAAGGCTACAACCTTCTCTTTTCTTCCAGGGACCTCGTTTCATAAATTTTCAGACTGGATCCATGAATATCAATCAAACATC
The DNA here is from genome assembly GCA_031772625.1 of Pinus tabuliformis. Classification (NCBI taxonomy): domain Eukaryota; kingdom Viridiplantae; phylum Streptophyta; class Pinopsida; order Pinales; family Pinaceae; genus Pinus; species Pinus tabuliformis. The sequence continues at coordinate 1,049,949,780 of CM062817.1, read as the reverse complement.
AAGTATATCTGCATTAACCAACCTCCTTTGAATAAACAAGTACTGAATCAACCAATAATTTCTCAGAATGTTGTAACTAGAAAACAGTCCCAGTAACCAAACACCAATCCTGAACCCAGAATACTGCAGCAATAAACAGAAGCAGCTAAAACATATTTCATGAGATATACGCTACTTCAATATATGGAACCTGCATGCATACGCTTCTGTATCAAGGCCATCCAGCGTATACGCTGTTTTAAGTTAGAGAACCAGTGTGTATACGCGCCTCTGCTGCGCTGAACCTGCGTACAGATCTATAAAAGATAATTTATCTTTTTACTTATTCAGACATTAGTTGTACCCAGATTATCATGTTTATAGATCACGTTAGGCACCAAATATAACAGATCAAAGATTTCACAAAGATACTTCTCTTCAAACCGCCTTAAGAACTTATCCTTCTCCTTGCGCTTAGGTTCCTCCTTGATCTAGTTCTACACCATAACCCAATGACAGTAATCTCGATCTTGCTCTTCATAAGATATTCAATACTTCAGTTGCCCCATGCCAAATGATCTCCTTCCCTTTTTATAGACTTAGGCCTTACTCACACCATGGTTCAAAACCATAGAGATCCAATACTAGGGACTCAATACCAGGGTTCAACACTTTGGATGCAATACTAAGGACAGAAACCATAGGTTCAAAAATGACGGACTAAATACCATGGACCACCAATAAGTTTTCCCACATGTACGCGCTTTTCTTTGTATGAAAGTGCGTGCATACGTATACGTGCCTTTTGATTGGTACACCCGCGTGTATACGCAATTTTGATAAGATGAACCTGCGTATACCTCATTTTCTTTCATTCTGAGAGCCTGAACTATGATCTTCCCTTTGAGTGAGTTGCCATCAAGGACAATACCTGTGCCATAATGCCAAAATTCATCACTAAATGGAGTATGAAAAGGATCATGAACATAGGCATTGTTCAGACTGTTATAGTCCACATAGACCCTTATCTTTGTAGTGTCCTTCTTTTCTATAATGATCATACTTACCCACTCTGCTTCATCCACTAGGAATATAATCCATGCTTCCAACATCTTATCTATTTATTTTTTCACTTTCTCCTTAACCCTCGAGGTCAGCCTATTTGGTCGATGATTTATTGGATTTTCATCTAGTTTTAACATGATTTTCATCTCCCCTAGTTCCCCCTTAATTCCCTTCATTTCTGCAAAATATGATGGGAACTAGTCTTCATATTCTCTTATGAGGTTGAAGACATCCTTTGTAGTCTTCTCATCCCAATAATCTCCAATTTAGGCTAACTTCAGTTTTTCATCAGTCTAGATGTTATGTTTCCACAACTTCAATGGGAGTAAGTGTGGAGCATTGATCACAGGTCCATCCTTGATGTCCATTTCCCCTTTAGTTTCATTGAATGAGAGATGTCGTAATTCCTCCAGATCATCGTCATCTGATTCTCTGTCCAGCTTCACACAGGCTAAAACTTCATGATATCCGGACTCATAAATATGCTCTAGAGCCTTCTGACCTATGCACCCCTCGATTAGCTAACTTGTTATAAGAAAAATGTTCTTGACAACCTACAACGCCTCAGTCAACCTTTTTTCACTATCTGAGAAAGAAAATCTAGTGACAAACTGATTAGCCAAACTATTCCAATCTCCAGACTGTCTCCTCATTTCTTTTTGTACACACCAAGATTTTGGAAAGGTTCCTAGGTTGTGTATAAAACCATGCACCCACAACTCATTTGGAATTTTTTCCATGTTCCATCTATCCTTACAATTTTTCAAATGTTGTCAAGGGTCAGATTCCCCCATGTACTTTATGAAATATTGAGGGTACTCCCCCGCTTGTCTGAATCGACTTCCATTTCTATTTTTATCTTCTCCCATTCTCAAAGGTCGTTACGATGAACTCCCTACTGCCTTTCTGATGTTTCTTGTAATGAAACATTTAATAGAGGTACTTTGTGTTCTTCAAGAACAATTGCATCAATTTTGTTAATAAAATAATTGGTTGAATCTATACCAATGAAAATAGGAAAGTCTCGTACCTCAGCACCAATCCAGTTGATCGGACAGATTATGGTGCAATGTCTAGTGTTGATTTCATATCCACCCAGCTACCAATCATCATAAGGAACTTCCGAGCCAACCTTTGAACTCTGAATGCTCTACCACCTGATGGATCCTTCAATTATTGGGTTGATGTAGTCCTCCCTTCTTCTTTCTATTGGTCTATACATTTGATCCAACAATCTTGGTTCTTATTTATCATCTGTCGGTTCTATAAATCTTGGTCCTTGATAGGGGTCTAGAGTTTGAATGACCCTAACCCCTTCTACTTCAAAAGTCATCAATTCCTTCTTCAAATCGATTATGGTGTATTTCTCAAAGGCCCAGTCTATCCCGAGCAACACCAGGTAGGGGTCCTTGTCCCCCATGATGTCTATCACTTCGAATTTTTCATGGGTCTTCACCCCCACTATATCAACTTCCATTTCTTCCAGTCATTCAATCAGGAGGATAAAATATTGATTCTCCATACGCATTTTGATTGGTGAAAATGCCAACTGAGGATTTCCGAGGGATTCCATGTTTTTCTTGGAAAAACGTTGACATCTAAGCCTAGATCCAACACGTTGTCCTTAATATGGAACCCCGAAATCTGAGCATCAATATATAAATCTCTTCATATTCTCTTCTTATTCATCCACACCCTCCTAGAGTGTCTTTCAGGTAGGCTGGTAGAGATAACTCCTCCCTCAACCGCCTCGTCTGGGATAGCCACTTTTAGACTTTTCCACAACGCCCCAACATCTAGTCGTCGTTCATGATTTGAAAAAATAATCTGAACCATTCTAAAATGGGTCGAACATCAAACCATGGTAGGTCTGGGCTCTTAGCTTTAAGAGATCTTGGTTGCTCCTTCTGTGGCGCTCCACCTCCTATCAGATTCTTGAAAACTTATGTGGCTTCCTTGTAATACTACTTCTGTTGTTCAAGGTCATATGAGCACTTTAGGGAGGCTAGTCTTATAATCATGGGTTGTCCGTGGCTCCCATGTCAGCTCCAGTATTTTTGTCTCCATGTGTGACTAAATTGATATTTGAGATGGGGGCCACCTTTCACAACCTTGGCTCCGCATTAATTAATTTTTCTCCCCTCTGGCAGTTTCGCTCTTCCCACTTTGCAATCAGTTCTTGACAATCCTCTATTTCATGCGTGTTGACCTTGTACTAAGAACACCATGGTCTTCTTGGTAGTGGGAAATCTCGTGCAAGATTCCCTTATTGATCACAATTTTAACAATGAACTGGGCCTTTGCCTCCCTTCCTCCTCTTGTTCCTCCTCCTCCTCACCCTCGAGGAGTCTCATTGATTCAGAAGGTTGATTGGTCTAACCAATTAGCTAAAGAAACTAGTGTTGTACATTGATAAATATGGTGAATTTTTGAAGCACATAATTCACAGTAAGTGTTATTTGGAACGTTGGAGTATTTTTCAATATCGGGAACAGACAAGGGGGATGCCCATATCCCCTACATACCTCACAACACTCTGGTTTCACTAAACTCTACTGATTCGGGAACACCTGAAATTGGTTGTGCCCTGCGGATAACCCTTGTGACCCTATTTGCACAACTCCTACTATAGGTGTAGACCTAGGTGTTCCTATTGGTGTAGATGTAACATTTGCACCTCGAAACATTGGGAATTTTGTAGCAACATGACCTTCCACTAAGTAGGTTGTACACCATATGTTTGGTCACACCGAGCGTGCTGGTTTCAGATCCTTCAACTTCTCTGACAAGCTCACAATTTGATGTTGTAGAAATAAAATGAATGGATCATGAGTTGTTTCTCCCCCCACCAATACTCATGTGGGTATCCTATCATAGCTTCAATATGAGTTGCTTTATCTAAAGCATCTTGAAGCATATCAATTTTTTGTTGCATCAATGGCGTACGGATGAGAGGAAGTAGTGCTTTGATAAACCAATCTTGTTAATGCTTTGGATCTATTAGGTATCTTAGTTTACCAATTACATCCTTAAATATCTGTATCAACTCCCATGCAGTCTCTCCCTCTCGTTGTTTTATTTCTCATAGTTCCGACAACCCTCGCTGAATTTCCTAGGGAAGTTTAAATTCTTGCACAAATTCTCTTTTAACATCATCCATAATTGGATTATGGTGTAACTCTAACCACTTTATGAACCATCTCAAGGCCCTTTCTTTAGGAGTGGTTTGGAATTCAATTAACTTCACATCATCTAGTGTTTGATGGGCCCTCAGATGGCTTCACATGGATACCAATTTTCTCTACATCGGCATTCCCTTTACCATAGAATTAAATATACCTAGTGAATAATCTTGCCATTTTTTACTGAGCCTGTGATAGGAGTACAAATCCCCACACAGGTTGTAATGATCCTTGTAGACTCATACCACTACTACTAGTTCCACTGCTACTAGCACTAGCTTTGTAATTAGCATGCACACTGTGAACTCTTATAGTTTTGATTAACTTAGATAGGAATTTGTCAGGATTATGATAGAGTACCAGGGGAAGGTTGGGGGAGACACTACCTGAGCTTCAGGGAGGTAGATTGTCGATTCCTTTGGACACATCATATAAGAAAATAGTATCCTTATAGCTAGTTACATGTCATCATTTAGGCTTTCCTCTGATCCTAGGTGTCCCAATCCATCCAAAATTTCCATTTCTAATGTAGGGGTTAGATCCCTATCACCTTCCGGACCCACAATTGTTGCGGTCGTGTCTGCCCTTCTCACTAGACTTTCTTCCACACTTTATTCCTCCTCCAGATCTCTTAACACCTCTCCTGCTTGGTGAAAACTCGTTTTCTGCCTTTAATCGCATGTATAGCCCTCTCCTGCCATTTATCAGCTACCACGCTCTCCTTTGCTCTCTTAGATCCCCGGCCTTTCAAAATTCATTTACGTCCATCCTTGTGACATTCACATAGTTCCTCGTTCGGTAGCATCCCTCCCTTTAGGTCCTTCCCCGAGTACTAGGTGTTTAAGTTGCAATTCTTGGGTTTTGGAACACCAACCAGCCCTCTTCCACCATTAGAACCTTAATTCACAGGGTAACCTACTTCAGTAGCTTCCCTCGCAACCCCGATCAGAACACGGCTTCAGATTTCGAAAAAGACTGATGACTTTATGTTGCAAACTCAATAATGTAGTCCTCTAACGTGGTCTGTACCTAGAAATATGTCGCTCCTTGTATCAAGGCGATGTACCTCAATAAGGTCCACTTGAGTCTAGGTGCAACGAGATGGATTTTCTCCTCTGGGATTTCCTTTCACTTGCAGTCTCTACAATCAGTGGTAAAGTTCTTTTGGAAACTTGCACTAGAAGATCTCGTATTGATCACTAGTCGGTTCCTAGTACAAGATTTATTCCTTCAAATTCCCAATACTTCGTCAGCGAAATTTAGCTTGCTGAGAAACAAATTGTTCCACTTGCTCATTCCACCTTTTTTGAAGTTCTTTCTTAGATATCCTTGATACCATATTCCAAACCCATTTTTAAAATTTCAAGGTCCCGACAATAGAACCATTTGTTGGCGCAAAAATAATAACAAGGTTGAGACCCCGGGTTTGGGCACAGGGGCCAACAAAGCTAAATTGTAGTCTAGCATAACAACGGCATTTTCACCTTACCCAGAATGGGTAAGGAGTCTCACCTAAGGTGTGCCGCGACCTTAGTTAGATGGGAGTTGGAATCTAGTATCAGGAGGAATCATATCAAAGAACCAAGAGGCAAAGAACATTGAATCATTCTACACAGATTTCTGATCGCAACAGGTCATACATACTTGTAAAAGAGATATTACTTAAATATATGCATAAATAAAAAATTTAAAGAACTAGATTAACATGCAACTAACACACGATGGTCCCAATAACAGTCTTCATCATTAATCTGAATAGCAATAGCATTCTTCATCATTAATCTTAGTAGAAATAGCATTACATTAGGTTCAAGGCCTCTTTCCAACATACAAAAACTCTAGACAGAACAATACATAAGCATATGAAACAACATATACAGAGCGACTCTCCTAGCTTTGTAACAACAATTGTTCAATGTTCTCCTTTCCGCCTTTTCACTTGTTCTTCCTTCTCTCTGCGCGCCAACCTGGACTGTCGGTTACTTCTCGAGCTCTCCACCTTCTCCCTTGCTCGGTTGTTTCCATCCCTCAACTGTCCTTGTTCTTTTCCCACTCAGTTGTGCTTGCTCCTTCCCGTCATCCCTCTGTAACTGCCAGTCTTCCATGAGTTCCTCCCTTTTCTCATCTATTACTCCCGCAACTCTCCACTGATCATTTCTGCCACTTTTTCTCAACCTTCTGACTCATTGCTAAAACTTCTTAATTCCTTTGAAAATAAAGGCCCCAACAATAAAAAAATAAATTACAAAAATACATAAAATCCCATAGGATGCCAGGTATATTAGTGATAGTCATGATATGAAGTCTTTGTCACATGTGTGGTTTGAGGTTCAAATACCCCCTAAAAAATCATATGAGCCATGCATGGGGGTGTACATGGGTTCCCCTAGAGGTATAGTGGTATTAGTTGGAAGCAACACATTTTCACGAGCCTAACCAAGTTGTTGATTCCTCTAGATACAAAAAAAACTTAAAAATTAAAGTAAAAATAAATAAATGAAAATTGAATATATATATAATCAAAAATTAAAAAAGAAAAATTTTAACCTATTTATAATTTTTTTTTGTAAGTCTAAGCGCTTCTATTAGTTCAAGAAAATATTAGATTGTTGGTTAAAACTCCACAAAATTTTTCTTGCCCCACTCCTACTAGATTTATTGGTTGGGATAAAGTTACCAAAACATAAAATAAGAGCCTGGTACATCCAAAAATATAAAGACCAATAAGAGCAGTAGATAAATAAGAACAAGAAACGATTGATTACCATCAACGACATATTAAGAACATAACATATTTAAAAAATAAATATATATATATATATATATATATATATATATATATATATATATAATATGCAAGGGGGAGGGGCAATGGGTGGTGCCACTAGCTACCTAGCTGACCTTGTGAGCAGATAGGCGATGTTAAGCATCACCCCCCTTCTCGCCCCACCCCCAACTCCCCCACCCCGCACAACACTGTGTACTAGACAAACAATGAATTTTAATTTATTTAAATAATAATAATAATAAGTTTTTTAATTAAATATTATTATTTAATTGTAATTTTTTTTAAATATTGAATTTTAATTTTTTAATTTTAATTTATTTTTAATTATATACTTTAATTTTTTACTTTTAATTTTTATCTTTAAAATTCCATTTTTATTTTATAATTTTTAAAAATATAATTATGAGTTATTTTATTTTATTTTTATAAATGTTTTATTAGTTTATATTTTCAATTTTTCAATTTGTATTTTTTGAATTTTTAAAAGATTTTGATTTTTTTTTTTAAGGTTTTTTTTTTTTTTTAAGGTTTTTATATTTTTTTTTTTCCTTAATTGATTTTCTTTCATATATATATATATATTTTTTTATATATATATATATATATATATATATATATATATATTATAAATAATAATCCATAGTTAACAATTAAATAAATTTTATATAATGGTATTTTTAGATTCACATTCGTTTTTATATTTTTTTAATTTTAATGGTATAGAGGGTTGAAAGATGTTTGAATTTTAATCATAAAATAAGGGGGTCATGTTGCATTACCACTTTTGTGTTTCAACATGTTTTTACATGTCTTTCAATCATAACATTTTGTCTTTAATGCCATGATTGAAAAATGTTTGAATTTTAGCATTGAAAAAAAAGGTGATGTTGCATCACCACTTTTTCATTTCAGAGTGGTTTTTCATGTCTTTCATAATCATAATATTGGTTTTTAATGCCATTTTTAAAAAATGTTGGAATTTTAACCCTGATCAAAAAAGAAAGAAAAAAGAAAGAGAGTAATGTTGTATCACCATTTTTCAAAATCAACATGAAATTCATGATTTGATTTGACCTCCAAAACGCAAGAACTTAATAAATTTCTCGTTAAGCTGGTAACATTGTTGTTCTAGTAAAATTCTTCATGAGCAAAGATCGTTTTTTACATCTAGAGCTTCTTCTTTAAATAGATTGGTGTCGTTGCAACTTCCTTATAACTATTTAACATGTAAGTTCAAATGATTAATTTGTGCATCTTTTTCTACCATGGAATTTGTAGAAGTTTGTTGAGCTTTCTAAATTTCCAACTTCAACGCATTGTCCAATTATTTGAGATGGTCATGGTGTTGCTTCAAAGGACGATAATATTTTTTGATATTCTAATTCAATATGTGATTGTTGCTTCTATAATTTGATTTAAATTTCATTAATATTCTACCATTGTTATTTTATACCTTTCTTCATGTTGTTTATTGACCATTCATTAAATTTCAATAATATTCTACCATTGTTATTTTATACCTTTCTTCATGTTGTTTATTGACCATTCATTAACACTTTCAAAAGCTCTAATTGAGTCACTAACTTCATGTGCAAATTCTTCCTATGTAAACTTTGAGGCATCCCAAATCATAACTTGTTGAGTAGGAGGTCCTTCTTTCTATTCATCTATTTTCCTTTTAGGCCTACCTCTAATTATGGCCTTATTCTTGATTCTAAGGAAATAAATAATTATTAGGAGGGATGTCCTCCTCTTCATTGGATTCCAAGGAGTCAACGAAATAACATTATGGGAAGTGATCCTCGAATAAGAAGAAATAAGATTCTTAGAGATAACTTGTGTGGTGATATTATTAGTTTATCGTTTAACTTGTCCAATTTGAATATCTTTCAAAACAAGAGTGTTGAACACCTGTATAGGATTTGGTTGATTACTAGCCTGAGTGTTATCTCCTTGAGGGATATTAGTTTGTGTCATATCTATTTGGCCTTGTTGAACAATAATACTAGATACATGTGCCTCAACTTGTACTCAAACAATTTCAGATCTTCTTGTTGTGTTTCCTTTTCAAATAGAACCCATTCTCACAACAAAAATTGTTCTTGAGATTGATCTATTACCATTTGTTCTGCCTATATGATAGTTATAGGCACATTCTTTGTTTGTTCTTCAACTATTTGATATTTTTTTAATTTTGTTTTTTATGTAAGCATAGTATCTTTCTTCTTTTCTTCTACTTCTATTTTCTTGAATGATGTATTGCTTGAAAATAAAGGAGTTGAGCATGAACTTCCTACTTTTTCTCAATGTGCTTGTTCATCTATATGAAATGTGCCCCTAGGGCCATCTTTCTTCTTCTTTGAAAATCATTAAAATCCATCGTGAGATTTTTAGGAACTTCTTGAATCCTCATAAGAACTTGTTATTGTTGCGACAAACACCCTCCAAAAGTTGTCTGCACTCGAATTTTGGAGCCTAATGTGGATCTTTTGATTAGTCGTTCCATCGTCACTTCTTGGTCAGTGATGCTTTTGGGCTCCCTTATTGGATTGGAAGTGTTGAAGTCACTTGCTCACATATGCTCAACCCGCAACAAGTGCATGAGAGCATTATTTTATGCAAACTTGAACAAGCATATCACAGTCTATCAAGACTATGTTTGTGCGATGTTCAACCCATGTCAACAGTTAGTGCGCACTGACATCAATAGTTTCTCAGTTCTAGCTACGTTTGTATTTCTATTTCAGTGAGCTTTTCAAATTGTCGCTTTAGCACACCTTTTTTTCGCGACTGTCGTTTTCATGTTTTCGGTTGTCGCTTTCACTTTCTTTCACTCTAATTAGTGATGTTTTAATGTTAGCTTTTCTCTGGCATGTGTTACTTTCATTGTCGTTCACATATTGCAAGTGTCATTCACATTGTTGTAATCGTCGTCTTTTCACATGTTAATTGTCACACAATGTACATAAGATTGTTTTGGTGGCTTCAAGATATTATCTTTGCGTAAATTATTTGATCTTACCATGTAGACATCTGTCACACTCATTTCCAAAGTTTCAAATATTTTTGCACAAGTGTCGTCATTGTCGTTGCAAAGTGTATCTTTATTGTCACACTTTTCGTAATTTGCTGCAAAGGTTGTCGCACTAAGAGAAGTATGTGCTCATTTATTCCATATAATATATGTTATTTCATCAAATGTCTTAGTGTGTGATCAGATTCAAGTCCTATGATTGTTCACATTAGTTTCACTAATCCCACACTTAGCAAAATTTCTGAAAATTCCTAGCAACTTAGCCTCGTCCGATCATCCTGAACTATGCATTACGCAGTCCTAGCCCTCAATATGTAACCTTGCCTCTTGAAACTGTGCAATTCATAATTCCTGACTCCTAGGACTGTGCATTGCGCAATCTCAATGCTCAAGCCTGATCCTTGGCCTCCAAAATTGCGCAACTCTGCCCTCCCACCTAGCCCCAACTACGCATTGCGCAATCTTCGAGCTCAAGATCAAACCCTAAGCTCTTGAACTGCATAACTGCATAATCATCAGGCCTTCTCTACCTCCTAGAACTATGCAGTTGGTTAAAGCAATGCAAAATCCCTCAGCCTGGCTCACTGACTCCCAAAACTGCACAATTTCTCTCTCCTGTCCAGTCAGTACTGCGCATTGCGCAGTCTCAAGGCTCAACCCTCAACCTTGAGCTCTTGAACTATGCAATTACGCAATCACTTGGGTTCCTATGTCCTCCAGAACTATGCAATAGGATAATCTAGTGCCCATCCCATTAGCTATCACACTGAGCTCCCAGATTGCGCAGTTTTCTTCTTCAGTCCAACCTGAACTGTGCATTGCGTAGTCTCAAGGCTCAAGCTTCACCCTTGAGTGCCTAATATGTGCAATTTCATAGTCACTGAGCCTCTTTCCTAGCCTGTCACCCAATTTCATCTTAGTCAGTTGATCAATATGCACCATCTTATACTAGGGGTTTATAAGACTGATGCCATCTTGTCATGAGTGAATTGCAGATGCAGGAACTCTATCATGATATGGCAAGATGATAAAGAAGGATATGGAGCAGGAGGACATGCTAGAAGACACCTAAAGAGTTGAGGAGATAAGATGATCATCAAGAAATAAGACTAAGGAACACCAGAATATAACAGAAGATGAAAGATCAAGACCACATGGAATACTTCTTATCTTCAAGTCATTAAGGGGAGGAAGAAGAAGAACAAGGAAAACCCGTAATAATATATGACAATTGGGCCCATACTCTGGATGGGGATCCTATTCCAAATGGTGTGAGGTATAATTGGGACTTCACATCGGGGAGACCTCCTTGATTGACATATTTCCAACATTGTCAACAAAATGGTTCTAGAAGGAGGGTGAGATGAAAAATAGAGCCCTTTGAGTCTGTTTTGAATCTCTTATCATAAATGGCTCAGCGTCAAATCATACTCCCAGTGTGTTTTTCTAACTTATCCCGTGGTGAAATTTCAATCCCTGATGAGTCTATTCACATGTCTCAACTCAAGTTTGATGGTGAGGTTGATACGTCCTTTGCCGAGCATGCATCTCTTTTTCTTAAATTCTATGATAATTATGAAATTGATTGTGAAGATGTGGCTTGTATTGTTTTCTTCCTCACCCTTGAAGGTCGAGATAATTGATGGTGTCACACTATACCACCTGCTTCCATTCCTTCTCTTAACCATCTTATCTAGGAGCTTCATTTAACATTTGATAGGTATGATTAACAATATGTTTATAAAAGAATCGATTAGCTTAGAATGGATCCTGATGAATCAATTGAGGATTTATCTAATCAATTCGTTCACCATTGTTATGAATTTCTTAAAGAAGATATGGATTAGGGATTTCTTGAAACAAAAGTTTGAGCATTTTTTTCATATCTCTTTGCACAGTGCATGCAAACCACCTGATGTTTCTTCATCCTCAACTCTTGTAAACCAAGAGACACCCCTAATTTTAGAGGAGGAACCTGCTATTCTTTTTGTTTCATGTCCTCCTCCTTTTTCAATTCCGATGTCGGCGGCTCTTTACAATGATCGTAAAGCTGGGAAATTTTCACATCAAATTCCTAATCCATATTCTCATCCTCCTTCTTCTTTTCATGATTCAAATCCAATAGAGGAAATCTTGGAATGGCTCATGAAGCCTACGGTGAAAATCAATTTTTCTATTCCTCAAGATGGTATTGACACTCATAACTATAGTATTGACTCTGATTTGGATTTCAATCATCCTCTATCATCTTCATGTCATGACTCTATGTACCGTGATCCACTTGATCGACCTGCTCCATCAACTAGTTTTTTGCACGCTCCTAATTTTCAAGTTATTGTTCCAAATTGCGACCAGGTTTAAGATACTTACATTACACAAGTAGAGGAGTAGGAAGGTGAATATTCTTTAAATCATTCTTCTCTTTTTCAAAATCTTCCGTGTGAATATGGTGTCTCCTCATTCTTGACTAATATTGAATCTATTAATCTCGGTAATGAATCAACTAAAATCATCTTGTGTAATTCCCTACATGATCCCATTGGGCTAATTTTGACCAGTGTTTAGTTAACCCGCAGATATTGACTTATAATATTGGTATAAACCTACACTTGTGAATCTGTAATTTTATTTTACTAATATGAATTTTATTATTTGTTATTATTCCATTCCCAAGGTGTCTTCTCAAATATACTTTTGGATAATATATAATCTTCTTCAATTTATTTCTAAATTAAATATCCATATTTATATTCCCAATGTGTCTTCTCAAATCTACCTTTGGATAAGATATGGTCTTCTCCAATTTATTTCTAAATCAAATATCTATATTTCTATTCCCAAGATGTCTTCTCAAATCTACTTTAGATAAGATATTGTAAGGAAAGTCAATGATATTAAAATAAAAGGATGAGGGGGTAGTCATGACATTAATGATAGGTAGTTGAGGTAGATGGGAAGAAGAAACATAAAAGAGAAAGAGGACGATAGGAGAGGCAGGAGATCCTTCGTCCTTGTTTTGGCCTTGGAGGATTTATAATGGGGAGGAATGTGTTGGGTGTGGAGCATGATTATTTAGAGGTCTTCGTTTCAGCCGGATGTATACCCCAGGAGTTTGTACACCCCTCCACACGGGGGGTGCGAGGGGGAATTTTACCCCCCGCGGGGCTTCGGGGGGGGGGAAATCCCCCCCAGCTGGGGGGTCCGAGGGCTAGCGGTCCCTCGACGAGGGTTTCGAGGGAATCGCCCCGGAAGCTAAAAACAGATGTAAAATTGCCTTGTAAAAGTATAGTAATTTATAGTCAATCTAGGCCATTCATTAGGCGGATGATCTAACGGTAGAACTTATGTTTAGTTTATGGTTTTTTTCCCTAGAAGGCAACCCCTCTCTTTGTATGAGGGCATTGTATTGAGGTTATGTAATAGATGTGTATTCTCTGAGCGAAAAACAGAGAGGCAAGACTGTGAAAGGAAACAGAGGATATTACAGTGGGTCTGCTATAGGTTGTGTCTCTTCATTTTGCTGGATAATAAAAAAGAAGGACTGGCTGTTTCGGGTGGATGTAGCCCAAACTGGGTGAACCACATATATCTGTGTCCCTCTGGTTTTTGTGTTTCCTGTGTTTATATTTTTGCTATATTCTATGTGTTCCAAAGCTCTGTAATTTATATTTTTCTAACAGAATGTGGAGAAGGACAAGAGGGAGAATGGGGAGAATGAGAGAACTCAAACTTGGATCTATTGGAGAGTGTTGCTTTTAACTTAGACACACTACAACTAGTTGGACTTGGGCTCGGAGGGCTAGGGAACCTATGGAGGTTCCTTGGGCTAGGAAATCATTCCTAGTTGTTTGGAAGATAAATCTAGTTGGGTAGCGCAGCAGGTGCACCCCAATAGAGTTAGGAGCATCCCAACCAAGCCTCTGAAACATCTATTCTTCCATTGTTGTTTTATTTATGTAAATTGTTGAAAGTGAATTTTCTTACTTGTTTAAAATGTTCTAAAGTAAATTTTACTGTTATGTTATTGTTAAGTAAGTATAGATTTATAAACATGTTATTTTTCTTATTATAGTTAAATTAAAGGAGGAATCTAATTTAGTTAGAAGACCTAGGTTAGGTCCTCAAATATGGTATCAGAGCTAAGTTGCATCCCTTGAGGTCTATGAGCCCTAGCATGCATATTTGTTGAAGTCTATTACATAGGTTGAATTCTTAAAACTTATTCCTATATTGATACCAAATATTTTATCACCACTATATTTATATACTAAAACAAGTGCTCATGCCTACCTACCCAAATGTTCAAAAGAATATAAAAAATTATTTTCTTTCAACATCAAGCCTCATGTTAAACTCACAATTCATTATCCAAATTAGATAAGTGCAGAGGATTTTTTCCCAGGTTAAAAAAAATAAAAAAATTCCATTATTTCTAAACCAAAACCGAAATTCATGCCAAAGAGGTTATGCTTTTATAAAATTACCAAATATCAATAAATGCCCAACATGGGGCTTGAACCTACAAGTGGAAGGTTAACAACCTTGCACCTCCGGAGTGATTGCGATCTCCAGAAATATCCTTGTTAACCTTCATTAGAAATACAAATTTCAAATAAATTCCAAGAAAATTTATTAGGAGTATGGTCTTTGTTAAGATTTTGATTTTGATGTCTATGCCTTTCGGGTTCATATTATGTCCCAAGTCTTGTCCATTTTTTTGTATTGTACCTAATAGTAGAGTTCTAAATGACAGAAGCCAACAATATGCCAAAGCAATAAGCTTTCACTAAAGACATTCCACACCCTGTTATTGTTCAAGATTCTTTTATGAAGTAATACACAGATCAGGATTGGGAGGGCCATCATGACACTTTCCCCTCCATCAAGAATTGTGAAGTGTGACATCATGCGCCATCATATGCTTAAATTCTGTAGGAAGGCCATCACGACACTTTCCCTTCCATCAAGAATTATGAACCGTGACAGACTGCATCATCATATGATTAAATGCCATAAAATCAACAAGCCTGTCAGAATTCTGGTCCACACTGCTAATCATATATTCTACATTATTCTCTCAGCCAAATCAAGCTGAGTTAGTATGCTCTCCAACTCCATGATAGAGATAAAATCGTCGTCGTCCTTGTCGAACACCCAAAATTCCTCCCTCAAGTCTTCTCTCCCTTTTTCTCTCATCACATTCAAGCTTTCACATTGATTTCTTTGTCTCAAACTAACTACTTGGATATGCTCCATATCCATATCCAGAGAAACAGATCCATATTTTTTTCTCTTCACATCATGATGCTCATTTAGAGGAATACCTTTGTCTTGGTTTTTCGTATGACTATTACTCGTGATTGTTTTTGTAATTCCAACATGAGTAATGTCTTGGCTTGGGTTCCCAAATGTCTTGGCTTGGGATCCCGAAAGAGTTTGATGCCCAAAAAAATTAAACCAAAAAAAATTCAGGTTGTAACCAAGTAAAATTTGATCGCAGATCCAGTGAAGAGTTACTCCATGGAGTCCTTTATTATTATGCCCAGTCCTGAAGGAAAAATCACATTTATGGATATCGCAGGGGTTTCCTCAATTGAGAAAGAAGAAATTAAATAAATAATTATAGATAGATATGGCACCTAAGGAAATTCATATTCCATATAGTCATTTGGATCAAGCACAAATTGAATTATATGTGGTTTCTGGATTTGAAGAATCGAATTCTATAAACAACTAGATCTGGAAATAATAATAATAATAATAGGAATAGATTGAAAATTTTCAATTCTTAGTGGTATGATAGTTGTAGGAGACCAGTCTAGATGGGCTCTCCATCTCTTTCTTCTCACACCCTACATTCCTTATACTCGACGTGGTAATAACCTCCCTTTTTATATTAATGCTTGGAGGTGATATTTGGGCATTGCAGACTGAGGCACAATGTTTTTTTAGCATCAAGCAAGAAAATTTTGGTGATCATTGACATGCTTGGTAACAGGTTGATCATTGCATCATGAGATTGATTTCTTGGTTTTGAGTAGGATTAAGAAGCGGGCCTCAGATATATCTATGTACTTATTAGGTGACCACATTGTAATTGTCACTATATTTAGGGTAATGATGATCTAACTGTAGACACTGTCGAGAGAGCTGACAGTAATGTTGATGAATGCATTACTACTTTTCAATTATGATTCTTCTCCTTTCTCATTTCACTTTTCGGAGTCCTCAAATTTATGATTCTCTTAGCAAGATTCATTACACCACGGAATAGTTGGATTGAAGAAGCCCTTAAACCATGCCTCCTAACCTATTTTCCACCGCCCCAATGGGACCACCTCAATTTGATTTTGACTCATTATTCAATTTTTAGGAAGATATGATTTTGCAAATTATCCTCAATGATATATAACAAAATGGGTGTTCTAATGGCGTAAATAATTTGAAAGATTCGTAACTAATTGTTATCGAGCATCTTCATCTCAGCCAACTCGCATGTAGTTTTGGTCCAAACTTTCAAATATCCATAACTGCATTCCAACAATTGAATAATCTTATTGATAAGAGGCTAAAAGACTAAGCCTTTTTATGATTCTCTTAGCAAGATTCATTACACCACGGAATGGTTGGATTGAAGAAGCACTTAAACCATGCCTCCCAACCTATTTTCCACCGCCCCAATGGGACCACCTCAATCTGATTTTGACTCATTATTTAATTTTTAGGAAGATATGATTTTGCAAATTATCCTCAATGATATATAACAAAATGGGTGTTCTAATGGCGTAAATAATTTGAAAGATTTGTAACTAATTGTTATCGAGCATCTTCATCTCAGCCAACTCGCATTTAGTTCTGGTCCAAACTTTCAAATATCCATAACTGCATTCCAACAATTGAATAATATTATTGATAAGAGGCTAAAAGACTAAGCCTTTTCGCACATTTTTTTTAATTATCATCTTAAAAGTATTTTATTTTATTTTTACAGCTTTGTTTATATATATATATATATATATATATATATATATAATATATATAGTACTATTGGAATGAGTATTTTATTCTTATTTTAGAGTTTTGTTTATTGTTAAATCTTAGATTTTTGTGATCCATATATATAATAAGATCGTTTTTTATATTAATCACGTTGTTGAGATTTGGTCAAAGTTTTGAACCAACTAATGTGGGAATTGGTGTGGATGTGGAAACCATTCTCAGTTGTAGAAGTTGTTGAACATGCTCGTTATGTTGAAGAGCACTTATACTTAAAAGGTCAAAACAAAACCATTTTTCCACAACAGCCAAGGTTTATAGGGAAGGCCCCTCGTATGTTCTACAGGGGAGGAAGTTTTAGGCCACCACCATATGGAAACATGGTTGTACCTAAAGCTCCGACAGTGGGGATTTCAATTGTTTATAGTACAACTTCACTGGCAACCTCGAGGTCTCATGCAAATCACGGTCAGACATGAGAAGCCACTAGTAGGGGTAGGGGTCCCAGGCGAAGGAACTCTCTCCAAAGAACTCCACAACATTTTGTTTAGGGTATACCATATATCAATTGTTGGGGATGTGGGGGACCGCATTACCAGCATGAATGTCCCGAGTTACAAATTGGTAACGATGGTAAAGAAGGAAAAGCATCAATGGGGGGAATAAGCAACCACCATCGAATATATGCACCAGTTGATAACCAACAAGTTGAACACTAATCCGTCATGGTAGAAACCTTGGGTATGATCAACCATGTAAAAGTTAAAATTTTGTTGGATTATGGTGCTACAGATAGTTTCATTTCACCAGTCGCATTAGAAAAATGTGGGTTGGCAGCCTATGAGCACGATGAATTTAAACAAGTTGAAATGGATTCTAGGATAAAACAAGCAGTAGGACCTAGTATTGACCAATGTCAAGTGAACCTCAAGCTATGTATAACTAAGTTGAAGGCATATGCCACAACATTGGGGATGTGCAATGTAATCATTGGAATGGATTGGCTAGAAGCTCACTGTCCTTTAGTAGATTGTTTCAAAATGAAGGTGATTTGGTTAAATGATGAAGGTAGGTCAATTGAGATTTTTGGTATCAAGAGAGGAGTGTCCATACGATTCATCTCCATGATGAAGGTAAAATGATTTCTTCAACAAGGTTGTAGATTATATGTGGCCAAGACTGTGAGTGACCAGAAAGAACCCTCCCTAGATCAGTACCCAGTTTTGTCAGAATTCGAGGATGTTTTCCCTAAGGAATTTCTTGGATTACTACCTGTGAGGGAGATCTATTTCACAATCGACCTAAAACCTGGTGTAGAACCGATCTCTAAGACACCCTACAGGATGACATCTCCAAAGCTTTGTGAGTTGCAGATGTAGTTAAAAGACATTTTAGACTTGGGATTTATTAGAACTAGTATTTCACCTTGGGGTGCACCAGTGATTTTCATCAAGAAGAAGGATGGCTCCTTAAGGCTATGCATATATTATAGGGACTTGAATCAAGCCACAATAAATAATAGGTACCCGATACCTAGAATAGATGACCTACTTGACTAGATAAAGGGAGCTACAGTTTTCTCAAAGATCGATCTACGATCGGGATACCACCAATTTAGGAATAAGGAAGGCGACATCCCAAAAATTGCATTTTAAACTTGGTTTGGGCACTATGAGTTTGTAGTTGACCATTTGGTTTGACCAATGCACCAGCACTATTCATGAGTCTCATGAATGGTGTGTTCAAGAAGTATTTGGACCAATTTGTGCAAGTATTTCTGGATGATATTCTTGTGTATTCCAAGAACGAAAAAGAGCATGAAGAAAACTTAAGGGTTGTATTGACTTTCTTAAGGGAAAATCAATTGTATGGAAATTTGTCAAAATTTCCTTTTTTGAGAAGAAAATTCATTATCTTGGGCACATCATTTCAGTAGAAGGGATTTCAGTTGACAAAGAAAAGGTAAGGGCCATAATGGATTGGAAAATGCCAAAAAATGATCATGAGGTGCATATCTTCATGGGGCTAGCAGGTTATTATCACAAATTTGTGGAATGTTTTCAAAGATTGCAAAACCCATCACCATATTACAGCGAAAAGGGTTTAGGTATGAATGTGACATTGAATTCACTGAACTAAAGAGCTTACTAACTGGTGCATCGATCCTTCAAGTGCCTGACATGGAAAAGTACTTTATTGTATGCATAGATGCTTCAAATCAAGGATTAGGAGTAGTATTGATGCAAGAAGGCGGAGTGACAGCTTACGCATCCATAAAGTTGAAGAAACATGAAGAGTTGTATGATACCCATGACTTAGAATTAGCAACAGTGATGTTATCTTTAAAACTATAGAGACATTACCTTGTTGGGAGAAGCTTTGAATTAAGAACCGACCATCAAAGCATAAAGAACCTCTTCACTCAGATAGATTTGAATGTTGGACAGAGGCAGTGGAACGAATTCATGAGTGAGTATGATTTTGGGATATCTTACATTAAAGGAAAGGAGAATGTGGTGGCTGATGTACTAAGTAGGAGGTCACGAATCTTCTCCCTAGTACCCTTGAGGGTTAATTTGAGGGAGCATGTGTTGTAAAAACTCTTTGAAGATAGTTGGTATCTGAAGGTTATATCATCACTCCAAAGTGGGAAGCAGATAGAACCAAAGTGTTAGGGTTATGTCCTTGAACCAAATGGACTTTTGAGATTTCAAGGGAGAATGTACATCCCTAAGGAAGGGACTATATGAAGAACCATCCTTGAAGAGTCACATATAGCACTCTATTGTGCACATCATGGAGTGAATAAGATGTATGAAGACATGAAAAAATTCTTCTTTTGGGCAAGCATGAAGCACAACAGGGTCCAGTTTGTCACCAAATGCCTTGAATGTCAATGAGTGAAGGATGATCATCGCCATCTAGCAAGACTACTACAACTACATGACATCCCTATGTCTAAAAGGGAGGTCATTTCTATGGATTTTTTTGCAGGTTTTCCACTCACTTTACAGAGGCACAATGCTATATTGGTTGTCGTTGATAAATTGACCAAAAGTGCCCATTTCATCCTAGTGAGAGATACTTATGATGTTAATGATGTGGCATGATTTTTTATAAGCGAAGTTATTTGACTACATGGGTTACCAAAAAAGCTCATTTATGATAGAGACTCATGCTTTACATCTAGGTTTTGGACAATTTTGTAGCCAGCATTGGGGACTCAGTTAAACCTGAGAACTACATATCATCCAGAAACAGACAAGCAGACTGAAAGAGCAAATCAAGTTATGGAAGACATGATTAGAATGTACGTCATGGATAATCAGACTTAGTGGGAAAGATACTTACCATTGGTAGAGTTTTCCTATAATAAAAATGACCATAGTTCCATTGGGATGCCTCCTTATCAAGCTCTATATGGGAGGCCATGCAGGACACCATTGAGTTGGGAAAATTTGGAGGACCGAGTAATAGTTGGGCTTGAATTGGTGCAATAAATGGAGGAACAGATAAGATAGATTCGACAAAGGATAAAGGGAGCACAAGATAGAAATAAGAGTTATCTAGATGCACATAGGACTAATCGAGGTTATGAAGTATGTGACCAATTTGTTATTCATATCTGACCCAACAAAAGCACCATTCGGTTTGGAAAGGGACGAAGTTCGCACCTTGGTTTATAGGACCTTTTAGAATCAAGAAGAATAATGGCCCATTTTCCTATTGTTTTGTAATTCCACCCCATTTGCATAAAACACATGATGTTTTTCATGTATCTATTTTACGACATTATGTTGTTGATGAATCTTACAAACTGGATTGGAGGGAATTGTAGGTCTTAGACGTGGGAACCATAATGGTCGGAAAATTATGCATATTAGACCGTAGGGTTTGATAGCTTAGTCATTTCATGGTGGACCAGGTTAAGGTCCAGTGGAACAAGTATAACCTAGGATCTTCTACCTGAGAGGATGCAGAGATAATGCTTCACGACTACCCCTCACTTTTTGAGCATTTTTTATGCCCATTTTGACTTAGATAGCTACCTATGCTAAGGATCTATTTGTAGTTCCATGTTATTTTATTTATGAACGTTATGTAATATTGATGCATTTTAGTTGGACATGTGAAACTACTTATATAAATCATTAGATAGATTAGGTATTATTGATTGAAATATTTGATGTATGATTTACCTGATGTACAATTTACTTGGTTACGATTTATCTAGTGTATGACTTATAAATGTTATTTTTGTTTGATGTATGTATTAAGTGGATATTATTTATCTAATGAATGACGCATCAAAAATATGATTTATCTAATGTAAGATTTATTTCCAGTATGTTGTTATGAAGTACAAAATTGACACGTGGATACTAAACTTAATAACATGATAATTAAGATCACTTATCTATATATATTTTGTTGTTATGTATATGCATGCATGAAAACTAACTTATAGATTGGAAAGAACTATATGATAACCAAGATCTACTCTTCCAATGGGGGAATGTTGAGACATCCAATGAGGAATTGTATGATGTACATTGTTCTATTACATTTTTTATCTACTTGATATGCACTATTATGACCTGGGTAAAGTGTAAATGGCAGGTGACAAGGCTACCTAATTGGATTATTCGATGACAAGTACCCAACAACGCCGTAGAGTGGTCCATATTAGGGTGTTGACCCTAGTTTTGAGGAGGGGTGGAGGCATTTCCCACCATGTAACCTCCAAGCCTGGAATCATGGGAGGGAAATGATGGACACACTCCCCTAGACGTGTGATGACGATTTCCAGTTGCCTGTTGGGGAAGTTAGGCTGATATAGTCGACGCTTCCGCCATATTTGTTTTATCAATGGTTAGATCGGTATATTCGATGACATAGTATATTGCAGTAGAGTATGGATAGTATGGGAGCAAAAGTAGGTTAGGAAGGATAGGAGGCTATAGGTTAGTTGGAGACTATTGATGGAAAGTGGTATCATTGCTTGAATTACTTAATTTGACTACTATATCTCCCTCTATTTTGTTATGCCTCATTGTCAAACTTCTTTCAAATTCCTTGTGCCATTTTCACTCCAACTTCGAGATGAAGTTTTTTGAAGGAGGGGTTTATCTAATGACCTACTTGATCCTATCTGGATAATTTTGATTAGTGTTTAATTAACCTACAAATATTGACTTACAATATTGGTATAAAACTACACTTGTGAATCTGTAACTTTATTTTACTAATATGAATTTTATTATTTGTTATTATTTTAATCCCAAGGTGTCTTCTCAAATCTACTTTTGGATACGATGTGGTCTTCTTTAATTTATTTGTAAATTAAATATCCATATTTCTATTCGCGAGGTATATTCTCAAATCTAATTTTGGATAAGATATGGTCTTCTCCAATTTATTTCTAAATTAAATATCCATATTTCTATTCCCAATGTGTGTTCTCAAATCTACTTTTGGATAAAATATGGTCTTCTCCAATTTATTTCTAAATTAAATATCCATATTTCTATTTCCAAGGTGTCTTCGCAGATATACTTTTGGATAAGATATGATCTTCTCCAATGTATTTCTAAATTAAATATCCATATTTATATTTCCAAGATGTCTTCTCAAATCTACTTTTAGATAAGATGTGGTATTTTTCAATTTATTTCTAAATTAAATATCTATATTTCTATTCCCAAGGTGTCTTCTCAAATCTACTTTTGGATAAGATACAATTTTCTCCAATTTATTTCTAAATTAAATATCCATATTTCTATTTCCAAGGTGTCTTCTCAAATATACTTTTGGATAAGATATGGTCTTCTCCAATTTATTTCTAAATCAAATATCTATATTTCTATTCCCAATATGTCTTCTCAAATCTACTTTGGATAAGATATGGTAAGGAAAGTCAAGTATATTAAAATAAAAGGATGAGGGGGTAGTCATGACATTAATGATAGGTAGTTGAGATGGAAGGGAGGAAGAAACATAAAAGGGCAAGAGGATGAGAGGAGAGGGGAGAGATCCCTGGTCTTTTTTTGCCTTGGAGGATTTTATTTTGGGGAGGAATGGGGAGAAGGAGAAGGGAGAGAATGGGGAGAATGAGAGAACTCAAACTTGGTTCTATTGGAGACTGTTGCTTTTAACTTGGAGAAACTAAAGTTGGTTGGACTTGGGCTCGAACGGATAGGGAATCTGTGGAGGTTCCTTGGGCTATGAAATAATTCCAAGTTGGTTGGGAGGTAAATCCAGCTAGGTAGCCCAACTGGAGCACCCGAACAGAGTCAGAAGTATCCCAACCAATCCTTTGGAACGGGTATTCTTTCATTGCTTTTTTATTTATGTAAATTTTTGAAAATGAATTTTCTTACTTGTTTAAAATGTTCTAAAGAAAATTTTACTGGTATGCTATTATTAAGTTAATGTAGAGTTATAAACATGGTATTTTTCTTATTATAGTTAAATTAAATGAGGAATCAAATTTAGTTAGAAGACCTAGGTTAGGTCCTCATAGTTTGTTTAGATCTGTAGTATTGGGCAACAATCATTCTGATGATGATGATTCTTTTGATGTATGGAATGATGAATGCCCAAGTGCTCTAGTTGATCTTTCAGTTTCTCATGAAAATTTTAATTTGGAAGGTTTAGATCTAGAATCTATTTTGGTCGAAGAAAATTCTCTTAATAAAAATTCCTCTTCATCCCACTATCCTTTGTGTTGTCCTATTTGCGATGCATCTACATGTGATGAAGATACTCCATGCTCTTCAAGTTCTTCATCGCATGAGTTCACTTCTCAATTGACACAAGGTAGTGAGATTTTTCATGATGAAAGAAAAAATACTAATATCATTATCCTTTCCATCATGCATGATATCTTTTTTTTCATGACGACAACTCTTCAAATCACCTTGCTCATGAAATTTCTCCATCTCAATATTTTCTATGAGAAGAATCTTTTGGCTTGAGTAATATGGTTTTTGAAGTTGTAAAAAATGATCAAATTAGTGATAGAGAAGGCTTCCATCCAATTAATAGTGATCTCATTGAAATAAGTGAAAGAAGTTATCCTCGCACCATGCATGATTTGGTTCAATATTTGGAATGCGATTTTACAATCCTTGAAAGTTCTGGGACCTGCTAGAGAGTCGAGACACTTCAACATCCATTGATGGTTATGTCAGGATCTCAAAACTCTAGTAAGACCTCTAAACTGAGTCAGCTCTAGTTTTCTTCAAAAACTCTTCTTTCGTCATGGTTTCACTCAATGTAAATTAGTTCTTGAAATATATTTGACATCGCAGATATGATCTTTCTAACTTTCAAGATTCGTTTTTTATCAGATTCAAGATTATTCATCTTCATGCAAATATCGTCTATCAAAATCAGGTTTGGAATGTGTATCTCTCATAGAATAATGGAACATCAAATTTTATTATTTTAAAGATTATATTTAACCAAAGGAGTCATACATGTCACACTCTTTTGGGAACAATCAACTCTTGATCCTTATTGTGAATATTATGATGCTATTACTTTTCTTCATCGCACCTAAAATCCTCTTAAGTATTAGTGAATGCATGGATTATTTGACCAATCAAATTCTTCTTCACTTGTTTTACCTTGACTGGTTTCAAGCGTTTACTATACTAGCACTCATTTTTACTTCTTTTGACAATTATGATGCTAGTGTAGCATGTAACCAATTACAATAAAATGGTTTGTTACACTAATCATGCAAGGAAGATGATTCTATTATGTTGATCATTTGCAAAATTGTTCAATTTGATTTATCTTTGGTAATTACAAACTGGGAATCTCATGCTTTAATCAACCCATCTGATCATGATTATGTCTTTGATGACTATCGTTCAACTTACTATTTTCCCATCAGCACATCCAATGACATTTTTTTTACACCCTTTGATCTTTATGGTTTAACATCTCAATACCTGGGTACCTGTCAAGCAATTGAGATACTTTCGCACTCATTGAAGGTTATGTCAAATCCTCATTGTCTTGAAATGTATGATAAATATGATCAGATATATTTTCCCTCACAAGATTCCCATCATAATCCTGTGCCTCTAATTGAAAATTCATCTTTTCAAATATATCTGGGTTTTCAAGAGGATTGTCATGAATTTTACAATCCAACCATTAAATGGTTGGAGCAATCTTACTTGGCAGGCTTCATTGCAAATAAAAGTTTCAATCATTTCGCGTGATAGCTAAGGAGTTCAACGTAGTTGAAGACACATTCATAAGAAGCTTTCAAGGTTTGTTGAATGATGGTTTTCATAAAAAGGTTAAGAATGTGAACTAGTTAGAAGTGGTGGCTATGGCCTATCATTCTATTGACAAGAGAGACCTTCAAATTTTTGTGCAATCTATTCAAGTTCTTATATATTTTGTTGCACATTGCTTTATATGAGTTTTAATTTCCTATATATTTCTGAATGAGGCTAGAAGTAGTTACGGTGGCTTCATTGGAAATACCACTATATGTGACCCCGACCTTCTAGACAATTAGGTTAGGAATAGGTCTAGTTGCATATTAGTTTACCTACAAATTCATCCTGCATTTGTTTCCTGTAGTTTGTCTTATGTTTTTTGGTTTTGGTTTTGGTTTTGCATCATGTTTTGGTTTAGCCGCCTTTTGTCTTGCCTTCTAGTTTTGTTCCCTTGTTGTGTGTTGTCTTTCCCTTCATTTTGTGATACCTTGCATGAAGATGCCTTGTTGGCTCAAAAGAGAACGTGGAAAAATAGAAAAGGACTTTGACACTACAACATTTGGCTAACTCTCTTTCCTTCTTCTTTGTCTTGGTTACATATTTTGGTCGATGATGCCCCGACGGAAAATACAATCCTTGTGTTAAGAAAGCCTTGTGTCAAACCATGACCTCCATGTCTACTCTGGAAACCTCATGCCTACACTCGAGTCTTTACATTTCAATGTTTTCACGTTGATCCAATCAAGTAGAGAAGGACAAGGGGAAAATATAAACAAGAAAAACAATATTAGAGGTCTTATATATGCTTCTCTGAAGGGACAACCTCTCATGCTCTCAATAAGTCGGGATCTGTCTTCCACCCATGAAATAAATAAGTGTCGATGCAAAGTCCTATATAAAATAAATAAATAAAGGAAAAAGAAGAGAAATTATTCCTATGTAGAGAGGTGAAAAAAGAAACTCTATCGGGGTACTGTCTAGTCCTACTCGTAGAGGAGCAATGTTTGTGTCCTTGAAGTGACTTTGTCAGGGTATTATCCAGGGTTGTTGGTAGCATAACAACACGAGGGATGAAAAACTACACTCTAAAAATCTAAATCGCGGGAATTTCATGACCCTATCCTAATTCAAAACATTGTGTGATCAGTAATCTCATGTTTATGTTTAACCAAGTAAAGGAATGAAGGGGACTATGTTTATGCATGGGGTAAGTGGGGAATCCATGGTAATCTGAATGATGAATCAATACTTCCTGAAGAACTAGAACATGCATGAAAGAATTGACCAAGGAAGAGAAGTTGGAGTTCTACTAGTGTGTTGACAGGTACTGTCACTACGAAAAAGGCCCTCCAAAATTTTACTACAATCGAATTTTGGAGCCTACTGTGGATGTTGTGATCGGTCGTTCCATTGTCACTTCTTGGTTAGTGATGCTTTTGGGGTCCCTTCTTAGATTGGAAGTGTCGAAGTCACTTTCTCACATATGCTCAACCCACAACAACTGCATGATTGCATTATTTTACACAATCTTGAAGAAGCATAGCACAGTCCATCAATATTGTGCTTGTGTGATGTCCAATCTATGTCAACAGACAGTGCACACTGACATTGCAAATTTCTCACTTCTAGTTGCGTTTGTATTTTTATTTCGGTGAGTTTTGCAAATCGTCACTTCCACGCACCTTTTTTTTCGCAAGTTTTGTTTTCATGTTTTTAGTTGTCGCTTTCACTTTCTTTTACTCTATTTAGTTTCTTTTAAATGTTATATTTTCTTTGACATGTGTTACTTTCACTGTCGTTCACATATCGCAAGTGTCATTCTCACTATAGAAAATCATCGTCTTTTCGCATGTTAAGTGTCACACGATGCACATAAGCTTGTTTTGGTGGTTTCAAAAAATTGTCTTTGTGAAAATGAGTTGATCTTACCATGTAGATATTTGTTGCACTCATTTCCAAAGTTTCAAGCACTATCACATAAGTGTCTTCATTGTCATTGCAAAGTATATCTTTAGTGTCGCACTTGTCATAAGTTGTCTCACTAAGGGAAGTATGCTATCATGTGTTCTAGATGATCTATGTTATGTTGTAAAATTTCTAAGTGTGTGATCACATTCAATTCCTATCATTGTTCACATCAGTTTCATTGATCCCACACTTAGTCAAATTTCTGACAATTCAAATCAACTTATCCTCATTCGTCCTTCTTGAACTACGCATTGCGTAGTCCCAGCCCTTAAGATGAAACTTTCATCTTGAAATTGTGCAATGTGTAGTTCCTTCCTCCCAGGACTGTGCACTATGTAGTTTCAGTGCTCAAGCCCGAGCATTCGCCTCCAAAATTGCACAATTCAACCTTCCATCTTGAAATTGTGCAATGTGTAGTTCCTTCCTCCCAAGACTGTGCACTATGTAGTTTCAGTGCTCAAGTCCAAGCATTCGCCTCCAAAATTTCACAATTCAACCTTCCATCTCGGCCCCAACTGCGCATTGTGCAATATTTGAGCTCTTTAACTACTCAACTGTGCAATCACCATGCCTTCTCTTCCTCCCAAAACTAGCAGTTGGTTGAAGCAATGAAAAATCCCTTAGTCTGGCTCACTGACTCCCAAAACTGTGTAATTTCTCTCGCCTGCCCAGTCAGTACTATGCATTGTGTAGTCTCAAGGCTCAATCCTCGCCCTGAGCTCTTGAACTACACAATTGTGCAATCACCTAGGCTCCTATGTCCTTTATAACTGTGCAATAAGATGATCCAGTGCCCATCCCCTCAACCTATCACATTGAGCTTCCAGATTGCACAATTTTCTTCCTTAGTCCATCCTGAACTACGCATTGCGCAGTATCAAGGCTCAAGATTCACCCATGACTGCCTAAGATGCGTAATTGCGTAGTCACTGAGCCTCTTTCCTAGCTTGTCACCCAGTTTCAGATCAATCAATGAATCAATATGAACCATCTCATACTAGGGGTTTATCAAACTAATGTTGTTTTGTCATGAGTGTAGATGCAAGAACTGTAGCATGCCATGGAAAGATGATAAATAAGGAGATGGAGCAGGAGGACATGCTAGAATACACCTAAGGAGCTGAGGAGATAATATGATCTTCAAACAAGAAGAAGAAGGAACATCAGACTATAATAAAAGATGAAAGATCGAGACCTCATGGAAGAATCCTTATCTTCAAGTCATAGGAGGAGGAAGAAGAATAACATGCACCATATTTTTGAGAATACAAAAAGAAATAAACAACAAAGGGCTATCGGGAAACCTCCTTTCTTTCGCCATGGTCTCATCATCTCCAAGGGCGGCGCATCTTCCGGCTATGGACCTTACTGGTCTCGGCTCTCGCTCTTAAGTGGGAAGGAATATATTACTTGCTCTTTATCAAATGTTATCTGCCTGATCTGAAAGGTTGAGCTCACCAGAAAATTGAGTGCATCTATTAAGGTCCCTAAACCGGAGTTTGAATCATTGGGAAGGCATTTGAACCTGCCTCTTGACTGATTCTCTACTGCCAGAACCGCATTCCATTGGCACGAAAATGACCACGCTTAGGCGCCACTTTCAACGCTTCGAAGGGTCAAAACAATGAGGCAAAAAGGTTTGGAACAATGGAACATCGATTCGCTCTGTCTTAGGCCGACGGTCGAAGATCTAGTGAATCTCGTGTGTAGGGATCTGATAGCGAGAGGATCGAAAAGAAAAACTGGGTGAGTCGCCACATGAAGTACTACCTATAATGGCTTGGCATTGCCATGTCGTCATGTATTCCATGTCATTAGTGTCATTTCATTAGTTTCATGAGTCATCATGTGCCACATCATTTTGTGGAATATGTAGTTCAATATTTGAGAAATGTATTGTAAAGTGGAAGTCCAAAGGACATGTATAGAATATGAAGGGTCATGTAAAGTCGAAAAGTCATGGGAAGTGAAACATTTATGAGGGTAGTCAAAGAGTCACAAGGAAGGTGAAGCATCACCTCCCCATTGGTTATATATACATCCTCATTATATGATAAAAGGGACTTTTCAACTTGGCTCCTCCCCCAAGGCATTAGAGATACAGACTAGTTCTTTTGGGGAGAAAGGAGTGGCTCCAATGCTCCATTGTTGGAGATAGTGATGCTCATTATATACACATGTCTTGGAAATTTTACTTAATATAAGAATCCTCATGGCCAGCACGTTCTTCATGCATGGATTATGAATATTTGTAAGACTATTATGTCAATGTTTGTAGTTCATGTTTGCTTTCATATGTGATAAAGTAGTTGAACTGGTTATTTTAGTACTATCATATTAAGAATGTGTTATAATGGTTATTATTGTTGTCACATCCTTGTGGATTATTCCGCTGGATATTAGACAACTCCTTTTGTTGATTGGTTGTAATGATCGCCACATCTTTGTGGACTATTCTTCTGGATGTCAGACGGATCCTTCTTGGTTGTGTGTGTCTCTAATAGGGTGGTACTATTACCTTTCTCTTAGAGGCTCACTTTCTTTCTCCCTTTGCAGTAGAATAACCTTGACACACCTACAACAAAACACTCACCAGGCACACTCACTTTATTTTTTAAGGCACATACACACTCCTCTCTCTTGCTGACAGTTAGGGCCAAGGAAAACCTGTAAGAATACATGCCAATTGGGCCCATACTCTAGATGGGGCTCCTATTCCAAACGGTGTGATGTGTAAATGGGACTTCACATTGAGGAGGCCCCCTTGGTTGACGGATTTCTAGCACCTTCAACCAAACTTCTTCATAGGATCTAGCTCCTTTGAAAATATCATCAAAGTGAATCTCTTTATCATGATAGGTTTTAAAACCTACTTTAATTTTACAAGGATTTGATACAATTTTTAAAGGATCATGTTTCTTGAAACCGATGTCAGAAATACTAATACCCTACAATGATGAAGCCTCCAACTTAGCATGGTTTATATTGTCTATGGAGTAAATTACTACATCAAAGGGGAATTAAGGCCATATATTTTTTGAACTTGATGCTAAGTCTTTGGTTATTTCAATAACAATAGTTTGGTATGTTGTTTCTCTAAGAGTCAACCTGTTAGGGACATCCTTGGGTAAGACATTGGGAGAAATTTGATAGCCATATATCCTTATATATGAGAAGGTTGTCATAAATATACCAATTTTCAATAGGATCTATCCCTCTCATGGATCCTTCTGTGAATTTGGGTAGTGGACAACCAAAGAAGTTCTGATAGATAGGGGTAATGACATTGTGACCGATTTCATAAACATGCTATTTTGCATTGGTATCCCATAGTGTAGAAAAATAAACATGAATGGGCCCAAAATCAGGTATCCAATTCCATATAATTAATGTAAATAAGGTTCTTGCACATATGGAGTCCATGAGATACACAGACATGAAGAATTGAGTGAAACTAGGGTATGCATTTGAAAATCACTCATTTTTTTGAGGTTATTTTAAAGAATAATGGAGCAATTAAATATAGACTCCCCCATCTGACACTCTATGGATAATAGGAACCCACTTAGTTCTAAAGGGAGTTGGATTTCTCCCACCAAAAAATATGCAAAGCATGGTAGTCACCATGTCTATAGGGGCTTTAACTATGTTGGTGGGATATAGGTCAGTTTCTTTTATCTAGAATTTGTTTTCATCTCAATATCAATCTTTGATTAATCTAGGCAATTCTAGTTCATATTATGTGCATTCCCTTTCCATAAATTTAGCAACAAAATCATTATCAAAGGTTTTCTCTACCCTTGGTAACTTATACATAATATCAAGGTCTTCAGTTTGGAATGAACCAAGCACTCATTTATGCTTGTCCAGGTTGGTGCACGTCTTGGTGTCTATATGACATTGTATGATATTTGTATATGGGACGAGAGCTAGTCTTGCTGTTATTTCATGAAGGTAGGAGTGCTTGACATCCACAAAAGAATCATAGTCCTCTCGATATACCTTTATAATATTTCATGTCTCCAAGAATTCATAAATTTCAGCCTAGGTTCTACTAGAAACTATGACTTTGTTGGGTGTATTAGATAAAAAAATAAGATTTAGCATTTTTTTGCTTCTTCATCCTCATGTTATATAACCTTTTTTTGTTTTTCCTATTTTGAATCTCATTTAGGTGCCTGTGTAGAAATATGAAGTGTTTGAAAAAACAAAAATTTATAAGCATAATTCTTTTTACTGAGAAAAAAGATAAAATTTAAAAAATACTTTAAGCTTAAATGGTCTAAACAATGAGAATATTATCAAGGAAGGAATTTTAATTGGAATTAGAACGAGTAATTTATTGTTTACTATAAAGCTAGACTTGAATGGATCTCAAATCTTGATATGCTCTAGTCTTATTAAATTTGTTGAAGTGACAAAAAGCTTTATAACGCAAACTTCACGTAAAAATCATTATCTAAAACTACATAGTAATTAACCTTAATCCTTATTTAAACCTATATTATGTTAATCTAATATTACAATATCAGATATTGGAATGAAGTATCAAAGAGATGATGCATTTCAATAGTCAGATATATTGATATCGAAATATCAAATATTGAATCAAAATGTATATTAGATCATTTGTGGAATGAAATGATATTTAATATTACTTTATTTCGAAAAATAAAATGCCTTTAACACAATAAAACATCGATTTGTTCATAAAACCTAATTTACTAAAGCTCCTAGGAATAATGCTTATTATTTTAATTAAACTTGTTTCATCCTACTAAATAATATTGGATATCAGATGTTTATTTTAATATAACATGTTACTATGAAACGTCGATATACAAGATTATGAGATAAATGATGTGGCATAATGAAGATGTGGAGGGGACGGACATGGCCTTGCCACTAGATGCCACATATCATATAGAAAAAGCCAAAACATATGCCAAAAAAGGGGAAGGAGGTGACATGTGTCACCTGACACGTCAACTAAGGGATGTGTGCAATGACATGTCATCATTGGATCTTGATGTGGCACGTTGATGTGTAATATCGAGTGTCAGAATTTTGTCGAGGCATTATATCCATTATCTGATATGGAATTATCAGAAAACTAAAGGCTTGTATAATAAATAAAGCAAACTCTAATATCTGATATCCGGGAATAATACGTTCTCTATCATTTGTCGTAAATAGAAACAATGATTGAAACTATAATTCATGAATATATTTGAAAAGAAAAGCCTGATATCAATTTTTGGGTTTTGTTCTCTAAAGCTAAAAATGAATATAAAGGCGTTTTTTTGGGGTTTGAAAATATTTTAAAGTCGAAAATTATGTACCCACGGGAAAAATACATTAAAATTTTAAAATGAAATATGTCATCATTATTTAATTCATATTTACAATAACGAAGAATTGAATTCTGGTCATACCACAACAAGACCCAATCTATTGGGAAATTAATAGATATTGTAGAATGCCGTATTCCATGCCCCGATCACTCACATCATCAATTGATTGTTAAGTGTCATCAATGTGCTTATTACCTATCTATCATCTCATGCTCACATTTACCGGCAAAAACCTACATGAGAACCATGCCACTAGGATATTTTATTTTGCAATAAATGCTCAGGATTGTCATTTAGATCTAACCAATAGGGGTACTCCACCTCAAATCATATTCCATTACTATGGAAGGACAACACATTTATGTTGGAACATTACCCTACCCTAATTTTGGTAATAAAGCCTTCACTTGATGTTGTTTCAAAATGTTTCTATTTTAAGAATAGAAAACAACAATCCCGAGATGATTTAAAAATAAAAGAATTATTTACATAAGGTTCACTAATGGAAATATTCCTCAACTCCAATAAGTTATACTTAACTTCAATCATCCTTGATAAGTTCAATCTTTTATACTCTAAATGCTTTATAGCTTCTCTCATGTGCTATCAGGTCCCTATTTTAATTAATTAAGGTTCACCCTTTTGTAGGAATTCAGAAGGTGTCATGATCAAACTTGTCAAAGGAAAGGTCACTAGGGGTGGACAATCCTAAATCCCAATGATAGAAAAAAATAATAATATCAACACAAGAATGTGGTTAGATATGTCCCCAACCACTATAGACACTACTCCCTTATATTGGTCTGCAACATATCAAATTCTCCATAATGTGGAGCACCCAAAGAGAAAAGGGCATGTCAATGTTGTTAATTCAGAGGAAGAATCAGAGGAAGAAGGCATGCTAGTGAGAAAACTGGATGGAAAATCCTATGACAATATCATAACATCTAGCCTCCAGTTCATAATGGTTATGTTGGTCACTCTCTATACAAGGATTTGGTCATGTGTCTCGTTGACCATGCCAGTACTAGAATGTGTACCATAGTTAGAAAAAGCATGGAATAATTGGGCACCTACATGCACATCGAAATATCCTAGATATATAAGCTCAAGTCCGCAAAATTACAACTAGATATAGGATTCATAGACGATTATACAAAAATAGTATCCCTCATTAGAGGAATTTTTGGAGAAATGGTGGTGTGATTAGAAACTGTTCACTCGAAAGGATAGGGGAATCTTCCCAACACACATAGTTTTTCCTTGCATATAGAATTGTTGCGACGATGGTCAACCAACTCTACAGAGAAACGGATGCATATCACCTTAAGTTGGAATGGGTAACTACAATTGGTTAGGTCATAGAAGATCATTGCAAAAAACCTCTAGAACTCCATTATTTTATATGCCAAAGGAGAGCAAATGCAAAATGATGACGTCTATATGTCATCCTATCTAGTCGACCTCATCTATAGAAAGTGTACATTTCCCCTCATGTTTTGGATATGGATCCTTAGGGAACCTCGAGTCCACATTAATTTTAAACATCTATGGGATAGTAAATGCGAGCCTTGATTTTTCAACATATGTCATTTTTCAACATAGTAAATACATAATTTTGAGGGTAGGTATAAGGTTACTTTTATTTATCACATATGTTTCCTCCTACATTTTGAAGCAAATGGTCACATAAATTTTCCATTCTGTTTATGCACGAGTTTCTGTAAAATGTCAAAGCATTTCCAACAAAATCTTAAGAATGTTAATCATAGTTTATATCACCATAAGTTGATTAATATATAATTGTAGAGGAGTTGCATAAGTTAAATGATAGTTTGGATGCATTTTTAGTTAGTAATGGGTTTGTTGATGTGGTTATTATGCATTAAGAGACACCCCAATAGGAAAATGTTGTTCTTGATCATAGTGATAAAAATGACAGTGGGGTCCTCAGCACCATGAGGCTAAAGGCTTCATCACTTTTGGAGAAAATTTTAAAGAAATGCCTCTAAAGAGGGGATGTGAGCAACATGCTCCAGCCACACTATTCATCCATAGCAACATCACTAGGAGTATGGCCAAAAGGAATCCTAAAAAAAAGTGTAGAACCTCCATCACCAGTCACTCCATGTCCAACCAAGAGTGTTACATACTTGCATGCCAAGTTTATACATGCCAGCCATAGTTATATTCAACAGGAGTTTGTAACCATTTGGGTTAAGAAGCCCCAAACCAAGTTCTATGAACCTACAACCCATGTGTATCAGTAGTCTCCAATCAATCTAGTAGTCAAAATACACCAAAAAAATGCAATCAACAAGGAATGTGGTCATGGAAATGATTGAGGATATTCTTATGCATTTCCATGTCATAAGATTACCATTTGATCTAATCTATGCTTTATCTTTGCCAAGGATTTACCATATTTACAAATTGTGCTCATATTTACCATTGCATTATTGTAATTAATGTGATCAAGACCTGAAATAGGGAATTTATTTTATAGCTTTTTGTGTGCTCTTCTGAAGATCTATGTCTATATAAACTAGAGATAAAACAATGTAAAGGGGGGAAATAGTAACATATCATTATTAAATTTGTATTATTGAACCTTTACATAATTAATACAAGAGTGATCAAGATGATGTTCTAAGACAAACTTATGTGTGACCAATCCTTAGCACTGTAGTTCTCTTTGAATTTGAAGCCAATTGGGAGGGTCCCTCAATTCAGCCAATGTTGTAATTTAGTTCTTTAAGATTAGATTCAATAAGTATAATTAGTTTACAACTTATTTCCCTGAGTTCCATATTAGTGTATGTGTCAATTAGTTGTTATATCGATCACTTATGTTTCATTTACTTCATTAAATACCATGGTAATCTTTACTTTGTATCCTTTTGTGTACAATCCCTTTAAGAGATTAAGTCTTCCATTGAAGGTTGAAAGACAAGTTGTACTTCACATATTGTGACAGGAACACTTGAGCCTAATAAGTGAAATATTGTAATTTGTGCTATTAAAGAAAATTTGTATTATTAGTCTAATCATAAAATGCATGTTTTTGAAATTTTAGTTTATCCAGGAGATTGTTAGACCTTATTTTCAACAATTGCTTGTATGTTTTTAGTTGGAATTGAACACAAAAAACTTCATGGAAATAGCTTTCATTGAATATTGGAACAAGACTTGATTCAAACCTAATTATAGAAACATTTAAGAGTGTTGCATAAATGAAAGACTGTAATTCATGACCAAAAAAACACTTCTCTAATCAACCATCCAGTAAGAAAAATATCTCTATAGTATTCCTATTGAAAAATGTGTAACTAGGTTTGATCTTCATAAATATGAAATGTACGTTTGATTCTTGTATTTTGTAAAATGAAAGAAAAAATAGTATTTCTATTTTTGGAGCATGGGTTTCATGCTCAATGTATTTTATTTTAGATTTCAAGCACCCATTGAGTGCTTCTAGGGTTTGTCCTAGGTCAAGAAGTCAAAAGAGTCATTGTCATAAGTTGAAGACCCCATCAGGCACATTGTAACTTATATATATATATATATATATATATATATATATATATATATATATATATATAGTGTCAAAATACCCTTCAAGACCAATTTAGCTTGGCAGGTGAGAAGTCAGCCTATTTTGAGGAGCCACGCCCACCTTAAGAAGCTTATATAAAGGTGGGAACTCAACCTCCTTGAGGCATATTCAATGCACATCTCATTCAAGCATAGGAGGAGTATAAAAAGGCTAGCGAAGAAGGAAGAGGATGAAGGAATAATTTTCTCGGCCAATTCTATCTCACATGTGTGAAGAAGGAAGGTTAGCATTTGTTGCTTCAAGGTCAAAATTCTCTATTTGCTGAAAGAGGATCAAAGTTTTTGGAAAAAGGGCCTAATAGGTCCCCTTCTAGCCCTAGATAGGGAAGCAAAGCAAGAGAAGTTGTTGGGAGTCCTTGGAAGGCTAAATTACACTCACATGTGTGGATACAGTAGCACTTGTTGGGGGCCAAAAATTTCAAATTTGCAGTAGATGTCGTAATTCCGAAGTTGGGGTCAAATTTATGTTGTTGGAAGAGATTTGAGTGGGTTTGACTTGGAAAAAGGAAGCACATAATTAGGAGAGGCTAGACTTGATATTGAAAGGGTATTGGTCTTTGTCTATAGGTCTTGGAATTTTTCAATTGAAGAATATATGAGAAGAGAAGAGATTTACGAGTTTTCCTCTCAAGTGGAGAGGTTTTGGCCCTGGATTGCAGCCTATATCCTATGTACTTGTGTACTATTATTCTTCTTGTTTTTGGTAGTTTTTTTATGATAAAATAACATAATAATATGAGAAGAGGATAATAAGTAAGAAAAATTAAAAATATATCACAAGCAGTTAACATAGAAAAAGAAATCATCCTAACAACTTCCCTATAGATTTCTTAACAATTCCTAGTTTTTGTTCTCAGTGATTTAGATTTTAAAAGTGTGATCTTGTTATGAAGCATTACAATATAATTTAAGGTATTTTATCTTATAAAATCCATTTTTTTACTAAACCCTACACATATAGTGTTAGTATCTCACAAGATTATGCCCCTAGATTGATAATTTAATGTCCAAAAGTTAAGTTAATTAAATTTATGAACATAGTCATTTGAACCATTTAATGCATTCATGAGATAAAATATTGTTTGGATTTGTTATGGTATCATAACCAAGGAAAGTAAACATGTATTCTAAAAAGGAAAAGGGTGACTACAAAGTGGAACAACCATGACACAAATCATGTTGTTCATGGGCTTGTGAGTGCCTAGTATCACTATACCACTATTTGATGGTCTCTTTAGTTGTATCATTGCCTCAAACTTAACCTTCATGGATTCAATAGAGAGCACTAGAGTGATGCAGGAGCATATAACCCCCCCTTAATTAAAGGAGGAATCCAAAGCAGAGAAGGAGGAGATGTGGACTATCGAGCAAAACAGGGAACAATTCTGTTTAAACAGAGCTATATTGATGGAACTAATAAAGTCTCAAGAAGTCTTTAGTTAATGTAATCTGCCATGTATTCATATGTATAGCGAGCTGTAGAGAGAATCTAGGGAGTTGTTGAGTGTTTCATGGAGAGGATTGATCGGATCCTTCCAATGATCCGATCCAATGTTTTCTATATATAAATAAGCCTGCATGTTCAAGAATAGATAGGAGAGGATAGAGTGATAGATAGAGTTTTATGAAAACCCGAGTGTTCAAAATGTAGTCAAGTGGAGAACTCGTCCTAAGGCTAAAATGCCTTAGATCTGTATTCATATCGTATATAATTGAAAAGTGTGTGTTCTGTGGATTTCCGTGTGTCTGTGTATTTATGTCTTTCAGAGTTATTATGTGTGTTGGACTGTTGATCGACCATCGATCACTTAAAGGATTGATGGCGATCCAATGTTTATATGAATGTTGTGTGTAAACAGAGAAATGGCAAAGAACTGTGCTTTAACACAAAGATCCAATTTATGCATCATTTTAGTCCCGCAACCCAAATTCCAGTTTACACTAAAAACCGACACAAAACGGAGTCGGGATTGGAATCCAGAACTGAAAGTTTATAGACAGGAACCTACACCCTTGTCGGGTCCATAAGGCAACATCGCATCGGCGGATTGTTTTTACAAAGGAATGGACCTTCGAAACAGAATGATCGCGATCACGTGACGAAGTGAGGACCATCGGATCAAGATTAGGATTGATGGTCCAAATCTAATCGTTGATCGCAAATACACAGAGGCAAGTGACAGTGCATAGTGGTATGCTGATATGGCGATACGTTGATGGTCGATAAGCAATATCGCTGATAAGCTGATATCGGAGGTCGGGGCGATCGGAGGCTTCGTTGATCGGAGATCGGAGGAGTGCAGCAACAAGGCTTTGAAGTGAGAACCGAACCCAACGATATTTATGAATGAGGGTGGATGATATTTTAGTTGCGACCTATGTGTGTCAGAGCGGGTTTTCCCGTGTTTCCATTTGTTTTGCGATAAAGTAATGTGGTTCAGATTTATAAAGGAAAATCTAAATAAATGTGTGTCCATGGTTTTAAAGGCTTAAAGCCTTATGGAATGCTTCCGATAATGAAATGGGCTCATAACCCATAGGCCTCGGGATCGATTTTTTTATAAAGAAAAGGGAATTGGTTATACCCCTATTTCTCTTTTCATCAAGTGGTATCAGAGCACAAGAAGATTCTGCGTGCAAAATCAGGTTAAGGGAAAGTTTTTCTACGAGAAGGAAGAAAGGAAAAGAGGTACAGTTGATAAAGCATGGAGATTTTGGATTCTTACTATCGTGCAGAGAGCAGCAGCAGAAGGTGAGAATATTTGCAGCAACCTAGAGCAAGGTGTGCTCAATTGGTTCCAGAGAATAGAACCAGAAGGATTCCAAAAGACCAAGTGAGGAGGGATTGGTGAGGTATCGTGTGGCAGAGGAAGACTATTATTGTAGGGGTTGGTTGCATCTCACAAAAGATCATGAAGGCAGTTCCACTGGAAGTTGGTAGAATTGCTAAAGATAAGGAGAAGCATATTACCAGGAGGTCATAAAATTTTGTGCCTCGGGAGTCTGATGCAGGAGCATCTAACCCCCTCTTAATTAGAAGAGGAATCCAAAGCGAAGAAGGAGGAGATCTGGACTATCAAGCAAAACAGGGAACAATTCTGTTTAAACAAATCTAGATTGATGGAACTAATAAAGTATCGAGAAGACTTTAGTTAATGTAATATGCCATGTATTCATATGTATAGTGAGTTGTAGAGAGAATCTATAGAATTGTTGAGTGTTTCATGAAGAGGATTGATCGGATCCTTCCAGTGATCCAATCCAATGTTTTCTATATATATATATGAGCCTGTGTGTTCAAGAATAGATAGGAGAGGATAAAGTGATAGATAGAGTTTTATGAAAACCTGAGTGTTCAAAGTGTAGTCAAGTGGAGAACTCGTCCTAAGGCTGACATTCCTTAGATCTATATTCATATCGTATATAATAGAAAAGTGTGTGTTCTTTGGATTTCCATGTGTCTATGTATTTATTTCTTTTTGAGTTATTATGTGTGTTGGACTGTTGATCGACCATCGATCACTTAAAGGATCGATGGCGATCTAATGTTTATATGAATGTCGTGTGTAAATAGAGAAATGGCAGAGAACTATGCTTTAACATAGAGATTTAATTTATGCATCATTTTAGTCCCGCAAGCCAAATTCCAGTTTACAATAAAAATTGACGCAAAACAGAGTCGGGATTTGAATCCGGAACTGAAAGTTTATAGACGGGAACCTATACCCTTATCGGGTCCATAAGGAAACATCACATCATCGGATTATTTTTACAAAGGAACGGACCT
This sequence comes from Pinus tabuliformis, assembly GCA_031772625.1. Lineage (NCBI taxonomy): Eukaryota > Viridiplantae > Streptophyta > Pinopsida > Pinales > Pinaceae > Pinus > Pinus tabuliformis. Next base: position 1,049,909,769 of record CM062817.1, on the reverse strand, counting down.
TCGAAACAAAGCAATCGCAATCACGTGACGAAGTGAGGATCGTCAGATCGAGATTAGGATCGAAGGTCTAGATCTAATCGCTGATCGCAAATACACAGAAGCAAGTGACAGTGGATAGTGGTATGTCAATATGGCGATACGCCGATGGCCGATAAGCGATATCTCCGATAAGCTGATATCGGCGATCAGAGGTCGGGGCGATCGGAGGCTTTACTGATCAGAGATCGGAGGAGCACAACGATAAGGCTTTGAAGTAAGAACCAGACCCGACGATATTTATGAATGCGGGTGGATGATATTTGAGTTCCAGACTATGTGTGTTGGAGTGGTTTTCCCATGTTTCCCTTTGTTTTGCAATAAAGTAATGTGGTTCAGATTTATAAAGGAAAATCTGAAAAAATGTTTGTCCATGGTTTTAAAGGCTTAAAGCCTTATGGAATGCTTCCGATAATGAAATGGGCTCATAACCCATAGGCCTCAGGATCAATTTTTTTATAAAGAAAAGGGAATTGGTTATACCCTTATTTCTCTTTTCATCATAGAGGGCAAGAAATCTTGAAATTCTATTGAGTAGAGGCAAGAAATACCCTTCCTTGTGTTGTGTTTGGCTAAAGAAGGTGTTGAGATGGTCAATTAAGTGTTGTTAAGGTGTATGGAATATGTTCTTATGTTGGCTAAGTCCTACATCTTGTCATGATAGACTAAATTATTTTAAAATATGGTATTCTTGGGTAATGTAATATGTGGTTATGTGTACATGAATCATTGCGCATATGATTGATTGTACTAAGATTTGCACATTTGTTTAGTTCTTTTGTGGGAATGCTTGATGGTGATAATATTACAAATATAAATGAAAGAATTGAAAATGAATGAATTATTGGTTGTACATAATTTTGATAATATCATGTTTGTTGGGAACATGGAAATGAAAATCTTGTATGCATGAATACTCATGCTTTGTTTGGTTTAAGGAAATTTCTATCAAGCAAGATAGATTCTATGTAGAGTTTCCATGGATATGTCATGAGAGTAAGGCCATGATGAAAAAGTGGTTACTACCATAAGAAAATAATTATAAATATGATAAGGCTCTCTCATTAGTTAATTCTAATTACTATGTGAAACATATTCAAAATTATAATTGAAATTTTCATGATAAAATCTCATGGTAATTATATGTCTGTGATATAGGTGAGGTGATAGATCTATCTAGTGAGGCAAAATTATAATTGTTATAAGCTTTGAATCACATGGAAGATGCTACTCCTATGAAAACATAACCTTGTGTTATACCTTTTTTCATTTGGAGAAAATGATTTGATTGAGTTTACTAATGGGGCACCCTAGTAGGAAATTTCTTGAAGCTTGCACTCTTATTTCCTATAATATATTTGATAAATAATGGATCACTCAAGGGATTGTTTACTGGAGAATGGGATGCATGATATAGAGAGCATTACTAAGTTTCAAGGAAGTGGCACTCACCTTTCCTATAATGACCTTGGAAAAAAATGGATTACCTTAGAGAATGTATTGCAGAAAAGGGGATGTACGAGCTTATGAGGGTCAACGACTATAAGGAAGAGGTAATATGGATGAATCTACATCATTATATTGATGGAAAAGGTTGGATCAAATCAATTGGGAACATATTTTTAGGTGTGTCAGAGAAGATATCAATTTGAATATCACCAATGGTAGTCATGTGATACAAGCATATAATCTATAGAGATAAGCATTTGAATGAAATTTTTGATGTAATATTTTGGACTATGATGAGGCTTTATCCCAAAATATATATTGTTTTTATCCAAGGAAAAAAAATTGTTGAATAAAATTACATGTTGTGTCTCATATTGTGAACATATGTTCTCAAATTGGAAATTTGAAAATCCTATTAATGGAGTAATTGTTGCATATAAATGGCTATAAAATTCATACTTTCTTTTGATGATTAATTTAAGTAATTCCACAATGAGACCATGAAAGCATCTCAAGGAAGTGAATGGACAAGGTATTCAACAAATGTAAGTCTTAATAATGTATATTTGGCCACTTGATGTATTTATATCGATTATTGTAAAGCATATTTAAATGCTAGAGTCAAAAGAAAAGAAAAAATGATTCAAAGTCCCATTGTGACTTTTAAAAGAAGAAAATTTTGAAGTTTGAAATTGAAATTTTTTGGCTCCAAATTATCAATTCGGCCTCCCTCCAAGTCAAGTTGGTCCAGAGAAAAGGACAAACCCATTCGACGCAACGTATCACTATATAAAGAAATCTTGACCTCATTCTCTTGGCACCAATTCACACTTCCTAAAGAAGAAATTTTATGGGCATCTTTGCAAAGATCAAGAAGGAAAAGGAGGATGAAAAAGAATATGAATTGTATATCTTTCTCTCTCTCTCAAGCTCACACATGTGGATAGTTTCTCTCTCTTCAGGTTCATAAATTTTCTAGGCAATTCTGTTACAGGGGGGCGAAATTTTAGGGTTACCGGTAGTTGTAGAAGGGATAAAATTATTGGGTAAGATCAGGCAGAGCAAAGTGTTGGATCAGATTGGGAGGCTTGACTTGGAGGGGTTGAACAAGTTTAACCATAGGCATAGGTGTGTCTCCTGTTGAACTGAAGAATCTCTTTATTGAAAAAGGTTGTTGGGATTTTCCCCTTGGTGGGTTTTCCAAAGGTATATTGTGTCTTCTCTGTGTATTGTGATCCCTATTGTGATACCATTCCTGTATGGTTGAATTTTTGAAGTATAATTGTTAAATGATGTAGTGGAATAATTTGAAAATATACCAACATCAAAAATAATTATCAGTATTTCAAAAATATTGTGTTAGTCTATATTGCACTTAGAAAATCAACATGGTATCAAAGGTTTGGTGAAGGAAGGAACATTGAGATCGCCTTTAAAGGAACCCTAGTTTTAAATCCTTATTATTGATGTCCTAATTGATTTGCATCCATGGCTTTGTTTAGTCAATTTAATGTTCTTAAATTGTAAGCACAAATTATCGACCAGGGTAGATAAACTGATGAAGTGCAACTGCACTGTATGTGCTAGAAGTCTTTTATGTCATTAAGGTGATTATGTTATCGTTATCTAAGTTAATTTCAAACTCTAGAATTAGTGTTGATATGATGCTATTATCTATACTAGGATGTTATTTTTATCGTTAAATGATTACCCTAAATGTTATCGCTAGAATTAGTTCTGATTAAATTGAGTTTTTAGAATGATAGGATAATTATTTTAACTCTTTTCAATGAATATGTTATGTTAACCTTATTTTCAACTTATCAATTGTTTTCAGATATTTATGATGCAGCTAAACAAAGTTAATTATGAAAGCATGAAATAACATAAAGAAAATCCTAATTTATCAACTTGGAAATGAAATGTACTTGAATTCAAAAGCTGAGAAAGACTGCCACTCTTATCTACTGCAACTTTATTTCAATGCAAAAAGAAAAACAGAAATGAGATTACTGAGCTATGAAATCATTAAGCTATGAATGAAACGAAATTATTTAGTTATGATAGATATTAAGTAAACGAAATTAATGATACAAAAATCAATCAAGTGAACCTAGTCGCGAACTTCATTGAACTGCATCTTAAAAACATGAAAACAGGGCATCCATGAATTAAATCTATGAAACAAAAGAAAATCTAATTGCAGTGAATCAAAGACCTAATCTGTGCGCAGGGGCTCTCCACAAGGCAGTTGGTTGCCTTAAATCAATATCACATAAAATATATGAAACAAGATCTTTGCATTAAGCGGAAAATAGTTCTACAACATGCTTCAAAATTACATACGGTGGCGCACCCGTTTTACAGAGCTGCCAGTGTTTTTATAGAGTTCCTATTAACAATATGAGAAATTCAAGCCTACAAGACTTCACTACAATCCTTATCAAAACTAAATCATATCGCTTATTTGTCGATTTTCTATTGAAAAAGCAAATCGAAGAAATATCTTGAAATTTAGACTCTGTTCCAACGCACTATCATGTTGTTGACTGCCATGGTTGACCGTGTTATGGTGCAGATCTCCTGGTGAATTAGCTCAAGTAAACAAGAAGAAATCCATGAGAGGATCATTCCCTATCTATCCATATACTCCTTTGCTAATCTGGCACACTCAAACCCTGTCAACGATGGAATTAACTGCAGAGTTGTGGATTAGCTGCAGAGTCAAGTCAATTCTATAGCTGCATGTAAACTTTAATAGAACAATAAGGAATACTGACAAAATATGGAAAATAGGAAATATGAATGTTTGCCTTGTCAAAACATTATGTTTACTAAAATTTTTTGGATGACAGCGGTAGGAAAAATGAGGTAAATATGGACAAAAAGGATGTCAAGATAAAGCAATTCTTGGACTCTACATTCCCCCACACTGGAGGTTTTGTATGTCCTCATACAACACAAAATTGTCATTTTTTTGTATACCTTTGCCAACACATCCAGGTTTCACTTTCTTCTTCTTCTTGGTAGTTACTGCCATCCTTGGTTTCCTCATAAGGATCTTGTACTTCAAGTTAATGATTTCTCTTTTCATGGCCTTGTTTTCTTTCTTCAATTTCTTATTCTTTTTATACCATAGACTTAAGTGAAGAATGAGGTTATCACTTTTGGCAATTTGAATTCCATTTTGTGCCTTCAACGTTTGATTTTCAGTTTTGAGGTACCTATTTAATGTCTCCAGCTTAAAGATTTATTGTTTCAAGACATTAGATGTTGGAGGTTCTTGTGGCTCATTAAACTGGTTGATTTCTTCTTCTGGGCTCTGAATTGATCCTTTAGTTGTTGCTTCCTTTCTCTCTAATGATTCTATGTAATCATAGATTTCTTGCTATACAGGATCAATACCTGGGCTTTGTACTGCACTCTTTGAAGGTAAAATGAAGGGATGTGGTGATGCCCTTAACGACAGTCTCAATGATTCTCGCGAAGAGTCCTCGAGATCTTCAGACTACTCCTTTGACTTAAGATCAATATGCTCTGCAACTTTTGAGTCTGCCTCTTTTACTATGTTCAATCTGGTGCTTCTTCTCAAACCTGTGGTCGGCAACCTTTGAATATTCTTTTCCTTAGATTTTGGAATTTCTTTCTGAGGCGGGATTTTTACTTGGGATAAAGCCTCTATTTTCTTGCTGGCTTTCTTTATTTTTAGACTTTCTCTGTTCATTTTCTGCAAAATTTCTACAATTGGTAGATCATCCTCTGACAAATATTGTTGTTGTTGTGGTTCCTATTCTATTACTATTTCATTTTTTCTCTTTCTTCCCCTTAGGGTTTTTCTACCACTTGGATGTTCAGGGGTTTTTTCTTCAAAGTGATTTCTCACTAGAAAATCTTCCCAATTATCACCTATCTTTGAAGATGAAACTCAATCAAAATTTCTACTAACCCATGATGGTACATTGTGTTGTCTATAAGTTGGATTTTCTTCTAAACATTTACTGTCATTTTCTTAAGTCTATGCAACAGAAATTATGGAAGATTCATTTGATTCTCTTCAAGGAAATTCATTAATAGCCTAATGTGATAGAAAAACGTACACCCAAATCGGCCTTCACAAGTAACAAATTTCAAAAGGACGGGAAAATTTTTCCATTTACTTTTGAGGGCAGAGCTAGGAATACCTTTTCTGAAGACAGTATTATCCATGGTTTTTTAAGAAAATTTTCCAGTCTTCCCCTTTGATTCCTCTGTTCTTGAACCATTTTTCTCCAGTTCTAAGTAGTTTGGAGGCTTCTATAAACTTTGTCATTGCGAACTTGACATCGCCTATTTCAACTTATGTTCCATCAAAAGATCATGCAAAGGTTTTTGTCACCTCCCTGTGAAAACCATCTAACTTTTCTATGAAATTTAACCACTAAGCTTTCTGTAACAATTCTATGGTCTGGGGGTATCCTTCCAAAATTTCCTTCATGTTGGCTCTGTTCAAACAATAATGCCCATGGTGAGAGATGTTTCATCTCAATAGCTGTTTTACTTGACAGGGAATATAGTCTCAGTAGGGTTTTGCTCTAGGATGGAGAGACTGTATGAATTGAAAGAATGAGAGATGGGAAAGTATAATGAAGGTTCACAAGGATGATTTAGTTGTTTGAATGCATTTAATTCAATGATTCAGTGATCAAATCGATGGATCCAAAATGAGTATGGGGTAGGATTTAAAATGGTGGTAGATTACAATGGATTTGACAAGGGACTATCATCCATGAACTACAATGATTTCAGTTTTTCGGTAATGCTATGTCCATGTAATTCATATATGCAATATGTTAACCCCTATTGTAAAGTTAAAGTGTTACATACCTTAGATTTATTTGCTAACCTTTGTTTTTCCTTTGATGTCATTTGCAGGTACTTTTCACTTTGAAAGGAGTCAATCATTTCTTCAATTTGAGCCACCAAGTGTCCCTATCAGATTGGTTGCAGAAACCTTATCAGAGCTGCAAAAACTTGCCAGAGCTGCAGAAAGTCACTAATTTTGTAGCTATTTTTTTTTCAAGAAAGGGATGTTTAGAAAAAGGGATTTTTAGAAAAATGATTTAAGATAAAATTTAAGGTGCCAACAAGAGTTGGTTTTCACTTTAAATTTTCTATATAAGCATGCCAACAACTTGTTGGTTTTCATGTATATATATATATATATATATATATATATATATATATATATATATATATATATATATATATATATATATATATATATATATATATATATATATATATATATAGATATATATATATATATATATATATATATATATATATATATATATATTATGAAACAAGAAAAAAATAAAATTTCTAAGGTGGAAAAAAAGAAGAATTCTTCTCAACCATCTTCAATTCTGAGTTATCATGGAAAATTTTGACAAAATTTTCTTTTGTCAATGGTTTCTGATAAAGTCCAAGTTGATGTCCATTCACTAAAAGAGGAATTTTCTCTTCATCAATAGTCCTGATTCTAACTGCACCATTGTCAAAGATATTTTCAACTTCATAAGGTCCAAGCCAGAGAGTTTGGAATTTTCCTTGGAAGTTCTTGAAATTTGAATCAAAAAGTAATTCCCAATCTCCTGAATGAAATTTTCTTTCTTTGATGTATTTGTCATGCCATCTGGATCTCTGTTGCTAATCTAGGCTGGTCTTCTCGAAGGCATCTTGTCTTATTTCATCAAGATCATTGAGTTGTCACATCCTTTGTTTTTGTGCTTCTGATAAGTCAAGATCCAACTGGACTGTTGTTTTATAGGTCTAGATCTGGAACTCTATTGGAAGTAAGACTTGGTTGCCATAAACAAGTTCATAGGGAGTATGTCCTGTAGTTCTTCTCCAAGTAGTTCGATAAGCCCACAAAGCTTATGGAAGATTTTCTGCCCAGTCCTTCCTATGTAAGTGTACAATTTTGGTGAGATTTGCTTCAATCATCTTGTTTGTAGACTCAACTTGTCCATTGGCTTGTGGATGGTATGGAGTAGATTTCCGATGCTTGATTTTGTATTGTTCCACGAGCTTCTGCACTAATGTGGATGTAAATTGTGTTCATTGATCTGTTACAATTTCTCTTGGGACACCAAAACGAGTCAAAATATCCTCAAAAAGAAATGAAACTACAACATTTTCAGTAGCAAAAGAAAGCACTTTATCTTCTACCCATTTAGTGACATAATCAGTACATACTAGAATATACATTTTTTGTTTTGAAGGTGGATTGATTGGACCAACAAAATCTAGTGCCCATTTCTCAAAAGGTTCAATGAGTACCTGAGGTTGTAATGGCATTTCATTTGAAAGAGTAGGTTTCCCCATCCTTTGACAACTGTCACATCTCTTAACATATTCCTTGGTATCCTTGAAAATGGAAGGCCAATAATATCCTAAGAGAAGGATCTTATAAGCAGTTCTTATGTCAGAGAAATGCCCTCCACATGGTTCATCATGGCATGCTTTAAGTATTTCCGGTATCTCATCTTCTCGAACACATCTTCTGATGATGAGATCTGGTCCTGTTTTGTACAATTCTTCATTTATCCATGAGTAAGATGTGATGTTGTGAATTATCCTCCTCTTTTCTCTAGGAGACAAATGAAATGGTAATTTCCTTGTAGCTAAATAATTAGAAATATCTACATACCAAGGTGATTTAGTAGATATTGCAAAAAGATATTCATGAGGAAATTTATCCTCCATAGGTTTATCATTGTTATCATTTTGAATTCTAGATAAAAATTCAGTAATTGTATTTCGTTTTCTGGGTCAATCTAGAATGGTGATGTTGAATTCTTGCAACAATAGGAGCCATATGGTTATTCTTCCATTAGTGATTGGTTTATTCATTAGAAATATAATGGCAGAATGGTTTGTGTGAATGAAAATTTCATAGCCAGTTATATATGTCTGAACTTATTAATGGCATGAACTACAGCTAAAACTCATTCTTAGTTACAATATAATTTAACTCTGTTGGAGTTAAATTTTTACTGGTATAATAGATTGCATAAGGAGTAAGGTATTTTTGTCCTAACACAGCTCCTAAGGTTGTGTCTAAAGCATCAGTTAATATATGGAAAGGAAATTTCCAATTAGGTCCTTTTAAAATAGATGCTTCAGAGAATTTCTTTTCCAAAGTTTCAAAGGAATTTTGACAATCAGAATCCCAACCGAGTTCATAGTCTTTGGTTAGTAGTTTGAAGAGTGGAGATGCACTTTTTGTGAAATTTTCTATGAATATTCTATAGTATCGAGTAAAACCAAGAAAACCCCTAACATCTCATTGACAATTTGGCACTGATAATTTAGAAATGACCTCTACTTTAGATGAGTCTACCTTAATTCCATCTCCTGAAATATGGTGACCTAAAACAATTCCTTCATTAAACATCATAAAACATTTCTCATGACTTAACGAAAGATTTGTTTCTTTACATCTTATTAGAAATTTTTCTAAATTTTCAAGTGCTTCTTCAAAAGAATCTCCATAAACTGTGAAATCATCCATATATACTTCCACACAATCATGAATAAGATCAGAGAAAATTCTGAGGACTGCTCTTTGGAATGTTGTCGGAGCATTGCATAATCCAAAAGGAAGTACTCGGTAAGCATAAGTTCCCCATGGACAGGTAAATGTGGTTTTATCTTGATCCTCAGGTGCTACCTGAATCTGATTGTATCCACTAAAACCATCCAAAAATGAAAAATGATTTTTCCATGCTAATGTGTCTAAGACTTGATCTATGAAAGGGAGTGGAAAGTTGTCTTTTAATGTTGATTTATTCAATTCCCTATAATTGATACATACTCTCCATTTCCCATTTTTATTAGGAATGATTACTAGGGGTGAAACCCACGGACTGCTTGATATTTGATAGATGAAGTTTACATTTAGCAGTTTTTGTAATTCCTCCTTAAAAATTTCTTTCAGATTTGGATTCATTCTTCTTTGTGGTTATCTAACTGGTCTCGCACTCTATTCAATGTAGATATGATGCATGCAAGTTTTAGGATTAATTCCTCTCATATCAGTGTATTCCCATGCATAAGCAGAAGAGTGTTTTGTAAAATTTCTACCAGTTGATTTTTTTGTAATTCTTCCAAGTTTTCATTAATGTTCAAAGTTTTGCCTGGAAAAATTTCTATTGAAGAATTTCCAAATTTTTCCATAGAGAGTAAAGAAACTTGTCTATATAATAGATATTCGATTCGAATATGGACATAATCTGATGAGGGTTCATTATTTTCCATTAGATTTAAAATTTGGTCCTCCTCACTTACTTGTTCAGTAGTGAAAACAGGTTGTATATCATCATCATCATCTATCCATTCCTCACTCTCTATTTCTATTGTTGTTTTTGTAGGTGGATACAATGTAAATTTATTTGTAGAACTTCCATTTGAGATAAACATGTCACCTGATCTACAACTGATGAAAGCATCAGCTGTAGCTAACCAAGGTCTTCCTAGGATTAATGGATGTCCTCCTAAATTATTCTTGGGTGTTAAAACCATGAATTTGACAGGATATTCCCAAGAATCTAAGGATACACAAACATCTTCTAACACACCATCAAGTTTAATTACAGACCTATCTACTAATTGCAAAAATGTTGGTGTGTATTGAAGATTAGGAAGCCTTAGTGAATCCATGATTTGTTTACTCATTATGTTTATGGCTGCTCCTAGATCAATCAGTGTGTTTGGTATTTCAATTCCATTGATGTGAATTTTCAAAATGGGGCTTCTTGGATCTAGATATTTTTGTATTGTTGCTTTCCCCATCATGATGCCTGCAATTTTCCCAACTAATTGAATTATTTTTATGTTTTTTTATTTTCCTTCTTGATCTTTGAGTACTCAATTCCTTGATTGTTTTTGCAAAAATTGGTATTTCTTTTATAGCTTGTAATAAAGGAATTTTTATACAAACATTTCTTAATTCATCTAGCATATTATAATCAGGAAAAGTGATTTGTTTTTATACTTCATAATTTTCAACCATTCGGGAAAAGGTGGTTTAATGGATACTGAGGGTTGTTCTATAATAGGAGTATCATCAGGATTTATAGGAACATTTTCTGTTTGATTATCTTCTTTCTGAGGAAGAGATATTTCTCCTTCTTCAGATTGTTTTTATCTTTTTGAAGATTTGTCCTTACTTCCTAAATAACAATAGGGTGTTTTCTTTGTAATACTCTACCAGACCTCAATTGAACATTATTTAGATTTAGTGGAGTTATTACATAGGTTTGAGGATTTTCCCTTCTAAATTGTAAAAATGTTGTGACATTTTAATATTTGGATTCAGAAGTGGTTGAGCAGGTAATTGATTTGGTTTTTGTGCAAATGGTAGGGAGAGCTATGGATTTTGATTTTGGATTTAAACTTGAGGTAATTGATTAGCTTGGGGAATTTGATTAGATTGAGGAATTTGATTAGATTGAGGTAATAATTATTGTGGGAAATTAGGATAAGATGGTGAATATTGTTGATATTGAGCATAAGCCCCATAAGGAATTTTCCATCCCTGATTCTAAGATTGTGATTGCGGTTGAGCCCAACGCTGCCAAGATGGATTTCAATTATTTTTTGAAGACTAAGAAAATTGTTGTGATTTAAATCCTTGTGGTTTATTTGCTTGAGAGTTTTTCCATGGTCTTTTAGCAATAAAATAAAGAGGGTCTACTTGTTCTGGTACCCCTTCATCATTAAATACAGCCTTAAGACTTGGTAGAGAAGGACATTCTTTAGTATCATGGTTATTTGCACATATGGCACAAGTTTCTATGGTTTTCAAGTGTAAAGGACATTCTCTTAGAGCATGCTTCTTTCTACACCTGGGACAAAATATGGATAATGCAACATTTTCGGATTTTTGCTTGTTTTGTATTTTAAGGGTGTCAATTTGTTCACTTAAACTCCATAAAATATCTGTCTTAAAAGTATTAAGCAAACTTCCTAATTCTACCTTACTGATTATCCCAACTGTAGATTTATTGATTCTTGATAAGAAAGGATCCCTATAACTTTTTCCAACTCATGCTTTACCCCTTGAGATATGTACACATAGATCACAAATATCTGCAAATGGTAATTGATAAATATCTCCTTTTCCTGTCAAGTTAAGGAGATCAATCCACTCATCTTTGATAGATTTGAGTAGGAGGGCTTTCAAAGTTTCCTCATCCAGACTATCCATTTTTTCCCTTTTAAGATTATAAACAAATCTCTCACTAAGTCTTCAATATTCTCATCTTCTTTCTGTGTCATTTTGAAGACTCCGTCCCTAATTTTGTGAGGCATACAGTAGTCCCTATATTTCTCTAAGAATGCTTCTTTAATTTGTGCCCATGTCCTTATAGAATTCATTCCTAGACTCATGAACCATTTCAATGTTGAATCCTTTAAGGTAGTAGGGAACAATTTTAATTTTTTAGCATCATGTAAATAATCATATGATCTGCATAATACTTCAACTTCAAAGGGAAAGGTTTCTGGGTCTTCACTTCTTTTTCCATGGAAATTAGGAATAATAGAAGGTGAAATATTTTTCATTGTGAGGGTTGTATCCTCATCGAAGATAGGAAATACAAACGGATATTGATATTATCTACCTATACCTCCTCCTCTTCCTCTATATCCACCACCTCCTCTACCTCGTCCTCCAATCCAATTTGGTTCACCATTGACATTGTGTACCTCTCCTTCTCCTTCTTCAACCATGATAGATTCTTCAGAACTAATGTAAGGATATTCTAATTCTTCTAGTTCCTCTATCAATGGATAATCAAGATGAGTTTCCTTTTCCTCTTCTTCACTGGGAATTTTTAATTCTTCTCCTAGAATTTGTTCACCAGTGGAAGATAGAAAAACTACTCCTGTAGTTGGAGATGTAGGATCTTCTTCGATTATAGCCTCAGTAGATGAAGTAGGTGAATTTCTAGATTGGATTTCAGATATTAAGACTTCAGGAAGTCTTTGTTGGCCTACGAATGGAATTAAAGTTTGAGTGGGTGGTGTGGAACTTTGAAGTCGTGGTCGAGTGAGCGGATTGGTGGGAATTAAGCTTCTTCCTCGTCCTACAAATCTACCTCTAGAGTCTCTTTCCCTACACATATCATGTTTTTATTTGATTTTTTTTAACTTCTATCTGCACTTCCCGACAATGGTATCAAAATTTTTAGTCAATTTAATATTCTTAAATTGTAAGCATAAATTATCAACCAGGGTAGGTAAACTAAAGAAGTGCAAGTGCACTGTATGTGCTGGAAGTCTTCTATGTCATTAAGGTGATTATGTTATCGTTATATATGTTAATGTCAAACTCTAGAATTAGTGTTGTGATGATGTTATTATCTATACTAGGATGTTATTTTTATTGTTAATTGATTACCCTAAATGCTATCTCTAGAATTAGTTCAGACTGAATTGAGTTTTTAGAATGATTGGATAATGATTTTAACTTTTTTCAATGAATATGTTATGTTAACCTTATTTTCAACTTATCAATTGTTTTCGGATTTTTGTGCCGTAGATAAACAAAGCTAATTATGAAAGCATGAAATAACATAAAGAAAATCCTAATTTATTAACTTGGAAGTGAAATGTGCTTGAATTCAAAAACTGAGAAACACTTCCATTCTTATATACTGCAACTTTATTTCAATGAAAAAAGCAAAACAGAAATGAGATTACTAAGCTATGAATGAAACAAAATTATTGAGTTATGCTAGATATTAAGAAAACGAAATTAACGATAGAGAAATCAATCAAGTGAACCTAGTCACGAGATTCATTGAACTACATCTTAAGAACATGAAAACAAGGCATCCATGAATTAAATCTATGAAACAAAATAAAATCTAATTCCAGTGAATCAAATACCTAATTTGTGCGCAGGGGCCCTCCACGAGGAAGTCAGCCACCTTAAATCAAGAGCACATAAAATATATGAAACAAGATCTTTGCATTAAGCAAAAAAGAGTTCTACAAGATGCTTCAAAATTACATATGGTGGCTCACCCGTTTTATAGAGCTGTTAGTGTTTTTATAGAGTTCCTATTAACAATATGAGAAATTCAAGCCTACAAGACTTCACTACAATCCTTATCAAAACTAAATCATATTGCTTATTTGTCGATTTTCTGTTGAAAACCAAAATCGATGAAATCTCTTGAAACTCGGACTCTGTTCCAGCGCACTATCCTGCTGTTGACCGTGTTATGGTGTGGATCTCCTGGTGAATTAGCTCGAGTAAACAAGAAGAAATCCATGAGAGGATCATTCCCTATCTACCCATATATCCTTTACTGAGCTAGCGCACTCGAACCCTGTCAACAATGGAAGTAGTTGCATATCTATGGATTAGCTGCAGAATCAAGTCAATTCTGTAGCTGAATGTAAAATTTAATAGAACAATAAGGCATATTGACAGAATATGAAAAAGAGGACATATGAATGTTTACCTTGTCAAAACCTTATGTCTATTGCATTTATTTGGATGATAGTTGTAGGAAAAAGGATGTCAAGATAAATCAGTTCTTGGACTCTACATGCTTCTTCTATGAAATCTGAGAACAGGTTGGAAGGAGCCTCAAACTTCAGAGCTCGGAAACTTACAATTGATCTTATTCTTGCAAAGAACAAATTCTTGGATATTGTGACATGGAAAGTTGTAGAACCGATAGATAATGGAGGAAAGGAGAAGTTTAAGGAGGATGAAATCACTTCCATGAGGCTTATTGTGGACTCCATTAGAGATCATTTCATCCCCCATATTTCAAAGCTTAATACCTCCAAGAAGATGTATGATGCCCTAACAAATCTATTTACTACCAATAATGTTGGTCAAGCCATGAGCCTGAAGAATGAACATCGTGATGTAACAATGATGAATGATGACATTGTAGCTTCATACTTCGTATGGATTTCTCAAATAAAAGATCAAATTCAAGCAATTGGAGAAACTATTTTCGATCAAGATCTCATGAATACATCACTCAATGGTCTACCTATATTATGGGATGCATTTGCAACAGGTATAAGAATCAAGAAGGAAACTCCCTTATTTGAAGAATTGCGGGCCTCTTGCGCTCAAGAAGAATAAAGGCCTTTATCGAGAGATGGAAAGGAATAAGCTTCTCAAGAATTTAAATTTTTATTCAAGAACAAAGGAAAGAAGTCTCAACACAAGAAGTCAGGAAGAAGATCTCCTCCTTCCCAAAGGAAGAAGGACATGTCAAAGATTCAATGTTATGGTTGTTATAAATTTGGACATTTTAAAAGGGATTGTCCTAAGATGACTAACAACAAAAAGAGAAAGGGAAAAAAACATGCTTCCATAGCCGACGTTGAAGATGAACATCCAAAGAAGGCTAAAGGTGACAAGGATTTATTTTATTTGATGGTCTACCTAGATCATGGGATGAATTTGCAACAGGTATAAGCAGCAGGAAGGAAACTCCCTTGTTTGAATAATTGTGGGCCTCTTACACTCAAGAAGAATAAAGGCTTTTATCAAGAGATAGAAAGGAATAAGCTTCTCAAGCATTTTCATTTTTCTTCAAGAAAAAAGGAAAGAAGTCTCAACACAAGAAGTTAGGAAGAAGATCACCTCCTTCCCAAAGGAAGAAGGACATGTCAAAGATTCAATGTTATGGTTCTTAGAATTTCGACATTTTAAAATGGATTGTCCCAATGGCTAACAACAAAAAGAGAAAGGGAAAACAACATGCTTTCGTAGCCAACGTTAAAGATGAACATCCAAAGAAGGCTAAAGGTGACAAGGATTTCTTTTATGTTTCTACTTTAATAAGTTCTATTCCAGATTATAATTTATAATGATATGTGGTTGGTAGATAGTGCATCAATACATATGACCGGAGATTGTGGAAATATTTTTCTTTTTCTTTTCAATTTTTTTGTGATCTTCCAGGCTTTGCCTATGGCTTGAGGAGCCACAACCCAGTGGAATTTAAGTTGTCAAAGTCACCCGGGGATCACACCCGGCCTAAGCCACACCAACATTTAGTTGACTGGATTTTTAGCATGTCTCCTCCCCCTAGCACAGGGCACAACCACCCCCGGTGAGGTTTGATCTTGGGTCACCTTGCTAACAAGGCCCATCCTCAACCAGTTGTGCTAGTGGGACTTGATAGATCATGGAAATATTACTAGCATGATGGAAAATAAGTTCTTCCAAAGGGTAGAGCTTGAAGACAACCACAACTATGCATTCAAAACATTAGGGGATTTTTGAGGTCTAAAATGGACCTCCTAAGGAAATTATAAAATAATAGTGGAAATAATAAAACAATATTAGATTACATCATCAAATTTTAGAGGGAAAAAATACAAAATGGTGAATCATCCCCCATGGTTGACATCATCATCTTGAATCCTATTGGTTCTTATAAAGTTTATTTTGGTTGTACATTTTTCTTAGGAGGCCCATTTTAGACCTCAAAATTCCCCTAATGGAGTTGGAAAGGTATCCATTAAGTTGGAATCTGGTAACAATGTACATCTCAACAATGTTCTATAAGTACTAGGTTTGAAAAAGAACCTAGTATATATTTCATTTTTAGAAGATAAAGGAGATATAGTATCTTTTTTGGATGGAAAAGTACTTGTATGGTCCAAGGGATCTAGTATAGATGATTCTAGGTTTATTTGGATTCATGAAGGAAGATTGTATAGGATCACGAGTCAACCAACTCAAGCCCTAGAACATGATGAGATCAATCCAAGTGAGATATTGCATAGAAGATATGGTCACCTTCATTATAGAGAATTATCTTAATTAAATCAAATAGTTCCAGACATCCTTGAATTGCAGATAGATCATGAAGGTGTTTGTAAAGGTTGTTCACTTTGAAAGAACATCAAGAAACCTTTTCCAAGTAGTGACAATAGATCTAAATAAGTCTTAGATTTGATTCACTTTGATGTATGTGGTCATATTCCTGTGAGATCGCTTGGATGTTCATTGTATTATGTGAAATTTATTGATGAAAGCTCTCATAATACTTGGATCTATCTCATAAATACCAAGGATGATGTCTTCACAGGGTTTCAGGAATACAAAGTTGAAGTAGAAATCTTGATAGGTAAGAAGATTAAGATTTTGAGATTTGACAATGGAGAAGAGTACACCTCAAAGGACCTTGTTTCTTTCTATAAGAATGTTGGGATTAAGAAGGAATTGATTTTTCCCTATAATCCACAACCAAACAGTGTGGCAAAATGAAAGAACAAGTCCACTGAAGAATATGGCAAGGCCATGATGCATGATCAAGATTTGTCAGTGTTCTTATGGGGATATTCATCATTGATAGTTGTGTATATTCAGAATAGAAGTTCTCATCGAATTCTGGAAGATATGAATCCTGAAGAAGCATTCTCTAGATGAAATCCAAAGGTTGGACACAAGAGGATATTTGGTTTCCCTATCTACATTCATGTTCCTAAAGATACAAGGAATAAGCTAGAACCTTTAGGAAAGAAAGGCATAGTTTTTTGTTACAATGAATTATCAAAGGCCTATAGAGTCTAAATTCTAGACTAGTGAGGTTAGTCGAAATGTCACTTTCGATGAGAAAGTTGCATATTGGAAGTCTAAGGAAGTCTCCATGGATTCCTATGATGAAGTAAAGAAGGAGGATACAAAGGAAGAGCATTCAAGTTCTACAAAATTCCCTAAAGAGCCAAAAGGGCCTTGTGAACCATTGGAACCAGTTGCTATCCTAGATATCATAAAGAAACCAACATGGCTTAGATCCACATTAGAAGAAGCAGAAGGACATGCAACTCCTGATGGCACATCTAGAGAAACTAAGAAACCTAAAAGGTTTTCTAGTTATGTAGCTCTCATGACTAACCTTATTGATGCAGAGTCTTCCACTTATGAAGAATAAACTAGCCAGCAAGTATGGGAGGAAGCTATGAATGAAGAATATCAATCTATCATGAAACATGGTGTCTAGGAAATTGTGCCAAGGCTGGAAGGGAAGCCTTAGTGGTGACTTCCAAGTGGATATACAAGATCAAGCATCCTATAGATGGAAGTATTGAAAAACACAAGGCATGATTCATGGATAGAGGGTTTTCCCATAGAGAAGGAGAATATTGTGATGAAACATTTGCTCATGTTTCTAGGTACACCTCCATTAGATCCATTATTTCTCTCGTTGCTTCGTTGGTATGGAATTTAGATCATATGGATGTGAATACAACTTTCCTCAATGGTGTGATTGAGGAAGAGGTGTACATAGAGAAACCTCAAGGTTTTGAAGTGCATGGAAAGGAATCTCATGTTTGTGTATTAAAGAAGGCCTTGTATGGACTCAAGCAAGCTCCAAGACCTTAGTATGCTTGCATTGATAGCTATTTGATGAGACTGGGATTTACCAACAGTGATGTTGAATGAAATATCTATTTTAAGGTTGTGAAGAATGTACCTGTGATCCTATTGCTATATGTTGATGATTTGTCTTTGATAGGTGTTAAGCCTCTTAATATTAAGTGTAATAAGTGGTTGTCTTCTAAATTTGATATGAAGGATCTTGGTTTGATGCATTATTGTTTGGAATTGGAAGTATGGAAGAAACCTAGAAAATATTCCTTGGTCAAGGAAAGTATGTTATTGAGATCCTTTATAAATTTGGCATGATGGACTGTAAATCCATGGCTACTCCCTTGGTGACTAACTTGAAGAAGTTAAGAGGCTTTGAATCCAATTTGGTAGATCCATATATGTACCAGTGATTGATTGGCTCATTGATGTATTTGGTTAACACCGGACAAACAACTGTTGTGAACACATTGAGTCAGTTCCAGGTTGAATCGAGACATGAGCATTGGATTTCAACAAAGCACATTATGAGATATCTACATGGTATTGTGAACTATGGCTTGAAATATGTTGCAAAGAAGGATGTACAAATTCAAGGATATACAGATGTTGACTGGGCAGGAAGTGGTGATGATAACAAACACACTTTGGGGGTATGCTTCAACTTAGCCTTTGTAATGATATCTTGGATGTGCAAGAAGTAGAGATATGCCGCACTCAGCACTGCAGATGCAAAATATATTGCATCAAATGAATTGTGTGCAAAAATAGTGTGGCTTTGAAAGTTGTTTGCAGGATTTCTTGACCAAGAGTTGGAATCTACCATGATACATTGTGATAATCAAATTTGTTTGAAGCTTTTAGAGAATCTTGTGTTCCATGATAGGTTGAAGAATATTGAGATCAAGTACCACTACACCTATGGCATGGTACAAAGGAGAGCAATAAGGCTTGAGTACATCTCCATTGATGAGAATACAACTATTTTTCTGACGAAGTCGTTTCGCAGAGAGAAGTTTGTGTACTTTAGAGACAAGTTGTGGCTTGTGGAGATTACCCCTGGATCTCATTGAGAGGGAGTGTTGATTTGAGACTAGCATGAATGGACATTCTCTGGTGGGGAGAAGGGTCCGAGAGGCCCAGAGTGCTCACCAGATGTGGTTGAGTGAGTGCTTCTTGGAGGAGACCCAATTACTCACCATGAAGGGTTGAGTGGTCTGGGCCTAATCGCACACCAAGGAAAGGGTGTAGTGTGGTATTTCAGTATTTGGGCCCAATCACACACCAGGGAAGGGTGTAGTGAGGCCTTTCATCATCTGAAGCCAATAACACACTAAGGAAGTGTTGGAAATATTGAGAGGGGGATGAATCAATATTTCTTATTAATTAGTATTTTTACTTCCATAGAGCATTAATTGTTATTAGCATCAGATAAGGATAAACATCATCAACACCATTCAAAAATGCATAACATATAGAGATAGTAGACACAGATTTTTTAAGTGGAAACCCCTTCGGGACAAAAACCATTGAACACTTCTTAATATTTGTCTTTCAAATATTTACATAAAGTTTTCAGCTCCAACTAAAGGAGGCTCCAACCCTCTAATTTACTGGCTCCAACCTATAGGACACTCCAAAGCCTTGTTTAGCATCTGCAACTGGAAGTACACTAAAATGCCCTTGTTTATAGGCTCCAACCTGAACCTACTCCAACATGCTATGTACCGGCTGCAACTAGAGGGATGCTCCAACACCCTGTACAAGATCCAACCTACCCTAGCATGACCCTGCTACCCTGAAATGTTCTTAGACTCCAACCTGAAGGAGATTCCATTCTCCTGCCTTACACCACCCAACTAGCTTGACCAACCGGTGGACCACATTTCACTATTTTCATATTGGATGCGTGCTCAAAATTGAAATAATGAAACTACAATACAAGAGAACTACGACCCAAATTTTCCTCAGCTCAAACTACACATAAACTCTAGCCGCAAACTCATCTATGCTAGATTTCAACACCAAATATGATTGTTGGACAACACTTTCTATCTTTGTCCACTCTTACTACCACTGCCCGGTCATCAATCTTAGCAAGATCATTGTCACATTGTCTTATAGACCATTTCCTCACAACCTCACTATCATATAGGTTATTGTCAATTGTCAATATGATCACTGTTCAATATGCACTATCACAATATTGAAGTCATTGTCACATTGATCTATATCCAGTACACATTGAAAGTCACTATCTCATTGTCTCATTGTCAATCATAGCATAATCACAAGTTCATCCAGACTAGCTTTATACAACATTACTATCAAGGGATATTGTCACATCCTCATTGTCAAGGATATACAACAATACACAAAGGTCATTTCCAAGTTCACTACTTCAAGGTCATTGTCAAGGTTATGTCACATAGATCTCTGGCATGTATCATTGATATATCAATCTGCCTTTATTTTCCTTCATTTAAGACCCTTAAAGTATCCAATGAATTGTCCACACTAGACTTAGAAACTGTTACAATCACTTGTGACAAACACTCTTGCTTTTTGAATGATTAAAGTTTTCCCAACGCAAAGAAGATTTATGCATGTGGTTGTTAATTCCTTGTAGTATTGTAGCTCTAGTGTTGAGTACACTAGTCAATGAAGAGTTATACACCAGGCTAGAAGTTGATAACATAGAGCTTATTCCAGATACAACACATATATACAATATTTCCTTCTCACACACCAACACATTACACAGACATGAAACTGTAGGTCTTGTGTTGTATTGCTCCTTCAGATTGGACTTACTTTCAAGAACCGAATTCCAATTAATGAAGTACAATGCATACATTTGTACTAGGTCAACTTATCCTTTTGAAGGAAACACATTCATGCCAATAATTATATATGTATTGCAAAAGGAAAATTCAAATATCAACATAGACTTCTGTTGTTGATTTACCAACCAACTAGTAGTGTGACAACACAAGCTACCATTTTTTCAATGATGATCAAGGCACAGGTATCTTATCCTCATCTGAGCTTCAATAGGACATGAATAGGTCACTCTATCTACCTCTTTCTTACAACAAGTTCGTCCAACAATTCTGCTTTTATTAAAGGCTTGAAATTAGTCCGCAAGTCTAGAGATCCTTGTCACGATCCTTGCTACTTCAAAAGGCTGAGATCAATGAAACGAAGGCTATCATGTACCACTTGAGCCACAAAGATACGAGGTCAAACAATGGCCTATGATTTAATGAATATATCCCTTCAATTTTTCTTCTTTAGAAAAATAATCAACCATTTTTGTTGTCTCAGAGATGATATTCATGTTCAGAACTCATGGCCTAGATAACGACCAAATCAGAGTAATAAAATCTACTAAATTAGTTGTCTCAGAGATGATACATAGAGGAGGACCACGATTGTTTTAGTCCATTGTTTTAAGCCACATTTCATGCTCCAAGGGCTAGTACAGATATTGGTTTCTTCTTGCACCTTCGTTGTATTAGATAGAGACCTTAATTAATTTTGTTGAGCTTTAAGCCTTAGAATTGATGCCCTAATAAGAGCCAAACAACTGTGCTTCTTGATTCCAGAACTTGAATCTTCCACCCGCAATAAATATTACCCAAGTGGATCCCAAAAAAAAAATAAAAAACACAAGAAAATGCAACGAAACCCTACCACGGAACTAATTCTTCTCAAACCCTCTCTTCTTATTTCTTCGTTGTCTCCATAGGGGTCGAATTACATAAATGTATCACAATTTTTTATTTTTTTAGTGATACCTTGTGAGAGCTAAGAGAATGCTCTTATATAGTTTCCTTTGAATGAAGAGGGGCTTCAATAGATGAGCGGAGGGATTTTAGGGTCATGGCCACTATTTGAAATTTGAATTTCAATCAAAATAAATCACAAGGATGAGACCGCTACATATTTTGGAGTTAGGGTTCCAATTTTCTTTAAGGCTAAGATCCCTTGTAAATATAAAATAATCTTTAAAACCCTTCACAAAATATAGTGGTCTTAAAAATGGATGGATGCCCGACTTTCTCAACTTTCTCTAATTGAATAATATGCTTGGCTAATGAGGGATTGCCACATCATCTTCTTGTGGGGTTTTTGCCCACAACTTGGGTCCTTCTTCTTTAAACCGACATAACTCACAAACCATGAGGCCTCTCGTGGTGTGCCATATCATCTCGAAGGGAAGAATTCAAGGGATAGGATCTACAAGGTGAATTTAGTGATCTTCTTCTTCAAAAACCTCCAACAAGTGCAGGGTATGTCTATCATCTAAGGAATCCAAACCATAGATCTAGGGTTTCCATCCATCCTTCTATTATAGCTCCAAACTTAATGTAATCCAAAAAAATATTAAGAGAGTTCATTAACGAACGTTGACATCAATGAAAACACCATTCAACAGGAAGGGTGTAGTGAGGTCCTTCAACATCTAGACCTAATCACTAACCAAGGAAGGGTTGAGTGAGGTCTTGGCCCAAAGTGCTCACCAGGACGAATGAGTGCTTACTAGTTGAGATCTCATCATTTTTTCCTAGTGAGAGGCCTTGGAATTTGAGGATCGATCACTTTGGAGGAGTGAGTCTTGATATGTCGATGGTATGCCATGGGTTTGGCACCACCCTGGATATGACCGCTAGAGGATGTTGATGCTAGATGATGATTTGATATAACCTTTTCCTTAGAGAAATTTGTCAACTTGACAACATCTATGACAGTCATTATGAATACCTCCCTAGTTAAGAGGGGTTGTTGAAATTTTTAACTATGGTTAGTCTTCATGATGTATATTTGGCCACTTGATATATTTATATTGATTATTGTAAAGCATATTTAAATGATAGAGTCAAAAGAAAAAATATATTTTGAGTCAAAGTCTCGTTGTGGCTTTGAAAAGAAGAAAATTTGAATTTTGAAATTGAAATTTTTGGCTCCAAGCTTATCAAGTAGGCCTCCCTCCAAGACAAGTTGGCCCAGAGAAAAGGACACACCCATTCGACCCAGTGTATCACTATATAAAGACAACTCAACCTCATTCTCTTGGCACCAATTCACACTTCCTAAAGAAAACATTTTCTGGGCATCTTGGTGAAATATCCAGAAGGAAAAGGAGGATGAAAAATAATATGATTTGCATCTCTCTCTCTCTCAATCTCACACGTGAGGATAGTTTCTCTCTCTTTTGGTTCGCAGATCTTTTGGGTAGTTCTAATGCAGGGGGGCAAAATTCTAGGCAATTACAGGGGCCAAAATTATAGGATTATCGATAGTTGCAGGAGGGATGAAATTCTGGGTAAGATCAGGCATAGCGAAGTGTTGGATCATATTGGGAGTCTTGACTTGGATGGTTTGACCATAGGCCTAGGTGTGTCTCTTGTTGAATATAAGATTTTCTCTATTGAAAAGGTTGTTGGGTTTTCCCCTTGGTGGGTTTTCACAAGATAAATCTTATCTTCTCTTTGTCCATTGTGATCTCTAATGTTCTAATGTTCTTGTATGGTTGAATTTCTGAAGTATAATTGTTGAATGATATATTTGAATAATTTAAAAGAAGATCAACATCAAAAGTAATTATCAGTATTTCAAAAATATTGTGCTAGTCTACATTGCACCTAGAAAATCAACATGGGGCGGTTTATGTGATGAGATTCAAGCCATGTGGGTTGATTTATATGACCCCACATGTAAATAACGTAAACGTACATGTACATATATCTAGTGTGGAGCTCAAGGTCGAAGCCTAATTAATGAATGCTTATAAGTCCTAGTGGTGCACTAGGATTATAGTGTGGTTATTGTGATTCAACGACTATTGTGTGGATGTTATGTTTTTAATGATATGTTTCTGTTATGGAAGGGACATCTAAAAGGAAATATATAATGATATAATATCCACAAAATGGTGAAGCAACAAGGGGACTATGATGACATTAGAGGGGAGGAGAAAAGGGAGTAAATGGGTGATTTAACCTTTATATTTTTACTTTGGTAACTACAACCTTTCTTTCCATTATCTCTTACAATTTTTAACCATGAATCTTGACTTGAGTTTTCCTTTTGATGTTCCCCCATACTTCTTAGGAAGACACATATTATTCATGCAAAGCGAAAAATTGTCTTGTGAAAATTATTGGGAAGGTTTTGTTATCCTCCAGTGGAGTCTTGGATTTGATTTCGAAACTGATTTGGAGTCGCCAGGTGGATAATTTCAGCGTTAGAAATGTTTTGCATATATTACTTATTTATGAAGATAGAAACACACTTTAGAAACCTTTATTGAATATTTTTCACTATTACTACTTCAAAAGATGACTTTGATGGTGAAATGACTCATTTTCATGATTTTGACCTTATGACCTAATGATGACACAACATGGAAGAATGAGTTGAATGATGACCATGATAACCATGACACTCTTTCAAAAAGGAATGACCTAACCATGTTGATGTCCATTGACCATGAAGGCTGAAAGGGGTAGTAACAAACCTAGACAACTAACTAGTGACCAATTTTTTATTGAAAACCTATTTGAAGCCATAAAAAATTGACCTAGGACCCTAACAAAAACCTTAAAACAACATAATTTGATCATTGGTGATTGACAGGACTAACAGACACTAACAGGTTCATCGTGATCATCACCATTCATTATTTTTCCAATAGGAATTACTCTTATTTTTTATGGATATTTTACTCCTCTAGATAGTTTAGGGGATTCTAGGTGATATCATGGCTATTATTCATGCAAAAAATAAAGAGAACCCCTTAAAAGCATGGTCGGTATGAGGCAAATGTAATTGGTAATTTGTTGCCAAAAAGAGTAAGAGAAAAATGGAATAGTTTTTAGGGAAAACAATGGATCGAATATTCACTATTAGGCTAACTTATTGCATCAGTAAAGACACTAATTATCAATTAAAGTTAGTAAAATTATGAAGTACATCCATTGTATGTGAGAAATTAGTTTATCTTTTCTAAGTTTCTACTTAGTAGTTAAGACAAGTTTTGAATAAAGATAGAAATGAGAATGAAATTCAAATTGAGACTACAATTGAAAAAGTATAAATGCTATCTAAAATCAAACTACTCAAATGCAAAGAATTAAAAATTCAAAGCAATAACTAATATTTTCAATCTAAGGTTGCCACAATTTCACTCGTAGAAAATTAGACAATAAGGTTTCATAATGTGCATCACACTAAAAGAAAATTTTGGTGCGACATGCCACTCCTTTCTATTATTTTAGTGTTGTGTCATTTAAAACTTTGGATTAATGCACCTTTCATGAAACTTTTTCCTTATGTGTTTTCATTGCATTTCATAATGATAAACTACTTCATTTTATAGTTAAAATGTCACCATATGAAGTGAATATGAGATGATGATTAATTCATTTTCGATAAGGGTTAATACAATTCAAAAATCAATTTATACCAAAGAAGATCCCTCTTAGTGCAAGTTTTATTGACAAGTCAAAACGACCTTGGTCAACACCAGGGGTTTCCCTGAGTGAAAATTCACTACATTCTTTACTATTTGGAATATGGAACCCAACTGGATTTTTGGGTTTACCAGTTGTGACCCAATCTACCATTCAGGTTTTACAAAATAAAGAATGACATGCAACTAATCTATTATGTAAATGCATATATCTTAACATGACTAATAGTATTTAAGAAGCAAGCATAGAACTATGCATGATCATATCAATGACACATGAATTAACCCAATGAGAATAAAGATAAGAATATGAGTAGATGATTGCACACTCAAAAAAATGTAGTAAAACAAAAATTTATGGTTCTATGCTTACATATGCAGACAAACATTTATGTAGAACAAGAATAATAAAGTAACAACAACTACATATAAGAATAGTTTACAATGATTCATGGTGACAAGTAATACTCTGCACCATTAATATAACAGGGATAAATACGACTAGTTTTCAGAGGTAAGAAGACCCTCAGCCAGGGTTCCTGAGGATGGCTTCGAGATCTAAAGACTCAGGATCTCAACTGCTCACAGCTAGGGCTCTTTCATCTCGCAACTACGACTAAGACCCTATACTACCTACCTTGGTGACTGCAACAATCAGCTAGCACTTTTTTTTTCCATTATTCTGACACCTGGGGTTTCATCGGCACTTTTTCTGGGCATCAATCATTGGGCGCGAATATTTTGCAGATCTCCTATCACTTTCTATCGAGTGAGATGGAGGTTGACATGGTAGACTACATCAAGGATCCCTCTGAATCGATGAATATCTGGACGGTTTCCCCTCCACCTCTCCAGGTCACCTCCTGTCACACGGAACGAGTCGATCTTGCGGACAAGATTGACCTTCCTAGAATCTAACGATATCTAGTGACAAGAAAGCCAATCAAAAACTATCTTTCTCTAAATATGCAACTTATAAACAAAGGCAAACAAGTGTTTTAGGCCTACCTTGGGTCCAATGCAAGTTTGTGGAAGCCTCGCTCCTTTGATCCAAATGAGCTCCCTTGTAGCGAATCTGCAAACACAAACAAGCAAACAAATTAAATAGCACCTGAAAAGCCAATATCATAAAGCATACTTATCATGATGATCAAGGAATTCATGAAACAAATGACATAAGACAATTTATTGAGAAAAATGAATCTGATTGTATTAATTCAAATCAAAGAAAAGCTTTACAACCTGTGCCTTGATGTTGTACAAGCTCCTCCCAGGGTCCAACAAGAAGTCTCCTCTACTTTGACAAGTTTCACTCTCTTCCCAATGAAGCCAAAAAGGTATGTGATCTCTCCTCTCAAGCTTAACTAGGAAGTCTCAATTCCACCAGCATTTACCCTCAAAAATGTTCAGCTTCTAACCTCCCTAGCAACCAACCCAATGCCTTAATTTATAGTGTAATGGAGGGAAGTTACTAGGTCCTCCTTCAAAGGGATAAAGCCCTCCTTCAAAGGGATAACTCCTCTCATCAAGGGATTAGCTCCTTCTTTTTTGGGATGCATGAACCACCTAAGAGCGAACAATCCACATCAAAATTCCTTCTAGAATCATTTAGAATTAACCCAAAGTGAGTTTTTTAGAATAAACTTGCACCTTTTTGACTTTCACAGGGGTCCGCACCCACTCCTTTAGGGACAGAGCGGGCAGGTCCGCAGGTAATGTGAACAGGGGGTGCGGGACCGCAGGTAACAGTGAGAGAAAGTGCAAAACCAGAGCTTTGTTGATTTTCAATGTCTTTCTCTCATTTTCAAAGCTTGACTTGAAGAGTTGAGGTCTGAGACTTGCTTAGGAGGACAATACAAGTGATGATAGACCCATACTGACTGCAAATAGTCATGGTGACGATATTTTTGTGTAACACCTCCTCTACCATCTCTCAGCAAATTCCTTCAACGCTGGAAGATGACCTTAGGGTTTTCATGACACCCATTTTTCTCACCCCTGTGCCTCAACACATAATTTTGCATCGTCGTTCAGACACCCCTAATCATCCTTGTCGGCTTCTGGCTCACTGGAAACATCCTTTTTCCTGTTGTGCTCTAACTACTCTCCACCCTCACCGGCCCCCCTACAATTCCTCGCCTCTTGCTTGGACCTGTCGGCATCATCTATCCCATCGGACATCTCGACTATACCCTCCTCTGGTGTATTTTACCCTTCAAATTCCCCATATTTGGGCCCTCTATGTTTACTTTCATCAACTTCATCTTCTCCCATCCCTCCACCTCTGGTTTCATGCCCTATTACTTCTGGGTATTTTGAAGGCTCCTCCCTCCCGCAACCTGAATTGGGAGAGGGTACTAGGGCCTGTACAGGTCAAGGAATTTCCTCCGACCCCCCTATCAATCCTTCCACAAGGAAAGTGACTCGTATTGCTAACAAATACAAGGGTATTAAGGTCGGGAGTAAGAATATCTCATTGACATTCGACGATGACTTATAGATGAGCGATGTACTCGACACTACTAATAGGGTACTGGTTGGCCGGGTTCGAGGATGCTCCTATACGGTCACCTGTCTCAGACTATGGATCGTGGAGATTTGGGGTCAAGTGCTAAAAGATCTCCCCTCGGTGGCGACATTATCGTGAGGACGATTTTCCCTTCGCATCCAGTGCCTAAAATATGTTCCCTAGGTATTATCCAAAAACTGGCACATTCAACTTGCTCCGATCTTACTTAAGAGATGGAGCCCCCTATTTGACTCAGAACTTGAGCATATGGGGGTTGGCCCAATATGGGTTCATTTTCCTGGTCTACCACTTCATTTTTGGTCAAAGGACATATTTAAATGTATTGGGAATGCACTGAGGACTTATCTGGACTACGATAAATCATATATCATCATAGGGAATATGGATATGGATCTTATCTTGGTTCATTTGGACACACGAGAAGGTTTGGGGGAGAACCTCTAAAATTCAATGGTGGAACACCTGTCGCATCCATATCCCTGATTATGAGGGGGTGTTATGCAACCAACTCACAAAATAGAAGAAATGAGAAATCAACAACTTCAGAATCAACCTCTTCAAGGGGGAAACCTCCTTTACATTACACAAATGAACAATTCTTGAATGATTCAAATGACAAAACCTCCTCTCTATATATAGGAGTCTTAGTAAGGGGTCACAATATAATCAGATCTGACATAACAATAATGTAAGGGCACAACAATAACAATAGTGGGCTTATATGGGGCACAATAATAACAATATGGGGACAACATGGACACAACAATAACAATCAGGGGCTGCTATGACAATAATAATAAGGGAATACACTAGTATTATAGGGACCTAACACGCCCCTCTCCTTCAAAAAAGTGTTTTCCTCAACGCTTGAGTAGTTTTGGATGCTTCTGTATAAAATTTTCACCCTCCCATGTGGAAACTTTAGTGGGGAAGTTCTTTCACTTGATGAAATAATATGAAATTGATCGATTTCATAGTTGTCGCTTTCTTGTTTGTGTGACTGCTTCATGTTTCAATATGATTTTTACTTCCTCATCAAGTTTTGGCAATATTGTTTGAATTGGGAGCTTGTCACCTATAACCTTCTTTAAGCATGAAACATGGAAAATTGGGTACACTCGGGAAGATGCAGGAAGTTCCAGTTTATATGCCATAGTACCAATCTTGTGTAACACCTTATACAGACCATAATACTTTGGAGATATTTTATTATCCCTCTTGGCTTGCTTGAGGGACATTTATTTGTATGTTTGTAGTCATAGAAATACCCAGTCACCTACATCAAAACTTATTTCGCTACGATGTTGATCTGCCTGTTGTTTCATTCTAGTCTGCACCAAATTGAGGTTATCCTTTAAGTGTTAGAGAACTTTTTGTTGATGTTGGATGTGATATTCCATTTCTTGAACCTTAGAATTTTCTTTTAAAGATAATGTGATGGATAGCAGATGATATCCATAAAATTCCATAAATGGGATCATTTTTGCTACAATATGGAAGGAATTTTTATACCACCATTCAGCCAGAGGCAACCACTTGACCCATTGTGTATGTCTATCAGATACACAACAACAAAGATATCCTTCCAAAGATTTGTTCACTGTCTCAGTTTTCTCATTAGATTGAGCATATAAGATGATCTATGAGCTAATTGAGTACCCAGACAAGAAAATAATTATATCCAAAAATTTCCAATGAAAATGGGATCTTTGTCGCTTACAATAATCTTTGGATTTCCATGTAGCTTTTGAATTGTTTCCATAAATGCAGTGGCAACTTTATTGGCTTTAAATGGATGAGATAATGAAAAAAAGTGTGCATACTTGGTAATTCTATAAACTACCACCATGATGACACTCTTTCCTTTGGACTTGGGTAAACATGTCATAAAATCCATTGAAACCTCCTCCCAACGTTGACTTGGAATGGATAAAGGTTGTAACAGACCCGGGGTTTTAATTGTCTCAAATTTATTTTATTGGCAAACCAAACATTCTGCCACAAACTTCTGAATATTATATTTAAGGCCATCCCAAAAAAAATCCTTCTTAACCCTGTGGTAAGTTTTTAAAAATCCCGAGTGCCCTCCTAAGGGGGAGGTGTGCAATTCCAGAAGAATATTTTGTTTGAGTTGGGAATTCTTACAGAGGTATAAGTGATCTTTGTACCATAACGAATCATTTTTCCAGCTAAATGTATCAAATGTACTGGGATCTTTCTATAACTTTTGAATGAGTTCCCACACTTCTTTGTCATTCTTCCATTAATCCCTTGCTTCATTTTATCCAATCTGGTTGGATAATAGAAATTGCACAAAGAAATGATTCCACATCCTCATCCTTTCTTGAGAGTGCATTTACAACAAAAATTTTCTTCCCTTTTTTATAGATGATTTCAAAGTCATAACCCAACATCTTTGTGACCCATTTTTGCTTCTCTTCTGAATATATTATTTGTTCTAAAAAGTATTTAAGACTACCATGGTCTTTTTTTACCTTGAAGTGTCTTCCCATTCAATAAGGTCGTTATTTCTTAAGTGCATGTAGTATTGCCAACATTCCCTTCTCATAAATAGCTTTGTGTAAATACTTTCCTTTGATTGGACAACTTTCAAAAGCAATGGGTCTTTCTTCTTGCATTAAAACAATGACAATTCCATTTCTCGAGGCATCACATTCCACAATAAAGGTTTTTGTGAAGTTTGGCATAGCTAAGACCGGTGCTTGACACATTTCTTTTTCAATATGTTCAAAGGCCTTCGTTGCTTCTAGAGTCCAAGAAAAATGCATCTTTCTTTAGTAATGTTGTTAGAGGTGTTGCTATTCTCCCATAATTCTTAACAAACTTGAGATAATACCCTGTCAACCCAAGAAATCCTTGCATATGATTTATGGATGTTGGGATTTTCCATTCCTTATTTGCTTTAATTTTTCTAGGGTCTACCTTAACACCTTCATGAGATACAACATGACCCATATATTCCACCTCTTGTACTCCAAAGAAACATTTGGAGGTTTTTGCATATAATTGCTTCTCCTCCAATAGTTTGAGCACCCTATCAACATGTTGAACATGATCCTTCCAAGACTTGTTGTAGATTAGTATATCATCAAAAAATACTAACACAAATTTTCTAAGTAAGAGTTTGAAAATGGAATTCATCAAACCTTGAAGTGTAGAAGGTGCATTGGTAAGGCCAAAGGGCATGACCAAAAATTCATAATTAACCTTATGAGTTCTAAATGTTGTTTTTGGAATGTCTTCGGTCTTCATTCTGATTTGATGATATCCTGAACGAAGATCCAAATTGGTGAAGTAAATTTCTCCATGCAATTCATCCAATAATTCATCAATGATAGGAATGGGAAATCTATATTTACTAGTGAGCCTGTTGAGCTCCCTATAATCCAGAACATGCGCCATGATCCATCCTTCTTGTGCATGGAGAAGAGGAAAAACTTTGTCTAGGTTGAATTATACTAGCCTCTAACATTTCTACAACCATACATTCAATTTCACTCTTTTGGGAATATGGATATTTGTAAGGACTGATGTTTGGAGGGACACTTCCTGGAATCAAATGAATAGCATGATCATGATCACGAATAGGTGGGAGGCCTTTTGGAGTCTCAAATACCTTGGAATTATTGTCCAAAAGTTTTTGGAGATCTGGAGAAATAGATGATTTCGATGTGGGAACCTCTAGTGAACATAATTATGAAATTACGCCCCATTGTTATTTCTTTAGAAGCTTTGTCATGCTGTTAGAGTTGATTATCTTTCTTGATTTCCTTGTGATACCCCTTAATTCAACTTCCTTTCCTTCCCCAAAAAAATTCAAGAAAATTTCTTGAAAATTAAAAGTTATAGTACCCAAAGATTGTAGTCGTTGGACTCCTAGTACAACATCGGCACCACCCATTGGAATGGAAAGCATTGAACTATTCAATACATATTCTCCCATGGATAGCTTGATATTGTGGCACTTTCCAGAGAAATTTATGGCTCCTCCATTTGCAACCATTACTTGACACTCTGGTGCTGGATATAGGAAGCAATACAATTCCTTGGCTATCTTACAATGAATAAAATTATGGGTACTACCCGAATCGATCAACACTATTACCTTTTTCTTCTTGATATGTCCTTCTATCTTGAGAGTTTGAGGAGCGGTAATTCCTACCAATGCATTACAAGATATGGTCGGATTCATTTCTTCTTTCTCTAGGGTTGGTCCCTGGTATATATCCTCTTCTTTTGATGTTTCTTGTTCCTTTTCTTCCTCCTCTTCGTAATCTATGTAAAATAATTTCTTCTCGGCACACAATGACCTTTAGTGTATTTGTTATCACAACTGTAACAAAGCCCTTTTTCTCTTTTTTCTTCCAATTGTTGAGGTGTCAACCTTGTAGGTTGCGTAATGCTAGGGGCAAGAACACTTCCATCTTTATAGTTGTGAGTGGTACGCTTCCTTGTTGCCATAATTTTTCTTTGAATTTTTCTTGCCAACCTGAATGCTTTCTCTAATGAATTAGGTTCCCAAAGGTGAACCTCATGTTGGATGTTATCCTTTAAAGTCCCTATGTGTTATCACTCCAATATTTCTTTAGAGTTGTTATACAAAGAAATGATTAGAGGTAACCACAAACCAACTTTGGAGATTAGGATCTAGCCTTCCTAATTCTCAGAGAGGGTTCTCTCTTTATGGTTTATCTTTTTTTTAGTTATTTTATTTTAGGCTAGTTATGATTGTACTTGGGTTTTGATTTGGATTTGGCAGTAGGATCACTTACTTAGATGGATATAGGGATGCCTTTTACCATTGGGCTATGGGGTCAAATGTCAAGCAAACAGGACTGGATCAAGTTCTAAAAATAGTGTCTATAGGGCAAGGTAGCTGAGTTATTTCAGATCTTAAGGCTGGATGGTGAAGTTGGTTTCAATCAGATCCAAAGAGCAATTAAGGGTTCCTTAGGTTGGATTATGAAAGAAGTGAAAGAGGTCAACTGGGATGGGAGAGAAATTAAGGATTATCAGATCCGGATATCAGAAGAAAGCATAGAAATGATTAATTGTTCAAGATAGAGTGCACTTAAACAAATTCTAAAATAAATTTCCAGTTAATTCATTCACTTTAGATAACATGCAAGTTTTTGAAATACATAAGAAGATAACAAATTTGACAAAATAAAATACTTCACTATAATAGCTCAACACATGAATCCTGTAATGCAATCTCTTTATTACTCAATCCAGTCTGCTGACTTGAAAAAGTGGTACAATAAACCTCAGGTTTATGATCAATACCACTCTACAAATGCATAGCAATCCACCCTCAATACTTCGAATTATGAAGTATTTATACAAAAATAGTTTACAAAATATCCCAAACTGTCTTGGGAATTAATCTAGGAGAAATAAATATCTTCATGCAAGAAGATAAAGACAGATGTTCAACTGTTGTATGTTGTCCCTGTTTATTTGGTTGTGTTGTCTTTATGCTCTGATATTTTGTTGTTTATTCTCTGCCTTGATGTTTGTCTTCACGCTGAATGTTCTTTTCACTCTGACCTTTCAACTGATACACTTTCACCTGATACACTTTCATCTGTCTAACCTGTCACTTTTATTTCACCGTGTTGTTTTTATTTTTAGAGCAGGTTGATTAACTTTTCCCATGTATCTGCATACGGTAATTGAATATTTACCATTTTCCTATAACTTTCATCTTCTTTTATGTACTTGGCAAAAGTGGGCCTGTTCACAAAAAGGTGTTTTACCTCATGCTAGAGGTAAAACAGGTTCTCAAATGTTTGATATAGAACCTTTCCAGTAGGCATTCCTTTCATAGAAGAAGTATTTACCTTATCTCTGACCACCTCTCTGATTCTCCTATTGTAGTCGTCCTGTGGCATCAATTTATCATTTATCACCAAGGGATTAGGCAGACCTTTCTGCCTCAGAGCATCAAACTTAACCATGAACCTGTCTATAGCCAGCTGCATGGTTTGGCATTTGTCTTCCAGGTTCAACATTAAATTTCTCTTGGTGAGCACCCTTTTTACTTCTAGTATGGTGCCTGTCCTGTCTGGTATGTCCAGCTCCTGTAATTCATATTTGTTTTTGGAGTTAAGGAAGTGGATGATCCTAGTGGCTTCTTCTGGCATGTCTCCTAGTTCAACCTTAACTCTCTGAATGGCTTCTGTAGCCTCTTTCACTAAGTCATTTTACTCAAAAATTACTTGAATGGATGGCCAAATATCATTGACAGATTCAATGATATTGGCCCATAATTGTTCCTTAGCTTGGCCAAGTTGCTCCTTTAATGTCAGTTCTTTCTCTAAGCCCTTTATCCTTTCATTCATTCTGGTTGCCTTCTATACTTCTTCTTTGTACATAATCTGGGAAAGCTTATTGTCATTCTCTAGACTAGTTATCTTTTCCTTAAGCTTGTTCATCTCTGTGGTCTGAATGGACATGTCCTCCATTGCTTTGACCAACTTGCTTGCCTCATCACCT
The DNA here is from genome assembly GCA_031772625.1 of Pinus tabuliformis. NCBI lineage: Eukaryota > Viridiplantae > Streptophyta > Pinopsida > Pinales > Pinaceae > Pinus > Pinus tabuliformis. The sequence goes on along the minus strand of CM062817.1, from coordinate 1,049,875,353 downwards.
GACTGGGTTGCTGCTGATGTTGAACCTATTGCTGATGTAGATGTTGTGGCATCTAGTAGTGTTGTAGCCAATGGAGATGTAGGATCCAATGAAGCTGCCAAGGTGGATGGTAATGTTGTAGTGACTGTTGGAATGATAGTGGCAGTGGCAGTCTCAAGGCTGGCTTGTTTTAACTATATCAAGATGTTCAACTCCTTCTCCACCTCTTTTAATTGATCATTAAGTTGTAAAACTAGGTCCATCATTTCCTCCTGATGTGTTTGGCTTTCTAAGACCTCTTTTATCTGTGGGTGCTCTGAATGAGGCAATTTGAGTTGTTTTATGAGAGCAGCAATGTCCTCATTATTTTTCTTTATCAACTTCTCAGTAGCCTTGATATCATTTGGATCATGTCCCAGCTCAATCACCAAGTTTTCTAGTGACTTGATTATGTTATCTTTGCCCTGTGAGGAGGCCTTTTCCAGTTTGTACTGTGCAGTGATATTATCTAGTGAACTTTGCAGTTTGTGTGCAGTTATAGCTTTACCTGTCAAGGTGGAATAGATCATCTCACCTGCCTGCTTGTGAAACTCAATTTAGTCAATGGGATGAATATCCCTGGTCAAAACTTCAAAATCTGTTTTCCTATAGTCTGCTGATGTTTTTGGCTACTGGACTGTAGGTTGCATGAATGACATTTGCTTTTTTCCTGTTTTGATGTCAAAGTTGACATCAACTTGTTTTGATTTGGAGGTGTCTTCTTGAAGTATTGGGCATAAGTCTCAGCCTTCAACTTCTCATTCCTCAACTTAATTTCTTTATACCTATCTTTGATATCCTTCTCTTTATCCACAGGCCTGGTGAATGAAGAAACCTCAACACTGATTTGTCTCTCAATAAGTTGAGTGTTTGATGTTGAGGGTTGGTGTGTTTCTCCTCAAGTTGTTGTGCCTTTTCTCCTTTCCACCATTCTATTAGTGTCAGTGACTTCCATTAAATCAATGGTGTCTTCTTGTTCAATTATAGGATTAAGCTTGGGCCTCTTGCTGTAACTAAGCTCAAATTGTTTATCTATGGTTTCCGTGGTTGAACTAGAACCTTCTTCCTGGTTCTCTTTGCATTTCTATATTCATTGGCTGGAGTTTGTAAAATAGGAGGAATATTCATTGGTTCTCCTAGTTCTGGAACCTGCAGGAAGGAACTTGTATCAATCTGTTTTTCTATATCAATTAATGTATTCTCTACATCAACTACAATATTTTCTGTGTCTATCAAAGTGTTTTCCAACCATTCTGATTGGTTGGCAAGTCTCTTTATGTCTAGCCTGGGATGATGAATGAAAGGGACCAATTTGACCTTGAACCTTAGCTTATTTATGACTCCATGAGGGTCATATTGCCACATAAAAATTTTCTAAATTTCATTTGCTGCAAAATCTTATCTTCCTCTGGTCCAACTTCCCTAGTATTACAAATGAAGGGGCCCAATTGATTTTTCATTTTGAATTGGGTCTTCTTCTTGGCTGCCAGGAAATTAACCTCATCAGAGTTTATTATCTGCCTAAAGTACTCTAATGCAAATAACCTCGTGGGGAGGTATTTGGGTAGTTTGTAGGGGGGCACTTGGCATCCATATATCCTTATCTTTGTGTGGTGCTGGTATAAATACCAATCTCTCACTTTATTTTTCTTGGCCAATTGTAAAACCCTTTTGATTTCTTGAATGAATTTGGGCTGATGGCTACTAGTTAGCATATTCATAACTGGATGGACAAATGAATCAATGAAGTCCTTATAGGAAAAATTGGTGGATAATTTCTAAATCAATGATGTCTAGTAGATGACTGATCTTAGATTTCCTTTGGTATCCAACTTCTGGATGCTGACAGGAAATTTGTCTGACTGATAATATAAAAACATGTGGAACAATATAGATGAGTACTTGAAGACTCTCTCAGTAGGTACTGAATTGTTCATGCATTCAGTCTGCTATGAACTGAGCATAGTTATACATTGTAACAGGATGCTTGCCTAAGAGAAAGATGGAAAGGAAGACAAGAACAACCTCATCCACATGTTCATCAGAGGTGTATCCTAAAATGCAGGAGAGCATGGTTATGATTTGTCTGCCTCTCTCAGAAAAAATGGTGGCAGCATATGGAGGACTTTCTGTAGGAGTATGACACTCCTCTATGATGAAAGTTTGGAAAATTTGGGCTATTCTGGGAAGGTCTAACTTGGTATAGAGATCCAGCAAGCCTTCAATAGAAAGTGGGGTCTCATTTAGGCTTGGTTGGACCTGCAGCATTTGGTTAATGGATTCTGCTGTGATGGTAAATAACACTTGCTAGTCAGGGTTAACAATGGCTCTTTGGCTGGGAATGTAGCAAGCATGACAGAAGTGGATGATTTTTGGGAATGGGTGTACTTATGGAAACAAATACTTGGGAAAATTAGACTCCCAAAGGTGAATGTCATCGTTCTAGTATAAGAACTTGTCCTTACTCCAGCAGTGGGGCTTTAGAAGGTAGGCAGGGGAAGTTGTGTCTTTAATTTGAAAGTCTCGATCTGCTAATGCAAGGTGGTCGATATCCAGGTGAGGGGTTTGTAGAGGTCTCACGTCCAGAGAGGTTTGGGAAGCCATAATTGGGTTTTCTTAATTGAATTAGGCTTTTAGGGGTTTCAGGAGTGAGTTTTAGAAGTTCTGGTATAGTGGGAGGATAATTACAGTCTGTAAAAGGGTTTGGGATGTATAAATAAGTTTCTCTTCAATTTCAGGAAGGTTTCTTAATTAATTCAATTAATTAACCACTTAATTACAACTATGCTTTTCAAATTCAAGGGTCATTCTGTTTTTTTCCAAGAATGCCTGGAAATTAATGGTTTGGCGTGCAGATTGGGTTCAGTGGTGAATGCAGAAGGTATTGTAGCTTCAATTGTCAACGGGTTGCTTTAATTAGGTATCTAGAGCATCTTCAGGCAGCAGAAGGTGGTCAAATTGGTCGTAGAGGTTCAAGGTGTCGCAAATGGATAAGCAACAGTTTGCAGTGAAAAAAGAGCGAAAAGAGCAATTTGGGGTTTTTTCGGCCTTTTAACAGGTAATGGTTACATTTTGGCGTGGAAACAATCAATGAACAGTGGGCAGTTTTTGGTTTGGGCGAGGAGGTGGCTTTGTGCACCATCGCACCACTTTTGGAGGGCAGGTGGTATTGTTCATGAGCACGCAATCTAGCCTGGTGCCGCCACGTACCAGAGTAGTGCTTGGCCAAAACCACAAATCTCGCGTGCTCTCTAGCTGTTATCGGTCGGATGATGAATCCGCACGATATGGATGTACACCGTTGGATATGGGGGGTAAGAGATCAGAGGGCTATCGCGTAGTTGAGTTGCACGGATGGAATCAGGAAAGTGATTTTGTTGGGCCCAGGATTTTAATTACACAGAAATGTAATTAATTAACGAATAATATAGAGTTTTTTAATATAAGCAGTGGATTAATAAGATGGGACCATGGGTTATGTGGCGGGGTTTTTTTAACTGCATGGGTTTTTTTAACTGCACCATGGTTAGTGGGTTAGAAAGGGTATCGGGGAAATATGAAGTGGGGGATGTTAATTACATAATGCGGGGGCATAAAAACTTAGGATAAGGGTTTTTTGTGGGTTTTTTAGGGGGAAAGGGAAATTAATAAGGGGGAAAAGTGATATTTGTAATGGGGAATGGGTTTCACACTAGGGAAAGGGGTTTTGGGAAGGGGGGATGATTTTTGAGGGGCAATTTCTAGGGGAATGTGTGAAACCAAGGGGTAAAGGTCAAAATGAGGGGAAAAGGGTATTTATAAGTAATGAAGGGATAATGGGGAAATTAACAAATAAGTATGTGGGGGTATAGTGAAATGAGGGGAAATTAATTAAACAAGCTTAGGGGATATCCTTTCTTTCTCATAAATCCTCCTGCACATGAAACATAGGATTAAGCATGATAAAGGAGCTTTTGACTTAGCAACCTTGTGTATTTGCAACATTTCTTATACCTACCCTCTATCTACCCTAACATTTTCTCTTCATTTATTGGGTGCATTTGAGCCTGCTGACCTTTTATTTCCTTTTCTTTTGACAAGCAAACTATCTAATTCTAACGTTATAAATTCCAATGGCTCAGATTAAACTGATGAGCTCATTTTTATTATCTACTTAACTATTGATCTGTCAAGGTTAAACAGTTTGGCTAGATCTTCATTCTCTATCTATCAACATGAAATTTAAAATATGAATGAGTCAAGATTAAGCTATTTGACCATCATGGATTGTGGCATTTTTTACAAGCTTCACACAATCTTATTTTACAAAGTAAAGCAAAAGGAGTGGCATTTGAATTTGCACACTTTCATGATCTATTTTATCTCTTTTTTGGGTTCACATTTTTTTTTTTTTTTTTATCTTTTTTCCTTTCTTTTTGTCCTTTGATTATTCTTTTAAGACATACCCTTTTTACATTTTTTAATTTTTAATATGGAAAACATTTTGCAAAAAGCAAAAATATGTACAATATTACAAGACTAACCATAGCCAATTCAAAATTATGAATCTTATTATTATAGGACCCTAACACTATGAACACATCAATCCTATGCTTTTTTCGAATATCTTTTACCCTTATATTCAATTTTAGGAAGTCCTCAATGTGCTCCACGATTGTACCCTTTTGTTTGAGATTTATCAATTGGCTAAAGAAGGTGTTTCTTTTTGTATCCTCATAATGTGCTATCATTTCCTCCATAAAAATTGACCAAGTGACAATTTGTTTACGAGAGCAAAGCCATCGATACCATACAAACTGATTGGGTTCCAAATATAAAGTTGCAATGTGTACCTTTTGTGTGTTTTTCACATTATGGAGATCGAAATATTGCCCCATCCGTAGTATCCATGTTACGGGATCCTTGCCATCAAACTTCCTCATATCAATCTTTGGAACATGGTGGGCCATCAATCCAATGTTAGATTCTATGAAATCATGATTAGCATTTCTTTTGTTCTCATCATAAGTTTCCTCTACTAACTTTTCACCATTAGGAAACATTTTTTGTGGCAACTTTGTCAAACCTTCCATGTCTTTCTTCAAATCTTCAATGTTTACTTCTAAACCATCCATCTTAGCTTCCACACCATCATTCTTAGCTTCCACACCATTCATCTTAGCTTTCATGCCTTTCTTTAAACCATTCATCTTAGCTTTTGTTACTTTTTGTGAGAGTGAAATTTGTTGCACTTGGTGTCGTAATTTTGATATATCATGTTGCGTTTCTTCCTCTTCTTCATGAGTCATGCTAGAGATTTCAGGTTGCTTACTAGGTGTTCCCATTTTCTTTCTTCAGCGCATCAATTAATGATAATTATGCTTCACTGTGCCTTTAAATCACTTCAAACTAATTTTTCAAACCAAACTTATGCAAATTTTTAAAAAGACTACACACCTTTTTTTGCTTTGAAAGAGCTCGATATTGAATTTGTTGTATTTCAGTAATTTCGGATCTCCAAGGTCTAAAGTTTTGTCTTGTGATCGCCCTCTGCATCCTCTTTTCAACCCCACAAGTCTTATCAATATTGGATTCTCCAAGAAAGAGTTATGTCAAATCTCCCACGATGAACTGATTATAGACTGGTTCAATAGAACGAACTTGTATGAAGTGTCACATGTCACTGTTTCGACCTTCGGACTTGAAAACGATACCCTTCTGTTTGAGATTTATCAACTAGCTAAAGAAGGTGTTTCTTTTTGTATCCTCATAATGTGTTATCATTTCTTCCATAAAAATTGACGAAGTGACAATTTGTTTACGAGAGCAAAGCCATCGATACCATACAAACTGATTGGGTTCCAAATATAAAGTTGCAATGTGTACTTTTTGTGTGTTTTGCACATTATGGAAATCGAAATATTGCTCCATCTGTAGTATCCATGTTATGGGATCCTTGCCATCCAACTTCCTCATATCGATCTTTGGAACATGGTGGGTCTTCAATCCAATGTTAGATTTTATGAAATCATTATTAACATTTCTATTGTTCTCATCATGAGTTTCCTCTACTACATTTTCACCATTAGGAAGCATTTCTTGTAGCGACTTTGTCAAACCTCCTTTCAAACCTTCCATGTCTTTCTTCAAATCTTCAATGTTTACTTCTAAACCATTCATCTTAGCTTCCACACCATCCTTTTTAGCTTCCACGCCATTCATCTTAGCTTCCATGCATTTCTTTAAACCATCCATCTTAGCTTCTGTTACTTTTTGTGAGAGTCAAATTTGTTGCACTTGGTATCGTAATTTTGATATATCATGTTGCATTTCTTCCTCTTTTTCATGAGTCATGCTAGAGCTTTCAAGTTGCTTACTAGGTGTTTCCATTTTCTTTCTTCGGGGCATCAATTAATGATAAGTATGCTTCACCGTGCCCTTTGAATCACTCAAACTAATTTTTCAAACCAAACTTATGCAGATTTTTAAAAAGACTATACACCTTTTTTCACTTTGTAGGAACTCGATATTGAATTTGTTGTATCTCAATAATTTCAAATCTCCAAGGTATAAAATTTTGTCCTATGATCGCTCTCTACGTCCTCTTTCCAACCCCACAAGTTTGATCAATATTGGATTCTCTAAGACAAAGTTATGTCAAATCTCCCATGATGATCTGATTATAGACTGGTTCAGTAGAGCGAACTTGTACAAAGTGCCACGTGTCAATGTTTTGACCTTCGGACCTGAAAAGGATACACAAAAAACTATATTCCTTCTGCTTTCTCCAACTGTTTACGAACTTTCAATCTGATGCTCAGAGAGAAAGTTATGACAATTTTCCCAAGGTCACATGTTTGAGATGTAATTCAAGAGCCTGCAGAAACCCTAACTTCCTTGGATCATATCTCTAAAAATATAGCGAGCAAAGATCTAAAATTTGGACCCGAGTTTCATCAAGATTTCAATTCAAATGGGTTTTAACTTCAGCTTCTAAAACTTTGTCGAAAAAATATTATAGCGAAAATGTCACGATAACCTGTTTGTAGAAGCGAAACCCTAAAATCCAAAGCTCTGATACGAAACGTTATGCAACCATCTCACAAAATAGCAGAAAAGAGAGATCAATGACTTCATAATCAACCTCTTTGAGGGGGCAACCTCCTTTACATTACACAAATGAACAATTCTTGGATAGTTCAAATGAAAAAACCTCCTTTCTTTATATAGGAGTCTAAGGGGTCACAATATAATCAGAGTCGACATAACAATAATACTGTAAGGGCACAACAATAATAATAGTGGGCTTCTAAGGGGCACAATAATAAAAATATGTAGACAACATGAGCACAACAATAATAATAATGGGATACTATGACAATAATAATAAGGGAATACACTAATATTATAGGGACCTAATAGGGGGTTCCCTACAGATGTCGTCAATGTCACAAAATTGGGCACTTGTATAAGGATTGCCCACTACTTGCCTCCATTTTTGCTTCTGTAGTTCAGTTTGAACACAATGCAGTGGACATTCCATCAGGCTCACATGATAAGAGGCCAGCAAAGACTGTGGGACGCCCTCCAATGACATTTTCTCAGGTGCATGGTCCGAGCAAAGAACTTGTCCACCCTCCCTCACTTCGCATCACCATATCATGTGTGGCTGCAGCTGCCACCAATTCGGGGAGTGGAACCAAGTTTCTGACATATTATCCAAGGAGTCCTCACACCAGTCACGGGGGCTCTGGATGATACAGGAGCAGACTGACCATGAAAACTACAGATATTTTCATAGACCTTATGATGACCAACAATAGCACATGACAGTCAGGCCCTAATTATATGGTTTCATGAGATATGACTGCGATCATATATATTAACAGTTATTCATGTATATATTTTTTTTCTGATATTTATTTTTTGATAGACATACCATATGTATAACTTATCAGTATCCCAACTTGGGATTGTATATTTTTTATTTTCATACTGACAGTGGGAATCCACCCTTACAACATATGCTTTTAAGCATCTACATCATGTAATTTTCAAATCTTAATGAAAATTGTGATTTTTCCTTGGGGAAAAAAGAATAGTCTATAGTGTGAAATGAATTCTTACATAACTTCAGTGCTCAGCAAAAGCAATGGGATCATCCACAACAAATACACATAGGAGCCAAAGTTCTTCGAAAATGTTCTTGGCCAAAAGTTGCTTCTCCTCATTAAAAGTTCTAGCAATAGTACATATAGCAAAAGATCCCTTACTCTTTAACAAAATTTACATTTATAGCCTCTGAGACTAGCAATCATTTCTAGACTCTAATGCGAAGTGGAATTTTTAGATTCAATGTAAGAACCACTTACCTTCCTTGCTTCACCCTTCCAATCCTATCCTTTGTTGCTTTTGAAATTGTGTTCTTTTTGATGAGCACCATTTTAAAATTTGGTTTATATGTCACCATTTAAAACTTTTCGCCTCGTGCATGTACATAAATCTTGACTTGTGTGCTCACTTATGAAACCTTCTCTTATGTACCTCATGGGACTTTTTGAGTTATTCTTTAGTACTTTGTCTTATGTGCTATGTCACAACCATTTTAACTTTCAATGCAATTTTCTATTTATTGCACCACTCTTAAACTTTGGTGTGATATGTCTTGTGCCACACTGCTTTGAAACGTTGATGTGAGATGCACTATGTGTCACTCTCCTCTAAAGTTTTGGTATAATATGTTTTAGACTTCAAAAACCTTATCTCATGCACCCCTATATATATATATATATATATATATATATATATATATATATATATATATATATATCACTTTAAAACATTAAATAGACAACAACAACAAAAATTAAAAAGAAGAGGAAGATTGCCTTAATGTGCCCTTTTAAACCTTGCCTTACTTGCCCCTTTAAACCTTGGAGTTATGCACTACATAAAAATTGTCTTAATGTCACTTCCATAAAACATTGGTGAGAAACCTTTGATTTTTGTGTATCCAACTAAAACAAACATTTGGAGCAATATCCTTTGGGAACTTGTATTGTGTATTGAGTTAAACAAACTTGTGGTGCAACACATCTCTACTTTCTAATAATTTGGTGTTATTCATCATTTAAAACTTTGGACTAATGCAGTTTTCATTAAACTTTTCTTGTGTATTTTCTATTGCATTTCATAACGAAAACCTGCTTCACTTTATAATTCAAACGTTAGCTTATGGAGTGCATATAAGGGGTTGAACAATATGTTTCCACTAATGGTTAATGCGATTAAATTTTGGAACCCTTCTTAGTCATGAGTTGATAGTCACATTGGATCATTCACAATCCCATTGCATATTGAAGTCCCCAAGTTTGCATGTACCAACACATTACCAAGTTAAAGTTGTGTAACTTTAAACTTTATTTAGTGATTAATGCATTTATGAAATAACAATAATTTCTTCAACATCTATAATCAAAGACAATTTACAACTCTATTGTTAAATCATCAAATTCCCCTTAACCAAAGCACTTCCTAGTCCAAGTTGTGAGACATCAGTGTTTATTTATTTAAAGTTGTGCGACTTTAAACTTTATTTAGTGATTTAATGCATTTATGAAACTAATAATAATTTCTTCAACATCTATAATCAAAGACAATTTACAACTCTATTGTATTGCTAAATCATCAAATTCCCCTTTGCCAAAGCACTTCCTAGTCCAAGTTGTACATCAATGTTATTTATTTAATCTTGTGATGGTTATTCAAAACATCTATAAATTATTAAAATATAAATTTCCTCAGTGATCTTAATGTTGCATATCCTAATCATGGCATTGGGGTATAATTTATCTAAAAAACTATGTCATATTATATTTTACATAGACCATATCTTCAATTAATTACTTAAATATATTATCCAAAATAAGTTTTGCTTAACATTTAAGTACTTATATTTTCTTTATAAATTAGTAGAATAGAAGAAAAAAATACAGAAATTTTGTTTGTCTTATCTTAAGATAACTTTAATGAAAAAATGTCACAAACCAAGTTAAAATGATTTAATTAAAAACATTAAATTGTCATAATTGTAATTTTATATTTGTGAACTACACAGTAAAAATTCTAAAAGAAATATTATTTCACATTTTTAGGATGAATTGTGAATATAAATAACAAAATGTTATTTATAACGAAACTCATCTTTTCATCAATTATTAAAAGCCATTTACACAACAATCTGGAGCCAATTTTAAAAGATCTCTCTCTTTATCATAGCATGCACTTTATTATGCATTTTATTAAAAAATATTATAAATAAGAAAAGTTTTAAAACAATATCATGCCAAACACCTTTTGTACACCTCTTGTGGCAATTAGTCCTCATTGTAATGAAAGTAAACTGCATTAATTAAAATTAATTATTACATGATTTGCACATTTAAGACAAGTGTATAAAAGGTTTCACAACTACCTATCATTCATCTTTAATATCAATTCAATTATCATATCATATTTTTGCAATAAATTAAGTGTTTGGATCATAATGGGTTATGCAAAACCTTAATATTAAGTTGTTTATTTTGTCTAAAAGACACCAATCTTGAAGCTTGCCAACAAGGCTCACTTCAAGTTATAATCTTATTGGCCAGTGACGAAATTCCTTTGATGATCACAATAAAACCCTTGCCATTGACCATAAATCTCAGTGACTACTAATGCATAAGAAATAGTCCTACTTTCATTAAAAATAGTTTAAAACATTCAAGGTACAACAAGAGAATCCATTGTTCACACTATTCATTGGAGTTTGAAAATAAATCCATGTGTGCTAACTCATGATGCATCAAAGTAAATTGTGTTAATAAAAGGAAATGCTTTCATTCATTTGCGTTGAGGTGTCTAATAAGGAAAATAAATTTAATTGTCTTGTTGGGGTTGATATGACACATCAATCCTTATAAAAGTGTTAGTCATTTACACCTACAACCATTATGACATGAGTTGAAATCACCTACACAAAATTGAGAAAAAAAAATATCAAAATAAATACCCACTAGTGATGGATGGAATTTGCAACATACATTTGTATGGGCATTGTCAAAGCCATCTTCCCATATAATTACTGGCAAGAACATATCACTAGGAAGAGAAGCAAGTGCATCTCACCATCAACCTCGTAAACTATTAATTATGTTAGGTGAAATTGGCATTCAAGCCACCACAAATTCATCGTACTATTAGTCATCACAATTGTTACCTTAATGAGTTTAAAATAATAATAATAATAATAAGACAAAGTTAGCTCATAATAAGTAGCTCATTGGCAATGGTCGTGCAAATATGTTTTGTGTGTGGTGTTTAGAGATTCAAAGCCCCCTAATTCACATGTGCTTGCAAAAAGGGTACACATAGGCATCTAAAGGTTATAGTTGTAGCGGATGGAATCGACCTCGTGACATGCAAATACAAGACTAACCCACTTGCCGATTTCTCTAGATACAAAATAAATAAATTAAATAAATAAAATTAAAATATAGTTAACTTGGATGTCATTGAAATTATATACTATTAATGCATACAATATACATTTAAATAAATATATATATATATATATATATATATATATATATATATATATATATATATATATAAGTTGTGTATGCTCAAATATTAATGTTATAGTACCCTCTAATCTTCTCCAATTTAATTTACATATACATATATATGACAGATCTACTATCAACTACAAAAGAAACTAAACTAGTAACCGCATGGAACTGGACAAAAATGGATTATGAAACCTTATAAACTTCACAAGAAACATCTTACCTATCAAATGATTACTATCATTTGAGTTATATATGTGACCACATGGAACTTTACAAAAATTCATCATAAGACCTTATAAAGGTCACAAGAAGCATCTTACCAATCAAATGATTAGTAATCATTCGAGTTATATATGTGAGAGTGTTCATCAGCATCATTTTTATATTCAAATCCATAAATCCCATCTTAATTTATAAGAAGAAAACATAAATCCCACCTTAATTTATAAGAAGAAAACATTTCATTTTAAATTGGGATTACCAATATTATTAAAGTACATAACAACATGCAACCAATTAAAAGTAATATTATATTTAAAAAGAATAAAGATGAGACATCAAATATCAAATTAAAAGTAATATTATATTTTTAAAGAATTATACAAGATGAGATTATGATATCAAAGATGGATAACTTTATTAGTATTCATTTAGCAAAACATTCTTAAGTTTTAACCCAAAAAAATTAATGTACGCATGTAGATATTTAAATTTATGATTAATAATAATATTTTAAAATCTGCATTTATGCTTCAAAAGTTAAAAAGGTTCTTGACTTTTTCTTAATTGGAATTATGTGAAACTATTGCATTAGAAATAAATATTAAACTATCAATGTGATAATATGATATAAAAAGAATAGCATTCCATGGCGTTTCAATGAAGTTAACCTAATCCACAACCTCTAAAGATACGAAGTGTGTCATCTATCACTATTCGACGTGATCGGGAATCACAATAAAGTGCATTAAATAAAACAATTAAGAATCTTTTAAAAATAGAAGAGGCTAGGCTATCAATTGTGCATTAATGGAGACGAACCTGAACGTGCTTATGAGCAAGCATAAACCCAGAAGTCTTTTAAAAAGAGAAGAGGCTATTAATTGTGCATTAGTGAAGACGAAGACGAACCCGAACGTGATTACGAGCAGCATAGAAGTCCAAAGGAAAATATCTCACCTATTAATGATTAATGATTGCATGTACTAAGAAACACGTCCACACCAAAAGGCGCAACCTCACATGTAATTTATGTTCATTACACTCATTCAGGCTTTAACCCAGAAGAAGCATCTCTTACCATAACCTGAAGGTAAACCAATTTATGTTACAACGTATCACGAACTGGAAAAAAGCATTCGTTGCCATACCCTGAAGATAACTCATGGTACTAGCAGGGGTGACAATTTTTATTATTATCTATCACGAACCCAACATAGTCCATGATTTCATAATTATGTTCAGGACAAGTAGCCTTACCAAGACACATTCAAGAGCGTGGTCTTATACGAATATGTGCACTTTCTCAAGAATGTGTTCTAATGCAAATTACAATTGTAGAACCCTATTTAGTGCCAATCATAGTTCCTTTTCTCAAGTATTTGTTCCAATGCAAATCAAAATTCTTGAAACCATCGAGAGAAAAACACGCTAGCTCCAATAGGCAATAAACTAGACTTCGGAATATAGGTCTTCAACTCGGGTGCAGAAACTGTATTATACAATCTGACATTTTGTTCTAATCCTGTATCAGTTACCTCTGAGAATCAATGAAATCCCATCACATTGAAGGCATATTTTTCAATTGAATATAGAATTATCTAAGGATGTCAATAGGCTTACATCATTGAACGGATAGTATAAACCCCAATGCAATTCTTCATATAGGGAAGTTAGCACCCCTTTGTGTGTAGTGGTTGACAGGTGAATATTCTTGTATTGCTAAACTCTCAATTATCACTGTCAACTGCCCAATGAGAGCGTAATTTGTGTAAGATAATTATCACTGTGAGTCATCCTATAGACCTATGTAAAGGTATATTATGTTAGCTCGTTACAAAATATCTGAAATACACCATATTTATTGTCAGAAGCTAACCTGCCATCAAAACAATTTCTCCATCCCCATTTTTTTATTTATACAAAAGAAACGAGCCCATAGTCACAGAAAAGTGACCAAACATCAGCCCATGCAATGACGGCATTAAATTGTGTTCAGCTCCCATAACTATACGCTGCAGACCATGCCAAAACATAATATGCGTTAAACTATTGAAATATAGAAATACTGAACGATGAGGTAAGGATTCCAACCAAGAATCACGGAATAAAAGTCCTGAGGTCCATCCCCATACTCTCCACTATGGTGGTATGTCAACATTCAGGCAGGCTACTATTTAATTTTTTTTCCTGGGATTTCTACGATCAACCATGAACTCAGTTGTTTTTCACACCAAACGGTGCTATGAGAAAATAAATACATATAATGTAGTCATGCCAGGTGGTGATGTGCAACAATTGATGGAACAAAAACAAATCATGGACAAACAAAGGTCACATATCTAGGAAAGGATAATCACTTCTTTGATGACAACCATATTCTTAAAGATGAACATACTCCCTGAACAAGGAAACCTGAAACGAATCTGTACCTGCCATCTCCAAGCCACAAATTTTATAAACAATGGCTTCAACAAATCTGTCATATAATTGCTCAAAAATTGCAACAAAGCAACCAAGACAAGCATCTTGGCTCTTGTACAAAAATCACTGTAATTGTACAAATTTTTGGTACAAGCCGAATGATCATGCTTTACAATCCCTGTGCAAACATAGCAGTCATTCCCCAAGGGTTCCAGAAAAGAAGCTTATGAATACATGAGAATAATCTATTAACTGCTTCCATGGCCTCCTTTTAACTGCCAGTAAAAAGAAGAATTTGGTACCCCGAAGCTGTTCGACCATTCCTTTCAGGAATATACAAGATGTAATCCAGTGGCATGTTCAAGGGGAAACCTAAATGAATCTCTATATAATAAAGCAAGAAACAAATGTCCAAAAATGGGTGTCTGCATATACACATAGGAAACAAACCCACGCTCAACAAAAAACAAGCCTGCCTCTACACAAAGAAATATTTCTTATTGTGGACTAGTCCAGGGAGGAGATGTAGTGTACATGTAACCGTGAGAAGCTGGAGTAAATGTGAGATCAAGGTTGTGAAGTTGTTCCATAAGTTGGGATCTTCGCTCCTTGAAAAAGTCAAGCCGTGTAGTTAACTCAACCAAGGCAGAAGAAGCAATGGGTTGACGCTGATATGTACCAGAATCTGTTACCTGATAAAAGGAAAGAACCAAATGTAACTTCAAAGTCGATAATCACATTCCTGTTGACTAACTTCAAATCCCAAATATAACGGCAAGAAATATATTGGAATAAGCTTTAATAGTGAAACCATACTTAAACCGAAATTTTCACTAATTCCGTTACCCATGCTTTTTTAAACTAATCCAACAATATTTAAAGTTCAGAGTCCATTCATGTTTAAAAATAACTGCTCCAAATCAACATGTGGATGTAAAAGCTTGATAAATAATGGAGAATACCAATTCACTTTGAACCCCAGAGATATAATACGATTAAACATTAAGCTATAAGAAAGAAAGCATTAAAATTTACAGTTCTTCCTAGCATTTTTGTATACCCCAACAGTACAGTACAATCTCTTAAAGAACTACATGTTTGCAGACCATTATGTCCATTTTTCTATGTTCATGTAATTGATGCTTTTACAAATGAAGGATTGAGGTTTATGGCAAAAGACATTCTAATATGAAGCACAGTATCGATGTTGACGTTTTCTATATCTATAAAAAATATTAATTCCCATCCAGATAAACCACCGCACGACAATCCTAAACAAGCCTAACATCAACCATATGAACCTTGTTAATCATGGGAATTAGTTGCCATTATCAATTATTCATCCAGATAAACCACCGCACGACAATCCTAAACAAGCCTAGCATCGACCATATGGACCTTGGTAATCATGGGAATTAGTTGCCATTATCAATTATTCATCCTTGTAAATGTATATTTCTTCTACAAATCCTGATTAGCAATATACAAGTAGAAAGCATTTGGATATAATTCCTACCTCTGCTTCGGCTAGACTTTGCTTTACACCATTATGAATCTCAGGGTCATTTATGATCTCTTCAGTGGAAAGGCTGGTAGACGCTTCCGTACTTTTGGAATCTACAGGGCTCATTGAATCAATTCGGTGTCTCCATGGGATTTGTCTGCTCCTCACAGAAGATACAACTGGTGGTCTCGGGGTTGGCCAATCACTCTCCATAACACCATCCTGTTAAGTAACAGAATATTAAGATTTGAATAATCGTTTAAACTGAAAATGCACAAGGTCGCATGTATTTCCAAACTAATCAACCATCAGAAAATTAGATGTCTAATGCAAAAAGCACTGACAAACAGGCAAACGCCGTCATGTCCAGAACAGAAGAATGTAAAGAAGAACACATACTGTGGAAAATATTGCTTTCCTAGGAGTTCTAGGCAAGGAAAAAAGGAGCATAAATTTCATAAAATTATTCAGCATGCCATTTATGTAACACTTGGGGCTCTACAGTTGAGAAATAATTATGAAATCTAGAAATCATCTAAGAAAGTAACTTCTGCACGTCCTTAGTTATGTTTCAATTAGCATCAATTTTTTTCTTTGATTAACATAATTAAGATTAAAGATTAATCAAAATGCAAACCTCATCGATCTTTTGTTTTTCATGCTGCCACATAGCAAGTGTCAAATCTAGATCCTGTTGTAGGACCTTCCTGCATCCAATAGAGAGAATTTAAATATATAGCACAACCTTTTCATTTCCACACAATACCTAAATAATAGTTAGTGTAATTCTAAAATAAATATTTACAGCAGTCATTGATAGATACAGTACAGTGATGCATAGACAAATCAATACTGAAAAAAATGAATTCTACAGTTAAACTATGATAATGGGCTCTCTTGCTGCAGAAGAACCAAAATCAACTAGATGGCTGGGAAGTATTTCTGGGTTTGTAATCTTTGGATCAAAGCAATGGCAGGGAACTCACAAAATTGAAACAAAGCCACCTGAAACGGAGAAACAATTGAGCTTCTGAAATGATACCCTCAAAAAATTCAAGAGATCCGGAGAAAGCCTATTAGAATATCTTTAAAATATTTGTTATATAAAAACTCTAAAACGAATAATTGTAAAAGTTGTTTTTTTATTTTTATTTTCGGCAGCTGAAAAATTGGCAGGAAAATGAATGACATTGTAACTTTTCGCGATGTCAAGCTTCAAACAAAAAATTGGCCTGAAAAAATCTGAAATTCTGAAAAGAAAAGGCACATCATCGTTTACTTAAACAATAAGGAAAAATTCAGCAAAAATTGGAAACACAAAAAAAACTGCAAAAATGGGAGAAAAAAAATATACTAGTGATCTAACTTGTTGCCCTTGGATGGTGGAAATGAAGGTTCGAGAGGGCCTCATTAGTAGTAGGGTTAAAGGCCATATATTTCTTTAAGTAAGATCAACCACAAGTATCGAATGTCATAAAATTAACCTAGGGCATCTATTTGTTGTTGAAGAACCGAAGCCAACAAAAACACATTATCAAAAAATATGATGAATGGAATAAGTGCCTAATGAAGGAGGAAACCATCATCAATGTGTATGTTCTTACTAATGAAGTGCTCGAGTTCATGAACATAGACCCTAAAAAGAGTAGGGGAGAGGGGGCACCCCTGCCTAACCCCAATAGTTTCAGAAATCCCATGAATTGTGTGGAGGCAACCAACAACTATCTCATAAAGCCTCAAGCCACTATAATGATGCCATTAGGAATGTCAAGGTCTCAGAGCCTCTCAAAGAGAAAATGACTAGGTGTTGCGAAAAGCCTAAGGGCCTTTTGAAAATAAACAAAACAATGGTAGACAATTGAGGACCTACCTAGCCTCCACAA
Organism: Pinus tabuliformis; assembly: GCA_031772625.1. Lineage (NCBI taxonomy): Eukaryota > Viridiplantae > Streptophyta > Pinopsida > Pinales > Pinaceae > Pinus > Pinus tabuliformis. The sequence goes on along the minus strand of CM062817.1, from coordinate 1,049,857,714 downwards.
TAATAGCTCAGTGTGAACAATCAGGATGTAGTCTACAGTCTGCCAGACTTTTCTGAAACTAGCATGCCCCTTGGCCCTAAATCCATCTCTCCAAACAATTGGAAGGGTACATATCAACGGTTGTTGCATACAATTTCAAGAAATTGTGTCCAATCATGATGATTATAGTTATCCATGTCATAGATGTCCCAGATTTATCAAATATAATAGATGATGTGCAAGTACCAACATAAAGGAAAGCTGAAGTAAACAACTTCATTAAAGAAAGCTGCAGTGGGATGTAGCGGTGGTTTCATGCCATGCTTCAGAAATTTAGATCGAAGGCCTTCTAAGTTGGTATCTTTGCTAGTGCATAGTTTTCATGTTGCCCTGCCAATAAGGCAAGGGACAAGGGAGAGTGCTGGGAGGTAGACCAGGAACGTTGTATAGAGAAGATGTGTGAATTGACCAGGTAGAGGGGTGCATATCAGAGGGGTGTTGTGTCCAAGATAGCAGGGTGGTCCAAAAAGTCATAGGCAAAGTGTGAAGGATAGAAAATTATCAACTCCTCACGGGAAAGAAACTCTATCATAATAGTTTATGTCGCACAGTTAATGTAAAGATGATAAACCAGCTTTTATATTCAATCATCGTAAGTAGTAAAACATAAACTGTAAAGGAAAAAAGGCCACAGAAAGCATGTCATATGTTGGGTAAACTTTGTTAAAATAAAATTAATAAAAACACAGTCCATATGGATGAACAAAAAATAAGTATGGGCTGTAGGCATTTTTAGTGTTGAACTGTAGTGTCCATCTGTTCTTTTAGTGTTCTGAGAGATAGCAGCTTTCTTGTTCAAAGTCCCCACCCATTAATTGTCACCCAACTTTCCAGGTGATAATTAATTATTAAATAAGAAGCAACAAAATGAACAAATCAATGAATGTCAAGTTTGTTGACTTATGGTAGCATCGATGTGCTCTAAGCCTCATAATTTGCAGGGAGGCTTGGACACATGTATTCCACAATACCCAGAAATCATTTTGGGAAATTCCACCGAGGATCAGTTTTATTAAAATAATTAATTATTTTTAATGGGTGCCTAAGTCTAAACTTAGGGAATTAAAATAATTAAAGGGTATTAATCAAAATGAGGGTGAAACTTCTAGAAGAAAATGAAAATCAAGCCAAAATGATCTGAGCCATTGATTATAATTTAATCTGGGTCGTTGGTTCTCAATAGAAAGATTATAAGAGGAGGCTTGATGGGCATTGGGAAAACACATCGAGTGGCAAATCAGAGATCGAATTTCTGAAGAGAGCAGCGCAGCAGTTGCTGGAAAGAAGTTTGAAGTGATTTCTTGCAATGAGGGACAGGGATAGTTCTGGTTCGAGATTTCTCATAATCCGGAATACTCAGCAAGAGGATGCAGAGAGAGATCCGGGAGAGGCAACGCAAAGGCTACGCTGCCTCTCCCGGATCTCTCTTTGCCAACTCTTGCTGAGTATTCCCGGATTATGAGAAATCTCGAACCAAAACTATCCCTGTCCCTCATTGCAAGAAATCACTACAAATTTCTCTCTGGCAACTGTTGCACTGCTCTCTTCAAAAATTCGATCTCTAATCTCCCACTCGATGTGTTTTCCAAATGTCGGCTGACACAGAGGTAGGGAAGAACCTTGAGGAGATCTGTATTTTTGCTGGAGAGGTTGATTTCTGAAACTGGAAGTCGGGGTGTGAGACCAGGAGGACATAATCGAAGTCTAGCAAATCAATCAGCAGATGGGGTGACATTGTCCCTAGAAGCTGTGACAATGGGCCTACGCAGTGATAGTGCAAAGGCAACAAGGGACAAACCATTTTGTGGCTAGATCAGTCGGGATCGCCAATGATAGTGTGAGGTATTTCTCACTAATATTTTGTCAGTCATATTCTCTGTACTGGATAGCCAGCAAGGCATCCAGAGATTGTATTCAAAAAACTACTGCTTAATAATACAAATCCTCAGTTGCTGCACCGATTTTCCTGCATTGGGTTTTTCCAGGGACATTTGTCCAAAAATAATTGTGTGATGTGTTGTGTATTTCTTTCTTGCTTAGTTACTTGTTTCCAAATGTAATTTTAATTGGTGAAGGCTGATGCATATTAGTTTCGATATTTATAGTAGGAAGCAGTAAATAATTTGTTCAGTAATTAACAAATCGAAGGAACTTAATCAGTTGTTGCAATAGAAATTTGGGCTTCCAGATTTTCATATGGTACTAGAGCAAGTGCAGCAAGAGAGCATAGCCAGAAGAACCCACTGATGAAGAGAAGGAGGGTCGAAGTGTTGCGTAGGCAGCAAATCGAATCCCCAGAGGGATTGCATAGTCCAAGCCAGGAAGGCAAAATTTTCGAGGAAGGGCTCTCTCTGAGTGAGTCGATAGAGAGGTAAGACTTCCAGATCGAAGTTTTCCAGTGTCAGAGGGAGCAACGCAAAAGCTTCAACGAAGAGGAGGTTTCTGGTGTGACGCAGTTTTCTGCAAGCAGTTGCTGGGGCAGAAAAACGTCAGAAGGAAGAAGAGAGACACTGTTGAGGGAATTCTTCCTCAGAGGACTTCCAACCAAGAAGTTTGAATTCTCATTTGCTGAGCAGCAGCAGGGAGCAGTAGATCTACTAACTCCAACAAGGAGTGTGTAGGCTAGCCTAGCAGTAGCGAAGAGTAGAGAGGAGGCAGTTCGATAGTTCGATTGGCAGAGATGGCAGCTAATGGGTTGCGAGATCAAGATTGGTTGGAGGGTGCATCCAACTATGTGATATGGAAGGCAAGGATCTCATGCCCTTCTGGATGAGCACAATCTCAAAACCTACATTGACAGAGTGTGGTAGTTGTACCTGCGGATCCAGATCCACTCAAGAAGTACAAGGCCGGGATGGCAAAGGCAAAGAGGTTGATCCTCGACAGAGTGAGGGATCATGTAGTGTGTCACAATGCTGGAAAGGATACTACAAGGAAGATGTGGGAAGCATTGGCCACGCTATACGAAGGATCTTCTGAGTAGTGGAAGATGTACTTGGAGCACAAGATTAGATCCACGCAGATGCAGAAGGGGTAACGCATTGATCTGTTCCTTACGAAGCTTCAAGAGATCCGAGACTCGTTGGCAGTTGTGGGGTTAACACTTCAGCCTACCGAGATGGTGAGGTTGGCCTTGAACTCGGCCTCAGGAGAATGGCAAATGTTTGTCCAATGTATCCTGGGCAGAGAGAGATTGCCAGATTGAGAAGGGATATGGGTCACTCTTCAGCAGGAAGAGATGAGGAGAGACTTAGTCAAGTGCAAACTTGATACTAGTAGCAGCAGCAGTGGGACGAAGCCAAAGGAGGAGGATGAGAATGCAACCCTCGCATCCAAGGGGCAGCAGGAGCAGCAAAAGAAGAAAAAAGATGTTTCGAAGATCATGTGCTTCCAGTGTGGAGAACTTGGTCACTACGCTACACAGTGTCCTCTCAAGAAGGAGGACAAGGATGAGAAGCATAATCCGAATGCTGCATCCACAAAGATCAAGGAGAAGTTTGTCATGATTGCCTAGAGGTGGGGTGATATAGAACTATACTTCGAAAGAACTAGAGATGGGCAGGACCTTTGAGGAGTCCACCTCTTGGATCAATACCTTGCTACGGGAGCCCAAATTAGAAGTAGCAGGATGGATCAGTGTCAGTTGGTGCAAAGGAGTGTCGAGGGGGGCAGTTGTAGTGGCTAAGAGCACCAAACACTGAACAACACAGAGCTAGAGTTGGCAGCAATGGAGTTGGCACAAAGCAGAGTCAACAAAGGCTTTAGAGGGTTAGCGTAGAGACTAGCAACAGTCAAAACTCCATCAACAGATGCATCATGTTGAACACCTATTCTGTAATTTTGGATGCTTTTCCGTTGTTGATGCAGTGGCAGCTGCAGTTGGAGAAGGTTGCAGTGCAGATACCATGTTGGCAATGGTAGTGCCAGCAGCAGCAATACAGATGCAAAATTTGAGAGGAAGTTGCAGTACAAATGCAGTGTTGGCAGTGGCAGGGTCAACAGCAGTACAGATGCAACATTTGTGTAGTAGTTGATGGACAGTGGTGTCAAACATCAACAGCACAACGGAAGATGTCACAGAATCAAAATGATGCTTCAACAGGTTGCATTACTAGAGCACATTCCTCGCTAAGAGGGAGTGTTGATTTCTAGTAGCATTGGATGTGCTCTAAGCCTCAATATTTGCAGGGAGGATTGGACACATGTATTTCACAATACCCAGAAATCGTTTTGGGAAATTCCACCCGAAATCAGTTTTATTAAAATGATTAATTAATTTTAATGGGTGCTTAAGTTTAAACTTAGGGAATTAAAATAATTAGAGGGTATTAATCACACTGTGGGTAAAACTTCTAGAAGAAAACGAGGATATAGCAATGATTTGAGCCATTGATTAGAATCTAATCTGGGTCGTTGGTTCTCAACAGAAGGATTATAAGAGGAGGCTTGATCGGCATTTGGAAAACACATCGAGTGGGAGATCAGAGATCAAAATTCTGAAGAGAGCAGCGCAGCAGTTGCCAGAGAAAAGCTCGAAGTGATTTCTTGTAGTAAGGGGAAGGAATAGTTTCGATTGGAGATTTCCCCTGATCCAGGAATACTTAGTAGAGGAGGCAGAGAGAGATCTGGGAGAGGCAACGCAAAGGCTATGCTGGGCAGCGTAGGCTGGCGTAGAGGCAACATAGATCCTTGAGGAGATCCGTATTTTTGCTGGAGAGGTTGATTTCTAAAGCTAGAAGTCGGGGTGTGAGATCGGGAGAAAAAAATCGAAGTTTCGGAGGCAAATCGATCAGTAAAAGGTGATGCTGTCCCTAGAAGCTGTGATGTTTGGCCTACGCAGTGACTGCGTAGAGGCAATGCATAGGCAACAAGGGACAAGCCATTCTGTGGCTGGATTATTCGGTATCACCAATGATAGTGTGAGGTTCTCACTAATCTTCTGTCAGTCATCTTCTCTATACTATATAGTGGATAGCCAGCAAGGCATCCAGAGATTGTATTCAGAAAACCACTGCTTAACAATACAGACCCTCAGCTGTTGCACCGGCTTTCCCGCATTGGGTTTTTTGTGGGACATTTGTCAACAAATAATTGTGTAATGTGTTGTGTTTCTTTCTTGCTTAGTTACTTGTTTCCACATATAATTTTAATTAATGAAGGCTGCAGTGTATTAGTTTCGATATTTGTTATAGGAAGCAGTAAATAATTAGTTCACTAATTAACACATAGAAGGAACTTAATCAGCTGTTGCAATAGAAATTTGGGCTTCCAAATTTTCACAAAGTTTAGAAAATAATATCAAAATCGAACACCTCAAAATCATATTCGTAAGTGCAAAGTTATAGATAACTGGAATAGCAAGCCAAAATCTTACTGCTGGGCTTGAAGACTTTTGACATGCTGATACCGATCACCCGTCTCTGCCAGAGATCCATAGTGTTGGCGTTGTTGATTTAATTGCACATGAAGTTCAGCAACCTTTTGTTTCAATCTTGCTACATCTGCTTCAGCAAGTGCTATTTCCTCTAGCTCTGCACGTGTCTGAATCCATCATAACAAACTTCTTAACTTTTATCATTCCAAATGCATAAATTTCGGTTGAAGATAAAAACATAAATTTAAATTGATAATATCTAAAACATCAATGTCAAGAACCAACCTTGGAATCCATACTGCGAGCACTAGAAAACTGTCCTGAAGACATGCTGAGTCCAATCTCCAATGCTGCTCTGAGATCTCTCTCAGCCTGTAATTGTTCTTGTAGTCTTGCTACCTATAGTAACAAACCATCAAATAATTAATTGCTGTATACTCTGTCAGGATGACAGATTTAGGCTCAAAATATAGGAAGAAATCAAAAAACAAAGGGAAAATCTGAATTTTAATAAAAGACAGAAAAGCCACAAAACTAGAAAAAATTCTAGTAGTAAAATAGAAGCAAAATCTCTTGTTGAAACAAAACCAGTAGCTAGATTTCACTAAATCTTTCTACCTATATCCCACCTAACTGTATGCCATGTGCATGCATACAGATAATGTATATATACACATATATGGAGGTAGATTTCTAAAGCTTTGAATTACTAGATTTAGCTCTATCCAATTGTATGTTTCCTGTTGAAAACCCACCTAAAAGCTGACATTCCCTTGTAGGACTTTTGTCAGACAGTCAAACTCTGATTTCTGCTTCCAATAAATTTTTCCCTAAATAATGCATTTAAACTTGAACCCATACAATCTGATTTTTATGAGCAGAAATACGACTAAAATTTGATCTTTAACACTGGAAATAAATAGTAAACATCACACGTATGACACATGTATTCTAAGCAATGCCCCTGGAAAAACCGTGAAGGGCCTCTGACTGCCTTGAAATTTGAGCTCTAACAGCCTCAAAAACAATTCTCAGCCATCCTTGATTTCTGTGCACTTTCAGCACAATAAATGTGCAGTCTCTCCTCGGGATTCACACCTGAACAGCCGCAGATTTTGTACCTTCTCTCTGCAATAAATGTGGTCCACTTGACAGCATTTAATGTGGCCCAACTACCTCGAAATTCCAACTGTCCTTGACTCGAATTCCATGCCTGTTCTCTGCCTTGGAATTTGTAATTCCTCGCTGCTGTCTTTACTGCTGTCCCTGCTGTACTTTGCCCTCACTCTCCCTTTCTACTTTTATTTCTCTTTAATGACCAAAATCCCTAAACCTAGATCTCCAATGGCTTAGATTAAATCTCACCATCTCAAGATCAATGGTCATGACTTAATTTCACACTGGGCCCACTTGAATCACCCAAGTGACCCAACATTATAAAGTCACACTCACTTTATAAGAAGTCACTCTTTAGTCATTAAATAAAAAGGTACAGTTCTCAACTTTATAAAATCACTTTATAAAGTAAAGTGCCTAGAGAGTGAAATGTGTTCGGTCACTTCCGCATGCAAGGCATTGGCAATGCAGAAGTACCTCCCGAGCTTTAAAAGCTAACATTTCCAAATTCAATAACCCAAAAGTTGATCCATATATCCACCAGAGATTTAGTCTTTCACTTCCTAAATGATTTCAAATGGTTGGATTAGTTGACTATAGCCCCTCCACAGGTGACCAGCCAGGTATGACAACCGTAAACAAAATCAAATAAACATACTTATTATTATATATAATGTGTATACATTTTACAAGCATGTATACATATTGCATAGACACCTCCTTCCCCAAGTATTGAACACAAGCAGGTCTAGATATCTGACCAGGCATTGATTATTTTATGTGAGAATGCTTCTAAAATTCTTATTAATATAACAATACGTAGATATAGAATTTTATGAAAAAAGGAACAGGTAACCAGGTGTTGATTTTAAAAGTGACATGACTTACTAATATTTATACGCAAAAAAGCACTCAAAACACAAATGAATATTATAAAACATTTTTATCCCAATCTTCCCCCAACCATAGACACTCCACCTAGAAATCATTCTTACCACAACCATAGTTTCCCTAACCTACCCCATGTTGGAAGGTGGTAGCTTCGGTCGTTATTTTCATCAATAAAATCAAAAGAGAAAAATTGAATTTATATTTACTGTAATGCTCCTTTTCCTGGTATTCCTTATAACATGGCTAGGATGGACTTTCAAAGTTGGGGGCAGATAGGTCACAGGGGTGGGTTGGTGTCATCAGCAAGCCCAAGGGCTTTTGGAGGGGCTTTGAGGAGTTTTTACGAGGTCTGATGGCATTCGCTTGGTATATTCCATCATCCACATAGTTTGCCTTTCGTTCCGGCACATTCCGACAACTTCCAAAACACTGAGTTATTATTGGGTCTGACTCAATTAATTCCGCTTAAGGTGGCATTCCAAGAAGAATACTTGACAGAACACCTTAGTGCAATAGTTCGTTGGAACCGGAACGAGAAGATCTACATGATGGGATGGTTAGATGTGAGTTTCAGTGACCTGAGGAGACATGGTGGCCAATTTACCCTTTTTCCGCATTAAAAAGAATATTTTAATTAGAATAAAAGAGGGAAAATGCTCCATGATTAAAATAATAATAAAATAGGAGCTTCTAGAGGGGTCCATCAGATCTATAAAAGAGGAGGAGAAGACCATTGTTGGACATCTTGGTTCTGATATTGTTTCTTGCACGACAAGTTGAGAACCCGATTCTCTACTCCATTGGTAGCCCCAGGACAAAAACCCTCGGGTGATATAGAGAGATTGGGCGAGCACCCATCTCTTCCTTTGGTGAATTCATTCAAGGTTCACAAGTTGCGATGTATTGTTTTTCAGTTGTTTGGAGGTTGATTTGTAGCATTGTTGTAGACTTGTTTGAGGCTAGATTACCTCAAGTGTATGGGTTGTATGTGCATGTAAAACCCCAGTTATCTAATATAATAAAGCTGAGAGTTTTATTATTTATTATGTTGTGAGATTGCAATGCTCTATTTGTCTATTTTTACATGGCAATCTTCTGTTAAATGCATCATTAGTTTTATGTGATATGTTTGTTCCAAATTTTCTGCATTTGGGACATTACAATGGTATCAAAGCTGGTATCGAAGCGAAAATTACTAAAGCCAAGTACCATCAATCTCCAAATCGACTGTCTATTTGCTAGGGCTGAGAGCTTATCCCATCAAGAGATGAATGTATCAAATTTGTAGGAGAAGAATAGACTTTTAGAGATCAATTTGCTTATTTAGTGTTGCAAGGAGGAGTCGGATTATCATATTGTGGCCCGAGTTTTGTCAAAAGACAAAGGCTAAGATCAGTTAATTGAGGGCATGTCGAGAACTTCCTTAAATCAAGGCAGAGGGACTTATTATTCCCAAATCAAGAATATTGCGATAAAAAAAAAAAATTCATGAACATCATCCTGAAAAGAGCTAGGTTTAGTGTTTTAAGGGGGGTTCAATCTACTAACTCCTTGAAGCGATGACTAGTTATTTTTTGTCAGGATCCAAAGACTTGCACTAACTATAATAGCTAGGTTTCGGGATTAGGTTGACGAGGGCGAAGTCAACCACGTGAATCTGAGCCGCCACACAAAGAGCAAACGATAGACAAGGAGGCCGCAAGACCAGCAGACATAGCATGGCTTGCATGATTTAAATGATTGAATTGAGCTGAACCACGTGAATTGCCCAGCCATAGTCAAATGAAGAATTAAAATTTTCACATCAACAATAACTATTCAAGCATCGAAGTGGGACCAGGGGACCCACAGTGAAGTCGATAAGACGGGCAACTCTTAGACCTAGTGTTACAACTGCAGGCGGCAGCCCGAATCATTGACGGTCTTTGCCACGTCTGATCAACTAAGTAGAATTAAAATCGTCTACGTGGATCGGAACCATAATACACCCATCGACCTGCCATGTTGCTCGTAGTGAATATGTAGCTAGCTGATCATGGTTAAAGAATAGTGCGATTGAGGCATAATACATGTACCCCTATAGTGTGATCGAACGATTTATTTGTTGGCCTGAGCACATTGTCCGAGTCACCTGGAGAATATTGTGCATAGGTTCTCTACGTACAAGAGTGACAAGGGAGTCGGGCAGCAAGAGATAACGTGATTTTGCACGAGGATTCGGTGCCAGGTATTAAAAACCAAGAGCCACGTCCATTGTCCTTGCGCCGAATGCACTTGTACTATGTTGGGGATCAATACACAGAGTGCGTAGATGCTCTACAATTGGTGCAATGAATGAGGGAGTATAAGGCGCCACACCAGTAGAAAGTAAGATGAAAGGATTATTGGCATCATGGAAAATTGATTAGTAATTGCATCAGGGTAACTGTGTGCACACTTTGTGACCTGTGCATTGAGTCCCTCAGATGCGCGACGTTCTTGTACAAGTGAAAGAACCAGCGTTAGAAGAGGCTAAATTCCAAGAATTACCATCATCTTTGGAAGTTGAAATTATTGTCTTTTGAGGAGGCTGAGTCTCAAATCTCAGAAGCTAAAATTTTCAATTGATTTTCCGTCCAAATTCATCATCTCTGGAGCTAAGTATTAAACTGTTGTTTGGTGACAAATATTTGGGTTAGGCATTCATCTTATGATGACCAAGTCTCCAGATCTTAGAGGTTGAATTACTCAGTGGATTGCCATATCTAGTTCATCATTTAATCTGATGCTGAGTTCCCATAGGAGAACAAGGTGCGTTGTAAATGAAACAATATTTTATTGGAGTTAGGTGTTACTTGAATACTGTTGTTGTGACAAGTTCCCAGGGGATTTGATATATGCCTTAGATATTTTTAATATTATTGTTGCAAAGAATTGAGATCTTTAAAGCTGTGTATGGTCCATCTGTACGCTAGTGAGATGTCTTGCTGAGCCTTGTTGATGTCCCGTGTGATGTGTCCATATAACCGCTACGATGTTGTGGTCTAAGTGCCATGTAAGGGGGCTTGAATAAGAAGGGTGTTGAATCATAACATTATTATGTTAGCCAACCTTGTATGTGTTAGTCATCTAGGTTGGTGTTGAGTCAACTGGCTATGTAATCATAATTCATTGTTGTGTTTGATGTCATAGTAGAGTGCATACATCTTGTTGGTCAATTTGTAGAATAATGGATTTTTTAAAACACCTCTTAAAACAACACAACAATATATCAACGGGTTGCAATCTGGACAAAAGACCAAAACAAAACAACAAACCGTTCTCAAAAGGGGTCTATGCCATTCTTCAAAAAGAACAACCAAGAGAGGTGTAGAAGGGGAAGGAAATAGGGCACAAAATATTTGCACTTGGGACAGATTTGAAGCACATGAGCGTCACATGGAAAGTTCTTTTCAAACTAGATGAACTAGATGCACTCCTTTCCGAAGTGAACCAGTTAGAAGGGAAGAAACTAATTTGGGCCCTAAAACCAGTTATGCTTGCTCTCATACAAAACAAGTTTTTGGAGGAACCTTCTAAAGGGGTTAGACTTCCAGTTGCATCTTGTCTCAGTAACATCATGACACTGACTGCACCTGTACCTCCTTTCAATAATGATGTTATGAGGAGAGTTTTCAAGCTGATAGTAGATACTTTTCAAGACTTAGACATTTGGGAAGAAGCTTGAGGTTCTAAAAGCTATGACCCTGGTTAGATCTTATGACATCATGCTTGATTTGGAGTGTGATGACTTTATCCATCAAATGTTCCAATGTTTCTTTAGCATTAAGAAACATCACCCTGGGACAGTCAAAGAAAACATGCTATCCATTTTGTCTTCAGTTATGGGAGATCGTGATGCCATTTATAGGGATTTGCAGGCTAGACTGTTGACCATTTGGAGAAGAAAACAACTGGTCTCACCTGCTGCTTATGAGCTAGCCGAAAGGTTGGTTGAGCAGAACATTGGGGTTCAGGAGACAGTTGACCAGGGAGTTGGGGGATCATGTAGCAGGAATGAGCTGAGGAGGAAGGGACTTTGCTTCATTTGTATGGGACCTTGGGGACCTGACCACTCATGCTTGAGTGACACTGAAGAGATGACAGAGGTAGAGCAGGTGGAGATTCATTCGGACCTTCAGGGCGAGGATTCTTCTTTGGACGAGTCCACGGGTTCATTTGAGGATGTCTCATGTGGAGTTGTTAACAGTAGGCCAGATTTCGGGTGTGTATGGTGCATAGTTTTAAAACTCCGACTCCGACTCCGACTCGGCCGAGGATCGACTCCGACTCCGACTCGGCCGAGGATCGACTCCGACTCCGACTCCGAAATGGTAATGACTCGGCCGACTCGATTTCAATGACTCGGTCGTTGTAAAAAATACATTAAATATTTATTTTTTTTTATAAAAAAACATAATTTTAAAGATTTTCATTCATGTTTCCAAACACACAGCGTTATAATATAGATGGAAGACAACATATGATCAAAGTAGGCTCATCAACCAATCCATTATATCAAAATGGTACCCAATGGCAATACATAGTCAACTATCATACATGATCAAAGACTCAGAACAAAAAACACATAACCAAGACAACAAAAGTAAACTGTGACCAGACTCCAGTACTAGTACTACAGCTACTGGCTAGTAGCTACTGCCAGAGGAGCCAAGATCATGTCGATCAATCTCTGGATCATCATCAGAGTCGGACAGGGGGCCCCATGGCTCCTCCTCATCATCATCATCTCCAACTGCAGCTGTAGAAGTGGTACCACTAGCAGGCTGTGCAACTGCAGCAGATGCAAGCTGAGATAGAGTAGATATGCAGCTGCGCTTCTGTCGTGGCTGAGCAGAGGAAGCACCTACAACTGGAGTCCTCGCTGGCTTTGAGACTGAGGCTGGTGGTTTGGGATCTGCATTCAACTGAACAGCATGTTCAAGTTCAACTGATGTCTTGATATCTAAATCTAAATCAAGATCCTCATCAGGATCAAACTCTGCTGGACGACTCTCCACTACCCAATTTGATGTTGGATCAATGTCTTCCAACACAATGGGATCTGAATCAGGTCTTTTGTTCAGCAAATGGTTTCGTCTGAGCCGGAGGTTGTATTGGACATAAACTAGATAATTTAACCGTTTTTGATCCAAACGGTTTCTCTTCTTTGTGTTACTTGGGAGCAGGAGCGAAAACGGGAGCGGGAGCGACATTTTCAGAAGCACCTGGTTTGGGAGCGAATCCCAGAGGATTTCGACAACCAATGTCACTAACATCAAGGTACATAGAGGGATTGGTGCTCTTGATTAAATACGAGTTCCATACCCTAATACATGACAAAATTCAATGGAAACATTGCAATCCTCCAATCCTGAAATCCTGAAAAACTGATAAGTCTGCTGGATTTTGAATGAAATCTAAAATTATAATTTCTCCATATGAAATCCAATGAGGCCGAAACCACTCTCAAACATCCTGAGTCATTTCATGGTAATGTTAAAAATTTAAGTAAAAGGATGAAAATGAAGATTAAGGAGAATGTCACTTTTACTTTAAGAATTTAACATTACCATGAAATTTGAATAGCATATCAATAGTAGAGAGCATTTGAGTGTGTTAAATAGGGTTTGGGAGGGGGAAATGGACCCCAAATAACATTTAACTAATTCATAAAACACATTGGAGTCCAAACCAATCAACAAACACTACAAAATTTCATTAAAAAAATGTCAAATCGTTGTTTTGATGGGGTTACAGGGCACTGGTTATGACTCAGCCAAGTCAATACGGAAACGGCCGAGTTGGCCGAGTCAGCCATGACTCGGCCGAGTCATGGCTGACTCGGCCTACTGAACCGTTTCCTCCACCGAGTCACATTTATGGGCAATGAAATGGATCAACTCGGCCGTTTCCGTTTCGAATCGGCCGAATTTTAAAACTATGGTATGGTGAGCAGTTAGTGGACCCTATGGGAGACATTCAGGATGATGAGTCACAAATGATGATTCAGCATGAGCAGCACGAGTCAGCTGAGGATGATGATGGGCACAATATGTACAATGAGCCTTTTGGGGCGAGCCAGTTGGAGGTTCGTATTGAGCCCGTGATGGAGGAGGATGAGCAGCCACCCCCAGGATCAACCATAGATGAGGAGTAGACAATTGTACAGACAGCTAGCAAGATGGTAGTATTTGCAAACACTTGTCCTCAGGAGGTGTTGGAGGCTGACAGGACAATTTTGTAGATGATGAGTGGACCGGCGAGGAATGGAGTTTTCGGTCAGATGAGGGAGGCTCTTTTAGAAGCAATCGTGCATCTAGCCTTGGGTCTACCCACTATCAAGGTGCAGGTCGATGCAGTGGCAGCTAGCAAAGCTGCGATGTTTCCAGGCAGCAACCCTCTCCAGGAGTACATTGACGAGGCGTGTAGCATGGGTTACCCACTTATAGGGAGGGAGGTAGGCATTCCTAGACATATCCAGTTGATTGGTTGGGCAAAGTTGCATGAGTTGAGCATGGTGTAGCTCAGTGGACTCGTACCTTGTATAGGTGCACATGCATCTGATCCTTCCCACGGGATGGATTGGCGGGAGATCATGAGCTGGTACCCTATTGATGGAGTATCATATATAGTCAGGAGCATTGCACTGCAGGAGCCCTTAGATGTGAGGGATACTACATGCTCTAGTTGGTAGCAGGAAGTAGGCTAGCCACTCGTCAATATTTCAGCACAGCAACAACATCGTGAGATTGACCTTGGCCTATGCTCAGGGTTGGATTGGAGAGAGGTGATGAGTTGGTACGCGATGGATGGAGCAACACTGATGGTTGGAGTTATAGCACAACAGGAGCCATGGAGCATTGATACATGTTCTTGGTGGCATTTGGATCCAAGAGGATTGGTTGATGACAAGTGCGGTCATAGATCAGTTTGGGATCCGAGCATTGAGATGGGTTGACACAGAGGTAAAGCATCACCCACTGGTACGTATGGGATCCACGCATTGGGTCTTAGACTTCAGTTGCGTTGGGCCACTAAAATGGTCCACCAGTTTGGATTGCTTGAGGGAAAGAAATCTTGGGGCGAGAGGATTTGTAATGTTCATTTTTCTGGTATTCCTTATAACATGGCTAGGATGGACTTTCAAAGTTGGGGGCAGATAGGTCAGAGGGGCAGGTTGGTGTCGTCAGCGGGTCTAGGGGCTTTTGGAGGGGCTTTGAGGAGTTCTTATGAGGTCCGATGGCATTCGCATGGTATATTCCATCATCCGCATAGTTTGCCTTTCGTTCCAACACATTCCGACAACTTTCAAAAAAAAAAGTTATTATTGGGCCTAACTCAATTAATTACGCTTAACGTGGCGTTCCAGGAAGAATACTTGACAGAACACCTTAGTTCAATAGCTCGTTGGAACTGGAACAAGAAGATCTACATGATGGGATGGTTAGATGTGAGTTTCAGTGACCTGAGGAGACATGGTGGCCAATTTACCCTTTTCCCGCATTAAAAAGAATATTTTAATTAAAATAAAAGAGGGAAAAGTGCTCCATGATTAAAATAATAGTAAACTGGGAGGTTCTAGAGGGGTCGATTAGATCTATAAAAGAGGCTCTACATGATGGGATGGTTAGATGTGAGTTTCAGCGACTTGAGGAGACATGGTGGCCAATTTACCCTTTTCCCGAATTAAAAAGAATATTTTAATTAAAATAAAAGAGGGAAAAGTGCTCCATGATTAAAATAATAGTAAACTGGGAGGTTCTAGAGGGGTCGATCAGATCTATAAAAGAGGAGGAGGAGGCCATTGGAGACATCTTGGTTTTGATATTGTTTCTTGCATGAGAGGTTGAGAACCTGGTTCTCTACTCCATTGGTAGCCCCAAGACGAAAACCCTCAAGTGATATAGAGGGATTGGGCGAGCACTCATCTCTTCCCTTAGTGACTCCATTTATGGTTCATAGGTTGCAGTGTATTGTTTTTCAGTTGTTTGGAGGCTGATTTGTGGCATTGTTGTAGATCTGTTTGAGGCCAGATTATCTCAGTTTTATGGGTTGTATGTGCATGTAAAACCCCAGTTATCTAATATAATAAAGTTGAGAGTTTTCTTATTTATTATGTTATGAGATTGCAGTGCTCTATTTGTCTATTTTTACATGGCAATCTTCTGTTAAATGCATCATTAGTTTTATGTGAAGTGTCTGTTCCAAATTTTCTGCAATTGGGACATTAGATTTACCACACAAGTGTTCAAGTCAGCGCCTCCAAAATCAAGTTGGACTGCCCAAGAGACACACCCCTTCGAAGGGATGAATCACAATATATTGAGCCTATTCACTCCCCCTCCAAGGCAGATTTCGGATCAATTTTGGATCATCTCATATATCTCTGTTGTGTGCGCAAGTCTGAGGCACTATATCTCTATGGAACCATGCGGACCTGAGGCACATTATCTTTGTACAATAGTGCAAGTTTTGAGGCTGAGGAAAAGACAAAAGTTCAGCCCTCTTGGAGACCTATGGCAGATCTAATTACATACCTATTTATGGACAAAATTGAAAGGGTCTTTGTATTGGATATTGGAGGGTTGGTTTCGCAGTTGTGGGAGGTCCTCTTGTAGGTTAGTTTCTGTCTATGTCTTGATGCCTTGACTGGAATATTCTGATGTACAATTTAATGAATTAAACTCTCTCTCCCATAAGGAAAGATTACCAGGTTTCCCCCTTGCGGGGTTTTGTCTCAAGAAATTTTGGTGTTTCTTGTTCCATTATTCTTACTGTGATCCCCATTGCTCTACTAAAGTTAATGGTTGAAATTTTTCAAATTTAACTTCTTAATGATTGGAATGCTCTAAAGAAGTCAAATTGTATCATTGGAAGTAGTTATCAATTTGAAAAATTGTTCTAGTCCTGCCTGCTACTAGAAAAACATCACCCCAATCCCAATCAATCTTTATCAGCTCTTTCCCATCAGCTAGATGATGGATCTTTACTTTATTACAGTAGGAAAATTCTTTTGTTATTCCACTGTAAGAATTTCCCAGTCTGTTTCAGTTTCTGATCCAAGTAGTTATCAATTTGAAAAATTGTTCTAGTCCTGCCTGCTACTAGAAAAACATCACCCCAATCCCAATCAATCTTTATCAGCTCTTCCCCATCAACTAGATGATGGATTACTTTATTACAGTAGGAAAATTCTTTTGTTATTCCACTGTAAGAATTTCCCAGTCTGTTTCAGTTTCTGATCCAAACAAGTCGCACATACACCGACCCTTCCTGATTCGGATTTGATCATAGAAAGAATTCTTGGAACGGAACACACTGACCAATGCCTTTCCACTCAGGTGCTAAACTTCCTATTTCTGATAAGGACATTGGGACAGAGACACATTTTATCAGAAATATTTATGTGAAGAAAATAATGCAAAGCCACATTGTCCCTATGCAAGCCAACTTCATCCCTCTTTTTCTTCACCCCACAATATCTGCATCTCCATAGGTTATCATGGCAATCATTTTCAAAGCTTTATACTAGTATGTCTTTGTGTACACACATCAGGTGCTTATTTCAAAAGTTCAAGACTCCCTAGTATTATCATGAAAAAGCATAAGCTCCTATGAAGTTCGACAGCTTAACAGGCCCTGCAACTTCTACTACGTAAAAAAACTTTCCAAAAATGTAAATTAATGGCATAGCATAAGATATTTTTAAACTAAGCCTTCAGTTCAAACCAATCCTCCTCCTTACCTCCAACCAATCATGTCCAAATGCACCTCTCATGTTGCACAAAACAGAGACAAAGCAGGGATGCTTTTTGGAAGCAAGGACGCGGAAGTGTCATTTCCCAAAAATCTAAGACGCAAAGCGTCTCGGAAGCATCTACTATATATATATATATATATATATATATATATATATATATATATATATATATATATATATTCAAAAAAACCATCCCAAATACCAAATTAGTTGTAGAAGACATGGAAAACATGCATACTTTTACATAAATCAAGATAGATATGGCATCCATGGTTCCATTCTACATCAATGATTAATTATTCAAGCATCAACTATCTAGATTCTAGAAATTACAAACATACATCAAATTTTTAAGCATATCATAAAACATAAAACATTTAAAAGATAAAATCATCAAACATTCAAGTAACTTATCTAGCAAGTGAGCAACTGTCAACATGAATCATGTCCAAAATTCAAATAATAATGTTTACAAAATAGGCCACTTGGCCACCACCAAGACTCAAGTACACATTGAACTAGGAAGAGTAAGAAAAAAAAGTTCAAATTCACAATAAGACTAAGTCTAATCTTTGACAAAAGTAGTAAACTATGATTATATCTACTAATCTCTCCTCCTTCCACCACGAACAGGACGTGAGCCTCCGCGTGGTGGCAATGAAGAAGATGGTGGCTCTAGAAGTTGTGGCACTCGCAATGGAACTGATGAAGAAGAAGCCCATGTTGTTGGTGTTGAAGTATGGAACTTGGGAACGAAGGAACTAGATGTGGATAGCATCTCAACTCGATCATCATCATCCTAGATAAGAGCATCTTCCAATTGCTCTAATCCTAAGTAACCTGACACGTGGATTCGGATTCGTCGGATACGGCGATTCAATTGTCGGATTCAAACACGTCGACCCCCCGGAATAGGACACATTCGGATACGTTATATATATATATATATATATATATATATATATATATATATATATATTAAAAATTAGATATTTCTTACACAAATTCTCATTAATGATACAAATTCGTCGATTTCAAACATAGATCTTCATCTAGATGTAAGTTTTATTGTTTACAAAGTAAGTTAGTAACATTATAGCATGCATAGTACATACAAAATTCAAATACATGTCACATAAGTGATAAATCAATGAATCATTAATTCTAAATTCATAAATGATAAGTCATAATACATATTCAATTCATCGACGATCCAATAGGAGAAAGACAAGATAGTAAGATAAAGACACTGACGGCTGTAGTTTTCTCATTAAGTCATCAAAATCAAAATGTGTTACATATGTAGTGCAATGCCAATGGCAAATAGAAATAGAAAATACAAAACAACTACAAGTATACAAGCCTCAAGGCAGTAGGTAGCTCATGACTCACGAGTCATCAATCCTCATAGTCATCATCAAAATCAGCATCACTGTCCTCATCATCATGGTCACCACTACTCTCCTATGCATCCTCCTCCTCCCTTGTATCCAAAGTCGTCTTTACATCAGCTGGTGTGGAGGATGACCCCTCTACAATATCACCATCATCAAATCTAACAGGCTCTAACACTGGATCATTGAGATCCATGTTGGCCAATGCCAACTCAACATTGTTGTCCAAACCCATATCATCAGAAAAGACATCCCACATCTTTGTCTTTCCCTTCAACCACTCTTCCCTCTGCCTGTAAATAAAACGAAGGTTGGTGTGCACATACACCATTGTCTCTATCCTGGACTGCTCAAGCCTGCTCTTCATAACACTATACAAATTCCCATATATGCTCCAATTCCTCTCGCAACAACAGGATGAAGTCACCTGAGAGAGCAGCCTCATGGCTAATTGTTATAGAGGAGGGCTTGTTGCCCCATGATTTGCCCACCTAGAATAGGGCTTCTTAGTCCCCCTGTCTCTAATCACATCATATCCTGCAAACAGTGGAAAACTTTTCAAAGGCATCCTCCACCTCATCAAGCAATTGCTCTATCTTGAAAAACCCGCCTAAATGCATCTTTCCTCCCCTATGAGATTTCACCATCCATGTGAGGAGGGAATCTGCAGGAAGGTCCACCATTTAGCCACTCATGGTTGTAGTATTTTGGGTTTAATGAGTGAACCAAATAATGTAAAGGTGTACAATTCTTGTCCCATCCGCTGACAAGAATATCCTGTATAGTAACACAGAGGACCTCTGGTGATGTCTCATACTTCGGGCACTCACTCTGTAGAATAATACTATTCATAGACTCAATCATTGAATCCCATCCCTCATAAACCTTTCCTAGGATGGGTTTGTCTATATCTGCAAATCAAAGCAAAGAAATGATAGGGTCCATGATCTGAATCATTAGATCTACCCTCTCCCACCAAGCATCATCTAGCACTGTGTCCTTCACTCTTTTAGAGGGCTACTTAATCTGTCTTTCTCCAAAAAGACCAAAACTCTGAAATAACCATGGCCACAAGAGCGGTCTTGACCTCCCTCAACCTCTTCAACATGATGAATGAAGAGGCAAACCGTGTCTCTGCAATCTTCAACAATGATAGATCTTTATACTCCTTGTAGATAGTGAGGGCATTTGTATTGTTTTCTACAAAGTTACAGATATGTCGTGCATCCTCTAATGTTACCAATCCAAAGCAAATCAAAAGCAATGGATTTTAGTGCTAAGTTCAATGAATTGACAATGCAAGGTGTCCAAAATGTTGGAGTTTCTAAGTTTACTTAGTTAGAAACCCTCCATGCACTTTCTCTGATTTATTCCTACCTAGTTGTTATTTTACTTAACAAGTTATTTACAATGTAAATACTGAAAATAAACACTAGTGCATGCTCAACATATTACAAATCAGCAACTAAAGGAAACAAAAACAATCACACCATATAACACCATTATTTTTGGACCAACGTCCTCGGAAAAACCCAATGTGAGAGAACCGGTGCAGCTATCTGAGGGTTTTCTTATTAAGCAATATCAAAGTACAATCTGGGTGACGAAATTGGCCTACCCAACAGAGAATTTCCTTGGCAGTAATACCTCTCAGTTTCTGACAAATCTCTTGGCTGAAACCCCGGATAATCCTTCCAACAGCTACTCAGCACCAAGGTACCCCAGAAATCCAAACGTCAGCCCCTCTCTGCCCAGTGCTAGCCCTGCATCACCCCGAATGGGTCTACGTCAGCCCTGGGAGGCCCTGCATCAGCCCTCTGGCCCTTTGCATCAGCAACGCTGGCCTCTCTAAGGCTCTACGCAGCTCCCGGCTACCTCTGTGTGGCCCTAGCTGGCTCTGCGTCACTCTCCTTGGCTACTGCACTGCTCTCCCAGCACTATCTTTGCCTCTCTGTCCCTCTATATTCAAATGCCCCTTAGCTGCATCTCCCGATCACTAATTCTAGCTCTCTTAGCAAAAACCCCACTTTAGAGAATAGAATGACTGATCACTTTGGTGTGTTCTCCAAGTGACCCTCAAGCCTCCTCTTATACTTTTCCTGTTGACATATCAACGGCTGAGATTAAGTCCCTAATCAATAGCTAAGATTAGATTTGGCTTAATCCATGTCTTTTGGACCATTTTAACACAGTTTCATATTAATTCACATTAATATTTTATTTTCCCTAAGTTTAGACTTAGGGACTCCATTAAAAATATTAATTATTTTAATATCTCCTGAACTGTTTAGAATATGCCCAAACCCTTTTTGGGTATTGGAGATCTCATGTGCCCCAAACTCTCCACCAAATTTCGTGGCTAGAGCACATCTGATGCTACCCCAAATCAACACTCCCTCTTAGCGAGGACTATGCTCTAGCAATACTCCTCATTGAGTATTACTCTGATCATCCGGCATCGAGACCTATGCTGATGCTAGGCCTTCCTACCCAACATCCTCTGCACTGTTGCATCCTGTACTGCCGCCCATGGTTCTGCCACTGCTGCATCTGTACGACAGCTCCCTCTGCATCTGTGCTGCCGCTGGTCCTTCCTTGATCCAGATTTAAGCAGGAACGCAACAAATTACAGAGATAACCATATACACAAAGATGTAGCGGAAATAATACTTCATTTCATTAATGGAAAATACTGACATATGCTTACAAACAGAAATGGCAATAAACTAGCTAGGGCGATGGTAGCTTATCTCTGAGAAGAGATGTGATGGCTACATGCCTCTGAACTGTTCTGAACTGTATTACAATGAGGCTCGAAGGCCTATTTATTGTTGAGAAACAATGGAAAACCCTTCACATACCGAAACCTAACCCTAGAAGATGAAACGCCAAATTGTGGGCCCCGTTTGGGTAAATTGGTACATCAATTTCCCGGGGTCGTAACTTTGGCATACGATCTCCGTAAACTGTGCTACAATTAAGGAAACTGAAAATGCTGAGAAAGACAATGGTGGGGGTCCAGGTGGACCTGGCAGGTGGCCACCAATATCCACCTGGATCATTCCTCCCCCCTTAGGAAGCAATGGTCCCCATTGCGTTGAGCTCCTCCACGAGATGAGGAAACCTCTGCTGAACTTGTTCCCTGGTGAGCCACTTGCCCTGCTGAAGGAGTTGGCCTGCTTTGACAACTCGATACAGTTGGATATGCTGTTGGCGAGTGTTCTTGATCTGTGTGTCCATGATCTGATCAGTTGTAGCTTGTTCCATGCAATCTGGATTTAATTCTGTGGGTTTGAGCTGTTCTGCAATGTCGGATGTGTCTAGCAATGGTGGAAAGTATGGCCGAAGGCGGTCCACATTGAACACTGGGTGCAGGCCAAGGAATGGGGGAATGCTGAGCTCAAATGCATTGTCTCCCATAGCCTTAGTAATGGTGTAAGGACCATATCGAAGTGGTCTCAATTTCCGATAGGCTCCAGTAAGGCGTTCCTTTTGCAAATGCAACCAGACTTTGTCGCCCACCTGAAACTTGTGTGGCACCCGGTGTTGATCATGTCGCTGCTTGTACTTGGCATTTGATTTCTCAAGAATGTCATGGACCTGCTCGCGAATATGTTGGATGCGCTCAATGAAGCTGGTGGCCTTATCTGTTTCGGACTGGACATGAGCTGAATTCATGTGAGTAGCTGCAAGTGGCATGGCCACATCAATGGGGCATAGTGGCTGGAATCCTAAACCCACCTGAAAAGGGCTATGGCCAGTGGAGCTGTGAAGAGCTCGGTTGTAGCTGTGCTGAACATAGGGGAGGCTCTCGTCCCATGTGCGTGGATGCTTTGAGTTATACATGCGCAGAATGTGCACAATCATCCTGTTGACAACCTCTGTCTGGCCATCAGTTTGAGGATGGAAGGCTGTGGACTTCGTGAGTTTGGTGTCCAGCATTGACCAGAGACTGGACCAAAATGTGCTGAGAAACCGACTGTCCCGATCTGAGATGATAGACTGTGGGATCCCAAAGTGCACCCACACTCGTTCAAAGAAGAGTTTAGCAGTGGCTTCTGCTGTGATATTCTTCTTGCAGGCCATCATAATGGCCATCTTTGAGAACCTGTCGACGACCACAAAAACACAGTCATTTCCATGCTTAGTGGAAGGAAGGCCTGACATGTAATCCATGGAGATGGATTCCCAAGGTCGACTAGGGGTAGGCAACGGGGTATAGAGGCCTTGCTTCTTAATGGTCGGTTTGGCAATGGCACAGGCAGTACATGATCGGATGTACTTCCCAACATCCTGTCGAAGATTCGGCCAATAGAAATAGTTTTGCAGTACTGCCACTGTTTTCTAGACCCCGAAATGCCCAGCAGCTCGACTGTAGTGTGCTTCCCAAATCATCTTGGCACGCTCGCTTGAAGGAACACAAAGGTGACCGAGGTGGCATAATAGGGCATCCTGGAGGTGAAAATCTGCAACTTGCCGACCCTCCAAGAGTGTCTGGTATGTGTGGCCGAATTCTGGGTCGCTTTTGTAGAGAAGTGGCCAATCAGAAGTCTCGTGCCCGCAAGAGTTGAGCACGGTGGTTAGCGCCATGATCGGTGGTCGACTGAGGCAATCTGCAACATTATTGGTGCTGCCCTTTTTATACTTGATATTCAAGTGAAACTGTTGCAGGTATGTAGACCACTTCTGATGGCGATCATTCTGCAATTTCCCTTGGGTCTGTATGAATTGCAGAGGTCGGTGGTCTGTGTGGATGACCGTTTCCTTCCCCAAAATGTAATGCTTCCATTGTCGGCAGGCCTGTACAATGGAATACATCTCTTTATCATAAGTGGGGTACTTCCGGACTGTGTCTGAAAGTGTTTCACTGTGATATCCCACTGGATGTACATGTTGAGTAAGGACTGCCCCAATAGCATAGTCAGAGGCATCTGTCTCGACCTCAAATGGTTGTTGTAAATCTGGTAACGCGAGCACTGGTGCCGTGCAGAGGCGATCCTTCAACTCCCTGAATGCCTTCTGTTGAGATTCAGACCAAAAGAATTTTGCTTTCGCCCCGCCCTTGGTGACTTGACTCAAGGGCCAAGAAATATGAGAAAATCCCAACACAAACCTGCGGTAGAAGTTGGCAAGCCCTAGAAAGCTGCGGAGCTCTGTTAGAGTGGTTGGAGAGGGCCAATCCCGAATGACTTGGACCTTGGCTGGATCGACATGCACCCCCTGTTCATCAATGATGTATCCCAGATACTGGACCTCGGTCATGCCAAAAGTGCATTTCTCCAAATTGGCACATAGCTTGTGTTGCCGCAGTGTTTGGAGACCCTGTCGGATGTGGTGGAGGTGCTCTTCCCAACTCTGGCTGAAGATCAGAATGTCATCCAAGTATACTACTACAAAGGAGTTGGTGAATGGCCGCAAGATGTCATCCATTAGCCTCATAAAGGTTGCAGGAGCATTCGTCAATCCGAAAGGCATGACCAACCATTCGAAGAGGCCCTCCTTGGATTTGAAGGCAGTCTTCCACACATCTGAGGGTTCAATTGGTACCTGGTGATATCCTGACTTCAGATCGATCTTGCTGAAATATTTCGCCCCCTTTAGTTGGTCTAGGAGGTCATCAATCCGCGGGATCGGGTACCTATTACGGACAGTGATCTTGTTCAGCGCCCGATAGTCAATACAGAGTCTCCACGTCCCATCCTTCTTCTGTACCAACACTATCGGGCTCCCACAGGGCGAAGAACTCGGACAGATGTGACCTTTCTGTAGGAGCTCCTGAATCTGCCTCTTGATTTCATTGTTCTCCAGAACGGAGCGCCGATAAATTGGTCCATTGGGTAGCTGCGCACCTGGGGTCAGATCAATGGAGTGCTTGACTTGACAGTGCAGAGGAACCCCTGCCGGGGAGGTGAAGATGTCTTTGTACTCCTCCACAATCTTGTCCATTTGTAGCTGCCGTGCAGAGGGATCTCGTTTGGAGGCCGCGGCCACTGTCTTCTTCTTCCCTTGAGGGCGTATCATCAGGAAAACAAATTTCCTGGTTTTGGAAATGATCCTACTGCATTGTTTTGCAGTAATCAAAGAGATGGCGGCAGGTGGTGGTACCTCTGGTATCCTGAACAACTTATTTCCCAATGTAATAATAACAGCACGGGGCCTTGATTCATACACAGCATGTCGCTTCCACAAGTATGGTTGTCCTAGTAATACATCACAAACTTCAAGGGGAGCAATGTCACACAATACCTCATCCGTGAAGGGCTTGATGTTGTATGGAAGGCGACACTGCTGGCTCACGCGAAGATCTCGCCCTTGGTAAAGCCACCCAATGGTGTATGGTTGTGGATGTGCTGTGGTCGGTAAGCCCAACCGCTTCACGACCTCTGTCGAAATGAGGTTCTTTTGACTCCCGCTATCAACAATGAACTGTATCGGGGAGCCCTTGACCCACATCTGGGAGTGGAAGAGACGCTCCTCCTCCTCTGGATCTTCGGGTTCATTTTTCTGGATCTTTGTGGTAGCAACAGTGGCGCTGGGATCCGCATCAATGATCTGCTTCCCTTTTTCATACCCCTTATCGGGTTCTGACTCAGAGTCGGAACATGCATCTGATTCTGAAACCTTTAGCTCAGCCACCAGTGACTGTTTGGCCCGACAATCACTTGTGTTGTGAGTGGAGCTCTTATGGAACTCACACCATTTTCCAGTGTCCTTTCTCGGCTTCGCGGCGTTGCTCTTTGCTTGCAGCTTCAGCTGGTTGTCTTGGGCTGTCCCGCCTTGGCTTTGTCCTTTGTTCTGTGGTTTAGGGGCACCTTTCCCCTGCTTTGGATTCGCAGATCCAAAGTCTCGCTTCTTTTGTTTAAACTTCTGCTCAACTTTGACGGCATACCGGTATGCTGCGCCGAGCGAGGGGATGTTTAGGAACTGTATTTCTTCCTGGATGTACTTGTGCAGGCAGCCACGGTATTTGAGTATCAAATGTTGCTCTGAATCCTTGATACCCAACTTTGTGCGAAGGGTATGGAAAAGATTGGTGAACTCCGGCACATCTTGGTCCCTTCCCTGCCGCAGCGTGGTCCACTTTATGTATTCATCCTCATAGCTTCCGACAGGGTAGTACTGCTCCTTGATGGCATCCCGGAACGAATCCCAGGTGGGTGCGGCTGAAAATAGTGAGCCAGTACTTTCATCCTTCTGCTCGCAGTAGGTTTCCCACCAGTCCTTGACGTGGGGGGCTGCTTTGAGAAGAGCAAAAACAATCTTTTCCCGACTCGAAAATTCATGAACAGAAAAATAACCCTCTAGCAGATTTAACCATTTATCTACGGCATCGGCGTCTATCTGACCCTCGAATATGGGGATTTCAAAATTAACTTGTACCTTAAAGGGTGTGGCGTTTCCAGAGGAGCTGCTGGAAGCCGATGCGCCACTTCTGGGTAGCCGCTGAAGGATCTGCGCAAAGCTGTCCATCATCGCGTTCCGTTGTCGCTCGAGCGCTTCTTCGAGCAAGATTTTGATGGGATCTCCTGCCCCCTCGTCTTTCTTCTCGTCCGCCATGGGAGGCCGTCGGGATTTGCGAGGCTGGTCTTGCAAAGGTTCAACCAGTTCAAGCCCTAACTCCTTATATCCCGACCTTGTTGGGGACATGCAAAGAAAAACAGAGAAAAAGCAGACCGCTCTGATACCACTGATCCAGATTTAAGCAGGAACGCAACAAATTACAGAGATAACCATATACACAAAGATGCAGCGGAAATAATACTTCATTTCATTAATGGAAAATACTGACATATGCTTACAAACAGAAATGGCAATAAACTAGCTAGGGCGATGGTAGCTTATTTCTGAGAAGAGATGTGATGGCTACATGCCTCTGAACTGTTCTGAACTGTATTACAATGAGGCTCGAAGGCCTATTTATTGTTGAGAAACAATGGAAAACCCTTCACATACTGAAACCTAACCCTAGAAGATGAAACGCCAAATTGTGGGCCCCGTTTGGGTAAATTGGTACATCAATTTCCCGGGGTCGTAACTTTGGCATACGATCTCCGTAAACTGTGCTACAATTAAGGAAACTGAAAATGCTGAGAAAGACAATGGTGGGGGTCCAGGTGGACCTGGCAGGTGGCCACCAATATCCACCTGGATCATTCCTCCCAGCACTACATCCGCATTGCGCCTCCTCTCATCATGTTGCATCGTGTTGCCCACTGCTGCACTGCAACTTAGTTACTAAGAAATAACTGATCTCCCAATCTGACCTCCCTGTTGGGCTAGAGACACCCACTGATGTTGAAGCTCCCTCTGCTACTGACAAGTTCTCCCTCTCTAGCCTTTGTGTTGCTGTAACAACTCCCTGCATCTCGCACCATTGCACACCTCTCTATGCCATCCTGCACTAGTGCAACACTCCTATGCCTCCCGCACTACCGCAACCTGCTAGCCTCACGTTGTCTCGGGACTCCTGCATTGTAGCTCTCTCTGTCGCTCCATCCGCATTCGTCTCTACCCGACTCAGCCAGTCCTGCTACTCCTTTTCGGGGATCTCGTAGCAAGGTCTAATCCAAGAGGCTGGGTACCTCGAGGATCCTGCCCCACATCGCCTGTAGTCCACCTGACTGCAGCTCAATGTCTCCCCACTTCTTCTCAAGTGGCGCATGTGCACTCATGGCACAGTCATCGTCTCTCAAAACTTCCTTCTCTGCCTGTGTTGGCGCTGCCTTAATCTCGGAAGACTCTCCCTTACTCTTCTTCCTTGGACACTGGGTCGCATAATGACCCAGCTCCCCAAAGTGGAAGCACTTGATCTTGGAGAGATCCTTCTCACTATTTTAAAATTCGGCCGAATCGAATCCGAAACGGCCGAGTTGATCTGAGTCATTGAAGAATTTTATGGCTCGGCAGGAAAACCAGTTCGAGAGTGCATGACTCGGCCGAGTCAGTCATGCTCGGTCAACCCGGCTGTTTCTGCATCTACTCGGCCGAGTCATTAAATCCGGCCAATCACCCAAAAAAACAACGATTTTTCTAATTTTTTTTAACTTTTTAACATTTAGTTCATTGTTGGGGACTCCAAGGTGTTTTCTAAATTTCATTTTCATCATTTTACTTAAATTTTCAACATTACCATGAAATGACTCAGGATGTTTGAGAGTGGTTCCAGCCTCATTGGATTTCATATGGACAAAGTAGAATTTTAGATTTCATTTAAAATCCAGCGAACTTATCAGTTTTTCAAGATTTCAGGATTGGAGGATTGCAATGTTTCCATTGAATTTTGTCATGTATTCGAGTATGGAACTCGTATTTAATCAAGAGCACCAATCCCTCTATGTACCTTGATGTTAGTGACATTGGTTGTCGAACTCTTCCAGGATTCGCTCCCAAACCATGAGCTTCTGAAAATATCGCTCCCACTCCCATTTTCGCTCTCGCTCCCGCTCCCAAGTAACACTGAACCAGATGATGTTGGCAACTCTAGCAATAGCCAGTAGTATTGGTCACAAACTTTTGTTGTAGAGGCCATTTATAGCCTCCTTGGTTATGTCTTTTTGTTTTGATCTCTATATCATCCTTGTGTATGTATTGGACAGTGCATTGGGTGCCATTTTGATATAATGGATATATTCATGAGCCTACTTTGATCATATGTTGTCTTCTATCTATATTCTAATGCTGTGTGTTTGGAAACATGAATGAAAATCTTTAAAATTATGTGTTTTTATAAAAAAAAAAAATATTTAATATATTTTTTACAACGACCAAGTCATTGAAATTGAGCCGGCCGAGTCGATAGCGAGTCGGAGTCAGAGTCGGAGTTGACCCTCGGCCAAGTCGGAGTCGGAGTCGGAGTTTTAAAACATTGATCTTTCTTCTTCTACTTCTCCTGCTTTCCCTCAGATGCGAGGGCCACATTTTCCTCCTCCTGCTTGACTTTGATCCCTTTGCTGCTACTACCCGTCTTCGACTGCCGTCTGATCTCTTCCTAGCGAAGA
The DNA here is from genome assembly GCA_031772625.1 of Pinus tabuliformis. NCBI lineage: Eukaryota > Viridiplantae > Streptophyta > Pinopsida > Pinales > Pinaceae > Pinus > Pinus tabuliformis. The sequence continues at coordinate 1,049,829,121 of CM062817.1, read as the reverse complement.
GCTGCCCACATATCATCGTGGGAGAGTCCCTCTGCCCAGTATACTCTGGACAAATACCGCACAATCTTCTGAGGCAGCATTCAGGGCTGTCCTCACCATCAACCCTTGATTTGATGTCGCCTCTATAGCAGTCAACTAATTTCGGATCTCATTCAGTCCTCCGAGGAAGGTGTCAATCGGTTCTCCCTTCCTCATCTGATACGACCTCAACTGATTCTCAAGCAGCATTCTTCTCTGCACAGAAATATGCTGGTACAACTTCTTGAGAGCCTCCCACATCTCAAATGTCGTTTCCTTTTCGACTACGTGTGGTACTACATGATCCTTGACCCATCAAAAATGATACTCTTGGCCCTCGCCATTGCCTCCTCGTACTTGTCATTATCATTGGGGTCGACTGGGATAGCTATTACCTTCAAGGCGAAGTTCTTGACACGATTCTTGTCAAGTACGGATAAGAATCTGGCCTTCCGGACTGCGAAGTTTGACGCTCCGTCTAGTCTATCCTGGTCTTTTACTTCGTGTAGTGCCATGATGCTCCTTTACTTCCCTCCTGGAAGTTCTCTGTTCGACTCCTCTGAGTCTCTACTTCTCCTCTAGAAGTTCTCTTCTGGACTCCCTTTGAGTCCTGATTTGCCTCCTGGAAATCCTTCTGCCGCTATTGAGATGCCCCCTGCTCCGATTGTCTTGTGCAACTGCACCAATGATCCGGGTTCCTCAGCTAGAAACCCTCGGTAGCAACTCCTCTGGGCTTGCTCTATCAGGGACTGTTCTGATTATAGTACCTCACCAACTCCACTCTGCAATATTCCCACAGCCTTCTAAACCCCAGCAACCTGAAGGTGAGAGCTCCTAGGCTCTGCGCAATCCCGGCATCAGCAACCCAGGCTCCTTAGCGAACTATGTCAGCCTTCCCAACTACTGCGTGGCTCTGCGTGAGGCTCCCTTTGCCTCCTTAGCTTCTGCGATGCCTCCTCAGCTCAGCCTTGATGATGCAGGCACTGTGTCACCCTTCCTTTGTTGCTACTTTGCTAAAAACAGCTTTTGTCACCTCGGGACAGTTGTTTTTTGCTGCTATTGCTCCGCTCGACTTATGTCCTTCAGTCCTCTTGTGATCTACAATCACCCTCTGATACCATGTTGGAGTTTCTAAGTTTACTTAGTTAGAAACCCTCCATGCACTTTATCTGATTTATTCCTACCTACTTGTTATTTTACTTAACAAGTTATTTACAATGTAAATACTAAAAATAAACACTAGTGCATGCTCAACATATTACAGATCAGCAACTAAAGGAAACAGAAACAATCACACCATATGACACCATTATTTTTGGACCAATGTCCCTGGAAAAACCCAATGTGGGAAAACCGGTGCAGCTATCTGAGGGTTTTCTTATTAAGCAATATCAGAGTACAATCTGGGTGCCGAAACTGGCCTACCTAACAGAGAATTTCCTTAGCAGTAATACCTCTCTGTTTCTGACAAATCTCCTAGCTGAAACCCCAGAAAATCCTTCCAACAACTACTCAGCACCAATCTGCCCCAGAACCCCAGCATCAGCCTCTCTCTGGACTGCGTCAACCCCTCTCTACCCAGCGTTGGCCCTGCGTCAGCCTTGGGAGGCCCTGCGTCAGCCCTCTGGCCTTGTACGTCAGCAACACTGGCCTCTTTGAGGCTCTGCGCAACTTCTGGCTGCCTTTGCGTGGCCCTGCGTGAGCCCTGGCTGACTCTGCGTCACTCTCCTTGGCTTCTACGCTGCTCTCCCAGCACTATCTCTGCCTCTCTGTCTCTCTGTACTCAAATGCCCCTCAGTTGCATCTCTCCATCACTAATTCTATCTCTCTTAGCAAACCTTGCTTTAGAGAATAGAATCACTAAACACTCTGGTGTGTTCTCCAAGTGACCCTCAAGCCTCCTCTTACACTTTTCCTGTTGACATATCAACGGCCAAGATTAAGTCCCTAATCAACGGCTAAGATTAGATATGGCTTGATCCATGTCTTTTGGACCATTCTAACACAGTTTCATATTAATCCACATTAATATTTTACTTTCCCTAAGTTTAGACTTAGGGACTCCATTAAAAATATTAATTAATTTAATATATCTTGAACTATTTAAAATCTGCCCAAACCCTTTCTGGGTATTGGAGATCTCATGTGCCCCAACCTCTCCACCAAATTTCGTGGCTAGAGCACATCCGATGCTACCCGAAATCAAGACAAAACACTTATGGATATTTAACTTCCACAACCATGCCAGCAACCTTGCAAACAGGTGCATTATCTGTAATGATTTGCACACAAGAATCAACACCTACATCTTCAATAACTTTAATAAACAACTCACCCATATATTGTGCATCCTTGTATTCTCCAAGTGTATCCACTGCTTTCAAGAAAATTGGACCATTCAAGGAAGACACCATGAAGTTGATGAGTGGGTGTCGTGTTGGATCCATCCATCCATTAGAAACAATGCTAACCCCAGATGTTGGTCACGATGCTTTAATAGGCTCAAGCATTTTTTGCACCTCTTTTTTTTCCTTCGTCAACAATGTGGTTCTAAGTGTCTCTGACCCAGGACGCACATACCATGATGAAGCCCTGTGAGTTAGAGCTCGACACATCTCAATAAATAGAGGTGAGCGTGCAACATTAAAGGATATGAAGTTTTGATAGAAAAAAAGGCAATGGTGAGATCAAGCTCTTCGAATTTCTCCTTTCGAAAAATCTTGTCCACTGGACCAAGTGAAATTGTCTTTCTTTTTGCTTCTTGTCCCCCACTAGAACTCTCAAATGGGAATTTGTTGCTGCCTTTCCTCAAAAATGGAAGGGGGTCACCATTCTTGGTTTTTTTAAATTTTGTAGCCAAATTTGCCATACCAACAGTGAACTCTCTTTCCATTTCTTTCCTCTTTTGTAAAGGAACTTGTGTACAAGCTCCAACTCCACAAACTGGCAAAGCCAACAGATGGCCTTTCACACGGTAATATGTGCTTGTGAAAGTACCGTGACAAAAGTTGCATCTCCAATTCACATTGCCTCCTCCCTTCACCTTATTGTTTTGCCCATCCTCTCTTGTGACATATTTCCACAAGGTATATTTCTCAATGATATCTTTAGGAGTCTTCCCTCAACATTACTTGCAATAGAGGGAATACTTGCAGTAGACTGATGAAATTGGACGAGAAGGGGCATCTCCAATGGGGACATTCTTCCCCCTCCTTTGCCCCCTACCTGCTGCCCTTGATTGAGCCATGAATACTATAAAAAATAAACAAAACATGCACAAATTTGTAAAAGAAATGCATATACAAACTGTTGTAATACAAATGCAAAAAAATAGAGAGGAAATGCACTTACCTGTTGCTTTAATCTCCTTGAAAACGCTCCAAACCCTTGGCTCCTTGCTCCAAACTCCTCACAGCAAACCCACAGCGCACCTATTGCAAAAGAAATGACAAAAAATGATGCAAATGAGAATCATTTCCACCCTTTTACGGCCACGCGGATTCCAGTTTTCCAGATTCGTGTCCAGATTTCATGACACGATGTGTCCGATCGGGACACGATCCGGATTCGATCGTGTCCCAATCGGACACGACGTGTCACGAAATCCGGATACAATTTAGGTCAAATCATATCAGATTCGACAGATTCGGACACGTGTCCCTCTAAGAGCGAAACCGGTTTCAAAGATCTAATCGCGACACTCGATTCTCCAAATTGGGCTCCTCTAGATTTCTATCCCAAACCTTAAGGTCTTTATTAGTATTTGCATCATCATAGTAATGGGACAACAATTGCAAGTTGTAGTGAACATAAACCAAGCTCTCTACCTGGTCTAAACTTAAGATGTTCCTTTTAACACCATAGATGAAAGAATAAGAGCTCCAACACCTCGACGCAGAAGAAGTGTTTACCACTTGTGATAGCACCGGTAATGCTAAAGTTTGTATCAATGGAGTAGCACCTCCATGCATGTTCCACCACTCAAGAGAAGAAAAATTCTCTCGATCTCTAATTGCATGCATGCTCCCAAATGGACTAGTGCTAAGTGTATAATTGCTCAAATATTTCCATATCATGGTATCCTCCTCCTCAAGGACTAATTTATCCAATGCTTTCATATAACCAAATAAAACCTATGGATCTAGGTATGGTTTTCTCCTGCTTCCCCCTCCACCGCCCCCTCCCTCCCACCCCCAGGTGCTAGTGTTGAAATCCATGATAGATGATAGTATTTAGGTGTCAAAACATATGCTAAGGCATGCAATGAAACGTTTAGCAAAAGGTTACTTGGGAGAGGAAGCGGGAGCAACATTTTCAAAAGCTCCTGGTTTGGGAGCGAATCAAGAGCAATTTTTTTATAATATATATTTTTATATATTTTGATGCATATATGTCAACAAAAGCATGTAGAATGATGAATTAGATATACAAAGCATAAAAAAATGGATTGAACCATATAACATCAATCATCTAGAAGTTATAATCCTCATCAACCACATCCACAAGTTAGTAATGTACAACATATCGAGTCTCATGATTCATTAATCTTAGAGTTTCAAATTTTTAAAATTCGATATATAACATTTAACATCATTGATCACTAAAGTTGTAACTTGTACTTGTAACCATTACCATTACCAAAAAACCCAACGATAACAAAGAAGATCTAACATTAAATGAAATGTTTCAACTTTCAACATTCACATAGCATCATATTCATAATTCATTACGAATGAGTTATAATTTCCAACTTCAAACTTCAAATTTAAATTGTCATATATTGTTTACAAAAAATATCATAATAAATATGAAAGAGTCAACAGTTATAAAAACTACTTGAAACTAGAAAAGACAAGTGAATCTATTATCTATTGCTAATGCTTGGGCCTCTTTCCGCCACGAGAAATGTCTGATTTCTGAGAAAGCATGTAGAATGATGAATTAGTTATAAAAAGCATAAAAACATGGATTAAGCCATATAACATCAATCATCTAGTAGCTACAATATTTGTCAACCACAGGTCCACAAATTACAAGTTTTGATTTATATAGCATGTAAGGGTGCACATAACCAAAATGGCATAGAGTGAAATCCATCTTTGAACCGAAAGTACATCAACAAACAAAGCCTCCAAATGGCCTCTATCATCCAAAAAAATCATGCTACAAAAAATACCTACATATCATCAAAATCATTTTTATCTTGGGATCTTTGTTATTGATGATGATGATGATGGTGGTGGTGGTTAACGTCCACTTAGACCAAACTTTGGTCTATTGGACCTAAAGAAACGAATTATTTAGTTTGATTTAATATTTTATTCCTATGCTCAAAAAGCTTGGAGAGAAGCCTCCCGATCTCACTGTAATTTTGACAACGTAAAAGGCTAGGAAGGTCAGTGTTGCAACAAAGATTTTGAAACTGAGATCTAAAGAAACAAATTATTTAGTTTGATTTAAGAATTTATTCCTATGTTCAAAAAGCTCGGAGAGAAGCCTCCCGAGCTCACTATAATTTTGACAATGTAAAAGGCTAGGAAGGTCAGTTTTGCAACAAAGATTAATATCACCCTCTAAGCATTAACATAAGATAGAAAAAACATAGCATGTCAAGTCAAGATTTTGTTTGAGTGATGGGTACATCTTTAGTAGGGTCATGATAGAGGAATTCAACAACCAATGTCACTAACATCAAGGTACATAAAGGGATTGGTGCTCTTGATGAGTTCCATATCCTAGTACATGACAAAATCCAATGGAAACATTGCAATCCCCCACAATTCTACAATCTAGAAAAACTGGTAAGTCTGTTTGATTTTGAGTGAGACCTAAAATTCTACTTTCTCCATATGAAATCTAGTGAGGTCGGAACCACTCAAACAACCTGAGTCATTTCATGGTAATGTTAAAAATTTAAGTAAAGAAGAATGTTACTTTTACTTTAAGAATTTAACATTACCATGAATTGCATATCAATAATAGGGCCATAGGCTTGATAATTGGGTTGCCCCACTCAAAATTATTGTTTCTTTGAAAAACAATTGTGTTTGGAATGTGTTTGCATAAAGAAATTTGCAAAAAAGCCATCAGTTTGAAAAAAAATTGCGTTTGGAATGTGTTTGCATAAAGAAATTTGGGTCTGAGAGGGGGGTCGCTCCCCCGCGACCATGGTTTAGCATATCCCATCATTTTTCCACCTCTGCACAAATATAATTGTACAAGGTGATATCTCTAGGCTCAACAAAGTCTTTAATCTGCCCCAACATGCTATCCATTTGCTCATACACCTCCCCAATTATTGGACGATCTGAATCTACAAACTTGATCATGTAATAAATCGGTTTGGTGAATTGCAAAACATATTTAATCTGTGACGAAAAGTAACTGTAAAGAATAGTGTCCTTGGCTACATTAGCACCATCTCTATCAGTGTTAATTTCCTCCCATGATTCAGAGGTCACCATATTAGTTAAATCTTGTCTCACCTTCACTAGCCTCCTAAAGGTGAGATTATAACTTGCAAATCTTGTTTTTCCAAGTTTAAGCAACTGCAAATTGGAGTAAGTGCCATACAAGTAGTTTACCATTGTATGCCATGTGATAAATTTAATGAGTTGCTTCCCTCTCTTGTAAAGTCCATTAATCCATCCACATTCGTTATGCTTCACAATATCATACATCAAAAGGTTCAATGTGTGTACCAAGCACCTGGACCAAAATAGGTATGGATGAGTCCACTCAATAATTTTTCCTGCTGCCTTACAATTTGATGCATTATTAGCGATCACTTGAACCACATTATTAGGACCAACATCTTTGATTGGTTGCAATAGGAGATCGGCAATGTTTTGGGAAGTTGCACTGATGGAGGATGAGTCACGACATGTAATAAACACTACACCACTAGCAGAAACACCAAGAACATTTATCAAATGTTGGTTTCTAACATTTTTCCACCTATATGATACAATGAATACCCCACAATCCACCCACTCATTTGTAAAACGTGTCAAAGCTCTTTGAACCTTTGATTTTTCTCTTTTTAATAACACTGTTCTAGCTTTCTCATAGTTGGGGCTCTTGTATCCTTTTGGGGCTTCACTGATAGCCTTAACCATATCATGCCAATAGAGAGAGCGAAGCACATTGAATGGTCTCTAGAGAGGTTCGATTTTGTGTCCATTTGGAGCAGCATTGGGACGAGAGCCTCTGTTGGTGAATTTGGACAGGCTGTGGTCTCTTTCTGGTGACCAAATCCACTAGTTATACCCATCTATCAGTTGTTGGTTAAGCGTGCCTCTATACCTGGGAGTTTTGGTTCGATTTCCTATACCTGGGCATTATCTTGGTCTTCAAATGAAAACTGGTACATCATTCAAAGAGGACTGATAGCTATTTATGTGCCGCTTACTGTTTGCTGCAACTACACACCAGGTTCTTTACTTCTGTTTACTTCATTGTATATTCAGATTTTAATTGTGAGACAGTTGTTTGTGGGTTATATTATTGTTGTATCAGCTGTGTATATATTTCTGAGTTGTCATAGCGAGTATAATTGTGATTTGAAAAGCCCGTTGGTTCATATTAATCATTGGATGCAATGCGCAAAAGTTAAAAACTTACAATGAACATCTACAACAGAGTGTAGACTAACTGTTTGAAGAAACACTTAACTGAAATTCAAACTATCAGAAGTTTGATAAGGCAGAATATTACAGTGGTATCAAAGCCTTAATCTTGGCTCAGCCGTGGGTTGTTATTAACAAACCAGAACATGTTCTTGGACAGCTGTTGGGTTCAAGGGGCAGATTATAACAAGGGGAAAATGCTTCCAAGTCAAGAAGAGTTGTTGGCCCAAAAATTTGAAAACAATAACAAAACCTTTGCAAAAGTGATAGAGCACATGGAAGCATGGGTGTCATCCAAGGCAGTAAATAGAAAAAGGAATAGCAAATCCAAATATGAAAATGTAGTCAAGGACTAGGAAGCAAGGATGGAAGATAAAAACCATATACAAACCTTCAAGGACGAATTGAGAAAAGTCACACCCATTGAAAATGAGGTTATCACAGATTCAACCCAACAGGTTGGAACGAGGGTTTGGGATGATAGGGAATCAGAAATTGCTACAGAATGTTTTTCATCACTTAGCGAGATTGTTGAGTTGGATGATGAGTACAAAGAAAACCATGAGGCCACAATAGTTGATGATGATTCCCAAGAGGTGTGCAAAGATGATAACACACAAGTGGTTGACGGTCCAAACTCAGTCCCATCAGTTGATAAGGTAAATGTTGCTCACAAGTCTAGTAGTCTACATATGCCTATAACTTGGAAAACCAATTGAAGATGAACACAGACAGGATTAGGGCAGCCACAAGATAATATAATGATGCACTGGTATTGGTGACAGATTATTGTTGGAGAAGTGTAGTGGCACATGACAATTTAGGAGGAAAGCCTTCACTTGCAGATTTTCTAACTATCTATACCTCCTTTCAAATAGAGATCACCTACTCATGCTTATTTAGATATATCATGATGCGCTAGTAGGGAAAGAGGAGGAAGTCGACAGACTTACTTATGAGCTTGAGATTTCCCAGGAATCCTTGAAGAGCACTCAAAAGGCCCTTCAAGAATCAGAGTTACAGGTTGACCAGCTTTGTATGGAGTTGAATTATGTACATTTTTCTATGGCAACCATCACACAAGAGGATGTTAGGGGCACTCGTTATTTGATAGAGGAGCCTCTCCTGATAGTTGAGCACGGGGAGTACCTAGATGAGTTGACACTTGCAGAGAGGTATCTTCCAGAGGTTTCTAATTATGCACCCATGGGATGTGGAGACAGATATATTTCAGATGAGGATACATCCATCTGGGATCCAGGTTCAGTTGACATGAGTGAAGTAGATACTGGAGACCCTAGTTGGCATTGGGATCTAGGTGGGGCATTCAATCATTTACCAAGTGTGAAGGATGACTATGGCATTGACAGGGTCATTGATCCAGTGACCAAGAATTGACATTTCTTCACACTTCCACTAGAGTTTTGGTCAACGCTAGTAGCGAGTTGGTTTGATGGAGGAGTGTGTAGACTTCAGGAGATGTCTTGGCACATCGTCCATGCATGGGGTTGTAGGGTGGTCAGCATGCCTCAACAAGAGTTATTAAGATAAGATGGCATTTGTATGCCAGCAGACAAAGCAATATATGGGGATGATGTTTTTCCACTGATGTATTGTGCACAGGAGCCACCGAGGATTGGCATAGCAATGACATCCGCATTAGCATGTGAGGAGTCATGCCACTTAAGTTTACCAGGGCAGAGGAGATGTCACTTATATCTTCCTGTTGGGACTCCAACGACCAAGATTAAATCTTAATCGATGGCTCAAACCATTTATGGATCGATCCGTGTGAGTTTCTAAAGAATTCTCACCTTGACTTGATTAATTCTGATTAATTAACAAATTTTCCTAAGTTTAGACTTAAGAAACATTAAAAAATAGGTTAATAATCTAATTAAGTTATTTCTAGGTGGAATTTCCAAAAATGATTTCTGGGTTTTGGAGATCTCATGTATTCTAGCCTCTCCACCAAATTTCGTGGCTATAACACATCCGATGCTACAGAAACTAACAAACAACTCAGCGACCATTATAGGTGAGTTACTCTTTACAGGGGAAGATCACTCAGATCTTCACTTCTCGGTGATTCATTGATGGCATCAGAGGTGGCAGTGTTTGGTTTATCTCGGCGAGGACCCTTTTCAGTCGGAGTTGGATTTTACTTCCAAGAGTTTACTCTTAAGGTTCATCAAGTTGGCTTTCCGATAGAGCAATTTCTCGAGGAGATGGACGAGATTTGGTATTTTTAAGATGCTATACTTATCGGTAGTATGCAAAGGGCCTTTGGTATCTATGCCTTGTTGGAGAATGCATGGGGCAAGGAATGCTTCACAATGATCAAGATGTTTTGGGATCCTGGTATTAGTTTGGATCAACTTGTGGGGCAGCAACATGCATTGACATTGCTTGAGGACAAGCAATTTTGGGGAGGGGAGACTGTAACGTCCCCAAATTTTGGATTACCTGGTGAGGTGGTTAGGAGGGTTTTCAAAGCTTGTGTCAACCTAGTCACAGGAGCTGGATTACTCCATTGGTGGGCCCAGAGGATTTTAGACAAGTTTTATGGGTCCGACTGGGATCGCTTACCATAGTTCATCATTGGTATCAATTCCGCATGGTTTGCTCTTGGTTCCGTTGCATTTTGATGATTTCCGTAAAACAACGTTATTAACAAGCATATTTTAATTAATTATATTTAAGGTGTTGTTTTGGGCTAATTACTTGAAGAAACATCTCACTGTAATAGCTCGTTGGAATCAGGGCGAAAAGACCTATAGGACAAGTGATAAAAAGGGGCTTTGGGCAGCCAGTGTGATCACAAAGGCGACTTAAGCATGTTTTAGCATTAAAAGTGACTTTAATTACTTTATAAAAGTCACTTTATTAAATAAAGAAAGGAAAAGTGCTTTTAAATATTTAATTGGAGGGAAAATGTAAGTGGATAATAAAAACGGAAACAAGGGGGTCCATCCTCGTTCATTTGTGAGTTTGGAAAAAGAGCTCTTGGAGAGAGTTTGAAGGAGAAGCATACGGTTTTGGAACCCTAGCCGCCATAGCAGATTCCGGTGTTAAAACTAGACACCTTAGTTTGGATTTGAGAGTGAAATCACTCAGATTTCACCGTCAAAATTTCAAGGAAGAAAATATTTTCTAGAGATTCGAACTAGAAGAAGTCTTATCAGTTCAATCTCTGATTTATTGCTCTTCATTTAACATCTTTCAGGTTGAAGACAAACATGGGGGAGCCAAAGATTCAAGTTCATAGTCAAACCTGAGCCACTGCTGTAAAGGGAACGATTTCCTTCCATACTGCTATTCGAGCCACTATAAAAGAAGGTTGAGTTAGAAAAAAGAGGAGTTGGGACAAGTTATGGCCAGGAAGCACGAGTTCCCTGATTTCTGAGGAAGTGAGTTCCTTTCTCCTCATTGGTTCGAAGCTTTGGCTACTGGGCAGCACCACTTCTCTCTTTCTTGAAGGCCAAGTTCCATATTCTCTGGCTAAGATAAGTTCAGTGTTAATAAGGGCCAACTTTTGTTTGGTTAACTGGACTACTTGCTCTCATTTTCTGGGTCGTTTTGCTGTCTACATGGGCAAATAGCCGCTGTTTGGATGTCACAAAGTTGCTGTGCATTGGGGCTGCATATGGTCTCTAGAGAGGTTCGCTTTTGTGTCTATTTGGATCTGCATTCGGACGAGAGCCTCTGCTGGTGATTTGGACAGGCTGAGGTCTCTTTTTGGTTACCAAATCCACTAGTTATACCCATCTATCAGCTGCTGGTTAAGTGTGCCTCTATACCTCGGAGTTTTGGCTCGATTGCCTGTAACTGGGCATTATCTTGGTCTTCAAACGAAAACCGGTACATCATTCAAAGAGGACTGTTCTTTACTTCTGTTTAGTTCACTGTATTATTCAGATTTTAATTGTGAGAAGGCTGTTTGTGGGTTATATTATTGTTGTATCAGCTGTGTATATATTTCTGAGTTGTCATAAGGAGTATAATTGTGATTTGAGAAGCCTGTTGGTTCATATTAATCATTGGATGCAATGCCCATAAGTTCCAAACTTACAATGAGCATCTACAGTAGAGTGTAGACCAACTGTTTGAAGAAACATTTCACCGAAATTCAAACTAAAAACTTAGAAACTTTTAGAGAAAAATCAGAAGTTTGATAAGGCAGAATATTACACCAATAGCTTACGACCCTCAAAAAGATGAAGTACGACTTCCAAAAGCTCATAGCCTTGATGAAAATGAGTCTCAATATACTAACGGTCTTGCAAGGGAATAGGTTGAAAATTTTAACTAAATTTTATAAAAATATTATTATTAATTTAAAAAAAAAAAATTAAAGCCTTAATACCTTGAAGATTTTTGGTTATTTGGCACGATGTCCAAGCCAAAGGAATTTTCATACCAGAGAATGATGGGCGGCTTCTTTGAGGTCTCCGCTAGGAGAAATAAGCCTCAAGGGCTCACGGCTTCTTTTAAAAAAAATGCAGGCCTTAAACAAAGCCTCCAAATAGTTGATTTCCTGCCAAAAAGATTGATGGAAATACTCTTCAAAAATTCAATCTTATCTGCAAAGTAGACAAGGGTTAATTTGAATAATCACAAGACAAAGATCAAGCCTTCTAGGCTTGCAGCTCAATGATTCAGTGCCAAGAAGGCTCACAAAATTATCTCATAAAATTATATGGGGCATGTTGCTGTACAAACTAGCAGGCCTAGTATATAGGCTAAAGCTAGAGGGCACAACAACAATTTGGGACAAAGGCCCACTAACACCATTGCAAATGTCCCCTTCTCTTCTTGGATTTTCACCGATGGGAAGAGTCCCAGTATCCCTTACTTGCGACTAATATGTCTATACTAGGGCTGAAAGTGAGGCAAGGATGGCTCATTCAATGGAAAGATTCAATTCAAGAGCAAGCTCTGGGAGAAGCTAGGATGACTTTCCAGGAAAAACCCCTTGAGGGAGACTATGCAAGACCTAGGCTTGACATATTTGAAAAGGTAAGAGTTCATCCAAGGTCAAGATAATCATGAGAAAAAGTTTTGAAATATGTGCTACTAAAGTACAAACCTTCAAACGATCCCCAAGCCAAAAGCAGCTTCAAGGGTTTCCACTAGGTGTGATAACAAGGGCATCAAATAAAGGGAGATTTCACCATTGAAATTCACTCAAACCTTGTGAATGCCTAGAGGAGACACTAACGAACAGTCCTATTGGGAAGAAATCCAAAAATTCCTACTCCCTAAAATTTCACACAAAGCACTAGAGAGGCTCCCTTAGCCTTGAGGGACGAGGAAAAAGAGACAGAAGAAGGTGAAGAAAGAGATTTGTCAATAACAAGGTGATCACCAAGGATTTCTAGACCATTGCCTACTTATTGGAAAAAATGGAGTCAAAAATTACTTAAATTTGATGATTTTGCTTTCAAGGAGACCTAATGCAGCTTTGCTAACCCTAGAGGATGCAACTTCACAGCTACAAAAGAATTTTATACTTTGTTGTCAATATTTGATGGAGTTTCAAGGTTACAATATGCAAGACTAACCCCTACAAACATCCATTCATCATTGTCCATGACTATTGCATGTAATACTTCAATGATTTTAATGTTCTCACAATTTCGCCTTAATTAGGCACATTAAATATCATGAAAAGACATTCCATACATCAGACATTAATCATTGTACAATATAGCATCAAAATTACTTACAAGACAATGAGAGTATATCCATCCATCAAATATTGCAAAAAGAAGCCCCAAGAAAAGATAGCGAAAATTTCCAAATGTCAAAGTGTATCTCGATTCTCAACCAATATTGCACGAAGCGGGGACGTTTTTTGGAAGCGGGGACGCAGAAGCGTCATTTTCCAAAAATCTAGGAAGCGAAGAATCTGCTATATATATATATAGTTTTGCATTTATACTCAAAACAAACATCCCAAATACCAAATTAGTTGTAGAAGACATGAAAACATGCATATTTTTGCATAAATCAACATAGATATAACATCCATTGTACATTAATCATTAATTATTCGAGCATCAATGTTAAGTTTAGGGTATGTTCTATGGCTAGAGCAATTTATAAAATTTTCATAGTTAGCAATCACATCAGCATTACGATAAACTACAGATAGAACATAAATATAAAACGCAGAAGACAAGCCAAGGCAAGAGGACACAAGATATGGCGCGAGCCAGGGACAAACCCCACAATGTGTGGGGAAACCCTTTGATCAAATCTTCTTTTATCTTCAAAGTTCAGCAGAGAGAGAGAGAGTACATTTACAATAGAAGTCAATACTTTGACTTATCTAGATCTAGCATAGATCATTTCATATCATGATGAAATCAGTTGAAGACATTCTGCTTCAACTGATTCTCAAGGTGACTCCTTCACCTATCATCGTGCTGCATCTCATCCATTTGCTACACCTTACTGTGTAGCACCATCATGCTGCCCATGATCATCATGCTGCTCATGCTCTCATACATCATTGTGCTGCTCATGATCTTCATCATGCTGCCCATGATTACTTCGCCCATAGTGTCGCATTTTTCATCATCATTCATCACTGCTTCATTGAGATCTTGACCTTGCTATGAATGTAATTATGCCCAGACTTCCAGCGCTGAGACTGAGGTTGTATCTTAATTCTGTGGCTACCTTACTTGACCGCAATTATGACTGAGGCTTCTTCCACTAAGTCACTGCTGCGTTTAGATGACTGCGTGGAAAGTGTCTTCCTGACAGCGTATCTATATGGCTGCGTATTGAGTGTTTCAGGACTGCGTTTAGATGACAGCGTATCTCCATGCTAATATATGGCTGCGTATGAAGTGTTTCCATGATTACAGTGTGTCTCCCATTACAGCGCATGACTAGGGCCTGCGTATAAGTCGTAAAGTGTTTCCATGATTACAACGTGTCTCCCATTACAGCGCATGACTAGGGCCTGCGTATAAGTCGTAAAGTGTTTCCATGATTACAACGTGTCTCCCATTACAGCGCATGACTAGGGCCTGCGTATAAGTCGTAAAGTGTTTCCATGATTACAACGTGTCTCCCATTACAGCGCATGACTAGGGCCTGCGTATAAGACTTTTAGACAACATATAAATTTAGCTGCGTTAATTTGCCAGCGTATATGATGATATATATATGCCATGACCTGCGTATATATATTTTGCCACTGCCTGCAAATATATATATCTTGCTGCGTTATATATTGCTGCATTGTATGCCTGCGTGTGTGTATATATATGAGTCTTCATGAAACTGCGTGACTAGAGTTTCTATGCCCTGATCTATGCCGCCTGATCCATATACAATACAGGATGCTGAGAGTATCAACAATTTGCTGCGTCCTTCATGAAGCCATGACTGCACCTAAAACTATGGTGCAGTGAATACCCTACTGCGGATTTGACTGCAGCTACCCTTGATGACTGCGGCTCCCTTTATATTGTTGCGACTATCCTTTATGATTTGAACAGCGTATTAGTACCTGCGTTTAGGGCTGTATAGGGCTGTAGTTCATCACAGCGTATAGAGTATAGTAAGATCTCCCTTATTCTTCTTGCTGCGTATAGACTTCTTCATGACCGATGCTTCTGCGTTTTAGATCAGGGCATCATTTGTATATAGGCCAGTGTATTCTCTTGTTCTCTCCTTCTCCAAAAACCCAAGACGTGGAGAGGAGATCACCTCAAGAATACATGTGTAAAATGACTTCAAGTCCTCATCAATTTATACTAAAACGTGGATGATGAATAGACACGTCGGTTGGGCTTCTAGAGCCTACATAAGAGCTGGTCGGCTTGATAATTATTAATAATTACATAAACAAAATAAATTCATATCTCCATAAATACTTATCGGAATCGGATGATCTTTGGATCAATCTTACACCTCTCGACGAGAGGGATCCAATAAAATTATTAGCTGCCATAAATAAGCCGACCCACATGGAGTTTGGCCCTAGTTGCCAATTTAACACTCCCTCTCAACTAGGGGGAACTCCATCTGTTGATCCATATATCCGATTGTACTATCTCTGCCATCAGTGCCCTGCACTACTCTGCCTAGCTCTGTTGGCTCTACTCAGCTCTGCTGGATTTGCTCTGCTCTGCTCAGCTCTGCTGGCTCGGCTCTGCTCTGCTCAGCGCTGCTGGCTCTGCTAGCTCTGCTCTGCTCAGCGCTGCTGGCTCTGCTGGCTCTGCTCTGCTTAGCTCTACTGGCTCTGCTCTGCTCAGCTCAGCTCAGCTCTACTCAGCTCAGCTCTACTAGCTTTGCTCTGCTGGCTCTGCTCTGCTCTGCTCATCTCCGCTGAACTATGAAGAAGAAGAATTGATCGAGAATGAGTCATATCATTCTCCACTGACCTGAAGTCAGTCTCAGAGTGCGTACCACTGGTCCCAGACCAGTCTCAACCGACCCAAAGTCAGCGTCATAGTATGTATGACTCTCACTGGTCCCAGACCAGTACTGCACTGACAGGAAGTCAATCTCGGAGTATGTACCACTGGTCCCAGACCAGTCTCAGCCAACCCGAAGTCAGCGTCATAGCATGTACAACTCCTACCACTGGTCCCAGACCAGTATCATTGATCCCAGATCAATGGAGGACATCCTAGCATAGGGAGTACGGTAGATACAACGATGCGTCCATCGATACTACTATGGTCCCTAACTTCATTTCCCTGCTCATTGATCAGATGAGAGGTACTTCCCATGAGTCCCAGACTACATGGGTAGGATGCCTCGACAGGAGAACTTAATCAATCCTATCCTCACAGGAGAACACATCAATCCTGCTACAATCGCCATGGAGAACAAATCAATCCAGGCTGCCATGGAGAACACATCAATCCAGGCCTCACTAGAGAACACATCAATCCTGCTACAATCGCCATGGAGAACACATCAATCCAGGCCTCACAGGAGAACTAATCATCCTGCTACACAAGAGAGCAAATCATCTTGTCCCACAAGAGAGCGAATCATCTTGTCCCACAAGAGAGCGAATCATCTTGTTTCAGCGCACACCACCAGGGGAGGGTGAGTCACCCTGTGGTCGTATGTTGCTCCAATATAACTGCAAGCCCCCCAAAGCTCCTAGAGCTCAATGTATGCAGCATGCAGGACCCTTTTACAAAGGTCTCTTGACGACTCCAAGTCGTTCAGGAAAATCACAAATTTGATCTTTCCTCAGGGCTCTGTCCTGTACATCATCTCAGAGTGATGGAGCCTCCTTGATCATTGACTTACCATATCCCAGATAAGGCAGTAATTGATGTCTATCTTGCTGGAGCAGTTGTCAAATACGGGATTCCTCAATAATCGAATCCCATCTCTGGTTGTCACAGAGAATCGCAGTGGTATTCATCATGTGTACAAACAGTTCACTGAGGAGCTTCAGCAACCAAACTGCCTCACAGAAGGCCATACTATCAACAATGTATTCTGCCTTGGTGGTGCTCAGAGTCACCGACTTCTGCTTCCTGCTCAACCAAGATATCAAGGCAGATTCCAAACAACACTGAGAAGTGCTCTAGTGAACCTCCATACTTCCTGCCCACTCATCATTCGAATAATCATGTGGTTTCATATTTCTGGCAGTGTATCTCAATTCATGAGAGATTGTGCCCTGAAGATATCTTAGAAGATTCTTGGCACCAATCTAGTGGGGCTCAACCAAATATGAGCTCACCATACTAACTGCAACACAGATGTCCGGACGGAGGTTCTCCAAGAACATCAACGCGAATGAGTTTATGAAACTCAAAGGCATTTCCCAAATCTGGTCCGACATCATTACCATATAACTTCTGAAAGTTAAGATCCTCGAGGTAGTCACAAGCTTGCATCTTATCTTCCCACATTCATAATCCAACTCCCTCTGTCTCCTATAAATGAGAGGGTCTGCACCTATTAGACATAGGTGCCGGTACGAGAGGTTTATCATCCACAACCTTCGAGTAATGGTTTGGATCGGTTTCACTCCTAGTGAATCTCAGCTGCATTAGGCAGCTATCAATCCTCTCATATTATGCCTGAGGTGTTTTTCTTCAAGCCATAGAGGGCTTTCTTCCACCTGTATACATGAGATTCCTTGATCATGATTCTCAAACTCCTCGGGTTGTTCCAAACCTGTGAACCTGCTGCATGAGGGGAATGGTACCCTTATAATATTTTCCTTTGGTACATTTCAGATATGTACCTTCATGCTTCCTTTTGAATTCAGGCATCCTAGTCACCATCTGACTCACAGACCTCTAGAGCTGAGTCAATGGACATGGTCCCCAGTGGACTTCCTGCAACTTGATACAACCCTGAACTCAAAAACATCTTTAAAAGAACTATTTTCAAACACGTACCTTTCCATCGATAAGTGCCACCCTACAACCTTTGACTTCCATTTCCGAGATGGACATCAGGTTCGATCAGGTACATAAAAGAGATTTTGGGGTTCCTTGCTTTCGTGGAAGAGTCGACCATTTCCTTGATGACCTGCATTACCAGTCATTCTTTTGATCATTGAAGATGTCCCAGGAATGATTGTTATCTTCATCAAGAGATGTGTCTCTGCCATTCGGACACTCCTTCGCATAACGACCGAACTTATTTCAACAAGGCATCCGCCTTTCCTTCCACCCTTAGATCCGAACTTCCCAATGAAGTGATCTTAAGATGGACCATCAAAATCTTCCGCTGCGCCATTCTGATAACATTCTTTGCTTTGAATTCACCCTAGGTGAATTATGAGGAACCCATTGATCCTTCTGTCTTGTCCCAACTGTCTTTGGTGATTGCTATTTCACTCTTGCTTGGGCATTGTCTTCACCTCAGCTCTGATACCATGTTAAGTTTAGGGTATGTTCTATGCTAGAGCAATTTATAAAATTTTCATAGTTAGCAATCACATCAGCATTATGATAAACTGCAGATAGAACATAAATATAAAACGCAGAAGACAAGCCAAGGCAAGAGGACACAAGATATGGCGCGAGCCAGGGACAAACCCCACAATGTGTGGGGAAACCCTTTGATCAAATCTTCTTTTATCTTCAAAGTTCAGCAGAGAGAGAGAGAGTACATTTACAACAGAAGTCAATACTTTGACTTATCTAGATCTAGCATAGATCATTTCATATCATGATGAAATCAGTTGAAGACATTCTGCTTCAACTGATTCTCAAGGTGACTCCTTCACCTATCATCGTGCTGCATCTCGTCCATTTGCTACACCTTACTGTGTAGCACCATCATGCTGCCCATGATCATCATGCTACTCATGCTCTCATACATCATTGTGCTGATCATGATCTTCATCACGCTGCCCATGATTACTTCGCCCATAGTGTCACATTTTTCATCATCATTCATCACTGCTTCATTGAGATCTTGACCTTGCTATGAATGTAATTATGCCCAGAATTCCAGCGCTGTGACTGAGGTTGTATCTTAATTCTGCGGCTACCTTACTTGACCGCAATTATGACTGAGGCTTCTACCACTAAGTCACTGCTGCGTTTAGATGACTGCGTGGAAAGTGTCTTCCTGACAGCGTATCTATATGGCTGCGTATTGAGTGTTTCAAGACTACGTTTAGATGACAGCGTATCTCCATGCTAATATATGGCTGCGTATGAAGTGTTTCCATGATTACAGTGTGCCTCCCATTACAGCACATGACTAGGGCCTGCGTATAAGTTGTAAAGTGTTTCCATGATTACAACGTGTCTCCCATTACAGCGCATGACTAGGGCCTGCGTATAAGTCGTAAAGTGTTTCCATGATTACAACGTGTCTCCCATTACAGCGCATGACTAGGGCCTGCGTATAAGTCATAAAGTGTTTCCATGATTACAACGTGTCTCCCATTACAGCGCATGACTAGGGCCTGCGTATAAGACTTTTAGACAGCATATAAATTTAGCTGCGTTAATTTGCCAGCGTATATGATGATATATATATGCCATGACCTGCATATATATATTTTGCCACTGCCTGCAAATATATATATCTTGCTGCGTTATATATTGTTGCATTGTATGCTTGCGTGTGTGTATATATATGATTCTTCATGAAACTGCGTGACTAGAGTTTCTATGCCCTGATCTATGCCGCCTAATCCATATACAATACAGGATGCTGAGAGTATCAACAATTTGTTGCGTCCTTCATGAAGCCATGACTGCACCTAAAACTATGGTGCAGTGAATACCCTACTGCGGATTTGACTGCAGCTACCCTTGATGACTGCGGCTCCCTTTATATTGTTGCGACTATCCTTTATGATTTGAACAGCGTATTAATACCTGCGTTTAGGGCTGTATAGGGCTGTAGTTCATCACAGCGTATAGAGTATAGTAAGATCTCCCTTATTCTTCTTGTTGCATATAGACTTCTTCATGACCGATGCTTTTGCGTTTTAGATCAGGGCATCATTTGTATATAGGCCAGTGTATTCTCTTGTTCTCTCCTTCTCCAAAAACCCAAGACGTGGAGAGGAGATCACCTCAAGAATACATGTGTCAAATGACTTCAAGTCCTCATCAATTTATACTAAAACGTGGATGATGAATAGACATGTCAGTTGGGCTTCTAGAGCCTACATAAGAGCTGGTCGGCTTGATAATTATTAATAATTACATAAACAAAATAAATTCATATCTCCATAAATACTTATCGGAATCGGATGATCTTTGGATCAATCTTACACCTTTCGACGAGAGGGATCCAATAAAAATATTAGCTGCCATAAATAAGCCGACCCACATGGAGTTTGGCCCTAGTTTCCATTTTAACAATCAACCATTTAGAATCTAGATTCTTCTCCTCTTGTCTAGCCTTTGCCTCTACCTCGATTGTCTAGGGATATTAGTCAACATTGCCCAATTTTGATCAAACTACCTACTTCAAGACTTAAAATATGGTGGAAAAGCTTAACATGCTTGATCGATGATTTTGACTTGATTGAAAGGTAATTTTTTGCTAAGGGTGTGCCGCGTGACAAAGGAGTTCAACAATTAACACCACCAACACTAGGGTACATATAGGGCTTGGTGCTCTTGATTAAATGCTAATTGCATACCTTCATACTTGATATAATCTAATGAAATGCCACAATCCCATTGATCCTGAGTTCCTAAAAACTGTTAAGTCTGCTGAATTTTGAATAGGATATAAAATTCTATTTTCTCCATATGAAGTCCAATGAGGCTGGAACCACTCTCAAACATCCTGAGTCATTTCATGGTAATGTTAAAAATTTAAGTAAAAGAATGAAAATGAAAAATAAAGGAGAATGTCACTTTTACTTTAAGAATTTAACATTACCATGAGGGAGCATCTGCTATATTTATACTTTTTTTTTCCTTCATTCCTCACCCTAACCCAAGGTGGACCCACCCCCAACAAGCAAACTCACCTAAAATTTAAAAAAAAAAATGGAAAAAAAAAACGATTTTCTAAACAGCGCGAAGCTTTTCCGAAAGCGTACGGAAGCGCCACGCTTCGTACTGCCGAAGCGCCATACGAAGCGCGCTTCCGAGACACACTTCCGAAAAGCCCAGGAAGCGGCAAAAAAATTCGGAAGCACGCTTCCGGCAAATCTTCCTAGGCGCTTCTGCACGGGATGTGCTTCCGGGCTTGGAACCGGGGGGCCGCTTCGTACAACATTGATCTCAACATCCAAAATTTCGTCCAAATTTGCAGGTCTGAGTTTCTAAAGTCTAGATATTGAAATCCAAGTGATGATGAAATACAAATGAGGCTCTCCTTCATTTATATGAGCCTCTACAAGTTTCGAATTGCCCTAATAAGCCCCTAAATTTACTTTAATGTGCAAAATAGCAATAACTTTGGTGACAAGCCCACCAAATAGCTCAAATGTGTAAAATATGTTTACCTAGTGAGGCTGAACTGATAAAATAATGGTGCAAAGGGTTGTTGGAAGCAATGTTTTAAAACTCTGACTCCAACTCGGAAACAGTCGAGGATCGACTCTGACTCCGACTCCGACTCCGACTCGGTATCAACTCGGACGGTTTGATTTCAATGACTCAGTAGCTGTAAAAAATACATTAAATATTTACTTTTTATAATAAAAGAAAACATAATTTTAGAAATTTTAATCCATGTTTCCAAACACAAACGTTTCGAATATAGATAGAAGTAAACATATGATCAAAGTAGGCTCATGAATATATCCATTATATCAAAATGGCACCTACTGCACTGTCCAATACATACATGAGGATGATATATAGATCAAAACAAAAACACACAACCAAGGAGGATCTAAATGGCCTATACAACAAAAGTAAATTGTGAAACATCACTAGTCACCACTAACCAATACTACTGGCTACTACTAAAGGAGCCAACATCATCAAGCTCAACCTTTCAATCAGAGTCAAACAGGGAAACCCAGGGCTCCTCCTCAACATCATCTCCAACTTCAACTGTAGTAGTGATAGCACTAGCAGGCTGTGCAGCAGCTGCAAGCTAAGATAGACGAGATATGTGCTTTAGTCGTGGCTGAGCAGAGGAAGCGCCTGCAACTGGAGGACTTGGGGTTGGGCCTGAGGTTGGTACAAATGGATCTACATTCAACTGAACATTATGTTTGACTGATGCCTCCATCTGTAAATCCAAATCAAGATCCTCATCAGAATCAAACTCTGCTAGATAACTCTCCACTACCCAATCTGATGTTGGATCAATATCTTCCAACACAATGGGATCTAAATCAGAGCGTTTATTCAGCAATTGGTTGCGTCTGAGCCGGAGGTTGTATTGGACATAAACTAGATCATTTAACCGTTTTTTATCCAAACGGTTTCTCTTCTTCGTGTGAATCCTCTCAAAGACAGACCAATTGCGCTCACACCCAGTAGCACTACAAGTTTGACTCAAAATATGAATTGCAAACTTCTGCACTTGAGGACAATGGCTACCAAAAACCTCCCACCATGGTGCTGCAAAAAACATAGTAGTGTAATGAGTTAGCTCAAGTTTCAACAAATTATATCCAACTTTCAAATTATAAACAATTTAACAAAATAAGTATTACGAATTTGAAAATTGAAATTTTTGTTTCCCTAGCTCATCTGCTTCCCTTGCAATCTTTGCTAAGTTCTTCCCAAATGTACCTATGGCTTTGCTGAAGGTTGTGACCTATCGGTGTATCTCCAGCTGATCACACTTCAACGGGATCATGCAATCAATGCAGTGAATCAATCCATCTCTAACCTCCCCACTCAAAGCTTCTACCGCCTGAGCTTTATAATGATATCGTGGGTTCAAAAAATACCCAGCTGCATGTATAGGGCAATGGAGTTGATTGTTCCATCTTTCATCAATGATTGCCCAAATGAGCCCATACTTAGCCACTCTATCCTTGTATACCCTCTTTATTTGCTCCTTTGCTTGATCCATAACCTCATAAAAGAAGCCCATAGCCAATCTTTCCCCATCCACCAACCGCAACACCTTAACCAGTGGCTCAGCAACCTTCACAATCTCTGTTGCCTTTCTCCAGAATATTATTTCATTAACTTTCTTTTTCAATTCTTTGCCTTCATGTTTGAGAGACCACTAGCTTTGATTCCAATCATCACTGGAAAACATCTTTTGCAAGTTTCAATGTTGTGAAAGCATAGATTGCAATGTCAAAAAATGAGTTGCAAATCTAGTTATGGCGGGCCTAATAATATCCCTGCCCCATGTGTGTCTCCTCATCAGGCTCAGAATCCATGAATGATTGTAGATAAATTTTGTTATGATTTTGGCATGATCTACAGTGTTCTTGACCCAATCTAATTTGTCAATATCCTCAAGCATGAGGTCTATGCAATGTGTAGCGCATGGGGTCCAAAAGATAGTCTTTTGTATTTCCTCTAACAGTTTACCAGCAAGAACATAGTTAGAGGCATTATCTGTGATGACATGAACACTATTAGCCACCCCCACCTCCTCAACAACCTCATCCAATAGATGAAGCATCAATTGTCCATATTTCACCCTATCAGATGCATCAACTGATTTTAGAAACATGGTTCTTTGTGGGCAGAAGATAAGAAAGTTTATGATGGTATGGTTCCTTTGATCAGTCCATCCATCTGACATGATGGTACATCCTGTTTTTGCCCATGAGTTTTTGAAATCTTTCAAATACTCATTAATGGAGGAAATTTCTTTCTGCAAATGATACCCCCTTAACTCATGCATAGTAGGGCCTTTGAAGCCTTTTCCAACAACAAATATGGCATCAAACATAGGCTCTTAATATGGTGAACGGGAAGCATTGAAGAGGATATCAGCATCATACCACCATCCAAATATGTAATCACAAGCAGTCTCCCTCAATTCTTTCTTCCAATGGTCATCTAAAGTGGGTTGCAAAGTTCTACTAGCTTCAGGACCTTGTGCATCTGATGGAGAGGAGGGTGCAACAGTGAAATAATTTTTGATATTCATATCACCCTTCTTTTTCATTTTACCCTTACCGTTTTCTTGAATAGACTCCAAAGAGGGAGGAACATAACAGAAGGGGTTGGATGCATCAGTACAAGGGATAGAAGAAAAACCCTCAAAATCAAATGGGGGTTGGTAGCCATCATTTTTTGTATACTCCTCTTCTTCCCATTTCAGCCTCTATTTCTTTTTGCCTAGCTTTTTCTTCTTGAAATTTCTCAAAGCTATTTAACAAGTCCTTCCTAATCTCCCCAATTTGTGGTGATTCACATGGAGTAATTTGGCCTCTAATCCCTGCCAAGTGTTGTTTCAGCATATTAATGCCCCCAAGACCCTTAATTTTTCTATGGCAAAATTTGCAATGCATTTGATTATCAATCATTTCAGCATATGCCCAAGTAGCATCTTTCACTCTAGGAGCCATTTTTTAACTTGGAAATGAAAGGAAAAATTCTGAAAATGAAAACAAAAAAAAATAGCATTGCTTCAATGTTCATTTCTTTCACAAAAAACACTCTTTTCAATTTCCAGATTTGCACAAAAAATAATAAGCAAAAACAGATTTTTAGAAGTGAAAAAAAATACCTCTAGGCACAAACTGCCTCCTCAAAGTTGCTCCAACAGAGCAACTCCTCAATGTTGCTCCATTGGCTGCCCAAGCAACTCCTCATTCCTGCTCCAATGCTTGCCCAAGCAGCTCCTCACTCCTGCTCCAATACTTGCCCAAGACTCCTCACTGCTGCTCCAAAAACAAACTACTCACAAATTCTCACTCAAATGCAATGAGATAGCTGTGAGGAAATGAGAGGGGCTGGCTAGCTTTTATAGGCTTTGGGAGAGGGAAGTGGACCCCAAAGAACCCAAAGGCAGAAAATAATGGGCTTTGGGGTCCTTGAATCCACACACAGAAGAAAAGACAAAAAAAATCGCTTTTCGGCCATGCCCACCAAGCCGGCCGAGTTAGCCCGGGCTCGGCCAAGCCGACCAGGTTATTATCGGGGCGTCCAAGTTGGTCACTGATTCGGCCAGCGCAGTAACAACCTGGCCGACCGAACCAAATTGGCCACCGAGCCGACCTTAACAGGCCCTGGCTCGGTCTGGCTCAGCGATTTCGGTTTCGACCAAGCCGTTTTTTAAAACAGTGTTTGGAAGGCCAAGATGAGCCCTCAATGTGCCATGATGAACAAGAGGGTTCCATAAGTGATGATCAAGGGGGTGCCCCCTCGATTTCCAAGCAAAACATCTTATGGTGCTCCCAATCACTGACAAGGCCAGCTCAGTGACAACCTGGCCGACCGAACCGAATTGGCCACCGAACCGACCCGAACAGGCCCTAGCTTGGTTTGGCTCGATCGTTTCGGTTTCGACCAAGCCTTTTTTTAAAACAGCGTTTGGAAGGCCAAGATGAGCCCTCAATGTGCCATGATGAACGAGAGGGTTCCATAAGTGATGATCAAGGCGGTGCCCCCTCGATTTCCAAGCAAAACATCTTGGGGTGCTCCCAAGTGGTTGTGGTCGCATGGGCTCCAAATGGCTACACAACAAGTCGATGCATCATCAGCAAAGGCTAGAAGATGACACATGCCCTCCCATGTCCCTTTGAAAAGACAAAACCTCATGTAGCCTCTGGATTAGCTCCCAAGTGTTAGGTGTCAAATTTCAATGTGTGCCAAGATGGTCAACGTGGTCCAAGTGCTCATCATCTCTGTATGGCTGGGATTGGAACAAGCAATGTGAGGGGCTGAAAAATCCCATGGTATAGCAATCAATGCTTCATTGTGACGGAGGCCAATGGTTCTCAATGCTCACCCTACAAGTGTCATTGTCATCCTCTAGAGGGCTAGGATCCTGTATTGGGAGACCAACTCAAAGATGGAGACCCACCTGCAATCTTGTATAAGATCCAATATGCCTCCTCACCTTCTAGTACAACAATCCACTAGTGCAATTGAGCAAATAAGCTTGCTAATCGGGGCAAAAGTTGACACTTCATAGTGGCATGCCCTCCCAAATGGGCTTCAAAATGTCCAGGTGTTTCCTTGCTCGACAAGAAAGGTTAATAAAGTTCCCTATTAGGTGGTTTCAACCTCTAAGCGAGTGACAGGTCATGGTACATCCATCAAATGGGAGGTGTCATGTGATATGATGACAGAACGAAGTGGGGGCAAGAGGGAAGGCTCCAAGCTACATGCCACAGTACAAGGGTAGCTATGATGAA
This sequence comes from Pinus tabuliformis, assembly GCA_031772625.1. Taxonomy (NCBI): domain Eukaryota; kingdom Viridiplantae; phylum Streptophyta; class Pinopsida; order Pinales; family Pinaceae; genus Pinus; species Pinus tabuliformis. The sequence goes on along the minus strand of CM062817.1, from coordinate 1,049,802,751 downwards.
GGAGTCCCACACAATTGGGTGTATAGATTTAGGTGGGAGCAATCATGTTACATGAGTTACCACGGCCTTTGTTTTTCCACCCTTCTTCATATTCCTTTTGCCTTTTATTGATTTTTTCTTTATTCAATACTCGAGGCTCCAGGGGATGAGAGCATGATGTGTATGATGTAGCAGTTATTACTCCTTTATGGTTGGGTAGTTCATCACCGACCAATGGTTGACACAATCATGGGTTCTTTAATGATGCAAGGGGCACTCATAGGCCTTAAGGACTACGATGATGGCCATAGTGATAGGGGGTAGAGCTCATGTTTGGGTTTTGCCCATCCACTAAATTTTTATGTCTAAGCCATCTTTTGCATTTTGTGGTACATTTCCTGTTGTAAGTGGCCAAATTATGCTTTTATCTTTCTTCTTAGCTGCATCAACCTCCAGGGCATCGTTCTAGGCCCAACACAAAGTATGGACAAGGGGAAGGGGTGGCTAACACCTTGTGGACCCAAATGGGAAAATGTGAAGGGCTTCTAATGAGCGGAGGGGAGCGAGGTATATGGTGTCGGGAAGCGGGACCATGCTATGAAAATTCCATTACTACAACTACTGATTTATTTTACCTACTTATTTTCCAATAAGTTATTTACGAAATCCCTTCAATAAATATTAAAATAAATTCTACTGGAAATATCACACCATAATACAGACAAATACATGCACAAGAATCAAACACATCAACACATTTTTTTGGACAATTGTCCCTAGAAAAACCCAATGCGGGAAAACCAGTGCAGCAGAGGAGGATTTTATTATTAAGCTTTTCTAGAGTACAACTAGGGTGCCACACTGGCTCACCCAATAGAGATAAATCCTTTGGCTCCTCCCCTAGGCCCAGCATCTGTCCAGCTAGCCTCTGCGCAGCTCCTGGACCCTCTGCGTCAACACTTGGCCTCTCTATGTCACCCAAGCAGGCCCTCCAGTGACTGCGCAGTCTAGCTGCCTCTACGTCTTCCTAGATAGCTTTGCGTCTGCCTCTCTGAACTCTACGTTGGTCCCTCTGGCATTTTCCTTGCCTCTCTGTTACGTACGCGCTACCTCTTGCTGCAAAACAGACCTCTAGTTCGAATTTCTCAACAAGCCCCGCTCCAGAAATCGAACTGACTGGTCTCCCTCAGTATATCTCCAACTGACCCTCAAGCCTTCTCTTATACTTTTCCTATTGATGAATCAATGGTCGAGATTAAGTCCCTAATCAATGGCTACGATTAAAATAGACTTGATTTTCGTCTCTTAGAAGCTTCTCATCCTTATCTTTATTAATACCCATTAATATTTTTCTTTTCATAAGTTTAGACTTAGGAAATCATTAAAAATATTAATTATTTTAATAACTCTTCATCTAGATGGAATTTTCCAAAACGATTTCTGGGTTTTGGAGATCTCATGTGCTTTAGCCTCTCCACCAATTTGCATGGCTAGAGCACATCTGATGCCACCCCAAATCAACACTCCCTCTTAGCGAGGAATGTGCTCTAGTAATACTCCACAACTGAGCATCACCTTGATCATCTCGCACCTGTACCTGTGCTGATGTTTGGCCTTCCTACCCAACATCCTCTGCATTGTTGCATCCTGTACTGTTGCCCATGGCTCTACCACTGCCACTAACCTGCAGCTCCCTCTGCATTCGTGTTGTTGCTGGTCCTTCCTACCAACACTACATCTACACTGCAACTCCCTCTGCATCCGTGTTGCTCCTAGTCCTTCCTCCCAACACTGCATCTGCACTGCAACATCATAGCCATTTCTACTACTGAAATGGATTCTTTATCATCCCCATCTTCTCCCTGAAATAAGCAAACTTTGTTCTTCCAAGGGCCTTGGTAAGGATGTCTGCCACCTATTCTTCTGTAGGAGTGTAGCTCAACTGTATAGCTCCTCGTTGGACATAGCCTTTGACAAAGTGACACCAAATATCAATGTGCTTTGACGGATCATGAAATACTGGATTCTCAAAGAGCTTGATGCAACTCTGATTATCACACATGATCATGGTCGCTTCCATCCTTCTTCTGAATAGGTTCACAAGCAGTTTTCTAAGCCATATGGCTTCACACGAAATTGTGCTAACGGCCATATATTCTGCTTCAGTTGAGCTCAGAGCTACGGATTTTTGTTTCCTACTACACCAAAAGGTCATTCCCGATCCAATGTTGAAACAATACTCGAAGGTACTTTTTCGATCCACTGAACTTCCAACCCAATCTGCATCAGTAAACCCACTCAATCTGATATCCTTACTTCTGGTGTACAACAGTCTATAATCCATTGTTCCCTGTAAATATCTGAGAACATGTTTGGTTGCTGCCCAATGAGCCCTCTTTGGTTCCACCATGAACTGATTGAGGGTGTTGACAGCATAACAAATGTTTGGCCTAGTATTGATACATCAGGGAACCTATGAGTTGCCTATATAAAGTGGGATCAACATCTTTGTTTTCTTATGCGTCAATTTTCTTCCAGTTGGTGATCATTGGAGTAGCCATCGGCATACAGTCCTGCATCCTGAATCTCTTTAAGATCTCTATACCATATCTCCCTTGTCCAAGGAAGATTTTATCCTTCTGCTGCCAAACTTCCAACCCTAGGAAATAATGCATCGGTCCCAAATCCTTTATGTCAAACTCTGTGGCTAGATTCTTCTTGCAGTCCTCGATGAGCCTGGATGAACCTGTCAGAAAGAGATCATCCACATACAATACTAGCATTAGAGGCTCACCTTCTACAACCAAATAGTAGAGATTAGGGTCAGCATCACTCTTAACCTAAGTCAACTGACACGGGGATTTGGGACACGTACGATTCGAGATTCGTGGTGTCGGATTCGGACACGCTGACCCCCCGGAACAGGACACGTTAGGACACGTATATATATATATATATATATATATATATATATATATATATATTAAAAATTAGATATTATCATATTTCTTACACAAATCTTAATTAATGATACAAATTTATTGATTTCAAACATAGATCTTCATCTATAGCTATTAGCATGCATAGTACATACAAAATTCAAATACATGTCAATCTATTATCTATTTCTTATGCTTGGCCCTCTTGCCACCACGAGAAATGTCTAATTTTTTAGTCTTGTTGGAAAATCAGGATCTTTGTCATTAATATCACCCTCTAAGCATTAATATCCAGAGGTATCTTTGTCATTACCTCTGTATCTGTATAGGGATCTTTGTCATTAATATCACCCTTTAAGCATTAACATAAGATAGAACAAGCATAACATGTCAAGTCAAGATTTTGTTTGAGTGATGCGTACATTTTTAGGAGGGTCATGATACAGGAGTTCGACAACCAATGTCACTAACATCAAGGTACATAGAGGGATTGGTGCTCTTGATTAAATACGAGTTCCATACCCTAATACATGACAAAATTCAATGGAAACATTGCAATCCCCCAATCCTAAAATTCTGAAAAACTGATAAGTGTACTGGATTTTGAATGAAATCTAAAATTCTACTTTCTCCATATGAAATCCAATGAGGCCGGAACCACTCTCAAACATTCTGAGTCATTTCATGGTAATGTTAAAAATTTAAGTAAAAGGATGAAAATGAAGATTAAGGAGAATGTCACTTTTACTTTAAGAATTTAACATTACCATGAACAGGACACGTTTCCCAAAATCGCGACATGCTTATGAAAATCGTGACACGACCTCGGATTCGACGTGTCGGAAAAGGACACGACGTGTCATATGATTTGGACACGAATCCGGACCGAATCGTGTCGGATTCGGGATTCGTAGGGGGTTTAGGACGAATCCGGTGACTTAGCTCTTAACGAACCCCATTTTCGGCAAGTAGCCATTAATTCGACCATACCACGCTCTAGGTGTATGTTTGAGCCCATACAAGGCTTTCTTCAATCTGCATACATGAGACTTCTTCTCATGTGTCTCAAAGCCTTCTGGTTGTTCAATGTATACTTCCTCTCTTATTACCCCATTCAAGAATGTCGTTTTGACATCCATCTAATAAAATCTCCCATCCTATCTGAGCTGCAAGAGATATCACAGTTCTAATAGATGTATACCTGGCTACAGGGGCGAAGGTCTCTTCGTAGTCAATTCCTTCCTTCTGAGCATACCCCTTAGCCACAAACCTAGCTTCGTATTTTTCCACGCGGTCGTCTGCAGCGTATTTAATCTTGTAGATCCATCTCGAACCTACCATTGATTTGTCTTGAGGCCTAGGCACTACTTCCCAGACATCGTTCACCATTATAGAGTTGTATTCCTCTACCATCGCATCCATCCAAACTTGATGTTGAGCGGCCTCCTGAAAACTAGAAGGCTCCCCATCCTGAGCTACTAATGCCTGATATCTATCTGGTTGTTTTCGCTCCCTTTTATTGTTTCTGGGTGCACCAATGAAATCTTCTACATACCGTAGAATCTGTCTAACTTCTCGGCCCGTTCTTCCTTTGGTAGCAGGTGCCTCTATTAGCTCCTCCTTTTCGTGTGATTCTCCTTGTTCTGAGGGAGAATTCTTGGCTTTCGCTAGTTGAAGTGGCTTGACCAACGACTCATCTTTTGATTGCTCCTCGGAAGGCATTTTCAAGATTTTCTGAAGGCCCCATCTTCCATAAACTTCACATCACGTTGAACTACTACCTTCCTGCTCCCTGGAAGATAGATTCTATATGCCTTAGCGTTCTCACTATATCCCACTAGATATCATTTCTCTACAGTTTGATCTAACTTCTTCCTTTTCTCCTCGGGTATACGGCAATATGCTAAACTCCCAAATCTCCTAAAATGGTTGACTTCCGGAGTCTTCTCGGTGAAGACTTTCTCTAGAGTAATCTTGCCCAATGCCTTATGAGGAGTTCTATTTTTGACATAGACTGTCGTGTTGCATGCTTCTACCCACAAGAATTTTGGCATATCCTGATCATACATCATGGCCCTAGCTGATTCCACAATAGTCATGTTCTTCCTTTCTACTACTCCATTCTGTGCCAGATTGTAAGGAGTTGTCCACTCTCTTCTAATGCCCTCCTTAGCGCAAAAATCAGTGAAATCCTTATCAACATATTCTCCACCATTATTTGAGCACAAAACTTTTATTTTCTTCCCTATCGGATTCTCCACCAGAGCCTTGAACTTTTAGAATCGACAGAAAACCTCGTCCTTGGTTTTCAGAAAATAAATCCAAGTTTTCCTAGAGTGGTCATCAATGAAGGTGACGAAGTATTCGACAACACTAAGAGCTTTAGTGGACATTGGTCCGCAAATCTCTGAGTGTATCAATCCTAGTAAACTCTTGGCCTTGTTTTTACTTCTAGGAAACGTTGCTTTGGCATACTTGCCCAGAGCACATCCTCTGCATACATCACATCTCGTTTTGTACTAAGATCTGGAACTCCTGTTACAGTTTTCCTGAGAATTCTTAGAACCCCATGGTGCAAATGTCCCATTATTCTATGTCGTAGTTTGTTGAATTTTCTAAGTCAATTTGTTAGAAAATTAATCTGTAATCTGCTGGTTTATTTCTTCTACTTGTTTAAATTCGAACAAGTTATTTAATACATTTAAATACCGAAATAAACACAATACAGTCACAACATTTACAGAACAACAACTAAAAGAAAATAAGCACACAAGTGACACCATTATTTTTTGGACAAATATCCACAAAAAAACCCAATGTGGATGACACAGTCCCTCTGCCTCTGCGCTGTATCTGCTAGGCTCTACGTAGCCTGGACTAGTTGTTGCTCTCACTCTCTCTGCTTCTGCGCTAGTCTCCCAGTATTGTCTCTGCCTCTCTGCCTCGTACTCACTGCCCCTCGTTACTGATCACTGATTCAACTTTGCTTAGCAACCCCACTCTAGCAAAATGAATGACTGGACACTCTGGTGTGTTCACCAACTAACCCTCAAGCGTCTTCTTATACTTTTCTCATTGGTCCATCAACGACCGAGATTAAATCTCTAATCAACGGCTACGATTAGATTTGGCTTGATCCATGACTTTTAGACCCTTCTGACCCAGTTTTATATCAATACCCATTAATATTTTATTTTTCCTAAGTTTAGACTTAGGAACTCCATTAAAAATATTAATTTTTTTAATATCTCCCAAACCGGGTACAATCTGTCCAAACCATTTATGGGTCTTGGAGATTTCATGTGCTTTAGCCTCTCCACCAATTTTCATGGCTAGAGCACATCTGATGCTACCCCAAATCAACACTCCTTCTTAGCGAGAACTATGATCTAGTAATACTCTTCACTGAGCATTTACCCAAATCATCCGGCACCAGTCCCTGTGCTGATGCTAGGCCTCCCTACCCACTACCCCAAATCAACACTCCCTCTTAGCGAGGACTGTGATCTAGTAATACTCCTCACTAGGCATTTACCTAGATCATCCGGCACCGGTCCCTGTGCTAATGCTAAGCCTCCTTGCCCAACATCCTCTGCACCACTACATCCTGTACTACTGCCCATGGCCCTGCCATTGCCACTACTACATCTGTACGGTAGCTCCGTCTGCATCCATGTTGTTGCTGGTCCATCCTCCCAGCACTACATCTGCACTGCAACCCCCTTTCATCATGTTGCACCGTGTTACTGCACACTGCTACTACACTGCAACTCAGTGACTAAGAAGTAACTGATTCACCCAACTTCTGACATCCCTGTCAGGCTAGAAACACTCTCGATGTTGAAGCTCCCTCTGCCGCTAACAAGTGCTCCCACTACTGACCTCTACGCTGCCGCAACAACTCCCTGCATCTCGCACCATTGCACACCTCGGTGTGCCATCCTGCACTGGTGCAACACTCTCATGCCTCTCCCACTATTGCAGTCTACTAGCCTCGCGCTGACCGAGGACCCCTGCACTGTAGCACTCTCTGTCGCTTCATCCACATCTGTCTCTACCTACATCCGCCAGTCCTGCTACTTCTCTTCGGGGCTCCCATAGCAAGGTATAATCCAAGAGGTTAGGTACCTCAAGGATCCTGCCCCTCATCACCTGTAGTCCTCCTTACTACAACTTGATGTCTCCCCACTTCTTCTCAAGTGGCACATGACCACTCATGGCACAATCGTCGTCATCCTCGACTTCTTTCTCTGCCCTCGTTGGCGCTCCCTTGGACTCAGAAGCCTCCATTTTTCTTCTTCCTTGAACACGGGTTCGCAAAATGACCCAATTCCCCACAATGGAAGCACTTGACCTTGGGAGGTCCTTCTTCTTCCTCTTCTCCTGCTTTCCCGCAGATGCCAGAGACGCATCTACTTCCTCTTCCTTCTTGATCCTGATCCCTTCACTGCTACTCCCCACCTTGGTCAATCGTCTGATCTCTTCTTGATGAAGAGTCTCCCACAGTTCTTCCCAATCCAGAAGACTCGCCCTACCCAGTATGCTCTGGACAAATGTCTCCCAATCCTTGGAGACTGCATTGAGTGCAGTCCTTACCATCAACTCCTGATCCAGCGTGCCCCCTATGGAAGTAAGTTGATCACGGATCTCCTTCAACCGAACAAGGAAGACATTTATCTGCTCTCCCTTCTGCATCTGGTATGACCTTAGTTGATTCTCCAAGAGCATCTTCCTCTGCACAGAAGTATGCTGGTACAATGTCTTCAAAGTGTCCCACATCTCCTTTGTCGTTTCCTTCTCGGCAATATGTGGACCACATGATCCTTAACCCCATCAAGGATGATACACTTTGCCTTAGCCATTTCCTTATCGGACCTTTCATTAGCTACCAGGTCAACTAGGATAGCCATCACCCTCTAGGCAAAGCCCTTGATACGATGTCTGTCTAGAATGGACAAGATCCTGGCCTTCCAGACCACAAAGTTGGACGCTCCATCCAGCCTGTCCTGATCTCTCAGCCCATTCACGACCATCTCGTTGCTCTTCTATCGACTCCTCCGAGTCTCTCTACTTCCCTCCTGGAAGTCTTCTGTTCGACTCCTACTGAGTCTCTCTACTTCCCGTCTAGAAGTTCTCGGTTCGACTCCTGCTGAGTCTCTCTAATTCCCGTCTAGAAGTTCTCTTCTGGACTCCCTCTGAGTCTCGATTTCCCTCCTGGAAATCCTTCTGCCCGCGTCTTCAAATTTGCAAGAGAAAACAATGAAGAAAAATGCCCCCCAAAAAATATGTATACAAGATGAACAAAATTATATTACAAGGGTTAGATCTATCCATAAAATTTACTTACAAATCTACAATAGCTAGATCAAAGGAATATGTGTATAACTTTGTTCCTTTGATTAGCAAAAGATAGCTCTTTAATAGCAGATCTTATTCGATTTTAGCACAAGATAGAGAAAATAGATGAGATAAAAAAAATTGTTAGAAGCAAATTGTTACCCACCATTTTGTGGGTGATATCCCTAGGAGAAAAAAAATTTCTCCAAGATGGTCCTCAACCGGCAGCCCCTTACAGCCACCAACTAGCTCATTGTGCCATTTCTCCGCCACTTGAGCCAACCATGTGAGCCCTCACCCATCTATCATGATTGTATGTTTAAAGGTGGGCCCCCGGACCTAAAGGTATGCCTTGTCATTTGGTAATTGGGTATTGCAGTTTGCTTATCATGGACACTTATGGGCATGGATTAATGGGGGGACTCAGCGAAAAGAATGGGCTAGGTTTGTGCTCTAGTCCCCTAGACCCCTTTTGGATATTACCCTTCGATTCTAGTCCTGTGGGATCTCTTTTATTAACGATTTGGCCTTATGGAAGGTATTTCATGGGAAACCCTAATTTTGGTTGCGTGGCCCCGCTCCCTAATCCACATGTATTGCCCCCTTTCCACTCATTATAAACCCATTTATCATTTCTCCCACCTGGGTCCACATTCCTCCAATAGGTCTACATAAGGCTAGCTCCCCCCTTCCCCTGCCTGTACCTTGGGTTAGGCCCGGAATGATGCCCCGAAGGTTGATGCATCCAAAAAGAAAAGTAAAAGCATAATTGGCCACATTCAACAGGAAAATGTACCACAAAATGCAAAAGCTTGTCAAGACCAACACATTTAGCGCGTGGGAAAAAGCCAATACATGAGCTCTACCCCATCATCATGGCCATCACCCTGGTTCCTATAGCTTCTATGAGCCTCGTACATCATATAGGAACCCATGATTGTCCCAACCCCTGGTGGGCAATGGACCACCCTACCTTAAAAGGGGGTATCCACTGCTATATCTCACACATCATGCTCTTACCCCTTGAGCCTTGAGCAGTTAATTGAAGAAAAACCATAAAAAGGCAAAACGCATATAAATAAGTGTGGAAAAATCAAGGTCGGGGCACCTCATGTACCACGATTTCTCCCTCTTATACATTATATACCCAAGTGGGTTTCCTTTCTACTAGCTACCCTTCTACCCCAGCATGTGGCCCAAGGTTGCCCCTTCTCATTCCATACTCCATTCACCTTTTTATCACATGCCACCACCTTTTAAAGGATGTACCTTGAACATATTATCCCATTTAAAAGTATAAACCACCTAATGGAATACTTGGTTAACCCCATTTGGAGTTTGGAGACATTAGCACATGACAAAGCCCACTATGGAAGGGCAGGCAATTATGAAGTCCAAACCTGTGGTCAATGGTTTGTAAGCTCTTTTACTCAATTTTCTGGATGACTTGTTGTACTAGAAGGCTAGGGGACACATTGGATCTTATGCAGGATTGCAGGTGGTCTCCATCTTCGGTTTAGTCTCCCTATAAGGGGTCCTAACCCTCCAAAGGACCACATTGGCACATGTAGGGTGTGTGTTGGGACTCGAGAGCCACGGGCCTCTACAATAGTAGACAACACTTATATCAACAGAGATGTTCAGATATTGCACGAGATTCACCTATTGTATGAGGAAGATGCACCTAGTTCACCTTTGCGCAAGCAACCCCACAGATGTACAATGCACTTGGCAGCTAACCCAGGACTTGTAGGATGATGTGACATCGCCTACACCATCATCTGAGCCCTTACAAATGGTCTACATGCATCTTCGGCTTACTTGGAGACCCATGAGGTCACTTGTGTGCCCTCACAGCCATTGGGAGCACCACAAGTTTATCATGTGGAGAACAACGGCCAAGCCCTTGTCCATTACTTTTGGAAGTCCAACTCATCATTTTGGCACTTATGGACTTCATCAGGCCCCTTAGAGAGCCCAACAACATGCATTATTGATCATTCAACCTCTTGGGAGGCTTATTATTTCATTTGTTAGCTAGTTTGGTCGGCTTGTCATCAATACATAGTTATTTGCACATTATTTTAGTTAATGGGCTAATGTAGGCTCAAATTAGGTAATTCGAACTATTAATGAGTATATAAATACGAGAAACATGAATTCATTTGTATCATCACTTTGGATTGCATCATTCACCTCTTTAGAGAATTTCGCACTTTTTCTGGGATGGTGAATTGGAGCATGGATGAATTTTGATGTTTGGATTGGATTATTTTATCTTGAAGCTTCTTTATTGTCAAATTGTTAATGGTTGGATATGTTTTATTACATATAAGTAAACACATTATTTTACTTTTGTCATATGCATTGAATGGGATTTTCACTATACTAGGGCTAATTGTTGCATTGCATAATTGCGAAATTGTGGAATTATTGTTTCTATATAGCATCTCTCAATATATGGGCCATGTCTGTTGAACGAAATCTCCTAAGGATAATTCTCACTGAATTTATCTTGATAAGCCATCTCTTTCTACCAGTTTTTTAAAAGCCGACCGGCTCGGAACCGACTCGGCCGAGTTGGTCCAAGCCAGTAAAAAAATTTGAGACTCGGTCGTCGAACCAGTTCGGTCAACCGAGTTAAGACTGACTCGACTGAGTGTTAACTCCGCTGACTCGACCGAGTCCGTATCAACACGGCCAGGTCACTTCATGCAGCCAGTAAACCCCAAAAACACAATTTTTTTTTATTTTTTTTCTGAGTGTGGGGGGCTCCAAATGGTTTTATTAATTGGTTTTTTGGTCTTTGGGGTCCATTCCCCTCTCCTAGTATTGATATGTTATTCAAATTTCATGGTAATGTTAAATTCTTAAAGTAAAAGTGACATTCTCCTTAATCTTCATTTTCATCCTTTTACTTAAATTTTTAACATTACCGTGAAATGACTCAAGATGTTTGAGAGTGGTTCCAGCCTCATTGGATTTCATATGGAGAAAGTAGAATTTTAGATTTCCTTCAAAATCCAGCAGACTTATCAGTTTTTCAGGATTTCAGGATTGGAGGATTGCAATGTTTCCATTGAATTTTGTCATGTATTAGGGTATGGAACTCGTATCTAATCAAGAGCACCAATCCCTCTATGTACCTTGATGTTAGTGACATTGGTTGTCGAACTCCTCTGGGATTCGCTCCCAAACCGGGAGCTTCTGAAAATGTCGTTCCTGCTCCTGTTTTCGCTCTCACTCCCCACTTTCGCTCTCGCTCCCCAGTAACACTGAGCCAGATGATGTTGGCAACTCTAGCAGTAGCCAGTAGTACTGGTCACAAACTTTTGTTGTAGAGGCCATTTATAGCCTCCTTGGTTATGTGTTTTTGTTTTGATCTCTATATCATCATCGTGTATGTATTAGACAGTGCACTGGGTGCCATTTTGATATAATGGATATATTCATGAGCCTACTTTGATCATATGTTGTCTTCTATCTATATTCTAATGCTATGTGTTTGGAAACATGAATGAAAATCTTTAAAACTATGTGTTTTTATAAAAAATAAATATTTAATGTATTTTTTACAATGACCGAGTCACTGAAATCGAGCCGGTCGAGTCGATACCAAGTCGGAGTCGAAGTCGAAGTCGACCCTCGGCCGAGTCGGAGTCGAAGTCAGAGTTTTAAAACATTGCTTTCTACCAAGTGAAGTATAAATTACAAACGAAGTAGTCCTTAAGGCCTCCTTGACTGAAATACAAAGTTATTTCTCATCATTCTCCTAGACTCCATTCTCCCCAAGGGATTACGCATTGGTCCACCAATAGGTGATCACTCAACGAACAATCTCTCCACCTCTTCCCTTTCTCTTCTAGGTCTAACCACGTTCGATCACCTAGGGCATCACTTTCCTGATGAAATAGCCATAGAAAAAGTTTGATCTCCTAGCCTCTATTGCACTGGTGTGTCCTCAAGGCCTCCTCCAAATTTGAAGCCATTCTGATGGTGGAGTTGTGAGATAACACAAGCCCTAATTCTGAGATCAAACCTTACCCTGGTATTCCCTAGGCTAGCACCTCATAGGATCAATTTGACACTTTTAATTGAAATTCTTGCTTTGATCCTTTCCCCTTCCTTGTTTGGGTTAAGAACATCATTGGTTGCTAGATTCTCTCTCATTAACCTAGGCTGGCTCTGCTTGGTCCCGTGTGGTCCCATACCTTTGAAAAGTCAATTCTTCAAGAACCATTCGGGAAGTCAAGTTCAATAAGGATTTTAGGATTGGGAAACTCCTTTACATGCATATTCCTCTAACCTAACCCTCAAATCCTCACCTCCTTATCCTATAAATCTTTGTACCTTTCTCGAAGAGCAAGTAAGCTCCATTCTTTACCCCCTTCTAGGAAAAGGATCATTAAGGGCACTTCACACCCATTTATTGATTCATCCTTCACAAGTGACTTCCATATACCGGGTCTCCTCCCATCAGTGAAAGTTCATAAAGAGTAAGGAGTCTTAACTAAGGTCACAGTGGGCTAAGTCTCCATTGTCCCTTTAGCCCCCCTGCTAGTTTAAGCAGCAACACAAATGACCAAGAATCCCCTACAAATTCATTACATAAGTCCTTGATGGCAAGCAAAATAGGCTCTTCAATTTCTATGTATTGGGAGTTGACTGGTCCAACCAAAGATGTCATGTAATGTCCCAAATGGAACAATTTGGGGTTTCCTTTAATTTTAACTCATAAATAATATTTATTTTCATGAATGTTGGAATTTTTAAGCCTAACTGTTAGAAACCCTTCATGTACATTACTCATTTATTCCTACCTACTTGTTCTGTTAATTAACAACTTATTTACCATGTAAATACTGGAAATAAATACAAGTACGTGCTCAACACATTACAGATCATCAATTAAGGAAACAAAAACAAGCACACAAGTAACACCGTTGTTTATGGACAAATGTCCCCGGAAAAACCCAATGCGGGAAAACCGGTGCAGCTATCTAAGGGTTTGATTTATTAAGCAGTTTCAGAATACAATCTAGGTGTCGAATCTAGCTCACCCAACAGAGAAAAATCTTGGTAGTAGCACCTCTCTACTCAGAAGCAGATATTCCAGCTGAAACCCCAGATAAACACTCTGGCAGCTCCACAGCTCCAATCTGCCCCACGAAACCCATGTACGCTCGGGTGGCGAAATCACTCCCGCCAATAGCTTGGCTTATGGATGGTCTCATGTCTAAATGTTGAGAGAAATCGATTCTTTATATATGAGATTTCCTTGCCCCCCGGCCCCTCCTTTTTCTCCTCTGGCGGCTTCGCACCTTTCCGATTTCCTGCTCCATTCAAGGACTAGAATGATAGCTTCTTAGTCTTCTTTGTCGATGGTTGGTTCCTCACTACCGGCCCCATCCCATGGAGCCCTAGACCTGAAATGCATGTAGTTTGTCACCCATGTAGGTAGACCTTACAACTAGTGAGATGGAATCCAATGAAGGACTACCGCTATAAGAGGTTTGAGCGCTCTTCCCTCTTTCTATATGGTTCCGGATTCTATGCAGCCATTCTTATCGTTCTTTAGTTGGTTCACCACTCACTAGCTATGGATTGTTTAGTTAGACAGATTATATACGTCATTATTAGATACGAGTTAGTACCTGCTGCTCCGGGTACCCCTGCATGACCTTCTCTTAGAAGCATCGGATGGAAGGGCTTCCCATAGAGCAGAGTTGTTCCACCGCCTTACAGACAGCATTTCAAGACAGACCTACCATCACACTTGCTTTATATGTATGGAGGATGGATGCTGGGTACCGCACCCTTTGACCAAGAAGGACAGATCTGTATCAGTAGGCGACAGTATCACAGAATCAGAAGACCTTGTTCAGACTATACACCTGCCAGAATGACCTTTCTCTTTACAGCCCTAGCTACATGCTGGAAAGGGAATGCTTGAAGACCAGGAAGGAGCAGTGCCAGATACGATTGGATGTTCTGAGGGGACTGGGAATCGATTCATCCACCCTTACCTTAGACCTATAAACACTTTCACTCACTCTTTATGCCATATGCCTATAGCAGAGCTTTGACCTTACTCTCTTTATACCAAAACCCTAGGACGATTGAGTCACTTTACTGCCGGGTTCACCCAAGGCTGGGAGACAGGTGCCCATTAGAAGTACTGAAACCAATTGATCGCGCGCCTTTCCTCGCGAAGGGACAAAGAAAGGCAGCTAGGCTCAATGCCACAGACAGGTCAGTCGATCTCATTCATTCGGATCAGAGACCACGGTCGGTTCCTTACTAACGGAATAAGATGTGGGGACGGATGAACGAGTGATTGATACTATTTGTCTCCTTTTCGCCCTTCTTTTTCATGAGTCGACCGGAGCATCCCACATCAAATGAACCGTAAAAAGTAGACTCCTATTGGTTGGTTGGTTGCTTGGATGGAAGTTTTTGTTTGCTGATGCTGGGCCAAATGAAGGTCCGGAGGGCTTGCGCTTCTGAGGGCAAGGTCCGACAGGGCTCGACTGTTAAGGATGCGCAAGCAGGCTCGACTGTTAAGGCCGCCATCACCTTTAGGGTGCGTAAGCACGCTCGACTAATAAGGACCTTTAGGTACTCGACCCCAAGGGAGAGGATGCGCAAGCAGGCTCGACTGTTAAGGCCGCCATCACCTTTAGGTACTCGACCCCAAGGAGGAGGAGAGGTGCTCGACCATAAGGGAGAGGAGAGGATGCCCCCGGCAGGGCTCGACCAACGCCCCCCCCCACCCAATAAGTAAATTGAATTTGATCGAAAAGACACTCGACCTGTCATTTGTAAATACGTATGTAAGATAACGCCCAACTCTAAGTGAAATGAATGATGATTAAGCATCGATCTTCTTTTCTTTCTTTCTTTATTTCTTCCATAGTTTCTCCTGCGGGCGACTAAGATTGTTTGTTCATTTCTCTGAAACCCGGCAGGGACTCGGATAGGAATACCCATGGGTCGAGGAGAAGATTGCTTCAGTAACTCCCTTCTATGCCCCCCTGCCTCGCCTCTTCGAAGAAGTGACTGCCGGTGGTGGATCTGGCTTCGAATATCCATCATCTATTATATACGTCTTAACAACTGATAGTACCGGTCGAGCCCACCTATGTGCATTCTTGATTTACCCACCTGGATACGGCTTAGTGGGGGCATGTGATCCGATATCTCCTTTATGGTACGGTGGATCGGGTGGGGAAAGGAGAAGGAAGCAGGAGAGCTTAAGGCAGAATAGAGTTCAATCGACCCAGATGGCTGCCACCATGACTCTTAGAAGCTGCTTTCGACTTCACTTCCCATTGCAATGAATCGATTGAAAGGAGAGAGACTTCAACCAAAAAGACGTATACAATAGTAGTGCGAGGGAGGAGCGGAATAAGCTGGAATGCTCTTGTCCCCTCGACCTTCAGTTAGTTGTTTGGCTTGGCCATAGGTGGGACTTTAGAAGCTTGCCGGGGGTCATGAGGCAGGTCGATCACCAGCGGTAGGATGAAGCAGCAGCAGCAGCATTGAACCCAGCCCAGAATGTTCCGGAGAAGGCGAAAGCTTCAACCTCTAGGGACTGCGTCAGCTCTCTCTAGCTCAACGTTAGCCCAACGTCACTCTAGCTTAGCCTGCATCAACCTCTAGAGGCACTGCGTTAGTCCTTTGGCCCTCTTCATCACTCACGCTGGCCCTCTGAGGCACTGCGCAGCTCCTGGCTGCCTCTACGTGAGCCCTGGTTAGCTCTGCATGAACTCTTGGCTGCTTCTGCGTCCCTCTCTCTGACTACTGCGTTGATCCTCCTGATGCTATCTCTGCCTCTCTGCTTCTATATTCACTGCCCCTCAACTGCAACTCTGATCACTCTCTCAACTTTCTCAGCAAACCCATCCCCAAAAAGTCGAAATCTTGATCTCTTGGTGTGTTCTCCAAGTGACCCTCAAGCCTCCTCTTATACTTTTCTCGTTGACAAATCAATGATCGAGGTTAAGTCCCTAATAAATGGCTAAGATTAGATTTGGCTTGATCCATACCTTTTGGACCATTCTAACACAGTTTTATATTAATTCACATTAATATTTTATTTCCCCTAAGTTTAGACTTAGGGACTCCATTAAAAATATTAATTATTTTAATATCTCCCAAACTGTTTAGAATCTGCCCAAAGCCCTTCTGGGTACTGGAGATCTCATGCGTCTTAGCCTCTCCACCAATTTTTGTGGCTAGAGCACATCCGATGCTACTCCAAATCAACACTGCGTCTTAGCGAGCACTGTGCTCTAGCAATACTGCTCATTGAGTATCACCCTGATCATCCGGCATCGGTCCCTGTGCTGATGTTGGGCCTGCTGCCCATCATTTGCACTACTGCATCCTATACTACTACTCATGGCCCTGCCACTGCCACTACTGCATCCGTACTACAACTCCCTCTCATCCTGTTGCATCGTGTTGCCCATAGCACTGTCACTGTTAACTGCTGCACTGCAACCCATTCACTGAGAAGTAAGTAACTGATCTCCCAACTATGACATCTCTGTCAAGCTAGAAACAACCTAGATGTTGAAACTCCCTCTGTCGCTGACAAGTGCTCCCTCTCTAACCTCTGCGCTGCTACAACAACTCCATGCATCTCACATCGTTGCACACCTCTATGTGCCATCTTGCACTGGTGCAACACTCTTGTGCTTCTCGCACTACTGCCTCACGTTGTCCTGGGACTCCTGCATTGTATCTCCCTCTTTCGCTCCATCCACATCCATCTCTACTGACATCCTCCAATCCTGCTACTCCTCGTCAGGGCTCTCGTAGCAAAATATAATCCAAGAGGTTGGGTACCTCAAGGATCCTGCCCTTCAACCCCTATAGTCCATCTAACTACAGCTCAATGTCTCCCCACTTTCGCTCAAGTGGTGTGTGAGCACTCATGGCACAGTCATAATCTGTCTCCACTTCCTTCTCTGTCGTTGCTGGCGCAATCTTGGTCTCGGAGGCCTCTCCCTTGCTCTTCTTCCTTAGACACTGGATCGCATAATGACCTAGCTCCCCACAGTGGAAGCATTTAACCTTGGAGAGGTCCTTCTTTTGTTTCTCCTGCTTTCCCTCAGATGTTAGGCAGCATCCACCTCCTCCTCCTCGATTCTAATCCCCTTGTCGCTGCTTCCCGCCTTGCTCAGCCTTCTAATCTCTTCTTGGCGAAGAGCAGCCCATATTTCCTCCCAATCTAGAAGGGTCACCCTGCCCAGTATGCTCTAGACAAACACCTCCCAGTCTTCTAAGACAGCATTTAGGGTTGTTCTCACCATCAATTCCTAATCCCGCATGGCCCCTATGGAAGTCAGTTGATCCCGGAATCCGGATCTCCTTCAACCGACCAACAAAGAGATCAATTTGTTCTCCCTTCTGCATCTAGTATGATCGCAGCTGATTTTCTAGTAACATTCTTCTCTGCACAGAAGTATGTTGGTACAATTTCTTTAGGGCCTCCCACATCTCATTTGTCGTGTCCCTTTCGGCAATATGTGGTACTAGATAGTCCTTGACCCCGTCAAGAATGATGCTCTTGGCCCTCGCCATTGCCTCCTCGTATTTGTCGTTATCAGCTGGGTCAATTGGGATAGCTATCGTCCTCAAGGCGAAGTGCTTGACACGATTCCTGTCTAGAACGGATAGGATTTTGGCTTTCCAAACTACGAAGTTTGAAGCTCCATCTAGTCTATCCTGGTCTCTTACCCCGTTCACTGCCATCTCGTTGCTCCTCTACTTCCCTCCTGGAAGTTCATGGTGTGACTCCCTCTGAGCCTCGATTTCCCTCCTGGAAACCCTTTTGCCAATGTCGAGATGCCCCCACTCCAATCGTTGGTGCAGCTGCACCACTGATCCGTATTTCTCGGCTACAAATCCTTGGTAGCAACTCCCTCCTCCTTGGATTTTCCCTATTAGGTATTGTTCTGATTACAGTACCCCACCAACTCCACTCTACAACTTAACCATAGCCTCCTAAACCCCATCAAACTAAAGGTTAGAGCTCCTAGGCTCTGCGCAATCAGGCACTGGCTGAAATGCTCCCCTAGCCAACTGTGTCAGCCCTCCCGGTCTCTGCGCGGCTCTCAATGAGCCTTTTCTGCCCTCCTCAGTCTCTGCGCTGGCCTCTTCCTGGCTCAATCTTGATGACGCAGGCACTGCGTTACCACTTCCTTGCTGCTACTTTGCTAGGAACAGCTTCTGTCACTTGCGCCAGTTGTTTTATGTTGTTGTTGCTCTGCTTGGTTGATGTCCTCAGTTCCACTGTGATTTGCAACCACGCTCCGATACCATGTTGGAATTTCTAAGCCTAATTGTTAAAAACCCTGCATGTACTTTACTAATTTATTCCTACCTACTTGTTATGTTAATTAACAAGTTATTTACCATGTAAATACTGGAAATAAATACAAGTACATGCTCAACACATTGCAGATCATCAACTGAAGGAAACAGAAACAAGCACACAAGTGACACCGTTGTTTTTGGACTAATGTCCCCGGAAAAACCCAATGCAGGAAAAATGGTGCAGCTCTCTGAGGGTTTGATTTATTAAGCAGTTTCAGAATACAATCTAGGTGCCAAATCTGGCTCACCCAACAGAGAAAAATCTTGGCAGTAGCACCTCTCTACTCGGAAGCAGATATTCCGGCTGAAACCCTGGATAAACACTCTGGCAACTCCATAGCTCCAATTTGCCCAACAAAACCCCAACGTCTGCCTCTAGGGATTGTGTCAGCTCTCTCTGGCCCAACGTTAGCCCAACGTCACTCTGGCTTGGCCTGCATCAGCCTCTGGAGGCACTGCGTCAGTCCTTTGGCCCTCTGCATCACTCACATTGGCCCTCTGAGGAATTGTGCAGCTCTGGCTGCCTCTGCGTGAGCCTTGGATGGCTCTGCGTGAACTCTTGGCTGGTTCTGCGTCCCTCTCTCCGACTACTACACTAATCCTCCCAGTGCTATCTCTGTCTCTCTTCTTCTGTATTGACTACCCCTCAACTGCAACTCTGATCACTCTCTCAACTTTCTCAGCAAACCCAGCCCTAGAAAGTCGAAATTTTGATCTCTTGGTGTGTTCTCCAGGTGACCTTCAAACTTCTCTTATACTTTTCTCGTTGACTAATCAACGGCCAATATTAAGTCCCTAATCAACGGCTAAGATTACATCTGGCTTGATCCATGACTTTTGGACCATTCTAACACAGTTTTATATTAATTCACATTAATGTTTTATTTTCATGAAGTTTAGATTTAGGGACTCCATTAAAAATATTAACTATTTTAATATCTCCCACACTGTTTAGAATCTACCCAAACCCTTTCTAGGTATTGGAGATCTCATGTGCCTTAGCCTCTCCACCAATTTTCGTGGCTAGAGCACCACCGATGCTACCCCAAATCAACAATAAACAGAAGATTGTCATGTAAAAATAAACAAATAGAGCACTACAATCCAATAACACAATGAATAGGAAAATTCTCATATTTTATTACAATATATAAATTGGGGTTACATGCACATACAACCAGAATAGTTGAGATGAAAAACTAGCCTCCTAGATAATCTACTGCACTGCTATGTTGGCCCTCCAAATTTATCTGAACCACACTGCCAAGCTCTCCTATGAATTCTGGATGAATTCACCAAGGGAAGGTGGGTACTCACCCAACCTCACTAAATCACCCGAGGGTTTCCGTCTCGGGGTTACTACTGAAGTAGAGAACTAGAATCTCAAACCTCTCCACAAGAAGAAAACACAAATCCAAGATGTCTCCAAATGACCTCCTCCTCCTCTTTTATAGATCCGATGGAAAGATCTACAAGCCTCTAGAAGTATCTCATTCTATTATTTTATTATTATTCTAGAAGCTCCTCCATCTACTTTATCTTAAGTGACCTTTTAATTTTATTTTATTTCACTTAAATCACTTTTGGCCCATTTCCTCCAATTAATTATTTTTCCTTCATTAGAGGACTAATTAAAGTCATTTTTTAAGGAAGAAACATGGCAAATCGCCCACCATACTCTCTTCAGCCACTGGAAATCACTTCTCAGCATCCCATGGTGTAGATCTTCTTGTTTCGGTTCCAACAAGCTATTACACTGAGGTGTTCCATCAATTAATCTCCCCGGAATGCCACCTCGAGCATAATTAATTTAGGCCCCATAATAATGCTAATTTTTGAAAGTTGTTGAAATAAGACCGAACGAAAGGCAAATTGTGCGGATGATGAAATATGCCAGGCGAATGTTATCAGATCCTATAAAACCTCCTCAAAACTCCATCGAAACACCTCATGACATAAATGTGCTCCACTGACCTCGCTATCACTTGCCCTGGAAATCCACTCTGGTTGTACCACGAAGGAAAATACAAATGGGGGCATTACATGTCCCCTCACACCCAAGATCTGAAAAAAAGAATGATCTCTACACACTGAAGACGAAATCTGTTAGATCATAAGTAGGATGGCACAATGAAATAGTTCTAGGGCTCAACCAAAAACCCACTACAGTCACTACTTCTAAATTGTTTTTCCAAACTCAAAAACTAATGCAAGATACATATACAAATAGTAGATCCACCAATGGCAAGTGAAATGAGAGAGATTTAATTAAAAATTGTAGAGCATTGAGGACAAAATTCAAAATGAGTTTACCAAAAAAGATAGAAGCGGAACACTACCATGAATTGACACTGAAAGACTTCTTTATTATTCATAAAATATTTCTAGTAAAAAATTGTATTAGAGCTTCAGCAACCAAGAACTTGATTTTTCATGTGTCGCAATGAGGAGCTTTGATCTCAATTTATAGAAAAAATGGGAGATCTAGATCCCTCTCCAAATGAAAACGGCTAGGTCCAACAAATTGAACAAATTTGACTTGATCCCAAGAGAAAACAGCTAGTCGAAAGCTTGATCCACGAAAAAATAATCCTGACCCTTAATCTTTGTGATGACCTTGAGGAGTAAATTTGATCTTCCTTGAAGATGGTGTTGGATTTGATTTTCTTAGTAAATTAATTATTTTTTGGACCAACGAATTTTCTGATAATTTTCCTTGCTTGATTTGTGGAGATTCTCTTCTTGGGAAAGTGCACATCCTTTTTTAACATTTTTCACTTGGAAAGAATTTTATTTTTCTCCCCTTTTAATTTTCTGACCATTTTCCGGCTAATTATTTTTCCATTTTTTGCCAGAAAATAAAAATAATGTCTCTAGAGGGATTTAAGCATATTTTTCCACCCTCAAAGTGTGTTTAGATAGAAATTTTAGGAGTTGAGGTGTAATTTTAAGTACTTGTACCCCTTACAACTTCTATAGAACACTTTTTACATCTTTACATCAAATATTACATAAAAATCCCATTTAGAAGGAGAATTTTGACAATTAAAAATTAACCTGTAGACACAACCAAATTCTGTGAGACTTTATACATGATCTAGTCTAACAAGTTACATAAACTCTAGACATTAGGACTCACTTAAGACTTCACCATCAAGCCCCACTCTAGCTTTGGGGTATGTTTGGAAGAAAAACTTAACCAATTATTTGATGTTTAGGAAACACAAATAATTAGCTAAGGAAAGAAAACTCCCTAAAGTGAAACTCTCTAGCACAAATCTTAGGCTACCTAAATGTTTTACATGGCTTTATAAACATAATAGAATCATTTTTTACATGATCGCCCACAGCACTGCAGAATTTGGATTACAATTGACGAACAAAAGTTGCATGATGATGATGAAATCTGAAAAAATTTCACTGCTCCGAAATGTAGTCTGCTCATGGGGTAGTTGACACTTGAGTGGTTGACAAGTCCATAGATGCAAGTGTAGATGATGGCAATGGAGTGGACAAGACTTCAAGGCCAGGTGCCATAGCGTAGTGACCAGCTAATGGTGGTCCAACATCCTAGGTGTATAGATGTAAGGAGGGAGCAATTGTGGAGACATGAGTTACCCCTTTTCTCAACCTACTTTCTCCGCACCTCTTGTGCACCTTTCACTTTTTTATGATAATGCTTTAATATGGGTGCATAGCTTAAGAGCCCAAGCTTGCATTTGAGAGATTTAGCATTTATCACCCCTTAAAATGGGTTGGTTTATTGCTCCTCGAGGTTGGGACAATACAAGGGTTAATTTTTATCATGTTGAGCATCAAGTGCTCTAGGAACTAAGTGACAGCTAATGAGGGGATAGAGCTCGTGCTAGGCTTTTGCCCACATGCTAGTTTTAGTTCCAACCATCTTTCGCATTTGATGAGAGAGTGGCAATCTCCATGACCAACGACCGCCTACCCAAAGAATGGATGTAAAATAGAGGGAATGAAGGAAAGCGGTAAGTATGGAATATCATGGGCAAGCTGCTTCAAGCAAAGCCTATTAGTAGTTGTTGATTTTTGGTAGCATCAGATGTGTTCTAGCCATTAAAATTGGTGGAGAGGCTAAGGCACATGAGATCTCCAAGACACACAGATCGTTTGGGGAAATTCCACCCAGATGGAGAGATATTAAAATAGTTAATATTTTTAATGGGGTTTCTAAGTATAGACTTAGGAAAATTAAAATATTAATGTGTATTACTATAATATGGGTGAAAAAGTTCTAAATAACGAGAATCAAGCCAGATCTAATATTAGCCGTTGATTAGGGACTTAAACTCAGTCGTTTATTCATCAACATGAAAAGTATAAGAGGAGGCTTGAGGGTCAGTCGAAGATACACCAAGTTGATCAGTGAATTTGATTTTCTGGGGCAGGGTTTGCTGAGAAATCAAGTTAGTGATCTGTTGCAGCAAGGGGCAGTTCGGCAGGAGGCCGAGAATACATAGCAGAGACGCAGAGAAAGTGTCGGAGAGACAGCGCAGAGGTAGTCTGGGTTGACACAGAGGGTTCGAGGGCCAACACAGAGGATGCAGGAGGCCGAGAAGCTAATGCAGAGGCTAGTAGCGATGACGCTGGGCTGAAGGAGCTGCATTGTGGTGTTTCTATGGGGTAGACTGAGAGCAGAGAAGCAGACGCAGAGTCATAGAGGGTGACACAGTTCTGAAAGTTATCTTGGAGCAGTTTTCGTTGTCCAGCTAAGGAACAGTCGAAGTCACTATGGGGCCAATCATCTGGTTGCTAAACTAGCCGGAATATCTGTCTCCGGAGCAAGGTACTTCTGCCAAGGAAAATCTCTGAAGGGTGACCCATTTCTAGCACCCTAGCTGTATTCAGAAATTTGCATAATAATAAAACCCTCATATCTGCTGCACCGTTTTCCCACATTGGGTTTTTCCAAGGAAGAATGTCCAAAAATAACGGTGTCCCTTGTGTTGTCTCAGTTTATTTCAGTTGCTGATATATATGTTTGTGAAGGCTACAATTGTGTTTATTTCGATATTTATGCATATGAATAACTTGTTAATGTAAAGAACAAGTAGGAGATAATAAACCAGATACTGCAGTTGGGGTTTCTGATGTATTAGATTTAGAAATTTTCACAGTAGTGTCCTTCCTATAACCCTAAGGCCTCAGAGGAGGTCCCACTGGACTAGGATCAAAGACTAACCACCCAAGTGAAGTGAGGGAACAAGAATAGAGTCAACATCGGTCAATTATCCAAATCGTCCCTTGATTCATACTAGTATGTCCCAAAACAATAAGCAAAAGCACGACTGAAAAATGGTAAAAATACCTGCCAATGGATGAACCACCTTCAATCAAGGAGGAATGACGGATAGCGGAAAGAGATCTGATCAGAGCATATGTATGTGAAGGGTCCATGGCATCATGTCAAGTGCTGATCAATGGGGCTGCTTTCTGGCTGGCTGCCCAAGGAGGAGAAATTTTTCTCCTGTGCGTTACCCACATTTTGGTGGGTAATAGTCCCCAATATTACTGTGAAATAAAGACTACCGAATACTTTCTATACTCAATGTCCAATATGGATTCTTTCAAAGATACAATGATCCATTGTCATTGCAACCTTTTGAAAATTACATCACCTTCAATCGTCATATACTATTAAAACATAAAACAGATATATATATATAATAAAAATCCAGAATTAAGCAGGCTCTTATGCACTCTTTGTGAAATATTATGTTCCCAAAACTGTTAGAGCCTAGAAGTAATATGGAACCCCCAGAATCTAACTGGTAAAGTTAGCCAAATTTACTTATGTTTAGTAATCATTGTCAAAGTGATTGTAAAAGAGGGGTTAACAACCATCAATCTTAAAAAAAACAATTTTTAATTCAGTTACAGTCAATTGTTTAAATTAAATTAACCTAGCAGAGCTAGAAAATTAGGTTGGGCCCAAAATTTTACACGCATTCATCTAAATGTCAG
The DNA here is from genome assembly GCA_031772625.1 of Pinus tabuliformis. Lineage (NCBI taxonomy): Eukaryota > Viridiplantae > Streptophyta > Pinopsida > Pinales > Pinaceae > Pinus > Pinus tabuliformis. The sequence continues at coordinate 1,049,778,119 of CM062817.1, read as the reverse complement.
TATAGGGTATCGTAACTTTAATTTGTAATTTAATCTTCCCAAATGACAATGCCAATTTACATGAGTCCAAACTGCATGCACTCCAGTAGCGAAAACATGGGAGGTGAAAACAAAATGAGACATTTTTCCAATTTTGCCTCCCCTTTAAATTTGTATGATTATTCATTCTTCAAATTCTAGTCAAGTCATTGGCTACAGATTTCAACTATTATAGAACTTAAATGACTACTTGGTTTACTTGATATTAAATTAACTCCAAATCCTCTAATAATCTTTTATATTTTTCATATTTGCGAGTTGGTTAATATTGCAATGGCCTGGGCTTGTGAGCTTCTCTGCTAGACAGTAACAGATAAAGCCTCACAAGTTGATACAGCAGCCAGATTCTATTCCACTTATTTGTGGCATTATAATGTCTCTCTTGTACACCATTTTTTTCATTTTAACAAGTAGGGCACATTGCTTTTTATAGCACTATGTATTATATATTGCATGTAACATAAACATATTAGTGTTTTCTTATGCATTGTTCTTTGATCTTTTGTTTTAATGAATCAAAATTTGAATACAATAGAAAACAACTAAATGCTAGAAAAAGAGAGCACCAGGCCATACATCTTGCTCAAGTGCTAAGCGGCGTTCATGCAAAGCTTGTTTCCTTCTCTCCAAACTGGCTTGTAGAATAGCATTTCCTTTGGCCTGATAGATACATAATTCAGAGGATAGCAGATTTAAATATCCAAATATAAAAAGTCTATTAATCCCAGTATACAGATGCACTAAATTTTTCACGATGGCAGTTGCTACAGAAAAATTGAGAAGTGCTACCTCCTTAGCAATCTTGTTGCGTAAGTCATTTTTAGTCATCTCAAGCCTCTGAATTGCAAGTCTGGCGACAAATAATACTGATTAGATCCATTTGTGTCTACATTGAGAAATCAATCTAGCAAGTTGCAACCATTAAGACTACCTATGCCATCAGAAAGAAAGAAAAACTAAGTTGCAAAGCTTCAGTTCGAAACAATATAACTTAAAATTAAGATAAACAGTTAATCTACTCTAGCCAGAGATGAAGAAAAATATTAATATTTGGGAACTCTTCATGCACAATATCAAACATCTAGTAGAACTCTTCCATATAACCAATTTTGGTCACAATACACAAAATATGGTACTGTCTTTTGTTGAAAATGTAACTAGGTTCAGTCTTCATAATTGTATTTTCTTCATGTAAAAGCAAAAAGAAAATTTATTATGAGTCAATGTAATGTACTTGAGTCAAGCCCCATTTGGGCCTTTTGTAAAAGAAGGATTTTTATTTTTGTCAAAGATCAAAACAAGACCAAGTCAGCCCTCCAGTTTAGCAACTCGACTTGCCCAATGGATGTGACCCTTTGCAGGGCAAATAACTATATATTGGCAACTGAACCTCCTAATTTGGCAACCAATTCATTGGAGAAGATTGCGAGTTTCTTCTGAGGAAAACAACTGTAATATGTGCAAGTTTCCTCTGGAATGAAGGCAGACATCCGAATATATATATATATATATATATATATATCTGTGGAAGACATCCGAGTTTGTTCTGTGTAAGGGATCTGAATTATGCTCCTATGGAAGGCATCTGAGCTCTGTTTCTTATCTTCTGTGGAAGGTATACGTTATCCGAGTTTTGCATCTACTATTCTTCTAGACCCGAATTCGGTTCTAAAGACGGCATCTAGCTGCTGCTAAAAGGGTAACCTTGTGGAAGTGATATGTTGTGCTGAAGTAAGGCAAGAAAAACTACAGTGGAAGACCGAGTTTCTTGAAGTGATAGGAAAGAAGTTGATGCCAAGTTCTGTTGACAGAAGGTGCTGAGATGTGTCATTACAGTTGGAAGGTTATGAACAGTTGGAGGGTTCTTGTGGAGGTCTTGAATCTATGATATCTCACTTTGATCTGATTCTATAAGACGAGAAGACTTTCCGGGTTTTCCCCTTTGTGGGGTTTTAGCCCTGGCTTGGAGCGGATATTTTGTGTCTCTTGTTTCTGTGATCTTTATGTTTTTCATTCTAGTAATTGCTTGATGAAAGAAAGAACACAAAAATAATAATAATAAGCCAACAATTAATTCACAAGTAACTCCCAAGTAAGAGAAATCCTCCCCTTTTGATTTCTTAACAAATTTAACATTACCATCTCTTACTTGATGAAACAATATCATCAACTTACATGTAGGGACCAATTCTTGATAAAAAGTAAGTACTTAACAATAAAGAAAGTCTAGACCTCGAATCACTTCATTATTATGAAATGAGAACTACAATGGACCATACTCCCTTGGGTTTTAAGGCTCCTATTTTTTATTGGAGCTGTTTGAAATTTCACTGTTTTAAAAAACTGCCTAGTCGAAACCGAAATGGCCGAGCCAGACCAAGCCAGGGCTTGGTCGGTTCGGCTCAATAACAACCCAGCCGACTCGTCCGAGACCGAGCTAACTTGGCCGGCTTGGTGGGCGCGGCCGAAAAGCGAAATTTTTTTTTTTGTGTGTGTGTGTGGATTTGGGGACCCCAAAGCCCATGCTTTTCTGCCTTTGGGTTCTTTGGAGTCCATTTCCCTCTCCCAAACCCTATAAAAGCTACCCAACCCCTCTCATTTCCTCACAGCTATCTCATTGCATTTGAGTGAGAATTTGTGAGGAGTTTGTGAAGAGTTGTGGAGTCTGTTTTTGGAGCAACAGTGAGGAGTCTTGGGCAAGCATTGGAGTAGGAGTGAAGAGCTTCTTGGGCAGCCATTGGAGCAGCATTGAGGAGTTTGTTTGTTAGAGCAACTTTGAGGAACCAATTTGTGCCTAGAGGTATTTTCTTTCACTTCTAAAAATCTGTTTTTGCTTATTTATTCTTTTGTGCAAATCTGGAAATTGAAAAGAGTGTTTTTTGTGAATAAATGAACATTGAAAAAATGCTATTTTTTATGTTTCAATTTTCAGAATTTTTCATTTCATTTCCAAGTCAGAAAATGGTTCCTAGAGTGAAAGATGCTACTTGGGCATATGCTGAAATGGTTGATAATCAAATGCATTGCAAATTTTGCCATAGAAAAATTAAGGAGGGTCCTGGGGACATTAATAGGCTGAAACAACACTTGGCAGGGATTAGAGGCCAAATTACTCCATGTGAATCACCACAAATTGGGGAGATTAGGAAGGACTTGTTAAATAGCTTTGAGAAGTTTCAACAAGAAAAAGCTAGGCAAAAAGAAATACAGGTTGAAATTGGGAGGAAGAAGAGTATACAAAAAATGATGGCTACCAACCCCCATTTTGATTTTGAGAGTTCTTCTATCCCTTGTATTGATGCATCCAACACCTTCAGCTATGTTCCTCCCTCTTTGGAATCTATTCAAGAAAATGGTAAGGGTAAAAAGAAAAAGAAGGGTGATATGAATATCAAAAGTTATTTCACTGTCACACCCTCCTCTCCATCAGATGCACATGGTCCTGAAGCTAGTAGAACTTTGCAACCCACTTTAGATGATCATTGGAAGAAAGAATTGAGGGAGACTGCTTGTGATTACATATCTAGATGGTGGTATGATGTTGATATCCCCTTCAATGATTCCCGTTCACCATATTATGAGCCTATGTATGATGCCATATTTGTTGCTGGAAAAGGCTTCAAAGGCCCTACTATGCATGAGTTAAGGGGGTATAATTTCAAAAAGAAATTTCCTCCACTAATGAGTATTTGAAAGATTTCAAAAACTCATGGGCAAAAACAAGATGTACCATCATGTTAGATGGATGGACTGATCAAAGGCACCATACAATCATAAACTTTCTTATCTTCTGCCCACAGGGAACCATGTTTCAAAAATCAGTTGATGCATCTAATAGGATGAAAGATGGACAATTGTTGTTTCAACTATTGGATGAGGTTGTTGAGGAGGTGGGGGTGGCTAATGTTGTTCAAGTCATCACAAATAATGCCTCCAACTATGTTCTTGCTAGTAAACTGTTAAGAGGAAAAACACAAAACCATCTTTTGGACCCCATGTGTTGCACATTGCATAGACCTCATGCTTGAGGATATTGACAAATTAGATTGGGTCAAGAACACTGTAGATCATGCCAAAAGCATAACAAAATTTATCTACAATCATTCATGGATTTTGAGCCTCATGAGGAGACACACAGAGGGCAAGGATATTATTAGGCCTGCCATCACTAGATTTACAACTCATTTTTTGAGTTTGCAATCTATGCTTTCACAACATAGAAACTTGCAAAAGATGTTTTCCAGTGATGATTGGAATCAAAGCTAGTGGTCTCTCAAACAGGAAGGCAAAGAATTGAAAAAGAAAGTTAATGAAGAAATATTTTGGAGAAAGGCAACAGAGATTGTGAAGCTTGCTGAGCCACTGGTTAAGGTGTTGCAGTTGGTGCATGGGGAAAGATTGGCTATGGGCTTCATTTCTGAGGCTATGGATCAAGCAAAGGAGAAAATAAAGAGAGCATACAAGGATAGAGTAGCTAAGTATGGGCCCATTTGGGTAATCATTGATGAAAGATGGAACAATCAACTCCATCACCCTATACATGCAGCTGGGTATTTTTTGAACCCACGGTATCATTATAAAGCTTTGGCGGCAGGAGCTTTGAGTGGGGACGTTAGAGATGGATTGATTGACTGCATTGATCGCATGATCCCATTGGATTGTGATCAACTGGAGATACACCGACAGGTCACAACCCTCAGCAAGGGAAGTAGATGAGCGAGGTAAACAAAAATTTCAATTTTCAAATTCTTAATACTTATTTTGTTAAATTGTTTATAATTTGAAAGTTGGATATAATTTGTTGAAACTTGAGCCAACTCATTACACTACTATGTTTTTTGCAGCACAATGGTGGGAGGCTTTTGGTAGCCATTGTCCTTAATTGCAGAGGTTTGCAATTTGTATTTTGAGTCAAACTTGCAGTGCTACTGGGTGTGAGCGCAATTGGTTTGTCTTTGTGAGGATTCACACGAAGAAGAGAAACCATTTGGATAAAAAACAGTTAAATGATCTAGTCTATATCCAATACAACCTCCGACTCACACGCAACCAGTTGTTAAACAAAAGACGTCATTCGGATCCCACTGTGTTGGAAGATATTAATCCAAAATCAGATTGGGTAATGGAGAGTCATCTAGCAGAGTTTGATTCTAATGAGGATCTTGATTTGGATTTACATGTGGAGGCATCAGTCGATCATAATGTTCATTTGAATGCAAATCCACTTGTACCAGCCTCAAGCCCAGCCCCAAGTCCTCTAGTTGCAAGCGCTTCCTCTGCTCAGCCACAACGGAAGCGCACATCTCGTCTATTTCAGCGTGCCACTGTTGCACAGCCTACTAGTGCTACCACTACAACAGTTGCAGTTGGGGATGATTTTGAGGAGGAGCCATGGGTTTCCTCGTCTGACTCTGATTCAAAGGTTGAGCCAGATGATGTTGGCTCCTCTAGCAGTGGCCAGTAGTACTGGTCAGCGATGACTAGTGATGTTTCAGAGTTTACTTTTGTTGTAGAGGCCATTTAGAGCCTCCTTGGTTATGTGTTTTTGTTTTGATCTCTATATCATCATCATGTATGTATTGGACATTGTACTGGATGCCATTTTGATATAATGGATATATTCATGAGCCTACGTTGATCATATGTTTACTTCTATCTATATTCTAAAGCTTTGTGTTTGGAAACATGAATGAAAATCTTTAAGATTATGTTTTTTTATTAAAAAATAAATATTTAATGTATTTTTTACAACAACCGAGTCACTGATATCAAACCGGCCGAGTCGATACCAAGCAGGAGTCGGAGTCGGAGTAGACTTTCGGCCATTTCCAAGTCGGAGTCGGAGTTTCAAAACATTGGTTTGAATACACAGAATAATTGTTTCTACATTTATAATGGCTGATCTTGGTAGGGGTCCAGGTCAACAACCATCCCTAAAAATCAATCTTCCCATCTAAAATAACACTTTCTTATTTCTGCACTTATTCAACAACAATTGACTGTAATCATTGTCAATGTTAATAACTAGATATAGGAAGGAGTTTCTTTGTACTCCTATTGACAACTTCTGGTCATCAAAGATTATTATAAAAATGCCTTTTGCTGTTGGAAGCAGTAACCAATAGCAAAGCCCATCAATCATGCCTTAAGTTTTATAGAGTCCATTGACTTCAGACTTGTTTCATAGTTGAAACATATATATATATATATATATATATATATATATATATATGCAAAGACATTAATAAAGCCTCTGCATGGTGAATGTCACAATAGTTGTATGAGTAACATACAACAAAAGCAGTGTCACCATCCCACTTTCAGATTTATACATATAGATGCTAAACAGGTTGGTGTGTTTCAATAAAGTATCTTTTAAAACATGTGAGTAGACTCCAGCATAAAAAAAAAGTACACAGTTATCAGGACTTGCAAAGAGTTTAACAAAAATATTTGAAAAATACGTGCAAGAAAAAAAATAAAATATAGAATAATGTCGTTAATAAATTCAACAATTAGCAGCAAAGGCTCAGATTGGACATAAAACTGATCATCAAGATCTCTATACAAAATGAATTTCTTGGCAATAAATGTTGGCCTAAGTCACATGACACAAGCACACAGGACACGGAGGACACGAAAATACAAGTATCCGACAAATGACACAGCGAACCCCCAAAATATGACATGAAGGACATGCTTATATTATATACTAAAAGAATAATATATATTAAAAAACTGACAAATTGGCGAAATACACATAAAATATAAAATATATAAAACATTTACATCATGATGATACAAATTCAATCATACAACTAATGCATACAACCAAAATAGTATTGAGTGCAATCCATCTCTGAACTAAAAATACATCAACAAAGAGGCTGTAAACGACTTATAGAATCCAAAAAAATCATGCTACAACAAATAACAAGTACTACATATCATCAGAATCATTTCCTATATTTGGATCCTCATCATCAATATCACCCCTTGTTAATTAAACTAAGGTTAAAAAAGCCTAACATGTCAAATTGAAATTCTGTTTGGGTGATTGGCACATCTTTATAGGGTCAAGATAGAGGAGTTCAACAATCAATGCCAACAAGATCAAGGAACATAGAGGGTTTGGTCTTGTTAATTAAGTGCTAGTTACATACCCTCATACAGGACAAACTCCAATGGAAACGTCGCAATCCCCCTACCCTTGAAATCCTGAAAACTGTTAAGTCTGTTGGATTTTGAGTGGGATATAAAATTCTACTTTCTCCATATGACGATGAGGCCGAAACCACTCTCAAACATCCTGAGTCAATTAACGGTAATGTTAAAAACTCAAGTAAAAGTGGCATTACTTTAAGAATTTAACATTAACATTAATTGCATAACATTAGTAGGGCCTCGACATATCCACTTTCCCACACTTAGAATACCTTCTAACACTACTTAATCACCCTTAGCTGCAATCCAAAACCTTTGAAGCTCCAAACTTGTAACTAAATTGCGTGAAAATAAGGCAATAAATTGATTTTAAGATGCTTTTTTTGCTGGACACATGCCCAAACCCACACTTAGAATACCTTCTAACACTACTTAATCACCCTTAGCTGCAGTCCAAAACCTTTGAAGCTCCAAACTTGTAACTAAACTGCGTGAAAATAAGGTAATAAATTGATTTTAAGATGTTTTTTTCATTGGACACGTGCCCAAATTTTGAGACACCAGTAGGACTCGTGTCTGACACGAGTCAAACTTGTGTCCTATTGTGGGACACGAGTCAAACTCGTGTCAGACACATGTCACCTACGTGTCGTGTCTGTAACGAATAAAATATATATAAATAACGTAAAATAATTGTAAACAATAATAATCATAAATAATGATTAGTTAAGCTAGTAATTAGGTTGAAGAGGCATGTCTAATAGGACATGACTCTTCATGAAGAGACACTTGCCTGATATATAAGCAAGCCTCTCATTCTCATTGTAAATCATTCTTATTCTTATTCACATATTTAATATAATATTTATATCCTCAATGGATAATTTCATATTCTAAGTCCTATGGAGTTATTAATCTGTAGAAGGAACTTTATTCGCTTCATTTGGTATCAGAGTAGTTCGGTCCTCTAGATTGCTTAACCGGTGCACAGAGCTCGTTCTCCGATCCAGGTCCTTGGCTATCGAAATTCGTCAATCGTGTTGTCGTACAATTGAAGCATTTTGCTCAAAATTTGGGAGTTTCTCCTTTTCTCCGTTTTTCTAGGCCTTTGGCCATTAAAATTAAAATTAAAAGAAAATTCGCTAGTTGGAGGGTCTCCAATTCGCTAGTTGACCTTTGGCCATAAAAAAAAATTAACCAAAAAAAAATATAAGTAAATAAATTAAAAAAAGAAGAAGAAGAAAAAGTAAAAAAATGAAAATAAAAGAACATAAAAAAATCAAATTATATAAAAAAAAAAATATATATATATATATATATATATATATTACCCATGGTTTTAGAAACAACCCATGGTAATTGCCCATGGTATTTTAAAAGTAAAAGAAAAAACAAAAGGGATACAAAATCTCATACCAAGTGATATTTAAAAAATTTTATGTGGAGAAGCCTGTGGTTTTAGAAACAACCCATGGTAATTGCCCATGGTATTTTAAAAGTAAAAGAAAAAAACAAAAGGGATACAAAATCTCTTTACGTGAAAGGTAAGTTTTACTTTTTACTTATTATCATATGAAAAGACGTAACCACATTCAAGTCAAAAGAGGTGAGATATATAGTATATATATTAATTTAATATAAATTTTATATATACTTAAAAGGATTATTAAATCAATCGAAAAAAAGGGGAAGATAAAAAAAGTGAAAAAATGGAATTTCTAAGTAATGAACAAAAACAATTCCAAAGAGAGGTAAAACAAGAAATCACAATACTTAAGCGACAACACGTTGAATTTGTGGATATGCATCACAAAGAAATAATGGAAAAGGACAAAGAAAATTCTCGTCCACGTCGAAAGATTACTTGCGCAAGTGAAGAAGACTAAGGTCACAAAGAAAGAACTCAAGAAGCACTTATTAGAACAAGAAGAGGAAACTTTGCGTTTAAAGAACCTTAATAAAAATTTATTAGAATAAATCAAAGATCTAAAAGATGAAAATCTTAAAATTCAAAACACTAAAAATAAGGTTGATAAATCAGAAATCAAAGAACTTTTACGACTGAAAAACCATAATCAAAGTCTACTCACTCAAATTAAGAAGCTTAAGGATGATAAGGAAGCATTAAAAGATAAGTTGGAATAATTCACTCAAGAAGAAGCATCGGAATCTCCAGTCGTAACAGTCCAAGTTGAAAATAAGGGAACGAATACCAATCCAGTGAATATGACAACTCAAGCAGACAAATCAGTTGAAGAAACAACACACTTAGATGTTGCAATTCAGACAATTGACATCCCAAGTGAATGTTCCATAACCAATTCAACAACATCTTCGCTAGAAAAAAATCTAAAAACTCCATATCGACATCTGAATCACGAGAGTAGACCAATCAACCCTGCTACGTATCGGTATCATTCAGACCAGAAACAACAAATTGATGTCCCAATTAATAGTGATGTAACCTCAATCCAGTCTTATGCTAACAAGTCGTTACAAAATTCCAGTGATCAGAATACTATACAAAAGATTAATCTGGGATGGTTTGATCCCTTCTCAGTGCGAAAATTTTGTTTGTCACTAAGAAGATCATATCAACTTGTATCGACAAGGATGACTATTCTGAGACAAAAGACTTTCAAAGCCGAAAAAGAGATCAAGCCTTTTTCATCGACAAGCTTTGAGGACAAAGCTTTTTGAGGAAGGAGGCAATGTAACGAATAAAATATATATAAATAATGTAAAATAATTGTAAACAATAATAAGCATAAATAATGATTAGTTAAGCTAGTAATTAGGCTTAAGAGGCATGTCTAATAGGACATGAATCTTCATGAAGAGACACTTGCCTGATATATAAGCAAGCCTCTCATTGTCATTGTAAATCATTCTTATTCTTATTCACATATTTAATATAATATTTATATCCTCAATGGATAATTTCATATTCCAAGTATTCTGGAGTAATTAATCTGTAGAAGGAACTTTGTTCGCTTCAGTGTTCGACACGTGAAATGCATGGCACAAGGGAGTGGGGGACATGCCATGTTACTTAGATGTTGTCTTGCCTTCTTGAAATTTAGTTCAAGAAGTTCTGATCAATTCCAAGAGTTCCACGTTGATTCTGATAACTATGCTAGTGACGAAATCACCATGCATGGAATGTAGATCTCCAACGCCCTAGGCAATTTGAGGATTCTTCCATCTGGACTTTTATCCGACAACTTTGATTTCCATTTTCTGAGTGATACCTTAATCTTTTGCAAAAATTTCCATGTGGCGTTCATCTACATTTTATTCTCAGGAACCTAAGATCAAGTTGACTTTTTGACTCACCAGACCAATGCATTCGAAAATGTGCACTTCCTCCATAAACGTGAACTATTGAAAACTATAAGACCGTCATGTTGAGAATTATTTGATAAATATAGCAGCGAAGCCAAAGATGCGTAGAGGCTCTATGACACATGACCATGTGGTAAGACATACGTGCAGACGACATGGGCTACATTGGCCCTAAAAGTACGATCACCCTTACATAACCAGATGCTCCGATAAACCATGAGTCCTTATGAGATCCACTCCAAGTCCTCCAATTCTATCAAATAAGAAAGGAGCAAGAGTGGGAACCAAAGGCACTAGCCTTGGCCAACCATAATAGGCCTAAAACACCTTAATACAAAATCTCACATGGCCTACAAGTCTTTAAACTTGCATCCCTAGTAATTACAATGGTGTTATGAAAAGTCAAGAAAAGACCATATGTACCCCTATTGAAATGAAGGATAATAGTTCCAAAGGATCTAGCCATTCCATTGATGGCAATTTCAACTTTGGTAGTGGTTGCCTCTTCCTTCTTTTCATCCATTTCATAAATAGTGGTGTGGGAAGCTTGTACAATCTTTTGGCATGAATGCATTATAAATCCCAACATCATTCCTATGAGTGTAGAAAAGTACATTTCAACCAACTAACCCCTCCTATCATGGGTTGCCCACACAGTTTACAAGACAACCTTTGTCATTTTGCCCCATCTTCAGGTTCACCATACTACCAAAATGGGACCAGAGGCTTAAGCATATTAGCAAAGCAAAACCCAACTTCAAACCTAGGGAAAAACAAAATGAAAAAATTGAACATCAAACACTGCTAGATGTGAAGAAGAAGAAAAAAACAAACATGCTAGTGGAAAATAACAAACTTATAAATCGTTCTATGAGCCATGGAAAATGATAATAAAATGCAAGCAACAAGCACTTTGGAAACCCTACATAAATATAGAACAAAAAAAGCCTAGTTAATAGAAGGAAATGATCCCTGCTTCAACGACAAAATTAAAATTAAAAACCAACTTTGATGGCAATGGGAAAAATGGTTTAGCCCTCCTTAGATTACTCTTTAATGATGGTAAATGCCCTCCTCCCTCTCATTCCCCAACAAGTGCAAAGACAAATAAGAAAGCAAAAATCAGCACTTTAAGAGAGTCAAAATTGCCCTTGCCAACTTTCCCATTGAGGTGCAAGAAATTGGTGATTTTTTTTCGAATTTCAAAAATATGTGATTCCTGATATTTTTAAAATTGCATGACTTTTTCTTTGTGATTATTCATTTTGGGGTTGGCATTCTGTAAAATCACGAAGTTGACAAATTTTCAACAATTTTTTCATCTATGTTACAAACTCATGACTTGAATGAATTGGTAAGTAGACTAATTGCGTGTTGACAAATTCCAACACTCCCCATTGGAAACACACTAAACCAGCATAGATCCATCTTAAATTTAGATCTGCCAAGAACCAAGAGGGATCAAATTCCACGAGGTGTAAATTTTTTTATCATTTGGAATTGAATGATAAAAAAAAAAAATTACAACTCAAGAAATTTGATCCCTCTCAGTGCTTGATAAATCTAGATTTAAGATGGATCTATGCTAGTTTATTTTTTTAATGTTGCCACATATAAGATGGATCTATACTAGTTTAGTTCTTTTGATGTTGCCGCATACATATCCATGTGGCAACATCTATGACATACTGGGTTGTAGAGTACCTAGCTACTCTTAGTGTAATTAACATATGCTCTTATGTAATTATCTAGGGCATTGCTTGCAACCAATATCCAATAGATATATACTCCACCTTAATGTGTGCTTCAACATGCATAACCCTTGCAAGAAAATTCTAGAACCACTTCTAGTGTATGAGATTCTACTCAAAACTTATGAAACTCTTGCAAGTCGACAATTGTCCTTGAGTTCTAAAGCTTATTGCTTCCATTACAAACCTTTAGGTCACGACATTGGAATACCTTGCTCAACTACTACGCACTACCACTTCATCTTTGAAGGAAGTGGACAAATGTCTTCTCTAGGCTTACCCTAAATCAAAAGGTGTTGGGTCAACCAAATTACTCCAAATGAATTTTGCTTAAAAGTTTAAAGTGGTTTACCCAATGCCATCATTGTTAAGGGGTTTTGTAATAGACTACCCTAAACCACTGCTAGGCCATGTTAAAAAATCAAAGGTTTTTCATGTTGAATTTGTAACTATGGTTGGTCTTCATAACGTACTTGCGATCACTTGATGTAATTATATTTATCATTGTAAAGCATATTTATAAATGCTCGAGTCAAAGGAAAATTTATGTTGACCCAAAGCCCCATTGCAACTTTTAAAAGATGTAAATTTGAATTTTTAAAATGAAATTGTTGGCTCCAAAAGTGACAAGTCGGCTTCCCTCCAAGTCAAGTCGGCCTTGGCCAAGAGACACATCGATTTACCCTAGACAGACTACTCTATAAATGTAGCTTGAGCTCTCCTCATTTGGGCAATTTGCATTCCTCTCTCAAGACACTTTATGGGCAAGTGAGCGAAGGACAAGAAGGACAAATAAGGACGAAGAAGGCCGAATTTTCCTTCTCCTATCTCTCTCCAACAACTCGCATGTGTGAAGGAATCTCTCTCTGTGATTTGCAGTTTCTGGGGCAACTGTTGCAAGGGGCTGAAATTTTCTAGGTTACAAGGGCAACTATTGCAGGGCCAAAACTCTGGGTAACTGGCTATTTTAGGAGGGTTGAAATTCTGGAAGTGCAAGATCAAGAGCAAAGTGTAGGATCAGATTTGGGTGACTTGACTTGGAGGAGAAGACTAGGTTTGACCATAGGTCTAAACGTATCTCTCACTAAACAAGAAGAATATCTCTATTGTGTTGAAGTTTCTAAGTTTACTTAGTTAGAAACCCTCTATGCACTTTATCTAATTTATTCCTACCTACTTGTTATTTTTCCTTAACAAGTTATTTACAATGTAAATAGTGAAAATAAACACCAGTGCATGCTCAACATATTACAGATCAGCAACTAAAAGAAACAAGAACAAACACAAAATATGACACCATTATTTTTGGACTAATGTCCTTAGAAAAACCTAATGTGGGAAAACCGATGCAGCTATTCGAGGGATTTCTTATTAAGCAATATCAGAGTACAATCTGGGTGCTGAAATTGGCCTACCCAACAGAGAATTTCCTTGGCAGTAATACCTCACAGTTTCTAACAAATCTACTGGCTGAAACCCCGATAATCCTTCCAGTAGCTACTCAGCACCAATTTTCCCCAGAAACCCCAGCGTCTGTCCAATTTGGACTGCGTCAGTCTCTCCTAGCCCAACATTGGCCATGCGGCAGCCCCACTGTTTTAAAATTCGGCCGAATCGAATCCGAAATGGCCGAGTTGATCCGAGTCATTGAAGAATTTTATGACCCGACAGGAAAACCAGTTCGAGAGGCCGATTCATGATTGACTCAGCCGAGTTATTGCATGACTCGACTGAGTCGGTCATGACATGGTCAACCCGGCCGTTTCCGCATCTACTCGACCTAGTCATTAAATCCGGCCAGTCACCCAAAAAAACAACGATTTTTCTAATTTTTTTTTTTACTTTTTAACATTTAGTTCATTGTTGGGGACTCCAAGGTGTTTTCTAAATTGGTTAAGTGCTATTTGGGGTCCATTCCCCTCTCCTAGTATTGATATGCTATTCAAATTTCATGGTAATGTTAAATTCTTAAAGTAAAAATGACATTCTCCTTGATCTTCATTTTCATCCTTTTACTTAAATTTTTAACATTACCAAGAAATGACTCAGAATGTTTGAGAGTGGTTCCGGCCTCATTGGATTTCATATGGAGAAAGTAGAATTTTAGATTTCATTCAAAATCCAGCGGACTTCTCAGTTTTTCAGGATTTCAGGATTGGAGGATTGCAATGTTTCCATTGAATTTTGTCATGTATTAGGGTATGGAACTCGTATTTAATCAAGAGCACCAATCCCTCTATGTACCTTGATGTTAGTGACATTGCTTGTCGAACTCCTCCGGGATTCGCTCCCAAACCAGGAGCTTCTAAAAATGTTGCTCCCACTCCCGTTTTCGCTCTCGCTCCCCACTTTCGCTCCCGCTCCCAAGTAACACTGAGCCAGATGATGTTGGCAACTCTAGCAATAGCCAGTAGTACTAGTCACAGACTTTTGTTGTAGAGGCCATTTATAGCCTCCTTGGTTATGTGTTTTTGTTTTGATCTCTATATCATCATCGTGTATGTATTGGGCAGTGCATTGGGTGCCATTTTGATATAATCGATATATTCATGAGCCTACTTTGATCATTTGTTGTCTTCTATCTATATTCTAATGTTGTGTGTTTGGAAACATGAATGAAAATCTTTAAAATTATGTGTTTTTATAAAAAATAAATATTTAATGTATTTTTTACAATGACCAAGTCATTGAAATCGAGCCAGCCGAGTCGATTCCGAGTCGGAGTCGGAGTCGGAGTCGAAGTTGACCCTCGGCCTAGTCGGAGTTGGAGTGGAGTTTTAAAACATTGGTCAGCCCCAAGAGGCCCTGCGTCAGCCTATCTTGGCTGTGTCAGCTCTCTGACCCTCTGCGTCAACTACGGTGGCCTCTCTAGTGCTCTGCGCAGCAATTAGTTGCCTCTGCGTGAGCACTGGCTACTCCTGCATCACTCTCTCTGGCTGCTCTGCTGGTCTCCCGGCACTATCTCTACCTCTCTGTCTCTCTGTACTCAATTCCCCTCAGCTGAAACTCCCGATCACTAATTCTATCTCTCTTACCAAACCCGGCTCTAGAGAATAGAATGACTGATCACTTTGGTGTTCTCTCCAAGTGACCCTCAAGCCTCCTCTTATACTTTTCCTGTTGACATCTCAACGGCCGAGATTAAGTCCCTAATCTATGGCTAAGATTAGATTTGGCTTGATCCATGTCTTTTGGACCATTCTAACATAGATTCATATTAATACACATTAATATTTTATTTTCCCTAAGTTTAGACTTAAGGACTACATTAAAAATATTAATTATTTTAATATCTCCTAATCTATTTAGAATCTGCCCAAACCATTGCTGGGTATTGGAGATCTCATGTGCCCCAACCTCTCCACCAGCTTTCATGGCTAGAGCACATCCGATGCTACCCCAAAACAACATATTGAAATTGTTGGGTTTTTCCTCGTAGTGGGTTTTCCCGAGCTAAATCTTGCCCATCTTTTGTGCATTGTGATCTTGATTGTTCTATTGTTCTTTATTGTTGAATTTTTGAGGTATAATTGTTGAATGATATATTGGAACAAGTTGAAAGATCTACATCAAAAGTAATTATCAGAATTTCAAAAATATTGTGCTAACCCTAATTACATTAGAAAAACATGGTATCAGAGCTTTGATGACAAAAGGAAGGTACATTGAGATCACTTTTGCATAAACCTTAGAGAGCATTTTATTAAAGTCCTTCTTGTACATTGGCATCTATGGCTTCCTCCATGAAATTTGAAAACAAGCTAGAGGGATCATCAAACTTTAGAGGTTGGAAAAACAGTATAGATCTTATCTGGGCAAAAACAAAGTGTTAGATATTGTGACAAGAAAGACTATTGAATCAACCAATGTAGTTGGAAAAGAGAAGTTCAAGGAGGATGACATTACTGCCATAAGCCTAATAGTGGACTCCATTAGAGATCATCTTATTCCCTACATCGCAAAGCATGATAACTCCAAGAAGATGTATGATGCCCTAATAAATCTCTACACTATCAAGAATGTTGGTCAATCCATGGGATTGAAGAATGAGCTCTTGAATACAAAGATGACTAATTACGACACTGTAACAGCATACTTCGTAAGGATTTCAGAAATCAGAGATCAAATTTTAGTGATTGGAGAATCTATTCCCGATCAAGGACTTGTCACTACAACACTCAATGGTCTTCCTAGATCATGGGATGCACTTTCAGCAGGCATACGCAATTGGAAAGAAGCTCCTTCATTTGAGAAAATATGGACATCATGTGCTCAGAAGAAGCAAGATTGATGACTAGAGATCGTCAAGATGAAAAATTTCAAGCCCCTGCAGCTTGCTTCAAGAACAAGGGAAAGAAGAAGTTTGGACCCCAACAAAAGAAGTCAGGAAAAGGATCCTCTTCCTCTAACAAGAAGAAAAACTTATCTAAGATACAATGTTATGGTTGTCAAGAATATGGACATTTCAAGGGAGATTGTCCTAATATGGCTAACAAGAAAAGAAAAGGAAAACAACATGCTTCCGCAGCAGAAGTTAAAGAAGATAAAAAGTTGAAGAAGCACAAAGGTCAAAAAGATTTCTTCTACTACTCCACTTTGACAAGTTCCTTTATAGAGGATGATGACATGTGGCTAGTAGATAGTGGAGAATCAAGGCACATGACCTAAGAGTGGGAATATTTCAAGCATGACAAAGAAGAAGTTGTCTCAAAGGGTTGGATTGGGAGACAATAATAGCTATGCAATCAAAGGAGTTTGTAAGGCATCCATAGAGATGGAATCTGGTAACCACGTACATCTCAACAATGTCCTTGATGTACCAGGTCTGAAAAAGAATCTTGTCTTTGATTTTTGTCTAGAAGATAAAGGAGATAGGGTTGCTTTTGTGAATGGAAAAGTACTTGTATGATACAAGGGCCCTAGTATAGATGATGGTAGGGTGATTGGGATTCGTGATGGAAGACCATATAGACTTGTGAGTCAACCCGATCAAGCACTAGTACATGATGAGATAAATCCAAGTGAGCTATGGCACAGAAGGTATGGACGTCTTCATTTTAGACCATTTCCTGAAGTGAGCCAATTAGTGTCAGGGATACCTGAACTAAAAATCAAGAATGATGGTGTATGCAAAGGTTGTGCTCTTGGGAAGAACATCAACAAAACACTTCCAAACAGTGACAACAGGTCTAAGGAAGCTGTGGACTTGATTCATTCTGATGTGTGTGGTTTGATGCCTGTGAAATTGCTTGGTGGTTCGCCATAATATGTGAGATTTATTGATGACTTCTCCCATAGACATGGATATATCTCTTGAAGACAAAAGATGAGGTATTCGAAAAGTTATAGGAATTCAAAGCTGAAGTGGAAAACTAGATAGGTCAAAAGATCAAGATATTGAGATCTGATAATGGAGGAGAATACACCTCAAAGGAGCTTGTTGCTTTCTGCAAGCAGGCTGGGATTAAGAGGGAGCTAATTGTCCCCCATAATCACACAATAATGGTGTAGAAGAACAAAAGAACAGGTCCAATGAATAATTTGTCAAGGCAATGATGCATGATTTGGACTTGTGTTGTTCCTATGGGGCGAAGCATCACAGATAGTTGTACATTCAAAATCGAAGTTCTCATAGAAATTTGGAAGGTATGACTCCTAAAGAAGCATTTTCAAAACAGAAGCTAGAGGTTGGGCACATGAGAATCTTTCGTTATCCTGTATATATTCATGTTCCTAAGGATAAGAGGAACAAGCTTGAGCCTTCAGGAAAAAAATGCATATTTGTTGGATATAGTGAATCATCAAAAGCCTACAGAATTTACATTCCAGAGCAGCACAGAATATAGGTCAGTCGAGACGTCACCTTTGATGAGAAAGTGGCATATTCGAGGTCAAAGGAAGTCTTCGTAGATTCCTTGAAAGAATTAAAATAGGAAGCCTCAAGGGAGGAGCACTCGAGTTCTACAAAATGTACAAGAAGGTTGACAGGGCCTCAACATAAGATCGTATTGCGCAGTCACAGCGTGAGGCACTCCAAGAAGTCGGGGAGAGAGGAGCACCCTTCACCATTTTCAGGGGTATAGAGGGAAGCTACAGACAAGAGGGTCATCCTACATGCAGCGCTCATTTCATCACACCCAGGACTACGTCATCTCCTCCATGACTACGCAGTCATTGGAGTGAGACTCTTTGGGGCAGCACCATCCGGGTGAGTTTGGAGGTAGAAGGCTAGGAGATCATTTGGAGGGCCATTTGACGAGGATTGTTGGAGTTGGGAGAGCAGAGATTGACAGGATCAGTCACAGCAACAAAATTCGAAATTGGAGGAGGGCCAAGCTGTAAAGGGTCAATTTTTGAAGGTTGGAACCAAGGGAAACCCTTTCTAGGTTTTTATGGGTTTTGAGCAAGGATCACACTCCTAATTTATTGAATTTTCTATGCACATCTAAGGGGTCAAACAGGGCTCCCAACTCAGCTAGCAGCTAGAGGAGCTAAGGGGGATTTGGGCCAAAATTCTGAGGTCAACATTTAGCCAATTCCTTCGTGGGTGGTTTATTCTAGGTATTTGGTGGAGACATAAGGGTTAGTTTCCCGTAATTTTCTGAGCAACGGACGTTTGGTTTTCAGCAGCATCTTTGTAGCAGACAACGTAGTTTCACAAGGGTAGCACAGGGCATCATTGCAACAGTTATTTGTGCCATCTGGGCTTGACATATTACCACCTGGGCTTGATCATGCTTGCCATTGAGGCAAGCCCAAGTGCACCACTTCCACATAATTGTACTTTTCTCCTAGATTATAATAAAATGGCTCAGATATTGGTTATTCCTAGACTTTTTATGGGTTTGCACTGAATGTTTCAAATTTATGGTGTTGTTTTTATTGTTTGCTTTGCATAGCACTATTTTTTCCTAGTTTGGAACATTACAAAGCCAACCATGGAACATAGATCAAACAATCAACAATACAGATCAAACTTAGTTAGCATAAACCAACTGATTCTGAAGAGTTCAATAGTACAAATATGGTTCAAAATTTCTCATGTACATCAACCAAATACACTAATCCAAAATTTGCCACCTCAAAAATCCGTCTTGCCTACTATAGGTCCCGTATGTATTGCAGGACACAAGTCTGCTGAAAGGGTGCGATTACCACAAAGAAGTTTGACGGGTTGCTTCACACAGAGAAATTGATATGTTAAAGTACACTCTCACACACAATACGCTTACTTCGATATCTTAGGACTGGCCCGATCTTTCTCAAGAAATCCTCACACAAAGTGTCAAGAATTGCTTTTATCCAAGCGATCTCGTTGCTTTATTTGTTGACCTAAGGTGACTTGAGGTTGGCACCGATTCTTCCTAAAAATCGATTTCTAGAACAATGGCTACAGGCATCGTATCCTCTATGTAATTTCCTTAGTTTTGTACAAGGATGAATTTTGTAAGAATTCTGGATCTATAGAAATGATCCCAAACACATTCATTTCTCCACTGAAAAATCAAATAGAGTCCTTCAATTTCAAAGGCGTCTGATCTATACACGGTTAACCTCTGTTGGGTATGTTGTGGCCCACTTGAGCCTTCCCCCAATCGCAACAAATCACGTGTTCTAGAGTATGTATTGCGAGAGAGATTCGTCGTAAAAAAAATGTACACTCGTTACCCTTGCAAAACTCATATCACTATTGAACTGTTATTACCGTGATCACTTCACTGATCTATAAGATATACCGTCTCACTTGCCTCCACTAATCCACTCACAAGGATCCTGTCACCGTGGATGCTTCGTTCTTCAAACCCTTGCGCTAGGAATCTTTATCACAACTCAAAATAAACCACTCTTTATTCGCTCTTCCTGTGTTACTATGTCGTAGGCTAATTCGAGGATAATTACTTCCCGATTTGCCACAAATAGGCAAAAGGAGTGTGTTGGTTTATTTCCACAATCATCAATTTCCCAAATCCCACATAAGTAACTCTCATTGTCTGTGTAAAAGAGTCTTCGGTATCCACAAGGAAAGAGACAAGCGCTGCTTCAATTCCTTCTACCCTATAATCCAGGACAGATCTGAGCTGCTACAAGAGAATAACCTGTGCCAGAACAGAGTAGAGAAAATAGAAGAGAAATATTTTTTATCAACTAGGGTGGAATCTTTCACCATTGAAATTGACAGGGAAAAGGGGTCTTCAAACCCTCAAACTCAAAAAATAGAAGTAAAATAATCAATCCAATCCTGATCAAAATGAATTAATTACTCCTCTATTTATAGATTTTCTTGAGGGGTTTCATCTTATTTAATGATTGAGTAAATCTTACTCAAAACCCCAATTCTAGGATTTTTCACCCAGCTGCCTCAAACTTGCCCAGACATTGGGTATTTTGGGGATTTTTCCCCTTTATCAATGACTATAGCCTACGGGGATCGATAGGCTACTTTGTCACTTAGGCAATTAACTGCTCGAGCACATTACAGTCCCCCCTCCCATTATTGCTTGTCCTCAAGCAATGACAAGTTTCGTTGTCGTCCCCTTTCTTTCCTTTGTTCAACACGATGTTTATTTTCAACCTATGTTGCAGGACACGTTGCCCCCAGGTCCGTTTCAGTCAAGAAAAGAAACAGAAACGCATACCGTACGGTTTGGAAACGAGTTTCCGACCATACTGACTGTTTCATGCTGGGGAAACGTGGCCAGTACGGTCAAAAACGAGTTTCCAGGCCATACGACAGAGTTTCCACTTCATATTGCAATTTTTCTTTCTTTCTTTTTTTTGTTTTTTGGGTTCTAATTTTTGATTGGGTGAATAAAATATCTTGTGGATGGTTCTACATGCCTCTCTCACATTATAAAAAGACTCTTGCCTCATTCCCTCATCACACAATTGAGCAAGTCGTTTCTCTTGGAGACTGACGATTTTAGCAAAGGAGAAAAGAGGAAGAGAGCAATGGTCTTTTGTCTTTATAGTTCTTGCAACCTCATAATCTTTATTGTACTTGCAGCCTCATATATATAATAAAGGTTGATTTTGAGATTTGGATATATAATAAAGGTTGATTTTGGATATTCTGATATTGCTATTTTCATTATGTGATCATTCATGAGTAAATGTGATGTAAATTTAATCATAATGTTTTAAATGTAATAAATTATAATGTATCATGTATGCTTTATGATTGCACATAGCATTTCTTAATTGTCCTAAATTCTATATATATATATATATATATATAGATATATATATATATATATATATATATATATATATATATCATGTTTCTGGATTTGAGACATCTGTGGTTTATATCTTTTAATTTAGAAGCCGGAGAACCCACAGTAATAACCATTTTTCATCAACGTTTCAAATCCCAACAGGGATCCATCATCAGGACATTCTTGAATGATGATAGTAGAAGAGCTTTAATGAGAGTATTAAATAGTTTATAATAGTATGAAGCGGGAAGATATGTTGAATGTTTTAATCATTTATTTATTATAATTGATATTAATAATGATGATAATTAATGATAATTAATTAATTATTAATGATCATTAATAATTAATTAATATTATCATTAATTATCATCATTATTAATATCAATTATAATAAATAAATGATTAAAACATTCAGCCGACATATCTTCCCGCTTCATACTATTATAGACTATTTAATACTCTCATTAAAGCTCTTCTACTATCATCATTCAAGAATGTCCTAATGATGGATCCCTGTTGGGATTTGAAACGTGTTGGCATTATGATGCATGTGTTGTACTTGATGGCAACCCTCTCATAGAAGACCATCTCACTTGTATACATTCAGATGAATCTACAGAAGAAATATCAGATGTGACAGAGTGCATGGGTTACCGAACAGCACAAAGGGATCAGATGACAGTTCACAAGTAAACTTTGCCATCAAGTCCAAAGGGGGAGATTGTTGGCATTATGGCTAAAGTGTTGTCCTTGATGGCAACCCATTCAAGTGATAGATCACAGTACTTCAAGACAGCAGCAGAGATTGATGATCAGCTATCAAATATTGAAGAAAATAAGGGGTACGCAGGTACACCTTACAGAAGATGCGTACACGCAGGCCAATGTTACATAAAGTGCGTACATACCCGCAATTATCTCGTTCAGGAGGTGCGTACCCCCAGTTCAATTACTTCAAGGCAGAGAAAAGCACACGTGGGGTTTCTTATGTTTAACCCTTGGTTTTTAGCCGACGGTATTGTGTTATTATGGTTTTGGCTCGTGGTATTGATCCATGATTTGAGGAAGAGCTTGCCTATATAAAGCAAAGGAGATCATTTGGCTT
Organism: Pinus tabuliformis; assembly: GCA_031772625.1. Classification (NCBI taxonomy): domain Eukaryota; kingdom Viridiplantae; phylum Streptophyta; class Pinopsida; order Pinales; family Pinaceae; genus Pinus; species Pinus tabuliformis. Next base: position 1,049,755,497 of record CM062817.1, on the reverse strand, counting down.
TAGCATGTTTTGGGTTGAACATCTTATGAGAGCTAGATCTGAAATACTATGATCTCTTGGAGTAATGTCTAGATCTAAATAAGGCGAATCTACTGATGGGTTGAGATCACTTCGGCGCATGATCAGATCTGTAGATCTGACAGTCTGGGTTATTCTTGAAGTCTTGAAATTATCTATACCCGCAGGTACGCAAGTGCAGTGAAAGAAAAGCGCGGAGATACGCAGGCGCAGAAGCGCTGCAGGTGCGGAGGTCCGCGGCGCCACAGAAGGCGCAGCTGCGGAGGTACGCGGCGCCACAGAAGGCGCAGCTGCGGAGGTGCGCGGCGCCACAGAAGGCGCAGCTGCGGAGGTGCGCGACGCCACAGAAGGCGCAGGTGCGGAGGTCCGCGGCGCCACAGAAGAACAGTGCGTACTTGTACACAGGAATTACATGGGTGAAGCTGCGTACTTCTCTTGAAACCAATTTAGATGTCCATGTTTATCCTTGCTGTGTTCTGGGTGTTGAAGTGATGTCTGGTTTCTGATATTATGGTCTAATAACAGTATTCTGAGAAGTGATAGAGTATGTTTCAGTTTTGATAGATGAATGGATCGGGTTCATAATGACTTATCTTCATGTGATCTGATGGACTAGATCTGGTTGATATGTATGGATCTAGTGCTTGGGTGATTCAGAAGCGTGTTTATGATGTTGTTGGGTCCAGTATGAAAATTGGATGAAATGTGGCCTTTCAGATTATGTGCTTCAGTGTATCCAGTATGAAATTGTAGGCCGGCGTCTACGTACTAGTATCTAAGCTAGTACAAGAGCTAAAGGAAATCTTTGGAGCATTGTAGCAGGTAGCAGTCTGCGTACTAGTAAATGGATCGGCTAGTACAAGAACAAAGGGGGTTGTAGCTCCCGTGCTGGTATAAGACTGCACCAGTACAAAATATTGTAAAAGGATTTTCTTATTAAAGAAAATTGAGATGACTTGCAGCAGGTGGTTTTCTCCCGCATTGGGTTTCCACCTTATATCATGGTGTTCATGTGTGTGCCTTATGTGTGATGATCTATTCTATGCTACTGCATTTGTTAATTGATAATATGGTTGATAATGTTCTAATGCACTCATTGAAGATCAATTAACATAATCATAAGAAGTTGTGGAAGTAGCATATATGAATCAGAGTTTGGAAATGAAAAGTTTTATAAATGTGATAACACTGATTCACCCCCCCCCCCCCCCTCTCAGTATTATTTCCAACAAAACGTTGATTAAAAATGGTTATTACTGTGGGTTCTCCGGCTTCTAAATTAAAAAATATATCATGTTTCCCTGTTTCCAAAATTTGGGGGGGTTCACATTTCGTACCTGTGCCCGTTTCAAAACTCGTACCCGTTTCCCCGCTTCCCCATTTCATGCAACTTAGTTTTCAAGTTTCAACCCATCTTTCAGATTCAGGAAAAAAATCATATTTACAACCATCAAAGTAGGCATCTTTTGTTGATTGTTTATCCAAATCCTAGTTTCGTTCTTCCCAGATTCTCCTTGGTAGTGTTGATACAAGCATCCATAGTCACAACATTTGCATCGTCAACAATATTCTCCTCGTTCATAGTTTTAGTCAAGATGTTGATCCCTGGAAGAGTAACCTCTTTGAACAAGATTAAGGTTTTCATAGTTTGTTTTAAACTCACTTGAGTTATCTTTATCACTCGTGCCCTTAATTGCTTCAAAATTATCCTCTAAAGGCTCCTCTTGCTTTCCATCAGTGTAATCAAACATATCATCAATCAGAGTATTGAACCTTGCAACGGGGGGTTTTGTTGCTACAAAGAAAATTGAAGGTTTCTCTACGAAGTTTTTAACATCTCGTGCATCAACAATGTTAGTGACTGATTCACAAGCTCCCCTTTTTCATCATATAAAAGGTTTAATGATACAATTTTTTCAACAGACGTTTCATCCACATCAAAAAGTTGCCCAAACCCATCAAAATTTTCATCTCACTCTTTGTGTAAACCATCATTTTCCACCTGAACCAATTCTGGGGACCTGCATGTTACCTCCAGCTCATTACTGACTACAAAATCCATTTCTTTGTACGAAAGTAATAATACCTCTGAATCCCCAATCACGGAAAGAAGAGTCTCTGTTTGAGATCCATCAGGCAGACTTCAATCAGATTCAGGGATGGAATAATGACTCTAACCTTGCTGCACCTTTTGCACTGCATCAAAAGAAGCTTGCTCTTGATATAGTATATCTTCAAATCCAGTTGGTGATCCAAGATAGTCCAACTACCCAGAGTATCTTCTGGTGGACCAGATGCATTCCATCCATTAATCTCTTGTGGTCCATTTACGTTCCAATTAGTATCTTTATTCCAAGCAGGCCCATCTGCAACTCTACCCTCTAGCAGAGAAGACTCATTTGCAGCTTTTTTTTCTGTTTCAGTAATTATGTTCTTAATAATAGGTGGAAGGGCAGTTTGGGAAGGTATATCTACCACTGCTTCTGATTGAATCTTAAGGTCTGATCTGCAACTCCCATCTCCTCAAAAATACAATACTTGAGCTAATTTGTATCTAGCCTTATGGAAGTGTTTAAGCTTTCCTTCTACACAGACTTCTATAGTTGCAATGCAGTCATCAAAAAACAGATGCCATGCCTCTAATAAGAAATTTGTTGTCTCTGCTGAATTTCAGATTTCGCGGTTTCATTTAGAAATCCACTTTTTTATTTTCAACAGACATCTGAGGAGTGCCCTTGCATGCTGCTTCTAAAAATCTTGAAACCTTCTCTTTTGTTGAATCTTCAAAACAGTAACCTGCCACCACCTTAATGACATGTATATTGTGTCTACCATTAGTGTACAACAACTTCTCCCATGATGGATAACTTCTATAAATTGGTTCCACGGTAGACAGATTTATGCTTTGCAGCTTTGCTATAATATGGCAGTGCTTTCTCATGTGTGTGACCCAGCCTCTCGAATGGCTTGCCTAAGTAAAATGGATGTGACCACTCAAGTTTGTATGCCAAAGCTTTCTCTAAGTGTATGAGAGAGTCTTCACAGAAATTAGCCCAAGCAGAGTCCTTTGCTGGTAAAAAATGCAGTTGGTCATATAGAGGCATCACATTCTGAAGGTTGCCATAGTATACAAGGGCCAACAACTCATGTACCTGGCTTTGCTTCTCTGGATTTTTAGGTAAAACCAGACTCATTAATGAACAATGTCTGCTTTGTCTTTGGCTGATTTCCACCCTCTGAGTTACACTACTTTTCTTTTTCCACTTCACCATATTTATGTGATTACTTCTATCATTTAACATCAAGTCTACCTCCTTGTCATCTATATTTCCAAGTTTCTGCAGTGGATTGTACAATAGATCAAACTTGAAAGGATTACCATTTTGTTGCACAGACTCTTCCTCCTTATCATTACTCTCTCTCATAAGTATTGTGGATTTCTTACCCTCCTCAGAAGCTGGTTTGTCTTCAAGTTCAGCCATTGTGTTTTTTGAACAGTCTCACATATATCCCTCATCTCAGTGCGTTGCTTAATACCTTCCCCAGGAATAGTTAACCATCAGCATTTTCCTTGTAGCAAGAGTCCAAGGCTCCTTAGTGTCAGTTTGCCATTTCACTCCATCATTATTATCATAAATTTCCTTATTATGGCCATCTTGGCTCCCTCAATGCCACTGATCATCCTTACTGGGAGATTCCTGCTTTTTAGGGAGATACAGCCATGTATATGCTTTTGTCTTTTCTGCAGTTTCTCTTGTACTTTGATTTTTCATGGCTTGGCTTATCATCAGTATCACTTGACTTGCCTTTCCCGTAACTAGTCCAAAAGTTGCTCCATTTACCTGTCTTTTGTTGTGTGCCCTCATTCTGTTGAAATGTAACTAGTGACGGTCTTCATGATTGTACTAGAGTCATGACTTGATGTAATTATCGATGTACTTGTCAAAAACTATGTTGCGGGGGAGCGCCCCCCCCCTCGAACCCGCTCCCGAACCGCGCTCCGGGCGGGAGCGGCTCGGGAGCGCGCTCCCAAAATCGCTCCAGACGGGAGCGATTTTCGTGAGCGCGCTCCCTTAAAAAAATTTGCGCTCCCTGGTCTGTCAGGGAGCGACTTAGGGAGCGATCGCTCCCAAGCTCCCGGAGCGATTTTTAATGCCCGGGAGCGATCGAGGAGCGATCGCTCCCGGGCATTAAAAATCGCTCCGGGAGCGATTTCAGCCGGGCCGGGAGCGGGTTGGCGGAAAAAAAATCCGCCGGACCCGAAATTTCAAAAAAATTTAGAAAATTTTTTTTATTTTATAAGCCCAATGGGCCAAAAAAATTTCATTTCAACTTCATTGAGCAAGAGATTGAGAGCTGGAGCAAGAGCAAAGGAGCAAGGAGCAAGAGTTGAGGAGCAAGGAGCGAGGAGCAAGTGCCAAGGAGCGAGGAGCAAGCCTGCAGAGGTAAGTAACTTAATCATTTAGTAAGTTTAGCTGGTTAGGTAGTTAATTTGGTTAGTTTAATTTAGCTGTTTGAGTTTAAAGATCATGTATTTAAATTAAATTAATAAATTAAACGAATTAATCCCAATAAACTAAATTAATTTGCAGATTCAAGACTCAAAACCTACAAACATCAAACACCATGGACCTGGGGATATTTATTGGCATTTTCCTCTTCCTGGTCCCTTTTATGGTTATTATGGTGGTGGAGAGTAGGAAACGGAGGGGGCCTGAAACTGAAGAGGTGGATGAAGAAGCCAGAGGAAGTCAAATGGGTGAAAACCCCAGTGAGGAGGAGGTGGAGGAGGGTGAACATGACCCTCAAAAAACTAAACAAGACCAAACTCCACTGTGGAAATATGTTCAAAGGGCTGAAACAGGGAGAGGGGGTGGAACCACTAAATTTCATTGCCCCCATTGCAACACTGATTACACAGGTTCATACACCCGTGCTAGAAGACACCTCTGCGGGAAAAGGCCATGGGATGGAGAGAAACAAATAGGAATCAAAACTTGTGCAGCGGTGTCAACAGCAGATAGAGCCAAATACATAAAGGAAGAGGAGGAAGCCCAATACAGAACAAAAAGATCAAGGGGTTTCTTTGAACCAAGCTCACAAAGAACTCCTTCAGCATCCTCCCAAGGCAGTGGATATGGACATGGAGGCACAGGGTCATCATCTTTACGCCGTAGAACCATATCAGATTTCCTTGATGAGGGGTGTAGGAATGATGTGGATTTAAAAGTTTACAGGTTTCTCTATGCATGTGGGATACCATTAAATGTTCTACGCTCACCTTATTGGCACGAAATGGTTTCTGCCATAAATGATACCCCTAAAGGATACAAGAGCCCTGGGTATGACAAGGCAAGAACCGTTGGCCTTGATCATGAAAAAGCAAAAATATCACATTCTTTGAATAAAATGACAAGTTCTTGGACTGACTATGGGGTGTCCATTGTATCTTATGGATGGACAAATGTAAAAGGCAAGCCATTGATAAGTGTTCTTGCTGTGTCTGTTAGTGGTCCCATCTTTCTAGCTGCACATGATTACTCAGACAAGTTCAAGACCGCTATCAACATTGCAGAAGCATTACTTGAAACAATTGAGCGTATTGGCCCATACAATGTCATCCAAGTCATCACTGATAATGCTGCTAATTGTAAGGCAGTGGGAGCAATTATTGAGGATAAATACCCCAACATATTTTGGTCTGGATGTTTGGTTCACACATTGAACCTTTTGTTGCATGATATTGTCAAAAACAAAAATGCACAATACAAATGGATTGGTGATTTGTACAAGAAAGGCAAACAAATGATAAAATTTATTACAAATCATAGCAATACCCATGGCCTTTTCCGCAATCACTCGAGATTGGAGTTGCTGAAGATTGCGAAGACAAGATTTGGTAGCTATTACCTCACCTTCAGGCGCCTTGTGAAGGTAAGAGAGGCATTAGCTAGCATGGTATCAAGTCCACATTGGCAGGTATTAAAGGAAAGGGCTACAAATGCAGCTGACATGGGAGGTTTTGAAATGGTGGAGGAGGCCGCTCTTGATGGGCAGTTTTGGACAAGTGTGAGGCAGGTATTGGATTTCACCAAGCCAATTTATCACATGATTCGGTTTGCAGATACAGACAAACCAGTGATTGGCGAGGTGTATGAGCAAATGGATACCATGTTGGGGCAAATAAAAGATATTGTTCATAATAGAGATCCCAACTTGTACAAACTAATTCATGATTGTGTGTGTGAACGGTGGAATAAGCTTAATGTTCCACTACATTGCTTGGCGTATATCCTTACGCCAAAATACTACTCTTCATCTTGGTTGGGCAAACCTGCAGCAGGGGGTGGGGTTAGGACCAAACCCCACTTAGATCAAGAGGTAACTAGAGGATATTTGGAAGCATTAGAAAAATTGATACCTGACAGGGAGGAATGTGCAGCTGTGCGCCTTGAAATAGGCAAATACCTCAGTGGCAGTGGTTTGTATGGTAACTTCCATGCAATGGACGACAGAGATAAATTTGATACTCTCACATGGTGGGAAACATATGGCGGCTACGGACTTTTGCCAAAATTGGCAAAAAAAGTTCTTTCACAGGTTGTAAATTCTTCTTCTGCAGAGAGGTGTTGGAGCACCTACAGTTATATACATAATGTGAAAAGAAACAGACTCAACGAAAACCGCGCAGAAAGCTTGGTTTATGTGCACTACAACTTGAGGTTGTTGAGCCATTACTGTGATCGGGCTAATGAAGATCCCACATATAAAATTTGGGACAATCACCCTGAGGACGACAATTTGGAGGATGGCATTGTACATATTGAAGAACTAGAAGAGGAGCTTGTAAGGGATGAAAATGAAGCAGCTGCAGCAGCCATGCCACCTCCACCTCCACCATCCAGTAGCAGTGCTCGGGGCCCGAGTCTTGTTCCATTGCTGTCGCCACCTCCATCGACACCCTCGCGTGGAGGCTCTAGTTCTGGTCGTCGGTCTGTGCGGGAGACTCCTAGAAGACCACCACGACCTACTTATACTCCTGGAGACTCTCGTGGCAAGGGCCACTTGTAGATTTACAGTTTACTTGTCTTTTTTAGTTTCTATTAGACTTTAGTTTTCATAACTGTTGAGTTTTGAGTCCTTGACTCTTGACTCTTGACTCTTTCATATCATTATGACATTATGATATTTTTTGTAAACATTATATCACTGTGACAATGAAAATTTGAAGTTTGAAGTTGGGCCTTGGCAATTATAACTCATTGGTAATGATTGTGAATTATGAATATGATGCTTTGTGAAAGACTAAAGTTGTTTCATTTCATCTCATTATTCATGTTTCATTTTATAAATTTTTAACATTTCATATCATGTTAACAGTTAGAAGTTAGGACTTAGAAATATCTTCGATATTACTTCTTGTAATGGTTAAACTTGGCTTACAAGTACAACTTTGGTGATCAATGATGATAAATGTTATTGAATTTTCAATTCTGAAAGCTTGAAGTTGAAACTTTAATATTGAATTTGATGAATCATGATTTATAAGACTCAATATGTTGCAGTTGTAATATGTATTTTACTAACTTGTGGACATGGTTGATGACGATTATAATTTCTAGATGATTGATGTGATATGGTTCAATGATCAATTTATGTTTTTTTATGTTTTTTATGTCTATTTCATCATTCTACATGTTTTTGTTGACATATATGTATCAAAAATTAAAAAATATAAAAAATTATATATATTTTTAAAAAATCGCTTCCGGATTCGCTCCCAAACCGGGAGCTTCTGAAAATGGTCGCTCCCGCTCCCGCTTCCGCTCCCGCTCCCCGCTCCCGCTCCCACTCCCAAGTAACATTGGTCAAAAACAAAAACAAAAATATTTGTAAAAAGAAAATTTCTTTTATTGAAAAGGGTTTCTTGCCCATCATGTTGTGGTCCTAGGTCAAAGCACCCATTGAGTGCTCTAGGGGTCTTGTTATTAAGTCAAAGGGTCAAAGTCATGATGTACTAGCCCTTGGAGGGCCCATGTAACAAGAAAAAAATTATTTGATGTAAAACATCATGTCTAGAAGCCTCCAAGTGATGGGTCCGCAAGCCCTCTTCATGTTGGCCTAGAGAGGCCAAATTCACCTCCTAGGAAAGCCTATAAAAGGAACTCGCTGTCCTCATTTGATAGACACATCATCAAGTAATATCAATCTAATCCATACAAAGAAGAAAGGAGATCTGATCCACGAAGTTTGTGGAAAGAAGAGCGAATTCTGTAGAGGCCAGCGAAACAAAAGAATTTGTGTTTGGGCAGCTCACATGTGTGAATCTGTTGGAGGAACTACGGTTTCCTCAGTCATAATTTTGCAGAGAATTGGTTTGGGGTTCTGGCTGGCTCATCACTTGGAAGTTTTCGTCTTGGGTCAAGGTCATGGTTTTGGAACTCTTCATTGAACATATTCTATAAGAAGAGACTTTGTCGGTTTTCCTCTCTAGGAGAGGTTTTGACCCTGGCTAGCAGCCTACATCTCGTGGTCTTGTGTTTACATTGTGATCTTCTTATTGGCATTTGTCTTGATGATGAACAGAACTAAATAATGATGATAACATCCTAATATAAATAGAAGGAAAATGTCAAAAAATAAAAGAGAAATCGAGTTAAATAATAACCCTAACTGTTTGCCCTAGATTTCTCAACACATTCTTCAATGCTAGTGTTTGATCAGACTCGAAGGTCACTGGTGCGGCAGCTATTATATTCCGCCAAGCGGGTTGCCTAAACGTGCCCTTGCCAAAAGCTGGAGTTGCTGTGCTAACAAAACCACCAAAGACAGTTGGTTATGCCTCATCAAAATTACCAAAAGAAAATGCACCCTATGTCTGAGCTTGGTTTACTAATTGAAGCTGGTTGAGCGGGGCAGAAGTTGATTGTATGAGGTTTGTTGGCTTGCTCGGGAACAAGTTGTTGTCAGAAGCAGGAATGCTTTGGCCAAAATTTGGTGTTGAAGATTGAACCATTCCAAATGGCTGAGTACTTCTAAGGGGCGAGCTCCCGTCATTACATTCAAAAGATTTATCTCTTTTATTCTTTGCCTCCAACTTCTTCAATTCTTCAAAAGTCCTTCCATTTCAATATTGCAATTCTTTCATGGTTTCTGCATGCTGCCTTTCCAATTGCCGCCAAGGTTCTCCATATTCCTCACGGAGTATTGTTTCCCAAGGTTCCATCTTTAATCACCCTCCAGCTTGGCAAGCGAGCAAGCTCTGATACCACTGTAAAGTGCTAAGGCAATTCTTTTGCCTAGGCTTTGATGGCTTGCTAGTGTTTCTTAAGCAATAGCTAGAATTTTCTTCTATTTTGAAAAGACATAGAACTATTCCAGCAATATGATCCTCTAATCAAAGAAAAAAACCAATCATCAACCCAATGTATTAATGCAGTCCAAGACAGTTGTGAAACATAGATCAATCAATCAACAAAACTAAACCAACTGATTTTGAATACTCCAATAGTACAAATATGGTTCAAAATTTCCTGCATACATCAACCAAATACACTAATCCAAAATTTGCCACCGCAGAAGTCTGTCTTGCCTACTGCGGGACCTGTATGTATTGCAGGTCCCAAGTCCGCTCAAAGGGTGAAATTACCAAAGAGAAGTTTGATGGGTTGCTTCACACTGAGAAATTGATCTCCTCAGGTAGACTCTCACACACGGTCTGCTTACTTCGATATCTCAGGAGTGGCCCGATCTTTCTCAAGAAATCCTCGCACAAAGTGTCAAGAATTTCTTTTATCCAAGCGATCTCGATGCTTTATTTGCTGACCTCAGGTGACTCGAGGTTGGCACCGATTCTTTCTAAAAATTGATTTCCGGAACTGTGGCTACCTACAGGCAGTGTATACTCTACGTAATTTCCTTTAGTTTTGTACAGGGACAAATTCTGTCAGGCTTCCGGATCTATAGAAATGATCCCGAACGCATTCATTCTGTCACTAAAAAGTCCAAATAGAGTCATTCATTTTCAAAGGCATCTGATCTACACACGGTTAACCTCCATTGGGTGTGTCGTTACCCACTTGAGCCTTCTGTAATGTTCCCAAATTTTGTGCTTGCAAAATCACTTAGGAGTTTCGCAATTTTGGAAATAATTAACAAGGGGACTTAAATTTGTCCGAGTCTTTATTAAAGAAGGAGAAAGGGATGATATTTCCTAGGCAAGTTGGGATGTCACTTTAACTTTATAAAGTGGAGTATCATAAAGTGACTATAAAAGTGAATTTAATAAAAATAAAAAAATAAAGAGAGAAAAGGGAAGGTGAAAATGAAAAGACAAAAGGGAACGGGAAGGTGAAAAGACAATCCTAAACTCATTAAAGAAGGGAATTGAGGAGACTCTAATTCATTCGTGCATTGTGTGAGTTTGAAAAGAGAGCTCTTGGAGAGAGTTGGAAGAGGAAGCTGAGGGCTTTGGAGCCCTAGCTGCCATAGCAGACTTCGGTGTTGCGACGATACCCCCTAGTCTAAGAGTGAAGTCACTTAGATTTCGCCATGGAGCTTCAATGGAGAACGATATTTGAAAGAAAAATTGAGGTATCCAAGTTCTATCAGTTAATTTTAGGAGCTTAGTTGGTATTTCTATATCATTTTGGCAGGTAGAAGGACTTCATGAAAGTCTCAGCACACAAGTTCAAATCTGAGCCTTTGGAAAATCGAGTCCCTTAGCCAAGCAGAGGTCGAGTTTGTTTTTTTAAGGTGCTGCTAACTACGTGGAGAATATCTGAAGATGTCGGTGGTTCGAGCTATCCTTTTGAGAGGCAGCTCTAATATTTAGACACAGTTAGGAGTATCTTTCACTGTGGTCGAGTTTCCCTTCCTCCTGGGCTACGTGTTACTCAATGTCTTGAGCGTATGGGCTGTAAGGGATGAAGCACTGTACAAGGAGGTCGTACTTCATAATCTGGTCATGAAACGAATTCTTAAAAGGCTGTACTCTGCTGCTGTGTATGACCATGAGTTCTGGAAGCTGTATTGAGGAGGTCGAAGGTATTTTCCATCTTTATTGTTGCTGTACCTTCATTGTGGGACTGTGTGCTATCTCAGGGTCAATCTTTATGTGGGATGCTGTTGAAATAATGACCGCTGCCAATTGATGTATCTTGTTCGGCCACTATAAATTAATGCTGGAGTAGACATGATATTGCAGATTAATTTGAGGGTGTATATGCCAGGTTCCCCTCTCCACTGTGTTTTATTTTGCACAAATTACTAAGTACCTGAAATGAATATGGGTGTATAAAGATTTCTGTGTAATTCCTGAAGTTATATTTCAATGAGAGAGTAGTTACTGACTGCCAGTGTGAACATTAGTGTCATTGATACTGGTTGAGTTCAATATAAATGTAAATCTGATATTCTGAAGCAATTTCATTAGCATCTATTTCAGTTTCCTGTGGGTTTATGTAATAAGAACCTAGGAAGGCATCTACAGCTATTAGTAGACCAACTGTTTGACGAATGTATTCACTGAAGTAAACTACAAATATTCAGAAATTTACAGGGTATATCTGGGAGGTTTCCAAAGAGGGGGTTTATATGAGCAATCTGTGTTATTCCTGAGCATAAGGTGTCATTCTAGTTGCTGGTTACAATCTGATTATACCTTCTTATCCCAATATACTGATGTATAAATTGAACAAGAAAAATATTACACCTGCAGTGGCATGCCATTGAAGTGTTTGACGAAATAACACACAAAAAACATACTAAACCCAGAAAATTCGGTGACATTTTGGGATATTTCCTAGTTGGGAATTTTACAGTGGTATCAGAGCCCTAAACTTGGCTCAGCCTGTGGGAAACCCTCAATTTTATGACACCATAGCATGACTCTGGCCAGCTGTGGGCGATATCAAGGAGAAAAATTTCAGGACCAGAATTAAAGGCTAAAGGTAACTAAGAGAAATGCTTCCCACTCAAAAATTCGAAAATTACAGTCAAGCTCTCACAAAAGAGACAGAACTTATAGAGGCTTAGGTCTGGTCAAAGAAAGCAAAAAAGGAAAAGGAAGGTTGCAGACTCGAAGACAAATCAGTGGCCACAAACCCAGAAGAATGTGGAGAAGGATATGAAGTTGGCCTCCCCAGATCATCCTCAAGATGGCGATGAAGCACTATGCAAGCCCATAGATTATTCTTTGACAAATAACAAAGAAACAGAAAAGATCAAATTTCGTCGGGAAAATGTTGACTTAGTTTGTCAACCATTTGTTCATGTATGCAATGTGGATGGCACTAATACTGAAGATTGCTCCATCATTGTCGAAGACATTATTGCTATTCCACTGCAGAATGACAGGACACTTTCCCAAAGATTAAAGAAGGACAAACTACGAAAGAGGCCTTTTTTTATTCTTGTAATGTTGATGGTGACATGAGCAGAACTGGACAGATAGACAGTGGCAGAATTGACCTAGCAGTACATAAATTACTGTCTACTGATGTCTATAATATTGGGCCTCTACCTATCATGGAAGCCTCATGGATCATATTCTTTTATTTAAAAATGAACCACTTCTATCATATGCAGCAGAAGAGAAGCAGAAAGGACTTTGGACAGCCACTGTGTTTGATCGAGGCAAGAAAAAGGAGGTTGGCATGGTACAGGAGTTTTACGAATCAAACTTAGGTGATGAGTTTCCCAATGAAATACAATTCAAAAATCTGTCTGAAGAAAAACACCATAAGTATATTCACTGGGGTTTTCACATGGCCTTCCAAAGAAAGTCTTTAAATGTTTTAACAGACTGGGAAAATCTGACAGATGAAAACAGGAATTTGAACACGGAAACCATGGAAATATTGGTTACATCACTCAAAGCGCAAAGACACCATTGAGCATAGCGTCATAAAAGACCAGAGAGATGCAGAAGGTAACAGGGGTGTTTCGCCTAACATGCTGATGGTTGAACAGAAGGGCCATTTGAAACTGGCCAGCCTTCTGTTTGCAGATACTTCCATGAAGGTCGATAGCACAACTACTCCAGCCAGCAGAGTGGATTCATCAATACAAGAAATTACTGAGGAGATGGGGTTCAGTTGTACGAGGGCATTCAACAGGTGGATTTGTGATCCTGGCATAGATATGCAGAATCTGGATCATTTACAACTAGAGTTTCCCACATATGTGTCGGATCCGGTAATAGAGTTCCAATTGCTTGAGGACTGTAATGTTCCCAAATTTTGTGCATGCAAAATCACTAAGGAGTTTCGCAGTTTTGGAAATAATTAACAAGGGGACTAATATTCACCTAAGGAAACTTTATTAAAGAAGGAGAAAGGGAGGATATTTACTAGGCAAGTTGGATGTCACTTTAACTTTATAAAGTGGAGTATCATAAAGTGACTTTATAAAAGTGAATTTAATAAAAAGAAAAAAGAAAAATAATAAAGAGAGAAAAGGGAAGGTGAAAATGAAAAGACAAAAGGGAAGGCAAAGATGAAAAGACAATCCTAAACTGATTAAAGAATGGAATTGAGGAGACTCTAATTCATTCGTGCATTGTGTGACTTTGAAGAGAGAGTTGGAAGAGGAGGCTGAGGACTTTGCAGCCCTAGCTTCCATAGCAGACTTCGGTGTTGCAACGATACCCCCTAGTCTAAGAGTGAAGTCACTCAGATTTCACCGTAGAGCTTCAATGTAGAACGAGATTTGCAAGAAAAACTGAGGTATCCAAGTTCTATCAGTTAATTTTAGGAGCTTAGTTGGTATTTCTATATCGTTTTGGCGTGAAGAAGAACTTCATGAAAGTCTGAGCACACAAGCTCAAATCTGAGCCTTTGGAAAGTCGAATCCCTTAGCCAGGCAGAGGTCGAGTTTGTTTTTTTAAGGTGCTGATCACTGCGTGGAGAATATCTGAAGATGCTCGTGGTTCGAGCTATCCTTTTAAGAGGCAGCTGTACTATTTAATCACGGTTAGGAGTATCTTTCAATGTGGTCGAGTTTCCCTTCCTCCAGGACTATGTGTTACTCAATGTCTTGAGCGTACGGGTTGTAGGGGATGAAGCGCTGTACAAGGAGGTCGTACTTCATAATTTGGTCATGAAACGAATTCTTAAAAGGCTGTACTCTGCTGCTGTGTATGACCGCGAGTTCTGGAAGCTGTATTGAAGAGATCGAAGGTCATTTTCCATCTTTATTGTTGCTGTAGCTTCACTGTGGGACTGTGTGCTATCTCAGGGTCAATCTTTATGTGGGATGCTGTTGAAATAATGACCGCTGCCAATTGCTGTAGCTTGTTCAGCCACTATAAATTAATGCTGGAGCAGACATGATATTGCAGATTTATTTGAGGGTGTATATGCTAGGTTCCCCTCTCCACTGTGTTTTATTTTGCACAAATTACTAAGTACCTGAAATGAATATGGGTGTATAAAGATTTCTGTGTAATTCCTGAAGTTATATTTCAATGAGAGAGTGCCAGTGTGAACATTAGTGTCATTGATACTGGTTGAGTTCAATATAAATGTAAATCTGATATTCTGAAGCAATTTCATTAGCATCTATTTCATTTTCCTGTGGCTTTATGTAATAAGAACCTAGGAAGGCATCTACAGAAGTTAGTAGACCAACTGTTTGACGAAAGTATACGCTGAAGTAAACTACAAAAATTCAGAAATTTAAGGTGTCATTCTAGTTGCTGGTTACAATCTGATTATACCTTCTTATCCCAATATGCTGATGTATAAATTGAACAAGCAAAAATTTACACCTAGAGCGGCATGTCATTGAAGTGTTTGACGAAATAACACACAAAAAAAATACTCGACTCAGAAAATTCAGTGACATTTTGGGATATTTCCTTCCCTCAATCGCGGCGGATCATGTGTTATGGTGTATGTACTGTGAGAGAGAGCAACTGTAAATAAAACTACGCTTGTTACCCCCGCAAAAGTCACGTCACTGCTGAACTGTTATTACCACGATCATTTCACTAATTTGCTTGCAATGTAACAGTCACAATCACCTCCACTGTTCCATAAGATATACCGTCACACTTTCCTCCACTGATCCACTCGCAAGGAAAATGTCACTGTGGATGCTTCGTTCTTCAAACCTTTGCACTATGAATCGCTATCACAGCTCAGAATAACCCACTCTTTATTCGCTCTTCCTGTGTTAATATGTCGCGGGCTAATTTGAAAAATTCCATAATACTTACTTCCTGATTTGCCTCGGATAGATGGATGGAGTGCCTTGGTTTATTCACACGATCATCCAATTCCTAAATCCCACAGAAGTAACTCTCGTTGCCTGTAGAATAGAGACTTCGGTAGCCACAAGGAAATAGACAACAGCTGCTTCAATTCCTTCTACCCTGTATTCCAGGACAGATACGAACTGCTACAAGAGAATACCCTATCCCAAATAGAAGAGAAATAATTTCTATCAACTAGGGTGGAATCATTCACCACCGAAATTGATAGGGAAAAGGGGTCTTAAAACCCTCAGAGCCTCAGGCTAAAAAAGCAGAAGTAAAATGATCAATCCAATCCTGCTCAATGAATTCAATCCTCCTCTATTTATAGATTTTCTTGAGGGATTTCATCTTCTTGGATGATTGAGTAAGTCTCACTCAACCATAATTCTGGATTTTTTCGCCCAGCTGTCCCAAACTTTCCCAGACATTGGGTATTTTGGGGTTTTTTCCCCTTTATCAATGACTATACCCTACGGGGATTGATAGGCTACTTTGTCACTTAGGAATTAATTTGATGATTTTGGAACAGATTATTCATGCACCCAACAAATTTGTGAATGCAGCAAGCAACAGCAGCAATTTACCCACCATAAACAGTAGCAAGCAAACAATAATAGATGATGCCAACAAAATGAGCTATTGAATATTTAGTTATGCAAAATTGCCATGAGATGTCAATCTTAGATAGACAATGGTACAGTGGGTATTGTCTTTGTTAAGAGATGATGTTGCTCTTTCATTAATTTCTAACATGTTGAATACAGAATCAATCCTAGAACAGTTTATCATCACATAACATGCCACAGATTGTTTGGACATGTAGCGTCGATTCAAATTCTCTAGTGCTCAATTCAGATTCATTTAAATTGAGATGCCTACATATATGGTGTTATACCTATAGAACAAATGCTAACCCTGTAGCACAGTGCATGAAATATGCAGGGCAGATTAAGGGAGAGAACGATCAGAAGTAAAGGATGAGAACTTGGAAATAGTTATCTTTCTAGCATTCAGGCAATGGGTGGTATTTCAAATGCTGCTACAAGTTTGAATTATGAAAATAAAAAGGATGTTGTTGTTCTCAATAAGGTTGATTTGATTGTCAAAGAGCATGAAACTATTCCGCAGTCACAGGTCCTAGAGGATTTTAAAAAAGAGACATAGAATGCCAGTTCACAGTACACCAACAGTCTAATGCCAAGTAAACTTAGATAGATTTCTTGACTACAAGACATATGATGCAAAGTAATTACTGGGTTTGTTTTGACATCGGTAATTCTTTTTAAATAAACAGGGTACGCTACAAAATGGGTGGAAAAATATCATCGACTCTTATTTGATGCATATAAGTCTTAAGAATGCAACATCAAGGAAATAAAAGGAAAAATTGAAAAGGACAGCTGACCAGTCTATCTGACAGAGTTGACCCTGTTTTTAAGGGAAGTAGACAGATTTTCAAGGAAGGACTTCAACAGTCTCGGTTTTAAAAGGAGGACGATTGATATTAATAAGTCAAAATCCAGATTTAAAGCCAGAATCAGCATAACTCCATATTACTTGCAGCAGATTAGATATTTCATTTATTTTTAATTAGATTGTTATTCCCAGAAGATTGTAACAACTTGAGGAATATGATTTTCTATATATATTCTTTGTTTTAGAACTGATGTCAAAAGATCAACAGGTTGAAGATTACTTTCAGATTTAAAGGCAAATTTTGAGGCAACATCTGAGCAACCAGTCCCAGGTATGAAGGCAGTCATTTAGCAATCAATGAGGATTTTCTCAGATCCCTTGCAACTAGTCAGAGAATGTTTTGTTTTTAGCTTATTTTCAAGGATTTGGTTCCTAGATGTTAGGTAATATAGCTGGAGGATTGAATTTTCTATATATTCTTTCATTTGTAATGAAGAAAGGTTGGCTTTTGGGCCCAAAAAAATTGTAATCCACATTTGAAGACTTTCCTTTTCTGCAAGTTTAATAAGAAGATTCATTTTTTCAGCTTATGGCAGTGTGTTTTCTCTCTTTATGTAATTTCTTGTATTTTCCATAATCTTTTCTTTGTACATTTTGAATTGTGTGGATCATAAGGAGAAGTTAGGCTGAGTATCAGCCTCCCTTAGATTCCCCGGCATTGTTATATTCATAACTGAGCAAACTAAATAGACAGTTTGTCTATATTAGTTCCTCTGAATCTAAAGATTGTTGTCTTCTGCACAATTCCGAACTGTACTATTGTTGAGCCATTGAATAATATTCTATGCGCTACCCTTTTATGGCAGATAGTTAATACACTCAAGATGGGTGTGTGGCTGTTGGTTATACTTCTGCAAACTTATTTTCATTACTTTCAATTCAATGGTATCTGACAAGGTTGAATCCAAGGCCTGCTAGTTAAACCTCTGAAAGGAATAGTTTTATTTGTTTTTAGCAAAGATATGAAACCCTAAGCAACCACCTCTCAAAACCCCTAAATCTGGCCACTGTGCTAAAAAGGCCACTGTTCATTGCCATGAACAGTCATTAGCATCGTAACATTTGAGGGAGCCTCCTCTGGTTCAAGGGCCAGCTTGAGCCTAAAGTAGGGTAAGTTGATTTCTTGGCAGTTGGCACAGTTTCCAGCCAATAAACTGTCTTTAAGAAATAGATACAACAGATTATAAGAAGCAACATACAACTTACTCTTCTTCTCCAGAAGAATCAGTCGGCTCGGCAGATTGATTCTTTCTGTTCACCTGCAAAAAGTCGCAAAATCACATATCATGATTCATAGCTGAACCCATTTCCAACATCATACCATTTCATATTAACAAATTAGTAACTAATTACCCAAACTCTCATCAAACAAACCTCTCTCTAAGTAAGAACTAAAGCCAGCTTACAGAGTTCCGATTCCAAAGTGAAGGGCGCTTGATAGTCGATACAGAACCATTTGATTTATTTACAGATTTGGCACTGCCTATACCAGGAGAAGTGCCAGATCCAGAAACAACAAGTTTGGGACTTGTTGGAGGGGAGGCAGATGTTCCCCAGGGTAATAGACTTCCACTAAGTGCACTGTCTCTACGATTATCATCTTCTGCTTCCACATAAGTGTTCCCTTGTTCTTCTGCTGTATGCTGTTCAGATTCAGAAAATGAAACATTTGATACTTTGAGTTTACTAGCCGAATTTTCCATATCTCCAGGATACTCAACATCAGAGTCACCACCTTCAAAGACCTGCAGTATGATTGCAACAAACAATTCAGCAGAAATTTAATACTTCTCACAATTACAAAGTCAGGAAGAAAAAAATTGAGGCACAGCAGTTGTATGAACTGAACTTATTGACTAATTGTCAAACAATAAGCAACAGCCCATCATTGTAGTGTATGCATGCCTTGAAAAGCCAAAAAGGAAACACCAACAGCCCCAACAAATCATGAAGCAATATTTGAGCATTTAGGCAATAAAAGATAACTTCCATTCTACTCCATATTTCAACATGGTTAAGCAAGAATCACACATGTACCATAAAAGGGTTTGGCCGGCATATACCAAAGAACCCAAGCAAAGAATTCTTACTCTTGCATAGCACGAACTATGTACAGCATGATAATTATTGTGTGGAAATTACCTTATAAACACATACATTTCATGGCAATGAAGAGTTTAGTTCGCCTTTTTGGAATTATTAAAGTAACTTGCAAACAGTCACTGTATAATACAGTAAACTGTAATACTAAGTGATGTTAGAATAGCAATGAACTACAACTGTCAACTAATCTAACTAGCTTATAGTGCTATATGCAGTGTCACCAATAGCTAGTGCGTGACACAACTGAATTCAACAAAATGATGCCAAGCCCTAAAACAAATCATATTAGGTCTGTGACAGGATGCAGTACTACAGCTATATAGGAAATAAATCTAGCTTCTAAACTCATTAACAAAGGACTGACATCAAACAGAATGTAACATGCATCATCACAACCACAAATCAACAAGTACCCATTAAATATTATAAATTTATAGCCAGGTTTGGCCTAGGATAATTTCAAACAGAATAAAATAAAGGGGCATAAAATCAATACATCCATTGCAAGCTTGCTCGTACTACCAATGGATGATGTGGACAATTGACATCTACACTTCTCTGATTATGGTCCACCAACTGCACCTGATTCTAAACAGTGCTAATCCTCCTCCCTTTTAAATTATTTTGAGCAACCATCAAGCAGCAATGCCATGATGCTACTTTGGAAGTGTTTACACCATGCTTGAGGGTGCTCTATGTGATGTGGGCTGCATGGTGTATCGATGACCCTTAGTTCTGTGCTGGACAGACAAATTGGCGTTAACTTGCTCATTGATTGCTAGACCTTGTCTTGGTGCTTCTGTGGCATTCTTCCTTGGAGTGTTGGAGATATAGGGAGCTTGGTGACTTATTCATGATCGCTACATAGAGATTTGAATTTGGGTGCTTGCTTGAGAAGACAACTTGTTTTGCAGGGGTAGCATTGGCCATCTTGAAAAAGGGCATTGAGCCATAGATGGCATGGTGACCACTTGGTTGCCTGCATAGAGGCTTGTACATGACTAGAGGACAAATTGGTTAACAGAGTGATCATGCAGCTAGGGTATACCAGGACGAGCAGTGAGCACATGGCTTAGAAGGAGCATTGGAGCATTAGAAGCACTTTGGAGGAGGAGCAGCCGACACATCTTGTGGAGCACTCATGCCTTGGAACCTTGCTAATCGAATGTCTTTACCTTGGAGCTTGACATGTGCCACTAGTGTTAGCATTTAATGTTACATGGGTCACATGTCACTAACACAAAATGACAGGCATTGAAGAATATTAACCATGATGTTATCAAGTGTCACCAAATAACATGTATGATGGTTGATATTATTTTCAGATAACCTTTCAAAGTTTTCAATTTAACTAATATTCTTATGACATACTGACACATGTGATATCACCCAGACAAACATCTTTAAATCTTCATATTAATGCAGAAACTCTTTTAATGGTAGACTAGTAAAACAGATCCTCATTCCATAACTAAAAAGATCCCTGCAGATGAACACCAAATCTACAGAAACTCGTGTATAAACAACAACAAAAACACCGCTTAGCGACTTTCTCTGATTGTATACACCTAAGATACAGAAGCCCCTGTATTTCTATAAACTTTAAAGCATACTTAATAAAAACGTTCTTTTGCTAGCAAGCCATAAAATACATGGCAATTTACACTATATTCTAACAAGCAATATAATTAATGAATTTTGCTAAGAAAATAACTAAACACATATTTAGTACCCTGATATAAATACCAGTATAAAAAACAATAAATTTTCACCATAATACAATTTAAAATACAGTTATCATCAAAACCTTCTCACAATATTTCTTTTCACAGCTTTTTTTAAATGGTGATGTGTTAAAATTGGCAACTAGGGCCAAATTCCACCTTGGGACAGCTCATATGATCGAGATGATTATTGCATTGGATTTCTCTTTTCAGGAAGTCCAGGTTTGATATAAAGATCATCTCATTCAGACAAGCAGAAGTGCGATTTTGAATTTATTCTCACATGCACAAATTGTTAAGGTTGACCTCAGCTTAATGTGGGGTCAAGAAGCCCAATAGATGTGTCCTTTCACCCTCAAAGAATTGTCTAAAAAGGTGTTATATAAAAAATTTAGTTATCTGTAATCAATAGTTTATTAGGCAAAGGGCATGATCAAAGATCATGCATGCCCATTCACCAAAAAGCACCCAAGGCAGTATAAAGCCAGGGGCCTCCCACAAATTGTACAATCATCTATCTATTTATTAATAATAAAATATGTCTTTGCTGAATCGCTGAGTTCTTCTACTTCATTTGGTATTAGAGGGGGTCGCTCCTAATTGCTGGAAAGATCACGGTTTTTTTTCTAGTGGTTGTTCACCGTCATCACTTCGCTGCCATCTTCCTTCTCTGTTTCATCATCTGCGACCCTGGTCACCGTTCGTTCCCTGTTCTTGTTTGCTTCATTAGGTAAATATTTTGCAAAAATATTTACAAATTACACGGATTTCCAAAGGTCACAGTGAGTGATAGAGATGCCAAATTTAAGGGTAATTTTTGGAAGAAATTATTCAATCATATAGGAACCAAATTACACGGATTTCCAAAGGTCATAGTGAGTGATAGAGATGCCAAATTTAAGGGTAATTTTTGGAAAAAATTATTCAATCATATAGGAACCTACCTCAACATGAGTTCTGCTTACCATCCTCAAACAGATGGCCAAACAAAGGTTGTCAATAAATGTTTGGAAGCTTACCTATGTTGTTACGCTATAGACAAACAAAATAAGTGGGTTCAGTGGTTACATCTTGTTGAATGGTGGTACAATTCTACTTACCACACGTCAGCAAAAATGACTCCATTTCAAGCTCTGTACGGGTACGAACCTCCAAAATGGAAGGACTTGGCTATCATCTAGACAAAACCACCAGTTGTTAAAAAACAACTAGAAGAAACCCAAAAGATCGTTCAAACTCTAAAAAAAACAAATAATGCAAGAAACCGTATGAAGCAACAAGCTGACCGAAATAGAACCGAGAGAGAATTTGAAGTTGGAGAATGGGTATTTGTCAAGCTCTAGCCATACAAACAGTTATCCTTAAAACAAAAAGGAAAAAATAAATTAACCTCAGAGGAAGGAGCCGAAGTGGGAGCCCAGAGAGCCAAAAGATCGATTTTCCAGAGCAGCAGCTGATCAGCAACAGGAGAGGGAGACGTTGGTCCCAAACAGGCCGACACAGAACTGCATGGGCTGACGCAGAGGCAGCGCAAAGGCAACAAGGGGCAGCTCATCTCGAGCTAAGGTCAGTGTCGGATCACCAGTGGAAGTAAGAATTTTCTCACTAGACGTTTGTCAGTTATTTCTCTAGATGGATTGCTAGTTCTGAAGCATCCATAGATTTGTACTCAAAATACTACTGCTTAATAATACAAACACTCAGATGTTGCACCGGTTTTCCCACACTAGGTTTTTCTAGGGACATTTGTCCAAAAATAACTATGTAGATGTGTGTGATGATTATTTCTCTCCTGTGTTGTATTTAGTTTCCGCAATTTTTATTTGTGTAGGTTGAAGTGTATTTAATTCGATATTTGTCGTAGCACACAGCAAGTAAATTGTTTAATCGAATTAACATCAGTCGCTACAGTAGGAATCGGGTAACCGATTTTTCACATGGTATCAGAGCACAGATCGTGAGCAAAAGAGCTTGAAGCAAAAAGGAAGAGGAGTTCGAAATTACTACAGATGCAGCAATTCAAAACCCCAGAGGAAACACAGTTCTTGGGCCAAGGAAGTCACACTTGAGGCAATCTCTTCCTCAAGGAATTCCTAGACAGGGAATTCGACTTCTCGATTGCTAAGCAGCAATGAAGAGGAGCAGATCTACTAACTCCAGCAGGAAGTGAGTAGTCTAGCCTAGTGTTGCACAAAGGTTTGAGGAGGCAGTTCGACATTTCACTGGAAGAGATGGCAACTCATGGGTTGCGAGATCAAGATCGGTTGGAGGGTGCATCCAACTATGTGATCTGGAAGGCAAGGATCTCATGCCTTCTAGATGAGCACGATCTCAAAAACCTATGTCGACAGTGTGGTAGTTGTACCAGCGGATCCAAATCCGCTCAAGAAGTACAAGTCTGAGATGGTGAAGGCCAAGAGGTTGATCCTCGACAGAGTGAGGGATCATGTAGTGTGTCACATTGCCGGCAAGGATACTGCTCGGCAGATGTGGCAAGTGTTAATTTGGGCTAGCATCGGATGTGCTCTAGCCACAAAAATTGGTGGAGAGGCTAAGGCACATGAGATCTCCAATACCCAAAAAAGGGTTTGGGCAGATTCTAAATAGTTTGTGAGATATTAAAATAATTAATATTTTTAATGGAGTCCCTAAGTCTAAACTTAGGGAAATTAAAATATTAATGTGAATTATTATAAAACTGTGTTAGAATGGTCCAAAAGTCATGGATCAAGCTAGATCTAATCTTATCTGTTGATTAGGGACTTAATCTCGATCGTTGATTTGTCAACAAGAAAAGTATAAGAGGAGGCTTGAGGGTCACTTGGAGAACACTCCAAGAGATCAAAATTTCGACTTTTTGGGGCTGGGTTTGCTGAGAAAGTTGAGAGAGTGATCAAAGTTGCAGCTAAGGGGCAGTGAATACAGAATAAGAGAGGCAGAGAAAGCACCGGGAGGATCAGCGCAGTAGCCGAAGAGAGGGGCGCAGAGGCAGCCAAGGGTTCACGCAGACCCAACCAAGGATCACGCAGAGGCAGCCAGGAGCTGCGCAGTACCTCAGAGGGCTAGTGTGGGTGACTCAGAGGGCCAGAGGGCTGACGCAGTGCCTCCAGAAGCTGATGTTGGGCTAATGCTGGGCCAGAGAGAGGTTGACGCAGTCCCTAGAGGCTCATGTTGGGGTTTCTTGGGGCAGATTGGAGTTGTGGAGCTACCGGAGTGTTTACCAAGGTTTCAGCCAGAATATCTGCTTCTAAGTAGAGAGGTACTACTACCGAGAGTTTTCGGCGTTGGGTGAGCCGGATTTGGCACCCAGATTGTATTTTGAAACTGCTTAATAAATCAAACCCTCAGATAGCTGCACCGGTTTTCCCGCACTGGGTTTTTCCGAGGACATTAGTGAAAAAACAACGGTATCACTTGTGTACTTGTTTCTATTTCCTTTAGTTGATGATATGTAATGTGTTGAGCATGCATTTGTATTTATTTCCAATATTTACATGGTAAATAACTTGTTAATTAACAGAACAAGTAGGTAGGAATAAATCAGTAAAGTGAATGAAGGGTTTCTTACATGTCAGACTTAGAAATTCCAACAGGAAGCTTTGTCCACGCTATATGAAGGTTCTTTCGAGCAGCAAAAGATGTACTTGGAGCATAAGATGAGATCCACGCAGATGCATAAGGGGGAACGCAATGATCCTTTCCTTACGAAACTTCAAGAGATCCGAGACTCGTTGGCAGCTGTGGGGTCGCCACCTCAACCTACCGAGATGGTGAGGCTAGCCCTAAATTCTGTTTCAGAAGAATGGCAAGTGTTTGTCCAAAGTATGTTGGGTAGAGGGTGATTGCTAGATTGGGAAGGGATGTGGGCCAATCTTCAACAAAAAACGATAAGGGGAGACTTGGTCAAATGCAAGCTTGATAGCAGCAGCAACAGTGGAACGAAGCCAAAGGAGGAGGAAGAGAATGCAGCCCTTGCATCTAAGGGGCAGCAGGAGCAACGGAAGAAGAAGAAAGATGTTTCAAAGATCAAGTGCTTTCGATGTGGTGAACTTGGTCACTACGCTACATAGTGTACTCTCAAGAAGAAGGAAAAGGACGAGAAGCATGATCCGAAGGCTACATTTGCAAAGATCGAGGAGGAGGAGTTCATCACGATTGCCTAGATACCTCAAGGGGAGAGGTTGCGGAATCTAGAACTGTAGTTTGAAAGAACTGCAAATGGGCAAGATCATTGAGGAGCCCACCTCTCAGATCAATACCTTGCTACGGGAGCCCAAGATCAGAAGTAGCAGGATGGACCAGTGTCAGTTGGTGCAGAGGAGTGCCAGAGTGATAGTTGCAGTGGCTAGGAGTGCCAGAGACTGAGCGGCGCAAAGCAAAGTTGACAGCAGTGCAGTTGGCATAGTGCAGAGTCAGCAGCAACGCAAAGGCTTCAGAGGGTCAGCACAGAGACTAGCAGCAGTTCCAGCAACAGATAAATCATGTTGAACACTTGTTGAGTAATTTTGGATGCTTTTCCATTGTTGATGCAGTAGCAGTAGCAGTAGCAGTAACAGTTGGAGAAGGTTGCAGTGCAGATGCAGTGTTGGCAGTGGCAGTGCTAGCAGTAGCACAGATGCAGAACATATGAAGGTTGCAGTAGAGATGCAGTGTTGGGAGTGGCAAGGTCAGCAACAGTACAAATGCAGCGTTTACAAAGTAGCTAGTGGGCAGTGATGCCAGACTGTTGAAGTTTCTAAATTTACTTAGCTTAGAAACCCTTCATGCACTTTTTCTGATTTATTCCTACCTACTTGTTATTTTTCTTTAACAAGTTATTTACAAAGTAAATACTGAAAATAAACACCAGTGCATGCTCAACATATTACAAATCAGCAACTAAAAGAAAACACACCACATGAAACAATTATTTTTGGACTAATGTCCCCGGAAAAACCCAATGCGGGAAAACCAGTGCAACTATCTGAGGGTTTTCTTAATAAGCGATATCAGAGTACAATCTAGGTGTTGAAACTGGCCTACACAACAAAGAATTTCTTTAGCCGCTATACCTCACAGTTTGAGAGAAATCTCTTAGCTGAAACCCCGGAAAATCCTTCCGGGAGCTCCTTAGCACAAAATTGCTCCTGCAACCCCAGCATCTGCCCAATCTCGACTGCATCAGCCCCTCTCTGTCTCACACTGGTCCTGCGTCAGCCTTTCTAAGCCTGCGCCAGCCCCAGGAGACCCTGTGTCAGCTGTTGGAGCCTCTGCGTCAGCTGCATTGACCCCTTTGGTGCTCTGCGCAGCACTTGGCTGCCTCTGCATGGCCCTGCGTGAGCCCTTGCTGGCTCTGCGTCACCCTTCTTAACTTCTGCACTGCTCTCCCGGCACAATCTCTGCCTTCTCTGTTTCTTTGTACTCAATGCCCCTCATCTTCTCCCCTGATCACTGATTCTATCTCTCTTAGCAAACCCCGCTCTAGAGAATAGAATGACTGATCATCTGGTGTATTCTCCAAGTGACCCTCAAGCCTCCTCTTATACTTTTCCTGTTGACATCTCAACGGCCGAGATTAAGTCCCTAATCAACAGCTAAGATTAGATCTGGCTTGATCCATGTCTTTTGGACCATTCTAACACAGATTCATATTAATACACATTAATATTTTATTTTCCCTAAGTTTAGACTTAGGGACTCCATTAAAAATATTAATTATTTTAATATCTCCTGATCTGTTTAGAATCTGCCCAAACCCTTTCTTGGTATTGGAGATCTCATGTGCCCCAACCTCTCCACCAAATTTCGTGGCTAGAGCACATCCAATGCTACCCCAAATCAACACTCCCTCTTAGCGAGGACTGTTCTCTAGCAATACTCCTCATTGAGCATTACTTTGATCATCCAGCATCGGTACCTGTGCTGATGCTAGGCCTTCTTGCCCAACATCCTCTGCACTGTTGCATCCTGTACTAATGCCCATGGTTCTGCCACTGCCACTGCTGCATCTGTACAACAGCTCCCTTTGCATCTTGTGTTGTTGTTGGTCCTTTCTCCCAGCACTGCATCTTCACTGCACCTCCTCTCATCATGTTGCATCGTGCTGCCCACTGCTACACTACAACTCAAGTACTGAGAAGTAAGTAACTGATCTCCCAATTGACCTCCCTGTTGGGCTAGAAACACCCACTGACGCTGAAGCTCCCACTGCCGCTGCCAAGTTCTCCCTATCTCTGACCTCTACACTGCTGCAACAACTTCGTGCATCTCGCACTGTTGCACACCTCTTTGTGCCTTCCTGCACTAGTGCAACACTCCTGTGATCTCGCACTGGTGCAGCGTGCTAGCTCTGTGCTGTCTCGGGCCTCCTGCACTGTAACTCTCTCTGTCGCTCCATCCGCATCCGTCTCTACCCACCCAACCAGTCCTGCTACTCCTCAACGAGTCTCTCGTAGCAAGGTCTAATCCAAGAGGCTGGGTACCTCAAGGATCCTGCCCCTCATTGCCTGTAGTCTTTCTAACTACAACTCAATGTCTCCCCACTTCTGCTCAAATGGTGCGTGTGCACTCATGGCACTACCTTAGCCATGGAAGACTCTCCCTTACTCTTCTTCGTTGGGCACTGGGTCACATAATGACCCATCTCCCCACAGTCGAAGCACTTGATCTTGGAAAGATCTTTCTTCTTCCGCCTCTCCTACCTTCCCTCAGATGCTAGGGCCACATCCTCCTCCTCCTGCTTGACCTTGATCCCTTTGCTGCTACTACTTGTCTTTGACTGTCGTCTGATCTCTTCCAGGCAAAGAGCTCCCACATCTCGTCCCAAGCTAGGAGAGTCCCTCTGCCCAGGGATGCTCTGGACAAACACTTCCCACTTTTCTGAGACAACATTCAGGGTTGTCCACGCCATAAGCTCCTGATCTGGTGTTGCTCCTATAACAGTCAACTAATCTCAGATTTCATTCAGTCCTCCAATGAAGAAGTCAATCATTTGACCCTTCTTCATCTGATACGACCTCATCTGGATCTCGAACAACATTCTTCTCTGCATAAAAATATGCCGATACAGGCTCTTGAGAGCCTCCCACATCTCAACTGCCATTTTCTTCTCGGCTATATGTGGTACCACATGATCCTTGACCCCATCAAGGATAATGCACTTGCCCCTCGCCATCGCCTCCTTGTACTTGTCATTATCATTTGGGTCGACTGGGATAGCTATCGTCTTCAAGGCGAAGTTCTTGACACAATTCCTGTCAAGCATTGATAAGATTCTGGCCTTCCAGACTGCGAAGTTCGATGCTACATCCAGTCTATGTTGGTCTCTTACCCCGTGTAGTGCCATGACGCTCCTCTACTTCCCTCCTAGAAGTTCTCTGTTCGACTCCTCTGAGTCTCTACTTCTCTTCTGGAAGTTCTCTTCTAGACTCCCTCTGAGTCCTGATTTCCCTCCTGGAAATCCTTCTGTCGCTTGTCAGGTATTGTTCTGACTACAATACCTCACTAGCTCCACTCCGCAATATTCCTGCAGCCTTCTAGACCCCAGCAGTTGCCTCTCTGTGAACTGCGTCAGCCCCTCTCTGCCCCACGCTGGCTCTCCGTCACCCTAGATGGGTCTGCGTCAGCCTTGGGATGCCTTGCGTCAGCCCTCTGGCCCTCTGAGTCAACAACGCTGGCCTCTCTGAGGCTCTGCACAGTTCCCAGCTTCTTCTCCGTGGCTTTGGTTGGCTCTGTGTCACACTTCTTGGCCTCTCTGCTGCCAAGAACAGCTTCTATCACCTCGGGACAACTGTGTTCTGCTGCTATTGCTCCACTCAACTTATTTCTCTTAGTCCTCCTATGATCTGCAATCACCCTCTGATACCATGTTGAATTTCTAAATTTACTTAGTTTAGAAACCCTTCATGCACTTTTTCTGATTTATTCCTACCTACTTGTTATTTTTCTTTAACAATTTATTTACAAAGTAAACACTGAAAATAAACACCAGTACATGATCAACATATTACAGATCAGTGACTAAAAGAAACAAGAACAAACACACCACATGACACCATTATTTTTGGACCAATGTCCTCGGAAAAACCCAATGCGGGAAAACCGGTGCAGCTATCTGAGGGTTTTCTTATTAAGCAATATCATAGTACAAGCTGGGTGTCGAAACTGGCCTACCCAACAGAGACAAATCTCCTGGCTGAAACCCCGAAAAATCCTTCCAGCAGCTCCGCAGCACAAAACTACTCCTGCGACCCCAGCGTCTGCCCAATCTATACTACATCAGCCCCTCTTTGTCTCACGTTGGCCCTGCGTCAGCCTTTCTAGGCCTATGTCAGCCCCAGGAGGCCCTGCGTCAGCTCTGGGAGCCTCTGCATCAGCTGTGCTGGCCCCTCTGGTGCTCTACGCAACACTTGGCTGCCTCTCATGGCCCTGCATGAGCCCTTGCTGGCTCTGCATCACCCTCCTTGGTTGCTACGCTGCTCTCCCGACACAATCTCTACCCTCTCTGTTTCTCTGTACTCAATGCCCCTCGGTCGCTTTCTTCATCGTTAATTCTATCTCTCTTAGCAAACCCGCTCTAGAGAATAGAATGATTGATCATCTGGTGTATTCTCCAAGTGACCCTCAAGCCTCCTCTTATATTTTTCTTGTTGACATATCAACGGCCGAGATTAAGTCCCTAATCAACGGCTAAGATTATATCTGGCTTGATCCATGACTTTTGGACCATTCTAACACGGATTCATATTAATACACATTAATATTTTATTTTCCGGACTCCATTAAAAATATTAATTATTTTAATATCCCCTGATCTGTTTAGAATCTACCCAAACCCTTTCTGGGTATTGGAGATCTCATGTGCCCCAACCTCTCTACCAAATTTCGTGGCTAGAGCACATCCGATGCTACCCAAATCAACACAGACATCATCAGCGCAAAGGGAGATGTTACAGAGTCTGGGTGATGCTTCAAAAGGTTCCATTACTAGAGCACATTCCTCGCTAAAAGGGGTGGTTGATTTCTGGTAGCATCAGATTTGCTCTAACCCTCAAAATTTGCAGGGAAGCTTGGACACATGTATTCCACAATACCCAGAAATCGTTTTGGTAAATTCCACCGAGAGAGTTTTAATAAAATAATTAATTATTTTTAATGGGTTCCTAAGTCTAAACTTAAGAAATTAAAATAATTAAAAGGTATTAATCAAACTGTGGGTGAAACTTCTAGAAGAAGACGAAGATCAAGCGAAAACGATTTGAGCCATTGATTAGAATCTAATATGGGATGTTGGTTCTCAACTGGAGGATTATAAGAAGAGGCTTGAGGCGCATTTGGAAAATACATTGAGTAAGAGATCAGAGATCGAATTTCCGAAGTGAGCAACACAGCAATTGCCAGAGAGAGATTCGAAGTGATTTCTTGCAGTGAGAGAGAGGCAGGGATAGTAGACTTGAGGAAGTTTTCTTAATCCGGGGAGTGCATAACAGATAGACAACATACTCCATAGAGAGGTTGACGCAGTGTAGAGATGCAACGCAGAGTTTCAGAGGGAGATCCATATTTGCGGAGGAGAAGTCGTGTTTTAGAGGCAGGAGCTAGAGTGGGAATCCGAAGGGCCAGAAGATCAATTTTCCAAAGCAGCCGCTGATCAACAACAAGAGAGAGAGAGAGATGTTGGTCCAAACAGGCTGATGCAGATGCAGCAAGGGGCATCTCATTTCGAGCTAAGGTCAGTGACGGATCACCAGTGGAAGTGAGAATTTTATCACTAGACGTTTGTCAATTATCTTCTCTGTATGGATTGCTAGTTCTGAAGCATCCACAGATTGTACTCATATTACTACTACTTAATAATACAAACCCTTAGCTGTTGCACCGATTTTCTCGGGACATTTCTCCAAAAATAACTGTGTAGATGTGTGTGATGATTATTTCTTTCCTGTGTTATATTTAGTTTCCGCAATTTTTATTTGTGTAGGCTAAAGTGTATTTAATTCAATATTTGACGTAGCACACAGCAAGTAAATTGTTTAATCGAATTAGCAATTAGAAGAATTAACATCAGATGCTGCAGTAAGAATCGGGTAACCAATTTTTCAAAGTTTGACCGAGTTGTGGGGTTTCATTTGACCTCCTATTCAGGTCGAGTTTGACCAAAGAAGACTGAGATGTCAAGTTTTCCTGTTGTTTTGACCAGCGTTGACTTTCTAGTTAGGGCTAAAGTTGGACTGCAATTCACTGCAAAATTTGTCAAGGCTAATCTCATTGTGTATTGGACAAGTGAATTTGATTTTTGTACTCTTGATCTCCGCTGAACTATTGAATAATAATAAGAAGATTTGATCAAAGAGTTTCCCCACATTGGGGTTTTTCCCTGGCATCTGCCATATCTGGTGTCCTCTTGTCTTGGCTTGTCTTCTACATTTACTGTAAATGTGATTAAGTTAATGTGACTGCTACTGTAAATAATTGGACATTGTCATTGGGCTGCCAAAGGAACACTGAAGTAAATTGTTCCAAGCATAGAACATACAACTGTTAACATTATTGGATATTGTCATTGGGCTGCTAAAGGAACATTGAAGTAAATTGTTCCAAGCATAGAACATACAACTGTTAACATTAACATGGCATCGGAGCTCAGGTGAAGACAAAGCCCAAGAAAGAGTGAGGAAAATCAATCATTAAGGGAAGTTGTTTGACAAGAACTTGGAACTAGCCTCAATGACAACTACATCTTACTACAAATCCGAGGACGACCTTAAGGACAAATTTGACTATCATGCATGGAAGATGTCTCTGGATTTGACTTTGGAAGAAAATGATGCGATGCACTATGTCAAAGGAAGAGTAGAGAAGCCTCCTTCAAGTTCACCCGCTGCTGCAAAAACAAAGTACAAGAAAGGTGAGGTTAAAGCTAAGAAAATTATTGTCATACATCTAAGGAGATGCATGACAAGCTGGTTGGAATGTTCAAAGTAAATAATGCAAATCAAGTCCTCTTTCTCAAGAACAAGTTGAAAGACATTAAGATGGATACAGGAGAATCCATTTAATCGTACTTCATGAGGATTACCAAAATCAAGAATGATCTCCTATCTATTGGAGAAGTTGTTGGTGACAGGGAGCTCACTCTTATTGCACTTGGAGACCTTACAAGAGAATGGGATGTTTCCATCCTCAATAATGACAGGATTCCGGGATTTGATGAATTATTGCCTAGATGCACTCAAGAAGAAAATAGGATGATGCAAAGAGACAAGCCTCAAATGGAAACAATCCTATCACCTTCTCCGCTCATGTTAAAAGGAAGAACAATGTTGGTCCAAGAAGACAAGGTCAAGGGTTCAAACTGGGATTTTAAAAGAGGAAGAAAAGGAAGATGCTTCAATTGCAACAAGTTTGGCCACTTTCCTAGAGAATGTCCTCACAAGAAGGATACTCCAACATGATGATGGCAACAATAACAACAACTACAAAGGCAATGGAAATCAAAGGAACAACAGGTTCAATAACAAAGGAAAGAAGAATGCTCCCGCTGCCCGATATGGAAATGGTCGTCCTCCCAAGAAGTCGAGAAACTCCAGGTATGAAGAAGCTAACGTTGTAGAAAAGCAAAAAGAATTTTATCATATTGTTTCCCTCACCACAGCCTCTTCTCCGGATATTTTGGATCATTGGTTGATTAATAGTGGTGCCTCAAGGAACTTCACTGCGTATAAGGATACTGTTAATTTTAGGTATGTTTTATGCTTAGAGCAATTTATTTCAATTTTCACAGTTAGCTCAATATCTTTTCCAGATTAGCAATCACATCAGTATTAAAGTAAATTGTAGATAGAACATAAACATAAATCGCAGAAGACAAGCCAAGACAAAAGGAGACAAGATGTGGCGCTAGCCAGGGACAAACCCCAATGTGGGGAAACCCTTGATCAATTCTTCTTATATGTTCTTCAATAGTTCAACACAGAGAGAGAAATACTACGTTTACAACAGAAGTCAACACTTTGACTTATCTAGATAAGAGCATAGATTATCTTTAAGAAAATGATACATAAGTTGAAGACATGCTGCTTCAACTGATTCTCCAAGGTGAATCCTTCACCTATCGTTGTGCTGCATTTCGTCATCATGCTGCACCTCACCGTGCTGCACCATGTTGCACCCATCATCACTATGCTGCATCTCATCACGCTTCATTAATCATGATTGTACCCATCATTGTACTGATTTATGTGCCATTGCTGCACCATGTTGCCATATTGACCTATGTCCTAACTGCAT
This sequence comes from Pinus tabuliformis, assembly GCA_031772625.1. Classification (NCBI taxonomy): domain Eukaryota; kingdom Viridiplantae; phylum Streptophyta; class Pinopsida; order Pinales; family Pinaceae; genus Pinus; species Pinus tabuliformis. Next base: position 1,049,722,650 of record CM062817.1, on the reverse strand, counting down.
CTTGCTTTCTTATTGTCCCTAGCTTGCTTGTTGTCCCTAGCATGCTTGTTGTTGCATGCTAGCTGTCCCTTGCATGCTAGCTGTAATTGCATGCTTGGTGTATTTGCTGCTAAGTACCATACAACTGTCCCAAAGTTAGTTACTTGTCCCTTGCATGTTTCTCTCCTTCGGAGATAGATGCTCTGGTTGTTCCGGCAATTTCGGCTGTTCCCGGCAATTTCGGCTGTTCCTGACAATTCCAACAGTTCCGGTAATTTTGGTATTCCCAGCAGTTCCAGCTTTTTCCTGCAGTTCCGGCTTTTTCCGGCAGTTCCCTGCAGTTCTGGCTTTTTCCGGCAGTTCCCTGCAGTTCTGGCTTCTGCACTCTGCGTCAACTTTCCCAGCTGTTCCCGGTAGTTCCGACTATTCCCGGCAGTTTCGACTATTCCGGCAATTTTGGCTATTCCCGGCAGTTCCAACAGTCTTGGAAATTCCAGCTATTCCGGCAGTTCTGGATTTTCCCAGCAGTTCTCGCAGTTCCCGACAACTCTGGTAGTTCTGGCAATTCCGACTATACCCGGCAATTCCGGCCATTCCGGCTATTCCCAGCAGTTCCGGCAGTTCCGACAGTTCCGGCAATTCCGGCTATTCCCGACAGTGCCGGCTTTTTCCAGCAGTTCCCGGCAGGTCTGATAGTTCTGGCAATTCCAGCTATTCCCAACAAATCCCATAGTTCCGACAATTCTAGCTATTCCAGCAATACCGTCGATTCCCGACAATTCCGGCTATTCCCGGCAGTTCCGGCTATTCCCGGCAGTTCCGACAATTCCGGCTATTCCCAGCAGTTTCTAGCAAGTCTGGCAATTCCAGCTATTCCCGGCAGTTCCAGCTTCTGCCCTCTAGATTAGGGCAGTGTTATCCCTTAGGATCTCTCCTCATACTAAAACCCAAAGACAAGTAGAGAGGAAGAGATCTCAAGTGCGTTGAAATGACTTGAAGGCCACCTCTATTTATCCTAAAACGTTGAGCACAAGTGGGGTTTATTTGGTTGCTGGCCGACCTTGACGAATTGTCCAATAACACAAATAAATTCATATCTCCATGAATACTTATCGGAATCGAATGATCTTTAGATCAATCCTACACCTCTCGATGAGAGGGATCCAAGAAAAATATCAGCTTCCATTAATAAGATGACCCACATGGATTTTGGCCCTAGTTGCCAATTTTAACACTCCCTCTCAACTAGGGAGAACTCCATTCGTTGATCCATATGTCCGATTGTACTATCTTTGCCATCAGTGCCCTGCATTGCTCTGCTTTGCTCTGTTGAACCATGAAGAAGAAGAATTGATCGAGAATGTCTCATACCATTCTCTACTGACCCGAAGTCAGTTTCATCTGAAGAGAGTGTGTCACATCACTCTCACTAGCCCGAAGTCAATTCTATTGATCCAAGATCAATAACACAAGAGTGTCTCAAACCACTCATACTAATCCTAGATCAGTTTCAATAATCCCAGATCAATGGAGGTCATCCTAGCATAGGGAGTACAGTAGATACATCGATGCGTCCATCGATAGTACTACTATGGTCCCTAACCCCATTTCCCTGCTCATTGATCAGATGAGAAGTACTTCCCATGAGTCCCAGACTGCATGGGTAGGATGTCTCAGTTTCATTGATCCCAGATCAATGGAGGTCATCCTAGCATAGGGAGTAGAGTAGATACATCGATGCGTCCATCGATAGTACTACTATGGTCCCTAACCCCATTTCCCTGCTCATTGATCAGATGAGAGGTACTTCCCATGAGTCCTAGACTGCATGGGTAGGATGCCTCGACAGGAGAACTAATCATCCTGTCCATAAGAGAACGAATCATCCTGCCCCACAGTCGCCATGGGAGAACTAATCATCCCGGCCCATAGGAGAACTAATCATCTTGTTTCACAGTTGCCACGGGAGATCTAATCATCCCGACCCACAGGAGAACTAATCATCCTATTCCACAGTTGCCACGGGAGAACTAATCATCCTGGCCCATAGGAGCACTAATCATCCTATTCCGCAGTTGCCACAAGAGAACTAATCATCCTGACCCACAGGAGAACTAATCATCCTGTTCCACAATCGCCACAAGAGAACTAATCATCCCGGCCCACAGGAGAACTAATCATCCTGTTCCACAGTCGCCACGGGGTATCACGGGCGAAGGTTGAACCTGTCATCCTGTACATAGCTATTAGCGCACCACCAAGGGAGGGTGAGTCGCCCTGTGGTCATATGTTGCACTAGTAAGTACCCCAAGCCCCCTAGAGCTCAATGCATGCAACATGCAAGACCCTTATAAGAAGGTCTCTCAACGACTCCAAGTCATTTGGGAAAGTCACAGATTTGACCTTTCCCTGGGGCTCTGACAAAATGTCTGCGACCTGTGCATCAGTCTCAATGTGATGGAGCCTCCTCGCTCATCGACTTACCATATCCCAGATAAGGCAGTGTCTGATGTCTATCTGCTACAGCAATCATCGAATACGGGATTCTTCAATAATCGAATCCCCCCTCTGGTTCTCATAGAGAATCACAGTGGTATTCATCATGTGTACAAACATCTCACTTAAGAGCTTTTGCAACCATGCAGCGTCACACGAGATCATACTCGTAGCTATGTATATGGTCTCAGCAGTGCTTATAGCAATCAACTTTTGCTTCCTTCTCATCCATGATATCGAAGCAGAATTCAAAGAGAACCAGCCCTGAGAAGTGCTCTAGTGATCCTCCACACTCCCTGCCCAGTTAGCATTCGAATAATTATGCAGTTTCATATTTCCGGCAGTGTATCTCAATCCATGAGAGATTGTGCCCCGAAGATATCTCAGAAGATTCTTGGCACCAATCCAGTGAGGCTCAACCAAATATGAGCTCACCATGCTAACTGCAAAACATATGTCCGGACGGAAGTTCACCAAGAACATCAACGTGAATGAGTTTATGAAACTCAGAGGCATTTCCCAAATCTGGTCCGACATCACTACCATATAACTTCTGAAAGTTAAGATCCTCAAGGTAGTCACAGGCTTGCAGTTTATCATTCCACATCCGAAATCCAACTCCCTCTTACTTCTGCAAATGAGAGGGTCTACACCTGTCAGCAATAGGTCGTCCTCATAAGGTGTTGGTATGACAGGTCTATCATCCGAAACCTTCAAACAATGGTTTGGATCGGCTTCACTCTTAGTGAATCTTAGCTTCATCTGACAGCTATCAATCCTCTCATAATAAGCCCAAGGAGTTTTGCTTCAAGCCATAGAGGGCTTTCTTCCACCTGTATACATGAGATTCCCGATCATGAATCTCAAACTCCTCAGGGTGTTCCAAACCTGTGGACTTGCTGTATGAGGGGAATGGTCCCCTTATAAGATTTTCCTTCGGTACATCTCAGACATGTACCTTCATGCTCTTTTTGAATTCATGCATCCCTATCAACATCTGACTCACATCGGGTAGAGCCCCATAGGTAGACCTCTAGTGTTATAGATGTGATATGTCAATTGACATGATCCCCAATGAAACATCCTGCAACTTGATACAAATTGCCAACCCTAAACCCATGAGAAAAAGCATCTTTGAAAATTCTCTTTTTTAACACGTACCTTTCCATCAATGAATGCCACCCTGAAACCTTTGACTTCCATTTCTGAGATGGACACTAGGTTCTTCTTGCGATTACGTACATAAAAGAGATTCTTGTAAATGAATAGAGTTGCCCTCATTCAATTGAGGCGTAACATTCCCTACACCCTTTCCGGGATAGGTGGCATCGACTCCAAGTATAATCCCACGGTTGTTTCCGTCTCTACCAAATTCGAGAGAGCACCCCTCTATCCGATGAGGTGCCTTGAAGCACTACGATCAATAAGCCAGATTCCCAAAGAATCTGAAGGAGAGGGCCAATACAAGATAATGCTTCTTTATCTTATCAGAAACAACATTTGATTCTTCATACCTAGGGTTCCTTGCCTTCTCTAAAGAGTTGGTTGTTCCCTTGATAACCTGCATCACCTGTCATTCCTCTGATCATTGAAGATGTCCCTAGAATGATTGTTATCATCATCAAGTGATGTGTTCCTACCTCAGACACTCCTTCGCATAATGGTCGAACTTATTACAACCAAGGCATCTGCCTTTCCTTCCACCCTTAGATCTGGGCTTCCCATTGAAGTGATATTTAGGTACGCCATCAGAAACTTCTACTGCGTCATTCTGATAATATTCTCTGCTTCGACTTCACCCTTGGTGAATTTGAAGAGGGATGAAGAATCCATTGATCCTTTTGTCCTCTCCCAACTGTCTTCGGTGATTGCTCTTTCACTCTTACTTGGGCATTGTCTTCACCTCACCTCTAATACCATGTTAATTTTAGGTATGTTCTATGCTTAGAGCAATTTATTTCAATTTTCACAGTTAGCTCAATATCTTTTCCAGATTAGCAATCACATCAGTATTAAAATAAATTGCAGATAGAACATAAACATAAATCGCAGAAGACAAGCCAAGACAAGAAGACACAAGATGTGGCGCTAGCCAGGGACAAACCCCAATGGGGGGAAACCCTTGATCAATTCTTCTTATATGTTCTTCAATAGCTCAACACAGAGAGAGAGATAGTATGTTTACAACAGAAGTCAACACTTTGACTTACCTAGATAATAGCATAGATTATCTCTAAGAAGATGATACATGAGATAAGTTGAAGACATGCTGCTTCAACTGATTCACCAAGGTGACTCCTTCACCTATCGTTGTGCTGCATTTCATCATCATGCTGCACCTCACCGTGCTGCACCATGTTGCACCCATCATCACTATGCTGCATCTCATCATGCTTCATTAATCATGATTGCACCCATCACTGTACTGCATTATGTTCCATTGTTGCACCATGTTGCCATACTGACCTATATGCTGGCTGCATCTTGCTTTCTTGTTGTCCCTAGCTTGCTTGTTGTCCTTTGCATGCTTGATGTTGCATGCTAGTTGTCCCTTGCATGCTAGTTGTACCATTGCATGCTTGGTGTATTTGTGGAAAGGTACCATACAGCTGTCCCAATGTTAATTAGTTATCCCTTGCATGTTGCTCTCCTTCGGAGACAAATGCTCTGGCTGTTCCGGCAATTTCGGCTATTCCCGGCAATTCCGACAGTCACTGTAATTCTGGCTATTTCCAGCAATTCCGGCTTTTCCCGGCAGTTCCCTGTAGTTTTGGCTTCTACACTCTGTGTCAGCTTTCCCGGCTATTCACCGCAGTTCTGGATATTCCCGGCAGTCCCGACAATTCCAGCAATTCTGGCTATTCCCGATAGTTCCGGCAATTCCGGCTATTCCCGGCAGTTCCGGCTTTTCCCAGCAGTTCTGGCAGTGCCGACAGGTCCAGTGGTTTCGGCAATTCCGACTATTCCCGGCAATTCCCAGCAATTCCGACAGTCCAGCTATTCCTGACAATTCCGGCAGTTCCAGCTTTTCCCAGCAGTTCCGGCAGTTCCCGACAAGTCTGGTGGTTCTGGCAATTCTGGCTATTCCCAGCAGTTCCAGCAATTCTGACTATTCCCGGCAGTTCCGGCAATTCCGGCTATTCCCGGCAGTTCCGGCTTTTCCACGCAGGTCCGACAATTCCGGCTATTCCTAGCAATTCCGGCTTCTTCCCTCTAGATTAGGGCAGCGTTATTCCTTAAAATCTCTCCTCCTACTAAAACCCAAAGACAAGTAGAGAGGAAGAGATCCCAAGTGTGTTGAAATGACTTGAAGGTCACCTCTATTTATACTAAAACGTTGAGCACAAGTGGAGTTAATTTGGTTGCTGGCCGACCTTGACGAATTGTCCAATAACACAAATAAATTCATATCTCCATGAATACGTATTGGAATCGGATGATCTTTAGATCAATCCTACACCTCTCGATAAGAGGGATCCAAGAAAAATATCAGCTTCCATTAATAAGATGACCCACATGGAGTTTGGCACTAGTTGCCAATGTTAACATATACCCTCTCACCTCTCAATCTTGATTGGAAAGAAGACAATTATGGAAATTATACTTGGGGATAATCCCACTAATCCCGTGAAAGGTATTGGGATTGTCACTCTTCACTTAAATCAAGGTCAGGCCCTACATCTACAAGAAGTGTCGTATGTACCTGATTTGAAAAACAACTTGGTCTCTATTTCTGCAATGGAAGATAAAGGTTTCAAAGTGACATTCATTGATGGGAAGGTTCGTGTTTGGAAAAAGGACCCGAAAGATGCATCCACACTTGGATTTAGGGCTGAGGGTCTGTATCAGAGGTTGGAGGAAGTTTGTTGGGAAAAATGACTTGTGATACTTCTCTTCAATACGAATTATGGCACTAAAGATTTGCTCACCTTCATTACAAAGCTTTACCTGATGTAAGGAAGATGGTCACAGGTATCCCGAATTCAACTTAGATCATGAAAGAATTTATGTTAGGTCCCTATAATACTAGTGATTACCCCATTAATATTGTAGTTATATCCCTTATTAATATTGTTGTGCCCCTATTGTCCCCATATTGTTATTATTGTGCCCCATATAATCCCTCTATTGTTATTTTTGTGCCTTTATATTATTATTGTTAGGTCAGCAGGGTTATATTGTGACTCCTTAGACTCCTATATACAAAAAGGAGGTTTTGTCAATTGAATCATCAAAGAATCGTTCATTTGTATAATGTAAAAGAAGTTTCCCCCTCGAAGAGGCAAAATTCTAAGGCGTTGATCTATATTTTCTGTCTTTCTGTGAGCTGGTTTCATAACATTTAGTATCAGAGCTTTGGATTTTAAGGTTGCGCTACTCCAAATAGGTCATCGTGGCATTTTCGCTATAAATTTTTTTCTGCGACGTTTCAGAAGCAAAAAAAAAAACCCATTTGAGACGAAATCGCACTGAACCCTGGGTCCGAATTTCAGAGCTTTTTGCGCTATATTTGCGGAGATATAATCTGAGGAAGTTGGTCTTTTTGCAGACTCCTGAATTACATTCCAAACAGGTGACCTGGGGAAAATCGTCATAACTTTCTCTCTGAGTATCAGATTGAAGTTTCGTACGAAGGTACAGAAGGAGGACAGACTGTAGTTTCTTGTATATATTTTTCATAGCCAAGGATCAAAACAAGGACACGTGGCATGTCGTACAAGTTTGCTCTACTGAACTAGTCTATAATCAGGTCACTGTCGGAGATTTGGCATAACTCTTCCTTGGAGAATCCAATTTCGATCAGACTAGTGGCATTGGAAAGAGGACACAGAGGGCTACTGCAGGTCGCAATTTCAGAACTGGATGATCCGAAATTACAGAGATACATCAGAGGCAATATCGAACTCCTACAAAGTAAAAAAAGGTGTGTAGATTTTTTAAATTTTTGCTTAAGTTTGGTTTGAAAAATTATTTTGAAGGAATTCAAAGGGCATAGTAGAGCATTATTATCGGTCACTAATGCCCTGAGGAAAGAAAATGCAAACACCTAGTAAGCAACCTGAAAGCTCTAGCATGACTCATGAAGAAGAGGAAGAAATGCTACATGATATATCAAAATTACAAGACCAAGTGCAACAAATGACATTCTCACAAAAGCTAACAGAAACTAAGATAAATGGCGTGGAATCTAATATAAAGGGCGTGGAAGTGGCATTGGAAAGAGGACACAAAGGGCTACTGCAGGTCGCAATTTCAGAACTGGATGATCCGAAATTACAGAGATACATCAGAGGCAATATCGAACTCCTACAAAGTGAAAAAAGGTGTGTAGATTTTTTTAAATTTTTGCTTAAGCTTGGTTTGAAAATTTATTTTGAAGGAATTTGAAGGGCATAGTAGAGCATTATTATCGGTCACTAATGCCCCGAGGAAAGAAAATGCAAACACCTAGTAAGCAACCTGAAAGCTCTAGCATGACTCATGAAGAAGAGGAAGAAATGCTACATGATATATCAAAATTACAAGACCAAGTGCAACAAATGACATTCTCACAAAAGCTAACAGAAGCTAAGATAAATGGCGTGGAAGCTAAGATAAATGGCGTGGAAGCTAAGATGCACAATTTGAAGATAGATCTGAAGACAGATTTGAAGAGAGACATGGCAGATTTACAGACAGATTTGAAGACAGACGCGGCAGATTTGACAAATTTTCTACAAGAAATACTTACAAATGGTGAAAGGGTAGTAAAGGAAACTCATGATGCGAACAAAAGAAATGTTAATCATGATTTCATAGACTCTAACGTTGGATCGAAGACCCACCATATTCCAAAAATCAATACGAGGAAGTTTGATGGCAAGGATCCCGCAACATGGATATTACAAGTGGAGCAATTTTTCGATCTCAAACATGTGCAAAACACACAAAAGGTACGTATTGCAACTTTATATTTGGAACCAAATCAGTTTGTATGGTATCAATGGCTTTGCTCTCGTAAACAAATTATCACTTGGGCAATTTTTACGGAAGAATTGACAGCACATTATGAGGATACAAAAAGCAACATTTTTTTTAGCCAATTGATAAGTCTCAAACAAAAGGGTTCAATAATGGAGCACATCGAAGAGTTCCAAAAATTGAACAAAAGGGTAAAAAATATTCCAGAGGAGCATAGGATTGATGTATTCATAGGGACTTTAGAAGATAATATCCAACATGATGTTCACCTTTGAGAACCTGATTCATTAGAGAAGGCATTCAGGTTAACAAGAAAAATGGAAAGCAAAATTATGGCAACCAGGAAGCATACCACTCACAACTATAAAGATGGAAGTGTTGTTGCCTTTAGTCTTCCACAACCTATAAGGTTGACACCACAACAATTGGAAGAAAAAAGAGCAAAAGGGTTTTATTACAGTTGTGATAGCAAATACACTAAAGGTCATAAGTGTGTTGAAAAGAAATTATTCTACATAGGTTGTGAAGAGGAAGAAGAAAAGGAACAAGAAAGGTCAAAAGAAGAGGATATACTCCAGGAACAAAGCCTAGATAAAGAAGAAATGAATCCAACCATATCTTGTAATGCATTGACGAGAATTACCACTCCTCAAACCATCAAGATAGAAGGACAAATCAAGAAGAAAAAAGTAACAATGTTGATTGATTCAGGAAATACCCACAATTTTATTCATTGTAAAGTAGCAAAAGAATTGAATTGCTTCCTATATCCAGCATCAGAGTGTCAAGTGATGGTTGCAAATGGAGGAACAATAAATTGCTCTGGAAAGTGCCATAATATCAAGCTATCCATGGGAGAATATGTACCGACTAGCCCAATGCTTTCCATTTCAATGGGAGGTGTTGATGTTGTAATAGGAGTCCAATGGCTACAATCCTTTAGTACAATAGCTTTTAATTTTCAAGAACTTTTCATGAAATTTTCTGCGGAAGGAAAGGAAGTTGAGTTAAGGGGTATTGCAGGGAAACCGGGAAAGATAATCAGCTCTAACGGTATGACAAAGCTTCTAAAAAAGGAACAAAGAGGTGTAATTACACAATTATGTTCGCTAGATGTTTCCACATCGAAATCATCTATTTCTCCAGATCTCCAAAAAGTCTTGGACAATCATTCCAAGGTATTTGAGACTCCCAAAGGTCGCCCACCTATTCATGATCATGATCATGCTATTCATCTGATTCCAGAAAGTGTTCCTCCAAACATCAGGCCATATAGATATCCCTATGCCTAAAAGAGTGAAATTGAACGTATGGTTGCAAAAATGCTAGAGGTTAGGATAGTTCAACCTAGTCAAAGTTCTTTCTCTGCCCCAGTAGTATTGGTGCACAAGAAGGATGGATCATGGCGCATGTGTCCGGATTATAGGGAGCTCAACAAGCTCACTATTAAAGATAAGTTCCCCATTCATGTTATTGATGAATTACTGGATGAATTGCATGGATCAATTTACTTCACCAAGTTGGATCTTCGTTCGGGATATCATCAAATCAGAATGAAGATTGAAGACATTCCGAAAACGGCATTTAGAACTCATGAGGGTCATTATGAATTTTTGGTAATGCCTTTTGGCCTTACCAATGCACCTTCAACATTTCAAGGTTTAATGAATTCCATTTTCAAACCATTCCTTAGAAAATTTGTGTTAGTATTTTTTGATGATATACTAATCTACAGCAAGTCTTGGAAGGATCATGTGGAACATGTTGACAGGGTGCTACAACTATTGGAGGAGAAACAATTATATGCAAAAAGATCCAAATGTTTCTTTGGAGTCCAAGAGGTGGAATATTTGGGTCATATTGTATCTCATGAAGGAGTTAAGGTAGACACTAGCAAAATTAAAGCCATTAAAATCCCCACATCCATAAAGCATCTGCGAGGATTTCTTGGGTTGACAGGGTATTATCGCAAGTTTGTTAAGAATTATGGGAGAATAGCAGCACCTCTAACAACATTATTGAAGAAAGATTCATTTTCATGGACTCCGGAAGCAACAAAGGCCTTTGAACATCTTAAAGAGGCAATGTGCCAAGCACCGGTCTTAGCTACACCGGACTTCACAAAAACCTTTATTGTGGAATGTGATGCTTCAGGAAATGGAATTGGTGTTGTTTTAATACAAGATGAAAAACCCATTGCTTTTGAAAGTTGTCCAATCAAGGGAAAGTTTTTACACAAAGCCATTTATGAGAAAGAAATGTTGGCAATACTACATGCACATAATAAATGGCGACCCTACCTAATGGGAAGACACTTCAAGGTAAAAAAGGATCAGGATAGCCTTAAATACCTTTTAGAACAAAGATTATCCTCTGAAGAGCAACCAAAGTGGGTCACAAAGATGTTGGGTTATGACTTTGAAATCATCTACAAAAAAGGGAAGCAAAATGCGGTGGCAAATGCACTCTCAAGAAAAGATGAGGATGTGGAAGCATTGTTGTGCACCATTTCTATTATCCAACTAGATTGGATAAACGAAGCAAGGGAGGAATGGAAGAATGATGAAGAAATGTGGGCACTTATTCAAAAGTTACAACAAGATTCCAGTACATCTAATACATTTAGCTGGCAAAATGATTCATTATGGTACAAAGATAGAATTCCCAACTCAAACAAAAGATTTTTATGGAATTGCACACTTCTCCCTCAGGGGGGCACTCAGGATTTTTAAAAACTTACCACAAGGTTAAGAAGGAATTTTTGGGATGGCCTTAGATCAGATATTCAAAAGTTCGTGGCAAAATGTTTAGCTTGCCAACAAAATAAAGTTGAAACAATTAAGACCTCGGGTCTATTACAACCTTTATCCATTCCAAGCCAACGTTGGGAGGAGGTTTCAATGGATTTTATCACAGGTTTACCCAAGTCTGAGGGAAAGAGTGTCATCATGGTGGTAGTTGACAGACTTACCAAGTATCAATGTTGTGAAAATCATAATCGGGATTAAATCGGAGCGGGGAACAAATCGGAAAAAATCGGAATTATCAGGAAAAAATCAGAAAAAATCGGGAAAAAATCGTTTGGTACAAAAATATTCTTTTTTTTTCATTTTTTTTCAATTTTTTTAATATCTAAACCATCTACAACATAAAATAAATACATTGACACATAAATATGATAAAAAAACTAATATATAAGATGTTTAATATCATTTCTAGCACTAAAATCACACATAACATTGAATCATGTCCTGAATAGTAAGTCCTGACTCCTGAGTACCAACTCAGCCTCAAAATATCAACAAAAAATATGATAATGTATCTCATCATGTCATAATGCCATATACAATAAAATGAAAGTCTATTCCTATTGATTTCCTCTGCCCCTCTTGCGAGAAAATGCCACAACTTTCCCTTTCCCTCTAGATGTAGATGTTGGTGCTTGTGCTGGTGGAGATGGCAGTGGAGTCTAATGTGCTCTAGAAGCTGAAGAACTAGAAGTAGGAGCTATAGGAGGTAGACCACGTCCTCTACTGGTGGCAGGGGTAGCCCGGGCAGGTGGTGTCACCTGGAAACATTACAATCTCCCAATCCTGAAATCTTGAAAAACTGATAAGTCTGCTGGATTTTAAATGAAATCTAAAATTCTACTTTCTCCATATGAAATCCAATGAGGCTGGAACCACTCTCAAACATCTTGAGTCATTTCATGGTAATGTTAAAAATTTAAGTAAAAGGATGAAAATGAAGATTAAGGAGAATGTCACTTTTACTTTAAGAATTTAACATTACCATGAATAGCATATCCATACTAGGGCATAAACTTGATCATTAAGCTGCCCCACTCAAAAATTATTTGTTTTTTTCAAAAAAAATTGCATGAAAAAACCCAAAAAAACGTTATAAAACTATGCTGTCGCGACCCCCAGCGATTTTTTAAGTTTTTATCGCGATTTTTTCATTTTTATCGTGATTTTTTCAATAAAAATCAGCAAAAAAAATCCGGCAATTTTTTTGTTTAATTATCGCGATTTTATCGGCAGAGGGAAAAAATCATGATTTTTTCATTTTATCGCGATTTTCACAACACTGCCAAGTATGCACACTTTTGTGCATTATCACATCCATTTAAAGCCAGTACAATTTCTACTGCATTTATGGAAACAATTAAAAAGCTACATGGAAACCCAAAGATTATTGTAAGTGACAGAGATCCCATTTTCACGGGAAATTTTTGGACAAAATTATTTTCTTGTTTCGATACTCAGTTAGCTCATAGCTCATCTTATCATCCTCAATCTTATGGGCAAACTGAGATAGTAAACAAATGTTTGGAAGGATATCTTCGATGCTTTGTATCTGATAAACAGACACAATGGGTCAAATGGTTGCCTCTGGCTGAATGGTGGTATAACACTTCCTTCCATACAGCAACAAAAATGACCCCATTTATGGCACTTTATGGATATCAGCCACCATCCATACATCATATTTAAGAGAAAATTCTAAGGTTCAAGCAGTGGAACATCACATCGAGCATCAACAAGTCCTCCAACTCTTAAAGGATAACCTCATGTTGGCACAGAATAGAATGAAACAACAGGCAGATCAACATCGCAACGAAAAAAGTTTTGATGTAAGTGATTGGGTATTCCTACGGCTACAACCATATAAACAAATGTCCCTCAAGCAAGCTAAGAAGGATATTAAATTATCACCAAAGTATTACGGTCTGTACAAGGTGTTGCAAAAGATTTGTACTATGGCATACAAATTGGAGCTTCCTGCAGCGTCTCGGGTGCACCCAGTTTTCCATGTTTCATGTTTAAAAAAGGTTATAGGCGACAAGCTCCCAGCTCAAACAATATTGTCAGAACTTGACGAGGAAGGAAAAATTATATTGGAACCGAAAGCAGTGACAGAAACAAGAACTCGACAGCTACAAAATCGATCAATTTCTAAGTATCTCATCAAGTGGAAGAACTTATCCGCTAAAGATTCCACATGGGAGGATGAGAATTTTATACAGAAGCATCCAGAAGGACAACACTTTTTTGAAGGATAGGGGCATGTTAGGTCCCTATAATACTAGTGATTACCCCATTACTATTGTAGTTATATCCCTTATTAATATTGTTGTGCCCCTATTGTCCCCATATTGTTATTACTGTGTCCCATAGAATCCCTCTATTGTTATTTTGTGCCTTTATATTATTATTGTTAGGTCGGCTGGGTTATATTGTAACCTCTTAGACTCCTATATATAGAAAGGAGGTTTTGTCATTTGAATCATCAAGGAATCATTCATTTGTGTAATGTAAAGGAGGTTGCCCCCTCGAAGAGGCTGAATTCTAAGGCGTTGATCTATCTTTTCTATTTTTTTGTGAGCTGGTTTCATAACAGTTTATCAGGGTTGTGCCGTTGGAAAACATAAGGGGACCATCCCCTCAAGTGAAAGTCAAACTACTGATATTATTCAATTGGTCCATTCTAATCTATCGGCTATGTAACCGGATTCATCCTACTGGGGCTACTTGTCGTGAATCCATCGAATCCGACATGATTCGTATGGATTCGTGTCTGGATAACCTGACAAGTCGTGTCAGATCGGGACACGATTAAATCGGGATCATGTCCCGATCAGACACTACGTGTCATGATTTCTGGACACAAATCTGCCAAAACAACGACCCGCATGGATTTTTAAGAAGGCTTTCCTCATTTCTTTTTGCACATTCACTCAATTACTTTGTTGTGCGTTTGTTGTGGGTGTTTGGGAGCAAGCAACAATGGGTGTGGGAGCATTTTCAAAAAGATTCAAGCAACAGGTAGGTGCATTTTCTCTCTAACATTTTTTCATTTTTATTATAGCAGTTTTCAAATGCATTTCTTTTACAAATTTGTGCATTTTTTGTTTTATTTTTTTACAGTATTCATGGCTCAATCAAAGGCAACAGGGAAGAGGCAAAGGAAGGAGAAGAATGTCCCCATTGGAGATGCCCCTCCTCTCCCAATTTCATTAGAGTCTGTTGCAAGTAATGTTGAGTGAAGACTTCCTCCTCAATGTAACATTGACAAATATCCCTTGTGGAAATATGTCACAAGAGAGCAAGAGCCAAGCAGCAAGGTGAAGGGAGGAGGCAATGTGAGTTGAAAATGTAGCTTTTGCCACAATACTTTCACGAGCACATATTTCCTTGTAAAAGGTCATTTGTTGGCTTTACCAGGTTGTGGGATTGGAGCTTGTACAAAGGTGTCTTTATCAACGAGGAAAGAAATGGAAAGAGAATCCAATGTTGGTATGGAAAATGTGGCTGCAAAATAAAAATAAAAATAAAAATGCCAAAAATGATGACCCCCTTCCATTCTTCAAGAAAGGCAGGAACAAATTCCCATTTGAGAGTTCTAGTGGGAGACAAGCAACAAAGACAAAGGCAATTTCACTTGGTCCAATGGACAAGATTTTTCGGAAGGAAAAACGAGAAGAGCTTGATCTCACCATTGCCTTTTTTCTATCATAACTTCATATCCTTCAATGTTGCATGCTCACCTCTATTTATTGAGATGTGTCGAGCTCTAACTCAAGGGGATCCATCAGGGTATGTGCCTCTTGGGTCAAAGAAGCTTAGAACCACATTGTTGACGAAGGAAAAAAAGAGGTGGAAAAAATGCTTGAGCCAATTAACGCATCATGGCCAACATCTGGGGTTAGCATTGTCTCTGATGGATGGACAGATCCAGCATAACACCCACTCATCAACTTCATGGTGTCTTCCTTGAATGGTCCAGTTTTCTTGAAAGAAGTGGATGCACTTGGACAATACAAGGATGCACAATATATGGGTGAGTTTTTTATTAAAGTTATTGAAGATGTAGGTGTTGATTCTTGTGTGCAAATATTTACAGATAATGCACCTGTTTGCAAGGCTGCTAGCATGATTGTGGAAGCTAAATATCCACAAGTGTTTTGGACACCTTGCATTATCCATTCATTGAACTTAGCACTGAAATCTACTGCTTCTGATATGCTTTGGATTGGTAACGTTATTGAGGATGCATGGCATATCTGTAACTTTGTACAAAACCATACAAATACCCTCACTATCTACAAGGAGTACAACAATCTATCATTGTTGAAGATTGCGGATACACGGTTTGCCTCTTCATTCATGAAGAGGTTGAGGGAGGTCAAGACCACTCTTGGGGCCATGCTTATTTTAGGGTTTTGGTCTTTTTGGAGAAAGACAGAGGTAGTCTGTAAATGTGTGAAGGACACAGTGTTAGATGATGCTTGGTGGGAGAGTGTAGATCTAGTTATTCAGATCATGGACCCTATCATTTCCTTGCTTCGATTTGCTAATACATACCAACCCATCGTAGGAGAGGTTTATGAAGGATGGGATTCCATGATTGAGACTATGAGGAGCATTATTTTACAGAGTGAGTGCCCCGGGTATGAGAAATCATCAGAGGCCTTCTTCACCACTATACAGGATATTCTTGTCAGCAGATGGGACAAAAATTGCAAACCTTTACATTGTTTGGCTCAATCATTGAACCCAAAATACTTCAGCCATAAGTGGCTAAATGATGGACCTTCCCGCAGATTTCCTCCTCACATGGATGGTGAAATCTCACAGGGGAGGAAAGATGCATTTAGGCGGGTTTTTCATGATCAAGCATCCCTTCATGAGGTGGAGGATGCCTTTGCAGAGTTTTCCACTCGCACTGGTCGATTTGTAGGATATGGTCTGATTAGAGATAGGGGGACTAAGAAGCCTTCAACCATGAGTGGCTGAATGGTGGACCTTCCCACAGATTTCCTCCTCACATGGATGGTGAAATCTCACAGGAGAGGAAAGATGCATTCAAGCGGGTTTTTCATGATCGAGCATCCCTTCATGAGATGGAGGATGCCTTTGTAGAGTTTTCCACTCGCACTTGTCGATTTGCAGGTCATGGTCTGATTAGAGACAGGGGGATTAAGAAGACCTATTCTTGGTGGGAAAATCATTAACCATGAGGCTCCTCTCTCAGGTGAGTTCATCCTCATGTTGCGAGAGGAATTGGAGCACATATGGGAATTTGTATAGTGTCGAGAAGAGCAAGCTTGAGTAGTCTAGGGCAAAGACAATGGTGTATGTGCACACCAACCTCCGTCTTATTTACAAGTAGAGGGAAAAGTGGTTGAAGGGAAAGACAAAGATGTGGGATGTTTTTCCTGATGATATGGGTTTGGACAGCAGTGTTGAGTTGGCATTGACCAACTTGGATCTCAATGATCTTATACTAGAGCATGTCAGATTTGATGATGGTGATACTGTAGAGGGGTCATCCTCCACACCAGCAGATGAAGAGATGATTTTGGATACAAAGGAGGAGGATGCAGCAGAGGAGAGCAGTGGTACTAGTGCCCAGATGATCAGGACAGTGATGCTGATTTTGATGATGACTATGTGGATTGATGACTCATGAGTCATGAGCTACCTACTGCCTTGAGGCTTGTACACTTGTAGTTGTTTTTTATTTGCTATTTGATATTTGATATTTCTATTTGCCATTGGCATTGCACTACCTATGTAACACATTTTGATTATGATGACTTAATGAGAAAACTACAGTTGTCAGTATCTTTATCTTGCTATCTTGTTTTTCTCCTATTGGATCATTGATGAATTGAATATCTATTATGAATCATGATTTATCATTTATGTCACAATTGTATTTGTATGTGCTATGTACTATGCATAATGTTACTTTGTAAACAGTAAAACTTACATGTAGATGAAGATCTCTGTTTGAAATCAATGAATTTGTATCATGAATGAGAATGTGTAAGAAATATTCAAATAGCTAATTTTTAATATAGATATATATATATATATAACTTATCCGAACGTGTCTTGTTCCGGGGGGGTCAACGAGTCGGTATCCGACACTCAAATTCCGAATCCACATGTCAAGTGACTTAGTCTATCAAGTATGTTGTCGGTAACATCTTTGTGAGGATATTTGTACTACGCAATTTTTGTGGATAACTTCTCTCACACAACATGAATCTATTTCTTAAAGAAGAAGGATGAAGTGTTCAAATGGTTCCGCTCATTCAAAGCCTTGGTCGAGAATCAAACAGGGAAGAAGATCAAATATTGAGGACCGAGAATGGAACCGAATATGAGTCAAATGAATTCAATGACTATTGTAGAGAAGTTGGCTTTAAGAGGGAGACCACTACTGCATATACTCCTGAACAAAATGGTGCTGTCGAAAGGAAGAATCGAACTATCATAGAAGCCACTTGTTCCATGCTTCATGACCAAGGTCTATCGAAGTTCTTACGGGGAGAAGCTGCCAACACTGCTGTGTATGCTCAAAATAGATGCCCACATCAAGCATTAGACTTTAAGACACCTGAAGAAGTTTTCACCGGTAACAATCCTGATGTTTCTCATTTTAGAATTTTTGGTTGTTCTATATATTTTCATGTGCCAAAAGAGAAAAGAAACAAGCTAGATGCATCTGGGAAGAAAGGAACGTTTGTGGGCTATAGTGAAACTTTGAAGGCATATGTAATCTATGTGTCTGGTCAAAAAGAAGTCAAAATAAGTCATGATGTCACTTTCGATGAAGATTTTTCCCTTAAGAAAATCCGAGATCTTCCTATCCCTAGGAAGGACAATGATGATAATGCAGGAAAGCAGGATGAATCTCCGACAAATGATCTAATGCCCAATGTTGAAGGTCTGATGGATCCCATTGATCCACCTCCTAGTGAGCCCTCTACTTCAAGAAAAAGACTTTTGTGGCTCAAAGATATCTTGAAGATGTCAAGAGACATGTTGCACCAAGGGGAACATTTCATGAAAGCAAGAAGTCGAACAGGTACCAAGGCGACTTAGTTTCCATGAGTACCTTTGTACAATCTGAGCCATGTACATTTGAAGAAGTCGTTAAGAACCAAGCTTGGAAGGATGCGATGAACAAGGAATATGAGTCGATCATGAAGAATGAGGTTTGGGATGTGGTTCCTAGACCCATGGACAAGTCAATGGTCACTTCAAAATACCTTTACAAAATCAAACATGGAGCTAAAGGGAGTGTTGAAAAGTTCAAGGCCAGGTTTGTTGCTCGAGCTTTCTCTCAAAAAGGCAGGATTGGACTATGATGAGATATTTGAACCAGTTGCTCGATATACCACTATCCATTCGATCATAGCCCTTATTGCCTCGCAAGGATGGAGCCTACACCAAATGGATGTCAAAACTGCTTTATTGCATGCCTTGCTTAAGGAAGAAGTCTATGTAAAACAACCGAAGTGGTTCAAAGTTCAAGATCGTTACACACATGTAACGATCTTGAACTTCGAAGGTGACCTGAACCTATACTTCAAGGTTGAAAAGGACAGGCCTTTCATTCTGGTCCTTTATGTGGATGATCTCTTTCTAGCAAATTAATGACCCTCTCATTCATAACGGCAAGAGGGAGTTGGCTTCCGAATTCGAGATGAAGGACCTAGGATTGATGCACTATTTCCTAGGGTTGGAGGTCTGGCAAACGCTAGGTGATATTTTTCTTTCTCAAGGAAAATACATGTGAAGCTACTTGAGAGATGTGGGATGGTGGATTGCAAGTTCGTGTCTACTCCGATGAAACTCAACTTCAAGAAGCTATGTGGAAGTGTTGTTGGGCCTGAATTAGTGAATCTTTTTGAGTATCGTCAACTTGAGGGGCCCTGATGTTCTTGGTAAACTCATGTCCTGACATATGCTTCGCTATGAACACATTTTAGTCAATTTATGGTCGAACCTCATCACATTCATTGGATTGTTGCTAAGAATCCCTTGAGATATCTCCAAGGAAAAATCCACTATGCACTAAGATACACTGCCGGGAATTGAGGCTACATGGATATATAGATGTTGACTGGGCTAGTCAAGTGGTGGATCGTAAGAGCATGTTTAGGTGTTGCTTCTCTTTGGGGTTTGCTTCAATATCTTGGATTAGCAAGAAGCAGAAATCAGTTGCTTTAAGCACCACCTATGTGAAAATTCTATCAATGCAACATCTGATTTACTTTGGCTACTTATTTTCAATAAGTTATTTATGAAATTCCTTCAATAAACATTAAAATAAATTACGCTGCAGATATCACACCATAATACAAAAACAAACACATGCACAAGAATCAACACATCGACATAGATATTTTGGACAACAATCCCCGGAAAAACCCAATGTGGGAAAACCAGTGCAGCAAGGGAGGATTTTATTATTCAACAATTCTTCAGTACAACCGGGTGCCAAGCTTGCTTACCCAACTATCTCTACCTCTCCGTTATGCACTCACTGCCCCTCGCTGCAACTCTAATCACTGGTTCGATTTCTCTCAGCAAACCCCACTCCAGAAAACTGAACTGACTAATCAATTTGGTGTATCTCCAACTGACCCTCAAGCCTCCTCTTATACGTTTTTCTGTAGAGTCTTCAACAACCGAGATTAAATCTCTAATCAACAGCTAAGATTAGATTTGGCTTGATCCATGTCATTTAGAACCTTCTAACCTAGTTTTATATTAATACCCATTAATATTTTTATTTTCCTAAGTTTAGACTTAGGAACCCATTAAAAATATTAATTATTTTAATATCTCTCTCCGGGTAGAATTTCCCAAAACCATTTCTGGGTCTTGGAGATCTCATGTGCTTTAGCCTTGTTGACCACTGCATGTCAACGACCCATAGCAGTACACCTCCTTTTTCGCAAAAGGGATAGCACCTGATCGATGTGTTCTTGCCATCCAGCTATCATCATCAATCTGAGGATCATCTTATAATGTAAACTCAGTCTGCATGTGTATAATGTAAATAATCTCAGCAGATCCGTGTCGTGTATGTAATCACCTAGGTAAACCTACTTTTTAGGTGACGATCTACATTCCGGAAGGTTTCTTATCTCACCAATCCATTCTCGGATGGTAGGCAGAGTTTTCCTTCAACCTTACCCCAAAGCCGGAATGGATTTTGTCACTAGGACCTTAGGGGAGTCCTAGTGTTCTAGATCGAGTCTATGTAAAAGTGATTTGGGAGTAATCCTAACTATTTGGTTAGGTTATTTTATTACAAATTGTTTGATCTGCTAGATTAAATTTGTGTCTCAGAACTAGGTACTATGTGAGGGTCTTTTGTAAATGGGTTTTTCCCCTTGAGATGTAAAAAATGTAAAAATCATGATGTAAAGTGTCTTGAGGGTTAGAAAAATAATTTATCCTCTCATAGGTTAATTAATTAAATTTTCTGGCCAAAATTAATTAAAATCCTAAGCCAGAAATTTAATTAATTATAAGTCCTAGGTAAATTTAAATTTTCCAAAGGCAAAATTCATGGGTCCTTAAAATTCAAATTTTAAAAGGCCCAGGGACTAAGATAAATTGATTATTTTGCTAAATTTTAGGCCTTTGGTCCCTGGGGTTAAGTCAAAGTCAAAATTTCGAGGAAATTAATTCAAAAATTTAATTTTTGAATTAATTAAAATACAATTATTGAAAATTTTGAAATTTCCTCAATAATTAAAATTTCGACAGATGAGATTAAAAGAAATATTGATCCTCATCAACGGTCGAGATTACTTTGACAAGGATCACTCAAACTAGCCATTGGAAGATTTATCTTTAAATCGGAGGTCAGTTGTCAGTTGAGATCATCTGATCTTTTGATCGTGTACTAAGCTCTCAAGCTCTCTTGTATACTTTTTTGAATTAATGCAAAAGTCTTTGGGGCTTCAACGTGTTGTAGTGTTCCTTTTGATGAATTTATGGTAACATTATTTTAATTTTTGTTTAATATTATGTGAAAACTATCAATCAATAGCTCTCTTAAAATAATATGAATACAAGTATCTTATTCAGTTTGTTGGATCTAGGGTAACATTTTTAATTTTGATTAAAGTAGCAGGTATCTCTATTTCTTCAGAATTTTATTGTTGTTCCATTTCTCTACTTGATTTGATGGTTGATCTAGTGTTTGCAAAATATCTCTCAGGTTCTCATTGAGTGTTTGGGGATAGTCCCTCGGTTGGATTAGCCAACTCTCAACACATACTTTCTGAAGAGCCTACTTCACATAAGCCTCAGGATTTATCTAACGATAAAAAAAAATTTGCAAGGCGTTTTTGGGCTAATACCTCTCTAAAATTTCAAAATCTTTCAAAAGTTTTGTTGATATTTTGATAGATCTGGCTATTAAGAGCCTTAGATTATCACATCTAGGAGCGGAGTTGGACTCATACTTACTCAGATCTGATAGATCTGTTATTTATTTGTATAGATCTATAAATTATGGTATATATCTGTTATTTACTTCTGTAAATCTGAAATTTTTGTAACATAATTTTGAATTTTAACACTCGGACTTTTGAGATTTTCTCTATTTTTGTACACATTGGGTATTGGGTTTTTCTCTTTTCATTTGTGCAAGAATAGATCTGAGAAATCAGCTAAGAAAATCTTCAGATCTAAGCTAGATCTAGACCCTGGAGGGAAAGATCTGGAATCAAAGATTGTTTGCAGGAATAGATCTAAGAAATCAGCCAAGTAAATCTTCAAATCTGGGCTACATCTAGACCCTGGAGGGCAAGATCTGGGCTCAAAGATTGTTTGCAAGAATAGATCTGAGAAATCAACCAAGTAGATTGTCAAATCTGAGATTTTTCAAGCAGATCTGGAGGTTTTGAGACAGATCTAGGCCCTAGAGGGCAATATCTTATCCCAAATCTTTTTACAAGGCCAACCATTAAAGATTTTGCAATAAATCTGAAGATCTAAAACGAAATAATTTTTTTCAGAACAAGGGTTTCAAGTTTTGGGGCTCCTAAGTCCAGATCTGTCTTCTCCTAGCCCAACGCTAGTTCTATTGGGCTTAGTGCTAGCTCTCATTGGCCCTAGATTCCCTTGCTCCATTTTTGATTTGAATATTTGATTTCTGAAGCTAATCATTGGTGGGATTTTGTAGAAACTTCGGTAAAAAATTGTGTTTCAGATATTGAAATTTTTTTAACAACTTGGGCAAGTGATCTTCAAGGCCTAGGGCCTAAGGGTTTGATCTCTAAACCATCTTTTTCCTCACTATTTGCTACAGCAGTCATATACCTTTCTAAAAGTGGTGAAGAACACATCTAAGTGGTTTGAAATTAACTAAAAAAATTGCTAAATACATTAACAAGTCATTTATGTTTAATGTGCATCCAGAATTTGGCCTAGATCTGAAGTCTAAAATATAGCAGTGGAAGAATTTCATGTGGGTTAGCCTAAAATCGGTTTCTAAGTTGTCTAATACATTAAGGAATTAATTTTTTGAGTTGGGCATTCATCATTAGGCTTATTTCATGTTTCAATTGTTGGCTGTAATAAGTATATCAGATCTGATATAATTCCGGAAATCACATCATAACAGGTTGAAAAAATTTTATAATTCATGTGGGCAAGTTTGGAAAAATTTCGGTACATTTTTGGCATAAAGATATCGTTGATAGCTCACTGTTTCCATTGTCATATCGCTGTTGTCATAAAGTTTTTCTTACTATTGTCCTAAAAATTAATTTCTGAAAATTAAGTACTCTGTCATGAAATTGTGATAAAATGCATATCCTTTGTTTCATAAACTGAGTATTTTTTTTTAGCATCTGTTGACATTGATATCGAATTGCAAAGTTGTTTTTGTTCTCTTTGAGCTAAATTGTATCAAGAAGATTCAAAATAATCTAGTGTTTTAACTAAAGTATCTTCAAGAGTTTATTTTCTAAGTCTTCATCTAAAAAAAGGCGAGCATTTCATTTGGGTAATTGAGGGCTTTTGCGGAATAAGTGTTTTTCCATTCTCGAGTCTAACTTCATCTCATCTTCTGATGCATTTGCATATAAGTTAACTTTGCATAGATAAAATTTACTTCCAAGCATAAATTTGGTCGATAAACAAATAAATCTCCATCCATATTTTCTTAAGGATCTTGTTTTAATAGTATTTAAAACGATGACCTTGCAATCGTCAGAGCCACAGTTCTCTGCAGTGCCAAACACATCGGGTATGTTAGAATTTCAGGAGTGGTATCGTTAATCACGCCTTAGTGTGCTTCTCCTGATCTTCTCTCTGCCAATTATTACGAAATCAGGCTCAACACAAAAAGGATTGAAGGGTTCACATTTAAATAGCCATTTAACTAAGATTAACCAAGATTCTTGCATCTCACATTAGTTTTAGGATCTGCATTTCATATAAAATAGTCATTCATCTAAGCAGCAGTTGTTAATTGATTACTTGGTCTTAATTTCCATACCAAGATCGTTGACTCCACAAGGCACTAGTATCAATCGTTTAAAATATAATCAAATCCAATAAGACTTGCTAAATCTTAATCGAGTACTTGATCGCTTCACTATGTCTCCCGAACTAGTTGGTTCCCAACTAGTTCTTCTTCATTCCACTTTTCCATAAGGTCTACCCCCCTTAGCCTGTTGTAGGGAGACAGCTTAAACGGAGAGATTGCGGATTAGGGTGACAGCCCCCGATTTGAGTCGTTGTCGCGGTGCTTAGACATTCTGTGCGACAACAAGCCTCTCCACCAATTTTCATGGGTAGAGCACATCCGATGCTACCCCAAATAAACATCACATGTCTACCCGTAGCAAATAAAACCTTCGTCTCAACTATGAAATTAATTCCACACCTTGTCATATACACAGTCGCTTGAAAAATTATCGGCCTCTATGATATTTAATCTCCCGAAAGGATATAATGGGACCCTCTATAATTTGGCCAAAAATGAAAATTCGGCCTTTAGAAATGTGATGGCCCCTCCTTGAATGGGTAGTGACTCAGCTCTTGGTCTGTCACCATCGAGTCTTTGCGGCTCTTCTAGAAGCGAATGACGGCTGAGAATGTGATGGCTTCCATGCATGATCCACTCTCAATTGTCGGCCCACACAGTAGCTCGATCTTCATGTGAGCACGGCCCTCTCAGCACTCATACGACCCTTTTATCACACAACTTTTGAATATAATTAAATGTGGCCCACGACTATGTCTTTGTTATGAATATAATTCATAACAAATAAAATAACTATAAACAATGTAAATAATAAAAATCAAAATAATGATTATGTTAAATAGTCATTAAGTTAAGTGAAAAGGACACATGCCTAGTATATATGCGAGTCCTCATTGTAACATTCAACATCACTTGTACATTTATATATATGATAAATTATTATTACAAATACCTCTTGTGTATTTTTACATTAAAGTCAACAAGCTATAAGTTTTGTTGATTCAGTGGTATCAGAGCCATGCGAGACTTCGAAAGTTATCTTCCGCACAATATAACCATGCGAGTTTTTGAACGTTGTTCGCCGCACAATATGCTATTACGTTTACGACCTGAATTCATTGAACAGTTTAGTAAAATTCAAGAAAACCTTCAGCAATGGGAAAAATCATATGCAAAAGTTATAACAAGTCTAAATGAAATAGATAATAAGGAAGATGATAGCAATGGTGAAACAAAACAAGATGAAATAGGAGAAGAAGATTTTGACCAAAATAGTGATAATGTTGAAAATGAACATGTTGCAGAAAATAATCAAGATCATGATCCAGATGAAGTTGATCTTGATATCGATGAGAATGATATAGATCAAAATGATGATCCAAATGAAGATGATGTGGATGAGGACTATCTTGAGAAACAAGATGATGAACAATATCATAACAATGAGGAAAATTCTAAAGAAGACATTGATGATTCTGAAGATGGCAAACTTTTAAGTCATGAGGTATCTATATTGCCAAAAGGAGCTACAAAAAACACATTGGCCAAAGATTTTTAAAAAAGTTGCAATTTGCTGCCTACTAGCAAATGTATTCAGCCTAAAGAATCTATGCAAACAAAATCTGCAAAGTCTGAGAATGATCCAAATGACGATGTTCCCTTGCGTATGAGGTTTTAGGTAAAACAATCGAAAAATCACCTAGTGAAGGTTTCCCTGCGCGTGGTGTTGACTCCAAGAATGTGAAGCCTTTAGCGTTAAGACACAAACCAAAATCTCCCAGTGAAAGTTCCCCCATGGATAGTGACAACTCTGAAGATGAGAAACCTTTATTGACAAGAGACAATCTAAAACAAGCCAATAAAGGGTCCCTTATGGATAGTGATGTAAATAATGTAGCATTCAAGAAAAAACCCAATGGATCGGTTAAGAAAGACATGGAAAAACTCAATCTGTTAAAATTGAAATTAACTTGAAGAAGGGACCTTCAGCTCAGAGGGATCACAATCTAAGCTCTTCAGTCACCCAAAAGGCCAAGCCTCAGGGGTATCACCAAAGCCCAAAGTGGAAGCAGAACCAGAGGTTAAGGCAGAGGCTGATGGATATTTTGAAGCACAAAGGAGCAGGAAGATATGCCGAGTCGATGGAAGGAAGATCAGCTACCGAGAATTTAGAGATAAATATATGAATACCAACAAACTAGTCCTCCTCACCAGCCTCATGGATGATTGGAGGGCTTGTCGTGATTGGGTTTCTCCTGATGGGAAACCCAATCTCTCATTCTTGTCCCTAAATTTTGCCAAATCTCGAGTTCAAGTTGCAGATTGTGATAGAAAAGAATTCATGGACCAAAAGAGACTGGGGATGACTGTTGGTGAATAAATCGAATAGTGGCATAATCTCAATTGCAGATTTTATGACACAGATTTTGATGGGAAAAAAATTACTCATCATTGCTTTATTTAAAGGATTGGCATTTTGTAAAGGAATGTCTTGATTACAATGCTTACACTGCTCCAACGTTTTTCTTAGATGTTTGGCTTAGCTTATACCTTGATTCTTACAGCATCCATGGCATTCAAGGTGTTGATGAAGATTGTGAATGTGACGTGTCGTGCTCAGATTATCGCTTTGTATATATGGGCCCAAAATGTACTTGGACTCCATTACATGTAGATGTCTTCAGGTCAGATAGTTGGTCTGCAAATGTTTGCGGCAAAAAAGTTTGGCATATTCCTCACCCTTACATGAAGCAAACTATCTATGATATTTATAGAGATTTCTCAGCAACACAGTTCCCTAGATTTTCCAAGACATATTGGTTGGAGTGTATCCAAGAAAGGAATGAAATTATCTTAGTACCGAGTGGTTGGTTTCATCAAGAAAAAAATGTAGAGGACACTATTGCAATAAACCACAAATGGTTCAACACTTGCAATATTTCATGGGTGTGGAACCGCCTTGTAAAGGACTACAACGAAACAGAAAAATATAGTGAAAACGTAAGAAGCGTAGCTGATACTTTGAAAGTCTTTGTCAACGCAATTTGGCAGCTAATACAGGAATTAACTTTGATGTCTTTTTTGTCATTATCGTTCGTATGGCTCTTGCAAATTTTACCCAGCGCATTGACATCATGCATTCATGGGAAGGAAGATTTGCAGATTAATAACATACATTGGAAAGACAACCAAATACACAGAAGAAGAGAAAACATGCCAAAGGTTCCTCGGAGATGTCCACACAAAGTCCCCAAGCGATTCTTTTGTCCCATAAGCCAGGAGCTCATGAAGGATTTCGTCACCACTCCTTCAACCAACATAACATACAACTGGAAGTCACTCGTCGCTCTCGATAAGGCACGCTCAAAATCAACGACGAAAACAACACTCTGACACTGGAAAACGAGTCAGTGTTGCCCGATCACGATCTCATATAAATAATTGCAGCATGGCGGCACGTCTACAAGTTGGCGCCCCCGTTCTCCTTCATCTCAAGGCCCGCAGATATAGAAGTTGCAGTTGATGCTTTATTAGATCACCAGCAATATCCATTGAGTGATCGGAAATTATTACGATCTCTCCATGAACTAAGCTCTATAATTGAAGGCAAACCCGCAATCATTAACTCAAGAGATGGTTTTTTATTGAGTAAACTAAAAGCAGGATGCCCCAGGGAATCGATCCCTGATTCGGTTAAGTGGGTGCGATATTCCCTGGGCATGTTGGCTAATGCCGACAACTTCAACAATGAGCTCGACCTCGACGTTTACCTACAACAAACCCTAGCAGTTCTTGACAGAGAATGTGCAAGAATTCACGACGCAAATTGTCAGTTGGGCCTTGTAAATTTAATACATTCGATAATGGCGTCCAAGGAGAAAAGAATTACTCACAAAGGAATCATACGAACTTTGTCTTCTTACATTATAAGGCCCGACCACAATCAAATTCGCAAAAGCTAAATCAATTTCACCAAACTGTTCTATATAATCTTGGACCTCTGGGGCACATAGGGTTCATTCGAGCATCATTCTCACAATCTTCCACTGTTGGAGACAGTCCATCACATTGAATACGTCATGCTCCCCTTCCACCAATACACTTCTTCCACCATGCCATGTTCTCGGTCACTCCGTTGCTCTCCATGTCTTTCTGACATACCATCCAAGTGTCCATCGAGTCTCTGGCCATTTCTAGCCATGTCACGTCCTATCGTTTCCGCCACATCCCATCATTTCCATTCCTTCCATTCATCCCATTCGTATTTGATTATAAATAATCCCATTCCTTCCTGCCATGAGCACTCTAATCATAATTAATTTAATTACTGATTATAATTAATTTAATTATAATTATTATATAATAATTAATATTAAAAATAATAATAATAATAATAATAATATGGTTTAATTAGAAAAAAATCATTATTATATTAAAAAAAACATGGGAGGGAGGAAAATGGATTAAGTTCAATGGTACTACTTACACATGCTCAAAAAAAGTAGGCAACGTGGAAGAGTGTGTCATCAATTAAGCTTTGAGGAAAAAGCTTTTCGAAGGAGGAGGCAATGTTATGAATATAATTCATAATAAATAAAATAAATATATAAATCATGTAAATAATAAAAATCAAAATAATGATTATGTTAAATAGTCATTACGCTAAGTGAAAAGGCATGTCTAAATGACATGCCCAATCGTGAAAGGACCCCTGCCTACTATATATGCGGGTCCTCATTGTAACATTAAACATCACTTGTACATTTTATCTATATAATAAATTATTATTACAAATACATCTTGTGTATTTTTACATTAAAGTCAACAAGTTATAAGTTTTGTTGCTTCAGTGTTGATTTTGACTGGTAATTCAGATCTGAATTTGACGGCAACTCTCACAAAATTGGATGTCAATACTTTCATCCCAACAATCTTACAATATGATTTCATCCCTCTAAAATTCTTAGACGGCTCAAAATATTTCTTCTCTGCAGCTTTGATTAGAAGAATAACTAGCCCCCTTTTTATTAAACCAAAAACGATTTTAATTTTTTCAGCCCCAACTATAAACATTTGATCACACACCCCTTTACGCTTTGTGACCCAAACAAAATTCATTTATACTTTGATAAAACTAAATTCTCATGGCTCCACTTGATAACATAAACATAAAATTGATCAAGCATGCATAAAGTCGATTTTTTTCGAGTTTGGGAAATCTTTTGGCGCTCTGCAACCTAGGGTTTCTGCACGCCCCTACAACGGCGCAGTTTGAACCCTCTCTTCCTCCAATCTCCGTCCGCCCTCCTCATCGTGACTGCAAACTGATGGCATAGTCCGCTCTGCAATGGCTTTCCCTCGGGGGGGGCCTCAAAGCCTTCCCCTTCAACTGTAAGAGATCCTCCAGCGAAAAATACGACAACGCCGACTAGTCCAGAGCATGAAGACACGGATAAAAGAGACTCCCCAATGCAAGAAAAGGCAAATGCTTCCACTGATCAGTCAGTCAGGCGCAGTGAAGTACAAGAAGAAAAGAATGGGCAACAGGAAACGCCCAAGGTTACATCAGCGACATGCAAACCCATAGAGGCTGAAAGACCCAAGATAGAACTTCCCAGCCAAAGCATCAATGGACACATCCAGTACATGAAGGAACATGCGCTCATTGGAAAATTTATTGGATTCTGGCCGACTGAAAAAAGCTTTGCAAGGATGGCTCTCTGCCAAATGGAAACCCAAGGGACATGTCACCCTGCAGCTAGGACCTAAGGGTTTTTCACTGCAATTTTCATTTGCATCGAAGATCGGAACAGGGTCGTGGATGAAGGTCCCTACTTCAACTCAGCTGGTTTGTACTTAAGGGACTGGGTAGAGAGATTTAACCCTGACAAGGAGGATTTCAGCTGGGTACCAGTCTGGATCAGGATGTACTCACTCCCGTCGGAATATTGGGACGAAGAATCACTTAGAGACATTGGCAAGGGACTGGGGGAGTTTATAAAAATTGTTGAAGAAACGAAGCTGTGCAGATACACCTCCTATGCTCATATTTGTGTCTTCATGCGCCTAGACAAATCCCTTCCAGATTCGGTAAGTCTCTTCAATGATGACTATGAATGGATCCAACCCTTGGATTTTGAACATGTTCCTTTTCGCTGTCGTAAATGTCATGCCCATGGGCATCTTTTCTGGGATTGTCCTCTAAATGCTAAACCCCAAGCCTCTGACCCCTCAGACAAGTCGGCCCATGATGTCTTCACCAAGGTCGCCAACCGCAAAAGATCGCATAAAAAACCTTCCAACGGAAAAAACCACAGCAGGACGCTGCCTCCATTCCCTCCACAAGCAACAGCTTTGAGGTTCTTGGTAAAACTTCAGACGACCCACCTCAGATCTCTCTGCCAATCTCATTGTTGCTCATCTCGTCCTCTCCCCCCCCTCTTTCTAGCTCCTCTCCCACTCCCTTGCCCCTAAAAGATAGCATTGGAATCCCTGAGGCGGCTCGAAAGGACCCTGATTGGAAACCTAATGAAATGGATGTAGAGAGTTTCTCTGGTCAAACCCTGCACCTAGCAATCACCCCAACAAAATGCAGTCAAACGCAACACATGGAAGAAGAACCGGAAAGCATTGATTTGGGAGGACTAGACATTTTCGAGCTTGAGCAAGCATGTAGAAAGAAAGACTAAGACAAGATTCAAGAGCATCAGCTCAGTACACTGGAAGTCATCATCTCCAGGGCTTACCAACAACAACAACTGGGCATACAGTGGGGCAGTCAATGGGATGGCAGCTTCCTTCCTAAAGACTCCAAAAAACGTGGAAGAAAGACGGATCTTCAAAGAACTATTGCAATAGGGAAAATCCTGGTAGACTCAGGCAGATATGCAAAGCTGACAAAGTATTACAAGGCCACCACTAATAATGAATCATGAAGCTCACATCATGGAATCTAAGAGGGCTCAATAGCCCCGGGAAACTCAGGATGATAAAAAACATGATAAAGCAGGAGCAGCCCCAGATCTTCTTTTTGCAAGAAATGAAATGTAATAGTAACACACTTGGAAACATCCTCTCCAGAGCATGGCCGGGTTGTCATTCGGTTGTAGTGGATGCCTCGGGTGCCTCCGGGGGACTGGCAATTGCTTGGAACGCGCAAGCTATAACGCTTTCAGACTTTCATGCTTCCCATCACATCATATAGGCTACTTTTCATATAATCGGCACCAACATTAATGGCCATCTCACCAATGTTTATTTCCCACAGGAGGCAAGTAACAAAATTGCTCTTCTAGACACAATACAAGCGCTTAACTTCAATAGAGTCCATCCCCTTTGGATCATCGGAGGCAACTTCAATATGATCACCAAGCTGGAGGAAAAGCAGGGAGGTCGTGCTAAGCTGGAATTGGAAAATGGCCACTTTAAAGAATTTATCCAAAACAATCTGCTAATTGATCTGCAAATCTGCAATGGAATTCACACTTGGAGCAATTGCAGAGCTGGGAGGCAACAAATTGCTTCCAAACTAGACAGATACCTCATCTCTGATAACGCAATGCATCTTGGAGGCGACATCTTCACATCAATTCTTCCATTCTCAGGCTCTGATCATTGGCCTACCTCTCTCCAATGGCAAAGACCAGGAAACTCTACCAGGCGTCCATTCCGTTTCGAAGCTTTTTGGCTCACACATCCCGCTTTCAACGACTTCATCAAATCTACCTAGAACAACTTCCCTACGCCAAAAGGCTCAAAAATGTTTCAGTTTCAGCAGAAACTCAAATTCCTGAAATCCCAAATCAAACATTGGAATCAAGAGACTTTTGGCAACATCTTCCAGGCTCAACAAGATCTTAACAGAGAAATGAGAGAACTCCAGCAACAGATAATCACGGAGGGATACCAGGAAGAGACTTTGGAACAGGAAAAGCACATTCACAATCAATTGGAGGAGAGAAGAAAGCAGGAAGAAATCCTTTGGAAGCAGAAATCAAGGATTAGATGGCTGAAAGGAGGAGAAAGGAACACTAAATTCTTCCACAGAACAACAATACAGAGAAGAATGCACAATACCATCTCTTTCATACAAAAGCAAGGAGGGGACAGTGTGGAAAACCATGCAGAGATCGAACAGGAGTTCATCAGTCACTTCCAAGAGGTCCATCAAGAACCCCAAGTTGATAGACGGCCTGCTATAGAAAGGATCACTCAAAATGTGCCGAAAATCATCACAGAAGAACACAACCAACTCCTTCTGCAACCAGTTATGCCTCAAGAGGTGGATTTGGCTATGAACCAGCTCAAGGAGGGCAAAGCTCCTGGTCCAAATGGCTTCATGACTACATTCTTCCACACTTTCTAGGACCTTATAAAAGAAGAGGTGTGGCAAGTGGTGGAGGAATCGCGTACTCTTCATTGGCTTCTGCCCTCCCTAAATTCAACTTTCATCGCCCTTATCCCAAAAGAAGAGAACACCAGCACTCCAGACAAATTTCGTCCAATCGCACTTTGTAATGTCATTTACAAGGTGATATCTAAAGTCATTGCCAACAGGTTGAAGCCGCTTCTGCCCTTGCGCATATCGCCTGAACAATCTAGATACGTAGAAGGAAGACAAATATTGGACGGCATCATCCTCACGCATGAAATCATACACTCCCTCAAGCACTCCAAGCAGGCAGGTATGATTCTCAAGATTGACCTCTCTAAAGCCTTTGATAAATTGAGCTGGACCTATATTCAAAAAATGTTAACAGCCTTCGTTTTTTCCCCAATGTGGGTTCGTTGGATTCTGAGTTTATTTTCTATAACATTCTTCTCTATCATCATAAATGGCATACCCTCTCGACCTTTCAGTCCTTCCAGAGGTATCAGACAAGGAGATCCCCTCTCCCCTTTCCTTTTTGTTATAATGGCGGAAGGTTTGGGACGCCATATCAAGCAAGCCCTCCTCTCCTAGAATCTTAAAGGTTTATCCATTCACAATACTCCAGCCATTACTCATCAACAGTTCGTTGATGACAACATGCTTTTTGGGTACCCCTCTGCTCAAGAAGCCTCCCCTTTTAAATCCCTTTTGAATGACTTCTCTGACGCTTCAGGAATGAGTATAAACACGGCTAAATCGCAGATATTCTTTTTTCACACCCCGCCTGTCATACAACATGCTATAACCCGCATTCTGGGCTTCTCCATAGCCTCCTTACCTTCCAAATACCTTGGAGCCCCCCATATAGACTCTGCCATCAAGCACACCTCATGGCGTATGCTCCATGAGAAACTTGAATCTCGTCTCACTTTATGGACGTACAGAACTCTGAACATAGCTAGCAGATTAGTGCTAATCAAAGTTGTGCTACAGGCAATGCCTCTCTACCTTTTCTCAATCCTGGCAGCGCCTAAATGGGTCCTTAAAAAATTCAAAGCTCTACAGCGCAATTTTCTCTGGGGTGCAACAGGCACAAATTGCAAATGGGCCTTGGTAAAATGGACCACAGCATGCAAGCCAAAAGAAAAAGGGGGTATAGGTCTGCGAGATCCCAGTCACAGCAATGCAATCATGGGCACAAAAATATGGTGGCAATGGCTCTCTGTTCCCAATAAGCCATGGGCAGCCATATGGACAGCCAAATATGCCAATCACAGACCAACGGAGGAGCTTATTAGATTCATTCCTACTGAAAAAGGATCACTAATATGGAACGCTGCTAGACAACACTTTTTGTTGATCCAACAACACAGTTTTTGGGAAATAAGAAACGGCAGCACTCTGGGTTCTGGATGAATGCCTGGAACCAACTACCAAAGCTTAATGGCATCCTTAATCTGCCTCCTTGCCAAGAGGGGGAGGAGCAACAAATGGAATATGTCCAGCAACAGTGGACTCCGGAGATAGAACAAGGGTATAGACAATGGAAGCATATCGGCAAGCTGATCAGGAATGCAAATAACCAGACTAAGGAGGTCTTAGAGAGGGAGCTCCAAAATCGGCGCATTAGATCTTCAGAAGGCAGGGATATATTAAGATGGGGATATACCCCCAGAGGATCCTTCACCACCAAAGAGGCTTATAACATTGTATGCAAAGATGCAACGCCCCTGGATCCTATCTGGGGCAGAATTTGGTCACCGAGTACTTGGCCCAAAGTCTCTCTCTTCCTCTGGCTTGTTGGGCATCGGAAAATCCTCACTTGGGACAATCTCAGGAATAGAAACTTTCATGGGCCCTCTATGTGTCCCAATTGTAATTCTCAGGAAAACACTCCAACATCTCTTGGACTCTTGCACTCTTGCCAACCAACTATGGGAGAAGGCTAGCTTTCGTTGCCAAAAACGATGCAGAGGGTCCAAAGGCATTATCAACTCCATTCGTCATTGGCTCCAGAACCCTTATAAAAGCAAGCTTCTTAACCAATTATGGAATTTGATTCCCAGCCTCCTCCTCTGGACAATCTGGAAGGAAAGGAACAAGCGCATATTCAAAGATCAAAGCACTCCTTTAGAAATCATTTGGAGCAACTTTGGTCTCAATCTTAAAGAGACCTTGGCGCTTCAAATCTGGCTCCCGAACGATTTCCCCACTCTTGCAAATGAGAAAGTCATATGGGAAAACTAGAACATTCAACTCCCTCAAAGTACTCACAATCTCAGACCTTCAGAAGGCAACAACACCAGAAAGCACTCTTGGACCCCCCCCTCCAAAGCACACTTTCAAACTCAACTTCGATGGAGCTTCATAGGGCAACCCCGGTAAAGCAGGATTTGGTGGCATATTCAGAGATCATGAGGGCTCGCCTCTCCTAATATACTTTGGAAACATTGGCTGGGACACTAACAACTCGGCTGAACTGGAGGGTCTCTGGCAAGGATTACTCCTTTCCCAGCGACATGGCTTCCAACCTTTGGAGATCGAAGGTGACTCCCTACTCCTCATTAACCTGGTCAAACAACTCCTCAATGGGGCACATGCGCATAAAATTGCCAACAGTTGGAGACTCGAAGCCAGATTGGAGGCAATTGAACAATCGCTTCACACCAATCGGCTCATCATATTCAATCATGTTAAATGGGAAGGCAATAAGGTCGTTGATCTACTTGCTAACTTGGGGGTGGAAAATGGGCACACACTATGCTCACTAGAGCTCTGGACATAATTCAGAATCATGATCAAGAATAGGAGTGCAAAATTCTGGTCCAAAGAGACGCAGCTCCCCCGGATGCGGGTGGATAAACAGGATTCAATTCTGATGGGACAGGGGTGGCGCGACGTGGGACGACACCTGCCTACCCAGTACAGAATGAATACTCGGTTTATGAATGGAGGCTCTTGGTATTTGGAAAGTGCAGTGTTCATTTGTTTCATGTCAAGCGGCTCTGGCTCTCCCATCCTGTCCGACACTCTGGTTAATGCCTTCGCATGCTCCGGCTCGTCTCAAACCTCGGCTCCATTCATGGCAATAGTTATGGCGCATGCTTCTCAAGGTGTGAAGGAGGTTGATACTTTAAGGCTCAGCTATGAGCTTGCTGTGGAGCCGCTTTCGTCGACTCATCCGCATTACTTTCCTGCTTCTGGTCTCAGCTATGGTTTATGTCTATATAATGCTGGCTCCGTCATCTCTGTTGCCTCTTGTAGTTTGAAAGGGGAGGTTGCTCTGAAGCTTCGCTCTGGTCTTTCTGCGGAGCCGCCTCTGTCAATCCCTTGGTTTTTCTCTTGGGCCTCTGGCCTTCACTTTGTCGTTCTTCTGATTTGCTCTAGCCGTGTCATTGTTGCTGCCCCGCCTTGCTTTTCTCCTGCTGCTTCTATCTCCCCGATGCCTCGTCGTCACCATAGAATGCGGTCCCACGGGGGCCAACCTCGGCGCGTGCCTTCCAGCCCTTCCTCAGATTCGCCTTCCCTTTCCAACAATTTCTCTGTCGGCCACTACCCTCACACCCGAAGTGGGGGAGGGCGTCTTCTTGCTGCCAGCGACTATCCTGTGCCTTCTCTCTGAACCGCCCCAAGATTTCCGCTCACATTTCGGTTGTCTTCCATGAGGAAGCCCAGGAGGGGGAGTCTAGCTCTCATCAGGAGGGCCCTGGCTCTGTCACTGTTCCGACTTCGAACCTCCAGATGGGGATTGGCAACGCGTCTTTACAGGTTCCAGATGCTCAAGCTCGAAGCGCTCAGGCGGTGGAGATGGCGCCGACTGATCCTGGTCCTTCCAATTCTGAAGCTGCTCTTGCAGGGGATTTGCCTGATACAGGTTGGTGCCGTATAGTTGAAGAGCCTCCAGATGATTAGTTTGCCCACTGTTGCCTTGCTATCGTGCCATGCAGCCCATACTATTGGGCAAGTTTTTGTTCAGATTGCTATGTGGAATTTTAGTTCATTTTTGAATTTTTGTAAACTCTACAATATCCAAAAGATCATAACTTGTTCCCCTGCGTGGGTTCCGATAACTGGTTCAAGACTGAGCTCCCTGATATGGGGCAGTCTCCTTCTATGCTTATCTTGACAACTTTGCCTCTCTTCAGGGCAGTGTTTTTGACTTCGGTCACGTTGTAATTTTACTCCCTTTATGTTAATAGATTAATCTTATTTAGAAAAAAAAAAACATAAACATAAAATCATACGCCCCTTTTAATAAACCCTCATTCTGCCGCAAAAGCTAGGTCTTTGGCCTCTGGCAAAACCCTCCGACAATAATCGTTGCAACTGGAAACTGAAAACCCATAGGCTAAGCCAAGGCCAAGGCTTTGATACCACTGTAATGTCCCAAATGGAACAATTTGGGGTTTTCTTGAAATTCTAATTCATAAATACTTCAGATAAAATTTCCATTCATAAACAGAGGATTGCCATGTAAAATATAACAACATAGATCATGCAACTAACGATAATGAGCAGAAAGAAATCTCAGCTTTATTTAAAATATGTAAATTGGGGTTTTACATGTCAAAACAATTGATATAGCTAAAAGATAGAACTGGCCTGAAGAATATGCTCAAATGCTGCCCTATCCCTCCACCAAAACTGCACTGAACTGCCACTGCTAAGCTCTCCTGTGAATTCTTGATGAATTCACCAAGGGGAGATGGGTGCTCGCCCAATCTCTCTAAATCACCCGAGGATTTTCGTCCTGGGGCTACTGTTGAAGTAGAGAACCGGGTTCTCAAACCTCTCCACAAAAAGAAATTACAAATCCAAGATGTCTCCAAATGACCTCCTCCTCCTCTTTTATAGATCTGATGGATAGATCTCCAAGCCTCTAGAAGCATCTTATTTTATTATTATTCTAGAAGCTCCTCCATTGACTTTATCTTAAGTGATCTTTTAAATTTATTTTATTTCACTTAAGTCACTTTTGGCCCATTTCCTCCAATTAATTATTTTTCCTTAATTAAATGACTAATTAATTATTAAAGTCATTTTTAATCAAGGAAAATGGTAAATCACCCACCATATTCTCTCCCATCCACCAGAAATCACTTCTCAGGATCCCATTTTGTAGATCTTCTCATTCTTGTTCCAATGAGCTATTACACTAAGGTGTTCTGTCAAATATTCCTCTCAGAATGCCACCTTGAACGTAATTAATTAAGTTATGCCCAATAATAACCCTGTTTTATGGGAATTATCAAAAAGTCACGGAACCAAAAACAAGATGTGCAGAACTACTCATGATGATGAATATGCCAAGCGAATGCCATCGAACCCCATAAAAACTCCTCAAAACTCCACCGGGACCCTGATGACATAAACTTGCTCCACCAACCTGCCCTGGAAATCCACCTTGGTTGTACTATGGAGAAAAATAAAAATGAGGACATTACATAAGCATCCAACCTATCAAAATGAACAAGATGTTTGAGATTCACAAATGAAAGCATGGAATTGAATGGAGCTATTAACCCACATGTCAACAACGGTAAATACATATTTTTGTAGTACATTTCACCACTAATTCAAGCCTAAGGTCACAAGTCAAAAGCCTTGTAAAAACCATGTGAAGCCCCATATTAGTTGTCCTTGATCTTGTGTTTGGTCGGAACATGGTCAATCCCTTTAGATTCATCTCTATCTCTTTTCATCAATGATAGGATTGGAAGGCCTTGGATGCACTTACTTCAGGACACATGGTTCAAAGGGAGCTTGTTTTTGTAGGGGTGATCATCGAGGTATGGGCTAGTCCAGCCATCATCAAGGTCCGAGTATGTCTTGCCGCATTGGCTATGTGTATTGAGTTTGTATGTGGCCTTGGGTTTGGCGCAATATCCCTCAGACAATTCTCATACATGGCAGTCTCACAACGTCAACATTTCCTGCTTCCCAAGGTAGTTTGCATTTCTCAATGCAAGTGGTCCTAGAAGTCAAAATGTCAACTTCGTCCCATATTGTTCAGCTTGATGAGGGGATGACATGCCACGTAGTATTTCTCCAATTAGTGAAGGCAGTGACAAATTATAGTTGGTCAAAGTTGGTCAACAGGTTTTACGAGTTTGTAGGTGGCAGAATAGGGACAACGTTGGGCAGTTTTGTGCATACATTTCGTCAAAATTGGTCTAACGAAGAAGAGGAACAGAACCCACGTCTCATTTTCTCTAAATTTACAAGGGCAAGAGATCTACTAGGTGGGTGTGATAATGTCGCAAAGGCAGTGATGATCCAGCAACAAGGGGCATGATTTGCTCAAATGAAGCAAGACGCAAATGAAAGTCTAGTTACCGCAAACTCAGGTAGAAAAATTAACAAATTCATCAAGTCGTTGGAGATCTCAAGCAAGGGTGGTGAAATCGATTTACTACTAGACATTTAAGCTAAAACGTAACCTTTAGAGCTTCAAACTAGCTGTTATGCATAGTCAATGGAATGTTGGGGCATCATTGGTCCATTCTCCAACTTCCAAACTATAAGCAAAGGGGACATTGGACCTCCAAAGGAATCTTGAGTCAATTCAACCCCTTAGTGGGCAAACTCATGAATGTATTGCAATATTTTAATAAAAATTACTACGTACCCAACATGTGGATGACTAGTAAATATAAAGAGGAGTCCAACTAGCCATTAGCTAGCCATTATCTAGCTATCATAAAAGTTTTATAAAAGGATGCCCTCCCCTCTAGAGTTGTTGTTGTCTTGCAAGATTAGTTCCATTAATAAAAGAACTTCATTTGCAAACCTATGTAATATTTGTGCATTGTCTAGGTCGGCTCTTACTATCTCTTATTTTCTTGATCTATTGTGTTATTTAGTCTAATCTAAAAAAATTTCCATTAAGCAAGATCACACAAAAACTACAAAATTGAGCCATTGAGGGGCTACATAATCACATGTAAGAGACAAATTAGGGTGCAAGCTCGCTGTCTTTTTGTTGTAGGTTGGTCGTTCCAACGAGGGTTGAACCATTCCAATAGGGAGCTTCAACCAAGAAGGGAGCTTGTACTCTACCACACACTCGAACCAAAGACTAGATAACACCACTCTAGGGGGGTGCTCCTAGTTGGGTCTGAAAATTGAAGGGTTGAACCATTCCAACAGGGAGCTTCAACCAAGAAGGGAGCTTGTACTCTACCACACACTCGAACCAAAGACTAGATAACACCACTCTAGGGGGGCGCTCCTAGTTGGGTCTGAAAATTGAAGGAATATCATGTCACAAGTGGGGGAAATTTCTTTTGAAGGCCAATCCCACTTCCGTGATAAAGTGGCAATTTCTTTTTGTTGGTGTGAGTGATGTGGTAAATAAGAGGAGCATAGGTCTTACTCCTTGAACATGAAGGACTTTCCCAAATTGGATAGTATCAATGAGAACATCACCACATTGTAAAACAAGCAAAGTTTAGTTATGATCACTTTCTCACCACTACGCCAATGTTGATGATCAAAGAGGTGTTGTGTTTTATCATATGCCTAGTAGCTTTACAGTGAAAAATCCATTCTTGTCAAGTGGAGGAAGACCAATATGCAAAGTTCATAACCATATGTGCAATATAAGATGGATCCATTTGGATCTACGAGAAATTTATAAGACTCAAAAAATTAATTAAATTTTATACTATAAAACCCCTAGAAAGTGAACTTCCATTACAAACCTAGCTCTAAATCATAAGAGATGATGCCACTAGCAAATGGTTTTCAGATCAGCCAAGAGATTTGAGAGACTAAGGTTCACACCACCAATGATACCATGTGGAGATTCACAAACAAAAGCAAGGAATAAAACTGAACCAAAACAAACCCAAATTTTTCAATGACCCAAACACAAGTGCACTAAAAGGAGCTAAACATAGTGCATTACAGAGAAAAATATGCTCAAGTACAAGTGTGCTACCCAAGAAACACACACATACACATAAAATAAAGAAATGCCAAGCACAAGAGAACAACAAAGATATACATGCCCTTAGGCCTAAAACACTTTATAAGAACAAAATCACAAGATGAGATAATAAAACAAACCTGATTTGTGTATTTATACACAACTCAAGTGATGTGTCACTTCAAGCATGAAGGCATTCCTTCAAGAGGGAGTTATAGGCCCAAAAGCAAGGGCACACGGCCCAAAACAAGGGCACATATCCCAAAGACGGTTACTAATCCTACATATAAATTTTGACTGGGTTGAGCTTAACCATACTTAGTAGCACAATAAAATAATAAAGAATGGCCTTATACATAATCATAAGTAATAATGACATAAGTCATGCCCATACGTACAGATTGCCCTAATAATTACTACGGAAGATGCAACAAATATTGTAACGAGATGATCTACATTATCATCATACAGGGAAGCAAAGCCCATTAATTTTAACTAGGAGAGCTCAACCCAAAAGAACGTGCGTAATGAAAATATAAAAAAGAAAACTTGCTAGCTTTGCACATTATACATGAAAGATGTCACATTCATCTCAATAGTGAACGAAAATGCAGTCAAAATTTCCAAGTTATAATCAATTATGAAGAAAAATATGAATTTTTCAAATATTCATCTAAAATCGATAAAATGTTGGTTTGAATGCTAAAAGTAATAATAGGTCAATAAAGAGTCTACACTTTTGGAGTTCATACAGTGACAAACTAAGCTGCGACTCAAAAAGTTGAAAGATTGAAAAAAGGAAAACAAAATGTTCACAATTTAACAATAAAAGACTACATAGAAGCAAAGCAATAACACCAATCACTACAAACCTTGTAATCATATAAGTCACTGCCCCCATTGCCGCTGCTTTCACTGAGAGTCCCACTAAGCACACGATCAGGGTCATCCTCGAGCTCAGCCTCAAGGTCATTCTGTGCATCATGATATCCATCCTCCCGTAACTGCAGCACTTCATCATCAGTTGAACCTTCACTGCCACTGTCCTCCATTTGAGGATACATTTCAGGAGAGGGAGGGCTTTGCTGTGTTTGATCATCCTGCAACATGATTGCAAAGATAGTCACCATAAAATATGGCACATAATAGAGACTTCACCAGTGATATTCGGCTCAATTATATCCAAAAAGTCTTAATTTTCTGAATAACAGCAGCTAGCAAAAGAGCAAATGGAACATATAAGAAATCCATTTCTTTCAAGCACAAAGAGATACAATGCAAAACATAAATAAAATAGATTCAAATCTTCACAATCATGTTGAATTGTGGAATACTAAACCTCAAATAACATCATATTTCAGCTCAATCAAACTAAAACATCTCACATTCACATCGTGATGGTCTATAGATTCCTCTGCTATCTAATAATCTAGAACACTGGAAATATAATATTGTGCAAACTGTATTATGTGTTTGGAAAATGTGAAATTTACAAGCACATAGTCATACTAGAGTCATACGACACATCTAGCAGAAATTGGACAATGAACAAGTCATACTAGAGTCCAGAGTCCAGAATCCAGATTAATCAAATTAAGCGGATCCATGTCATCCCCATCTTATCTTTTTCTGCTAGAGTGCTTACTGAGCTAGAGCCTGGATGACCAGAAGTGATGATCTAGCAATCCATCTGCATTATCCTAGGAAACTCCCAAATGAAGGCCACTTACGAGCCTTCACAATCCCAAATTCTGGTGAGTCTAGCTCAATACCCTAGTTATTGTCAACATAAGCAAAGATTTGAGTGATATAGCACCAAATCTTGTTCATGTTTTCACGTAAAGAGAATGCACTTAAAAGACTGGATAAAGCCAACTTGCACAAAATGAGCAAACAGCTATGATTACTGAAAGGAGTACAAGATTCAAAAACGACACTCTCAAACTTTTAGAAAGCGAAGAAAATGGAATTGTGATTAATAGTGTGTGTGAGTGTTTTTCCAGATATAGTAAGACAAGATAATTTTATTAATATACATGACTCATGAGTGATGAAAATTAGGCATGGACTAGAAATACAAGTCAGAACAGTAGTGTAGGAGCTCTACATATACGGTTACAGAAAGGGCTACGAGGTTCTGGAAGGGATAAAGTCTTAGAAAGCAGAGAAAATGGTTACAGAAAGGAGTACGATCCATCGTTAGTAATAGTGATAGGACAATGAGTGAACAGCTACGGTTATTGACAGGATCATGAGTCAACAGCTACCGTCACTGATTGGACTACGAGCTTCAGAAAATGCCACTTTAAAAGTTTTAGGAAGCAGAGAAAATGGAACAGTGCATAATTATATATATATATATATATATATATTATAATGTTAGATAAGAGCTCTTCTTCCTTGGACATAAGGAAACAAGTCAACAGCCTAAGAGCCAAAGGCATCTGACAAGACTGGATTGGAGTACAAACTTCAGAAAATGCCACTTTAAAAGTTTTAGGAAGCAGAGAAAATGGAACTGTGCATAATTTTATATATATATATAATATTAGATAAGAGTTCTTATTCCTTGGACATAAGGAAACAAGTCAACGGCCCAAGACCCAAAGGCATCTGACAAGAGTGGAAGTCTGCCCCTTTACAGATCACCAGCGGGTTGTTACAGGTGGCCAGGTTTTGTATGGACTATGCATACAATGAAGCAGCTTCACATCAGGGTCTTGAAATTGCATTAATAAAGGCTAGGCCAGTATCCGTTAGTAAAGTAGGCATTTTCCTTCCTCAAAAAACAAAATGGACAATTTTACAATATCCATGGATGACCGAAAATAGACCAATAAGACTAGAGATACAACTCAAAGTAGCAGTGTGGGAGTGCTCGAGCACTCAGAGCCAAAAGAAAAGAAAAATAACTGAAAATAAAAGCAATGAGTAAATCAAGAATTTTAATAAACAGAGAAGCACTACCCAACACTAGAGATAGAAGTGGATGCAGAAGCAGAAGAGGAGTTGTCTTCTTCAATAACTATGAATGTACCAATGCGAAGTCTCACAACTATCCTCAGGAGAGTGGCCAGGACTGAGAGAACCCCACTAGGTAATCTCGGGAGGAGCCCAGAAGAAGTCAGACAAAGCTCTCCTAGCAAATGAGGCCAAAAAGAAATATCTAGTATTGGACATCTCACTGCTTGATCTGGGCTCAGAGACATCCCGATACTAGAAGTGAGTAACTCTCTAATGCCCTATCCTCTGCATCCATGGCTGGTTGCAAACATCCAATAAAATAAAGAAGACAACTTTTATGCTTATTTTATATAAATATATTTCCTGATTATCAACTAAATTCCAATAAATAAAGGCAATATGTGTGTGTGAGAGACAGAAAGGGAGAAAGAGATTTTGAATACTGGTCGAAAACCCTGTTAACACAGTCCTCATTTGTTGCTACAAAACCTATCCACCATAAAACACACAAAAAACAGGAAGGAAACAAAAGGCTATGGTGTTTTTATGCTTTAAAATAAATGTATTTAAAACTTCAATGAAATATTGGTGTCTGTTTAGGCTTTTGCACCACTTTTTCTTTCAGTTTATCTTGGTGGGACATGTTACCACGAGAATCGGTAACCCCATAGGTGGAAATTTTTCTCCTACATTTGACAGCCAACCAGGCAGCTAGACAATCAGCAGCCCCTGCCAGCCAACATTAGACGATGATATGGCATGTGCCTCCACAATTTGCATTAGTCATGTGCCATTCACCATCTGACATTGACAATTGGATCAAGTTGGGCTGCTATTCAAAAGGTACTTCGATCATTTTGCAATCGAGTGCTTGTTTGTTTGGGGCATTTAGTATGGATAAAG
This sequence comes from Pinus tabuliformis, assembly GCA_031772625.1. Classification (NCBI taxonomy): domain Eukaryota; kingdom Viridiplantae; phylum Streptophyta; class Pinopsida; order Pinales; family Pinaceae; genus Pinus; species Pinus tabuliformis. Next base: position 1,049,678,728 of record CM062817.1, on the reverse strand, counting down.
AGGTGATCTAGTAGATTGACAGTCCTTGACCTTAGTCTAGTGGGGCCTCCCTTTAGACCCTTTGGGTTATAGGAGGGGCACTACTTGGAAAGCCATGATTGAAATAGCATGTTCCATTCCCCATATTCCAAACCCTAATATCTCACCTCCATTCTTCAAGTACATCTTGTCATTGGTTCTTGGGTATCCGGCACTCATGTTCACATACTTTGAGTAAGGCCTAAAAACAATGCCCGAGGAGGTTGACGCAGCTAAAAGAAAAGAAAAAGCATCATGGCACAACAAAACAAAAGAAAGAAATCAAAACGTAAAAGATGGTCAGGGCATAAATATTAGCACATGGGAAAAAGCCTAGCATGAACACTACCTCCCCCATATGGCCATCACCCGGTTCTCGAGCACATGATGCTTCGTTACATCAAAAAGGAACCCTTGCATGTCCCAACCCCAATGAGCAATGAACTGAATTATCTTAAAGGGGTGTAATAAAACTACTACATTATACAAAGAAACCTTTACCCCGTGAGCTATAAGAAGTAATACAAGGAATAATCAAGAAGAAGCAAAAGGCACACAAGACGGGAGGAAAAATTAGGCCAAGCTGGTAACTCATGCATCCATGAACGCTCCCTCCTCACATCTATACACTTAGGATGTGGAAACCCCCATCAGTTGGTCCCTTTGACCATGGCACTTGACCATGAAGCCTTCTCCCCTCCATTACCATAATATAACACACTAACACCTATCAATTGAAGGGTGGACTAGAGAAATGTCACTTCCCCTTCGGAGTTCGAAGCACCTAATAGGATTGACCATTGGCCACCCCTACCGAGGGAAAAACACATTTGCGAGGACTTGGTTATGATTATGGAAGGGGATCTTCGCTTTAAGTATTAATATGCCCTTAGCATTCAAGTTTGGTTTACTTAAATGCATTATTGATCTTAGTATCTAATGGATGGTTTCTTTCACTAGAATGAATGTTGTTTCCGTCAGTTGGTTCACTGCAACCTAGGCTTTGGGCACACACTCCACAGGTACCCAAGCCCTTCAGAGAAGTACATGGCCTAATCAGATTCAGTGTTGGGAGACTGTGTAAGAATTCCTTGAATGTAATGAACTAGATATTTATCTTCTAACTATTAGCAGTTATTTGCCTTCTAAATTATTATTTGGCAAATAATGATACATTCACTATTGCATTCTTCACAATAAGAGAACATTGTGGAATATAAAATACGGAACTGAGAAAATATGCACACACAAAAATATAACATCGTTATTTTTGGACAATTGTCCCTAGAAAAACCCTTAAGGGAAAACCAGTGCAACAAATTAGGCTTTTATTATTATCTTCAACAATTCAAGAGTACAATGATATGCTTGCCAATCTAGCAATCTTCTACTGGCCAAATAACCCTGAAGACACCCTTGTCTCCCTCTGCAAGTGATCTAGCCTCTCCTAGTCACTCGCACCCTTGTCCAGAATTCGCACTTCCTGTTGGAATGCGCAGATTTCGCTGTAGAGAAATCGTATAGCCCTGGAATCACCTCCAGGCAAGTCATCTAGCCTCCCTCTGCCTCTACAACCCACTCACTCTGCTTCTGAGACACTGATCTAACAATTGGAAACCGAAACATGGCTCCAACAACTCATATTGCTATATTCGACCTCCTCTAAAGATGAATTCGACCTCCTCTTTCCTATCTCTCAGGCACAACAAAATGTTGAGTTATATTCCTACAAAATCCTCCCAAATATCTGTTGATCCCTCACTCTGATGCTTTCCCTCGCTTCAACTACACCCTTGCTGAATACCTGCAACTGGCTAGTCAAACTGCTCAACTCATTAACTAGATCTTCTCCAATCCCTTCGACCCACTCTTATAAACTCTCGTTAGGGTCTCAACGGCCATGATTACATCTCAACCTATGGCTAAGATCAATTTGACTTTATCAATAGAATCCTTGACAGAAAAATCTAACTCCGTTAATTAATTCCCTTTAATTAACCAATTTTCCTAAGTTAGACTTAGGAACTTGTTTATTATGACTAATTAAGTCAATTAAGGCGTCTCCAAGTCTTTTCTCGCGAAACCTTTTCTAGGTTTTGGAGATCTCGTGTTCCTTAGCCTCTTAGATACAATCTGAGGCTAGAACACATGTCCACTGCTACCATATCCAAAAACTAACAGACTAGATCCTCTGAACCGCACTAGCAGATGACACATGTTCCACAATACCTCCATGACCTAGGTTATTGGTCAACTTTGACCTAGTTTTGAGGATTCTTCATAATGACACCACTGGACCTAGTGTGCCCTCAGCCTAGCCTTGACACAACTTGATGGGCAGTAGTAGATTCTGAGCCCAGATGAGGATGGTCTCCCATTGAGAGACCAGGGAGGGCTTCATGCACTAGAGGAAGCCCTACAACTGGAGAGAAGGTGGCCTTACTTGACAATTGGAGACCCATGAAGACCACTTATGGCACCCCTAGTTGCACTTCGGACCCCACAGGAGATAGTGAGGTGGTTACAGGGCTATCCCTCAAATGTTGGATCATTTAGGCATCTACACACATTGGGACACCTCAACACACTTTGGCACGACATTTTGAGCACTAAATAGGTGTGACGTCAGCAATTTAAGAGGTTAAGGCTCACATGAGTGAGCTGATTTTGTGTATTTTGTCATTAGCTAATGGGTTGGCTTGTAGCCCAAGGTCATTTAAGATCAAACTTGTTTTTCTGAGGCTTCATTAGGTTAAAATAGGTGAGATAAACCTCATATAGAAATAGAGGTTAACAGTTACTCATATTTCATTTCCATCATCACTTGTGATCTAATTCGGACAAGTTGAATTGTATCTTGTATCTTGTGGAGATTTGATCTATGAAGGATTTTGCTTAAGGAATTATTTTCTAGTATAGGAGATGTCATTTTAGAGCAATAAATGATTGATTCAAATTTCATGCATTCTATCTTGTAAGTGTGCCTTGTATTTCATAAATATTTGTATTTTGTGGCTATTGTATGGAATGGCTATTTGTCTAGGGGTTCTATGTGCTCATTATTGTTGAAAATTATATGGAATCTTCACAATAATATTGCATGCATTACCCACTATAGAATTTGCATGGAAATCCCATGAGTTGATATTTCACTTAGCTCTCCTCATTGACTTTTCTCCCTCACAAAAATGAGAGTTAGTGTTTGACACCTAGGGTTTCATATTTCCCTTATTGAAACCTAGGGTTTCACATTTCCCTTACCCCTTGCTAGGGTTTAGTTAATTATCCCATAGACTCCACCACCCAAGGTCAAGGCACTGGCCTTGGTCACATTAATGATTACACTCAAGTTTAACTTAAAAACTCATTTTTCTTTCCTGAATCCTAATTTCATCCTCTCAATGAAAGTTGCTAGCTAGGATTTGGGTATTAATTTCAACTAGGGTTGACCACGTTGCCTGGTAGGGGCATGCAACACTTGTTTCCAAGGCATTTTCCTCAAAATCAACCTATTCCTATGGCTAATTTCTCAATTTTAGGGCCAATGTCCTTTACCCTATGTAAACTTTTAATCCGAGTGGATATTGGTGGCCCCCCACCTATTCCACTTGGACCCCAACATTGATTCCTTTCAGCTTCCTTAAGTCTAGCACAGCTTTCTATTTATGGTAGTTTTCAAGTCCTAAACTTTCGAAGTCATTTTGAAGTCCTAAAAGACATTTTCTAGGAAATTTGAGAGGCTGGAAAAGTACCATTATTTGTTTCACAAATTATTTCTTTCGCCTCCTCGTGGAGATCTTCAAAATGAGATATTATGATAGCCAAACGGAAATCGTATGCCAAAGTTATGACCCTTGAGAAGTTGGCGCTTCATCTCCTAGGGTTAGGGTTTCACATTTCTTCTTTATGATAAAAAGGCCTTTGAGCCACATTGTAACACAATTCAAAAATCATGTAGTCGTCACATCTCTTCTCAGAGATAAGCTACCATCGCTCGAGCTACTTTGTTCCATTCTGCACGTAAACAGTTTTCATTACTTGTTATTAATTAATTGAAGTTTTGTTCTTTCATGGTATCTTTGTGTTCTGTTTAAATATGTATTTCAATTTCATTCCTCATAAATTTGGATCAATGGTATCAAAGAGGTCTACTCTTTCTTTGTTTTTTTGTGCATGTCCCCAATGAGGTCGGGGTATAAGGAGTTGGGACCAGAACTAGTTGAGCCCTTGCAATATTGTCTTTGTCGGCACAAACAGCCTCCCATGGCGGAAGAAAAGAAAGACAAGGGAGCAGGAGATCTTATCAAATTAATGCTCGAAGAAGCCCTCAAGCGGCAAAAGAACGACATGATGGACAACTTTGCCCAAATCCTTCGACGGATGCCACCAAGCGACGCATCTACATCCAACAGTCACTTCGGAGGCGCCGCCCCCTTCAAGGTACAAGTTAACTTCGATATCCCTATATTCGAAGGTCAAGTAGAAGTAGATGTTGTATATAAATGGTTACGTCTATTGGAAGGTTACTTTTTGGTCCATAGTTTCTCCGATAGGGAAAAGATTACATTTGCACTGGTTAAAGTCACCCCCATGTCAAGGACAAGTGGGAAACTTACTGTGAGAATGTTGAAGAAAGTGTAACTAGGTTCGGTCTTCATAAAGACATGATCTTTATATTTAATGTAATAAACGGAAATAAACTATTTTTTTAATCTTGCTACATGGGTTTCATGAGCAAGAAGTGTAACTAGGTCAAAGACTTCTTCTTCATGTCTTTAGGATTTTGTTTATATGCCAAAGAGTCATGTCATGAGCCTATGTGCAATGTACTCTAGCCTACAAGATATGTAGCAGCCCTCCAAAGACCAAGCATAATCCTCCAATAAGTCTGCAAGCGAAAACAAGGAAGAATATTGCATGTCAGCTCCAAATAAATGATTTAAATATATAAATATGCCATGTCGGTTGGAAGCAATAGCCACGTCGGTTCATAAGGTAATGTTGGCTCAAATTATATGTGCACAACCACTATAAATACCCTGTTGGGGTATCCGCAAATGGGCAAGACAGAACTCGTAATTAGCTCTACATTTCACATAGGAGAAGAGCTGCAGTAGGGTTAAGAAGTCGCAAATCAGTGGGTTAAGGAGCCGCAAATCAGGAGGATCATATCTCAAAGATCCACAATCAAGAAAGGAGAAATCTCACAAGAAGAAACAGACCTACACCTAGGGTATGACTGCACCTCGTTTGGGGTATAGCTGCAATCATGATCTCGGCTAAACAAAGCAGGATGACATCGTATCATGAACGTTGCAGTGATTGAAGGTCTATACTCGGCATTACAGTTATAGACCAATCTCGGCATAACAAGGAACAGTCTTGGCATTAGATCTCAGCGGTTCTCCTGTAGCAATCTAGACACGTTGAACAGCAATGATAGATCTCTCTCTTGGCTTAATGAAGCCCATGTCAAACGTTAACTTAATCTCATATATATATTTATGGTACAATCTTGTCACAACCTGAAGATGAAATAAGATTTTGTCGATGATAGATTCTCGACATACTTGTGATGGGAGACATAGAGTCTTACTAGCTATCACATTATTCAGATATAACATAATGTAGCCCTGATGTGCTACGAAGAGTAGTAACAAATATCATAGTTGAGGCCCTGATAGCACTGTGATCATAATAGCCATGAATCATGATCTCGTATTTCTGTGATCTCATGGTGATCATCTCAGTGCAGCAAGGTGCAGGAGAGATGTGACAGCAATGATCTCAGTGCAGCAAGGTGCAGGAGAGATGTGACAACGATGATCTCAGTGACATTATTGTAGACTTTAATAACAATGATGATGCTGGTGAAGAAGCAACTGGATCATTTCAGTAAAGGAGTAGCATTAGTAAAACTATGATGACTTCAATGATGGTGATGATCTCAGCAACAAAAAAGAAGAGGATTGATGTCTTGGTCTTGGAGAAGCAGAGTGTGTCAAGGGTCATGGTCTTCGTATTCGTCAATGGAATCTCTATAAGAAGAATTTACGCATGGGTTTTCCTCTCCAAGAGGGAGAGTTTTTGGCCCAGGCAGAGAGCCAAACATTTGTGTTCTTGTCTCTTTTGTTTTGGTAGCAGTTTGATGAAGTAAACACACATACTAATAATGAATAGAATACTAAACTAAGATAAATTGTATAAATGCTTCACAAATTGTTATCATGTATAAGAAGAATCACCTTAATATGCATGCCCTAAGATTCTTCAATAGAGAAAAGGGTCGAGGAACCCTCTCTGTTTATAGTCCCACCCTCTTGGAACTCTTTCTCAGATGTTGTCAAGGAACAGTAGTACCCTGTTGGGAGCTATGAAGACAAGTACATACAATGGACCAGACTATGGCAACAAAGGGACCAAGTTATGCATGAGATCACAAATATTTTTCATACTCTACGCACAAAGTTGGGTATCAAAGACTCTGAGTGACATCTGGTGCCCAAGTACCGCGATTGTCGACACAAATACATTCAAGAAGAAATGGAGTTCCTGGACATCTCTTCGCTTGGTGCAGCATACAGATATGTTGCCAAGATTGAACAAAAATTTAAACAAAAAGAAGCGAGACTTTGGATCTGCGAATCCAAAGAAGGGCAAGAGCACTTCCAAACCGCAAAACAAAGGACAGAGCCAATATGGAACTACCGAGGACAACCTATCGAAGCCACAAGCAAAGAATAGCACCAGGAAAACAAAGAAGGACACGGGAAAGTTGTGTGAGTTCCACAAGAGCCCCACCCACAACACAAATGAATGTCGCACCAAGCAATCATTGGTGATCGAGCTAAAAGCTTCAAAGTCCAAGGCATGTTCTAATTTTGAGCCAACACCCGACAAGGCGAAGCAAATTATTGATGCAAAACTCAACGCCACCATTGCCACCACCAAGGTCTAAAACACTGAGGTCGAAGATCCAAAAGAGGGGAAGCATCTCTTCCACTCACAGATGTGGGAGAAGGGTTCTCACTACTGCAGTTCATTGTTGACATTGGGAGCCAAAGCAAAGGCCGTTAAGCAGTTGGGCCTATCGACCACACCACACCCAAAACCATATACCATCGGACAGCTCCACCTAGGACAAGATCTCTGCGTCAGCAAGCAATGTCGCCTTCCCCACAATGCACTCCCTTAAAAAAGTTTCACTCCCTAGTTTTTTGAGAGCAAACAAGGGCGTGGTTGAGGAGCGTTCGCTCCCTAACCGCTTTTGTTCGCTCCCAGAGCGAATTTTTTTAGGTGAGGGCAGTCGGGGAACGATCGCTCCCAGACAGCTGCCGCCTAAAAAAATCGCTCCTCGTGGGCGATAAAGAAGCGGTCGCATGGGGGGTTTTTGGAGGGGGGGAGGGACAAAAAAAATAAAAAGCCCTCCTCCCCTCCCACAATTCACCATTTGAATATGAGAGAGCAAGGAGAGGGCTTTTGGAATTGGAGCTTGAGTTGACGATGAAGATTAAAAGGGTTGCTTAGGAGCTTTAGGATCTTTAGGAGCTTGGAAGCGAGATTGGAGCTTGGGATTGAAGGCCAAAGAGGTAGGATATAGACTCTAATTTGGAATTTGTGTTTTTCATATGTTCATTGTTAAATGAAAATGTTATCTTCTCTCTTTCAAGTTTACCATTCCCATTCCTCCATTTTATTGCATGAAAGAAATTATAACTCCACCAAAGTTCAACGAATCAAAACTTCAAACATCATGGCTATATGGCTTGGCATTCTCTTGATGTTGGTTCATTTGTTTGTTATTATGGTGTTGGAGACTAGAAGGAGGAAGGTTGATGAAGAGGATGAAGAAGTGGGTAGTGATGGATTTGAAAACCTTGGAGAGGAGGAGGCACAGTTCTTGCATAATCTTGGGAAAATTAAGTGTTTCTATGTGATTAAAGTGAAATGGTTGCACTCATGATATATATATATATATATATATATATATATATATATATATATATATATATATATATATATATTGGCTTACAACTTAGTATATTTAATTAGGTGCATCAGGCCATTGGACCTCTACAACTGAGCCAATCATGTGTGCATAAACCTCATAATAATAGTAAGCATGTATGGTGTTATTATTGCAAGAACCATGCCTTATATTCATGGCATTATGCTTATGGATGGTTGAGTGACTATGATGGATTAAGTGACTAATTTGGAAATGGCCTAGAGAGATCCAAGCACAAAAGAGATGGATGAATCTCTATCATTAATTAGACAACAACCCTCGGTGTTCCATTATTAAGAGGGATCAATCCATGTGCAATGTTGATCTCTGTGCAGATTCTAAGTAGTGGTTTGATTTTGCTGTTCACTTTTGAGCTTGAATCAAACTCCTGAAAGTAATGGATGGGAAAAATATCTATTGTTAATGGCCTTCATATTTAATTATTTCATATTTTGCTTACATGGTTGAAAAATCTCAGGAGGAATAGTTATGTTGATATAGTAAATCGTAAGAATGGGTTGAGGGCTTCAAAGCTTAGGAGAAATAGGTTGTATGACCAGGATCCAAGGGCGTCCCGGGCCATAAACAAGTATATATAAATATACGTATCACATGCATGAAGAGCGACAGAATTCAAGTCCTAAAACAAAGCCTCAATTATATTTGTAAACATATATGTGAGCGCCAAGTATTAGGCAGAACCCATATGGCCAGGCGCTACGACCAAAGACCTCGAGTTGTGGCAATATAAGTCTATGGCAGAGATTGAATGTTAAATCAACAATCTGGATCCAATAGCGGACCCCCTGCCATGTCAACAAGGGGAAGGGGGATCTGCATTTTAATTGCATCCATTGAATATACGAGCGCATTTGGGTCATTGATCGAGCACAATGGAACCATGATGGGAGACCATGATAACGGAACCCCCCTTGCAAAGTCAGCAAGGGGAAGGGAGGTTCGCAACTGAATCTGTGTTGTTGAGATGCTCGAGTTCGCAAGACCATTCAAAGACCCCAAGCCCCGGACCCCGGAAGTTTTGTTTAACGCTTTTAAAATTTATGGTCGGGGAGAAAGCATCGTGAAGGCCAAAAAGGCCACGAACGACAAAATGGCTAAGTCCACAGTAAAGTGTTCAAGACACCAAAATCCTTATAACAAGAAAAGTCTCTTTTGCAATAGGTCAATCCCCTAGTGGGAACTAATGTCCCCAGAATTGTACACAGAATTGTCACAATTCTTAGGGAAGGGGTTGTCACTCTGCTCCCTACTCTCTCTGTTTAAGTTGTCTCCTAACTATAGACTAATATGGGTAGTCCCTATGAATGAGATGATGAACAACTTGTTGGGAACCAACAAGTCAAGGAGACACAACTGAATGGCCTAGCAACTTGGATAAGATTTAACCGACAAGTATGATTATTAAGAACCACTTAATTAGATTCTTTAAAATTACAAGTTAGAGACCAATGCCTTTAGAATTAGTCACTTGCACAATATGAATTAATGTTCCAAGTTACTGGATGAAAAATCACTGCAATATGCAAGTTCTATCATATATGAAGTGCAGGATGTAGAGCTATGTGAAATGTAAACTCTTGGTTACTTTTAGTTATATGCCTAATCTAAGTGATTCCTTCTCAATTCTTTTGAAGCTAGTCTCGAATGCAAGTTGTAGAGGAAATTCCAAGAGAAGGAAGCTAAGGCCTAATTAACGACACCTCCTGTGGATTTCTGTAGGAATTTACAGGGTAAGTTCCTCAGAAAGAACACCAAAAGGACACCGCTCACAACCAGATCACAGATCAATACACCAGTATTTTTGACGTGGTTAAAACCCTCAAAGAGGGAAACAGTCCACGGCCTGCGCCAACGTGGCTACTACAGGCAATTTATTAATCAAAGAATGAAAATTTACATAAGCTTCTCTCATGCACGGATTACCCGAACAATGACCCTCCATGCGCTTTAAATAGAACTCATGGACCAATCGGGTGTCAAGCCACGGATCAAGTGTCGGTAATACCGAGGAGAGAATGAACCGTCGGATCACTACATATCGTGACCGTCGGATTGTAAGTTACAAAATGTACAACGGTAAAGAAACACACTTTACCTAACTCTATACCTAACTCTAAACTAGACCAAGTTGTACTTAACTATTTCCTATGTGTCGGAATATCCTAACATCCCCCCTTAAGAACAACTTGGGATAGGATTGAAGGATTTACAAATATGACACAATAGGAGAAGGAAGGAGGCACTAGAGCCTATCCCCCCTTAGTGACAACTCCCTGAACTCCAAGCATATATCGAAGTTTAGTGAACTTCGCCTCTGTGAGAGCCTTTGTGAAGATGTCTGCAACCTGATCATCTGTTGGACAATATTGCACTTCAAGAACATGGTCATGAATGAGCTTTCTGATGAAGTGCATGTGTAGTTCAATGTGTTTGTTGCGCTGATGCTGGACTGGATCTTTGCATAGCTGAATGGCACTTTGATTATCACACCAAAGTGTGGTTGGATGCCGCTGCTCAAAACCAAACTCTGATAGGATCTGACGAAGCCACAAGGCTTCCTTACTAGCTTCCACGGCACCACGATACTCTGCTTCTGCTGACGAAAGAGAAATGGCAGCCTGTTTCTTACAAGCCCATGTAATAGGTCATGAACCAAGAGTGAAGACATAACCGGCAGTAGACTTCCGATCATCAGGGTCACCAGCCCAATCAGAATCAGTGAAACCAACTAATAGAGGAGCTGTTTTGGCACTGTAATGAATCCCAAACTGTACTGTACCTCGAACATAACGAAGTATTCTTTTGGCTGCTTTCCAATGACTTTCACGGGGGTTTTGCATAAAACGAGCAACAAGGCCAACAGCAAAGGAAAGGTCAGGACGAGTATGGGTTAAATACAAGAGTTTTCCTACAAGTTGACGGTATAAGGTAGCATCAACTTCAGGAGAAGTACAAGAGACTGAAAGTTTGACTCCAGACTGAAAGGGAGAAGGGGCTGGCTTACAGTCTTCCATGTGAAAATGACGAAGAATATCACAAGCATACTTGGACTGGGAAAGGAAAATACCCTCCTTGGATTGCAAGACTTGAAGACCGAGAAAATAGTGTAAGTGTCCTAAGTCTGTCATTTCAAATTTCTTTTTAAGGCTGGACTTCACATGGTTTATAAGGTTGGGATCACTACCAGTAAGAATAAGATCATCAACATAAAGAACAAGGATGATAAGAGAGTTGCCCACTTTCTTGGTGTAGACAGTATTGTCAGAATAACACCTAGAAAAGCCAGATTCTAAAAGAAAGCTATCCATTTTGGCATACCAAGCCCGAGGAGCTTGCTTGAGACCATAAAGGGATTTCTTAAGTCGACAAACAAGGCTGGAGTCTGTTTGTATGAAGCCAATGGGTTGTTCCATATAGATTTCTTCCTACAAGTCCCCATGCAAGAAGGCAGATTTAACATCCATCTGATGGACTTCCCATTTTAAAGAGGCAGCAAGGGAAAGAACAAGGCGGATAGAGTTCATTTTGGCAACAGGGGAGAAGGTTTCAGTGTAGTCAATGCCTTCAACCTGTGAAAAGCCCTTAGCAACAAGACGAGCTTTATGTTTATCAACTTTCCCATCTGGTCCATACTTGGTTCTGTAAACCCATTTACATCTAACAAGTTTGCGTCCCTTTGGTAGAGGAACAAGATCCCATGTATCATTTGTCAACAATGAATGATATTCTTCATTCATAGCTGCTTCCCAATGTGGATGGCCTGAAGCTTCTGCAAAAGTGTCAGGATCATGATTTACTGGAGCTTGAGCCAGTAAAGAAGAGGCTCTTTCAAACTGAGAACGTGTACGTCGCTGATCTGTAGGATCACCGACAAGATCACCTGCTGCATCCCGAGTAGCACGGACCCATCTTGGAAGTTGAGGATCCTGAGAAGGTGGGGGAGGATTGTCATCCTCACTTTCATCATCTGAAGAAGAAATGTTTTCAAAAGTAGAAGAGATAGGAAGAGGTGGCACATCCGCCGGACTAGGCTCGCAGGCCGATTTATTTTCATCAAATTTTACATCTCTTCTAATGATAACATTTTTGGACTTAAATGGAATAAGTCTATAACCTTTTACATCTTCAGAATATCCAACAAAAGTACATTTCTCACTCTTAGGTTCTAAAGCTTTATGCTTTTCATCTGGAATATGGGCCCATGCTTCACTTCCAAAAACACGAAAGTGACTGACATCTGGTTTAATAGAACTCCAAGCTTCTTCTGGAGTGATATTCTTTAGAACCTTAGTAGGAGTGCGATTGATTATATAATTTGCACAATTAATTGCTTCGGCCCAAAAACTAAGACTGAGTCCTTTAGATTGCAACATACAATTAGCCATTTCCTTTAAGGTGCGATTTTTCCTTTCAGCTACACCATTTTGTTGTGGAGTGTATGGAACAGTATGTTGCATTTGAATTCCATTTTCGGTGCAAAAGTTGATGAATGTGTTTTTAACATATTCTCCACCATTATCAGTTCTGAGCTTAAGAATTTGATGTCCAGATTGTTTTTCAACAAAGGCTTTGAAGGCCAAAAATGTGTTAAATACTTCGCTCTTGAGTTTTAAGAAGTATACCCAAGTGCGTCTGGAGAAATCATCAATGAAAGTTAAGAAATACTTGCAACCAGAGAATGAAGCAACAGGAAGTGGACCACATAAATCACTGTGCACAAGCTGTAAAGGGGCTGAGGCGTGCCAAGAGGCACGTTTTTCAAAACTGTCCCGATGATGTTTTCCGAGTACACATCCGGAACAAACACCATCTCTGCAAGATACCATAGGAAGACCTGTCACCATATTTTCTTTACATAGATGCTGAAGGGAGCGATAGTTTAAGTGACCAAATCGCTCATGCCAAAGTTTGCTCACTTCATCATTATGAGCAACAAATACTGAGGGAAGATTTGATGACCCAAAGTTGTGAAACTTATACAACCTTGTGGAATCATCAGCAAGACCAGTAGCTAGAATCTGTTTAGGATCTTTTAGATCCTTGATTACAACATCATGAGGTGAAAATTCAACAATTTTACCTTCACCTGAATGAGTTATCTGATATACAGATAGAAGGTTGCAGGATAAGGTTGGAACACATAATACATCATTAAACTGACCATTGTCTAGATGAACAGTTCCAGTCCCTACAACATTAAGAGATCTATCATCACCAACATATATATTTTTGGTGTTACAATCATTTAAAGAAGAAAACATGGCTTGGTTTTTGGCCATGTGATAAGAGGCTCCAGAGTCAATGAGCCACTCATGAGAATGAGAAGAAGAAGATACATTTAATGCATAACCAGACTGAGATGATTGACAACGACATGCAGAAAGTGCCATTCCTGAAGATGAAGTTGAAGTTGAAGAATGCTCCACATGGATGTTATGTTTCTTCATTGCGGCTTCCAAGGCTTCCATCTTCTTAAAGCATTTAGATTCTAAGTGGCCATCTAGATTACAAAAGTTACAATGTCTATCAGTCTTCTTCCATTTGTTTTTATTGGTCCTATCATTGTGCTGAAATGATCTTTCATTTTGAGGCTGAGTTTGCTTAGGACCATTCTTTTGAGGATATGACTTCTTAGGATTCTTTGAATTTGGTTGCTGCTGGGCGGCTAACGCTTTCGTGGAAGAGTTTCCAAGATTAAGAAGACCAAGGTGTAAGAGTTTTTCTTGTTCTCTTATTAAAGAATCACAAAAAGAGTCAAAGGAAGGGGCCTTGTAGTCTTTTCCTTGACAAATGAAAGCTTCCCTTGTAGAATGGAAGGTGGAAACAAATACAGAGTAGGCTGGTCCCAACTTAGTAAGGATGGAATAAATAAGGTTACTATCTTCTTGCTTAACCTTAACACCTTCCAAAAGATATCTAAGGGTCTTGAATTTGGACAAGAAATCTTCAATGCAAGAAAAATTATTAGGATCCAATGTAAGCAACTCATTTTCAAGTTGATGGGCTCTAATTTCATTTTTAATCCCAAAAACTTTAGTGAGTTTTTCCAATGCTTCATGAGGAGTCTCAAGTTCTGCAATATGGAATCTAAGATCAGGAGAAATAGACATCCCTATCAAACCACGTGCTTGATCTTGTCTATTTTCCCATTTTGCAGCTTTGTCTTCATCTTTTGGTTTCTTCTCTTGGTCTGTGGCTATTCTGTAGAGACCTTTACTTCTAAGTAAATCTTCCATGTAGGCTATCCATTGGAAGTAGTTAGTGCTGTCAAGAATGACTTGGCATGGACTTTCCATTTTTTTTTTTTTAAAAACTGAAGCTGAAGATGCTGAAAGTAAGTGTTCCAATGGATAGATCTCGAAAAATTAGGCTGTTTAAAAAAAAACGGCTCTGAAAAAGGCTTCCGGATGAAGAAGTTATGGCTTTTTGAAAAAAATTTGTTGAAGTTGCCGGCAAAGTGCGCGAATGTGCGGGAATGAAAAAAATCCGCCCCCACAAAATGGAGACTTGAACCCAAGACCTCTACTCTCTTAAAATAGCTTTGAACCAATTGATCTATACAAAAAATTTGAGAGAGAGAGAGAGAGGGGGGGGGGCCTTGGTTTGCGTGCTTGCCTTGAAAAGCTCTTTTTCCCTACAAAACACAAAACACAAAACCCAACACGAATATGCAAAGAAAAACGAACCTTGCGGCTCGAAGTTAGCTTTAGCCAAAAAACTAGATATATTAAAAAAATGAACCTTGCGGCTCAAAGTTAGCTTTAGCCGAAAAACTAAATATTTTTCTCAATGTTTTCTGATTTTCCGAGATCACACTAAGGTGCAGGGAAAAGAGCATACGCATGAGAAAAATCCTTCCTTTCTGTTTCTGATTTGCCCAGATCGCACAGAGTCGCAGGGCAAAGAGCATACACAGAAATGAAAGGTATAGATCCGGTTAAAAAAAAGGCTAAATAAACCGAAACCGAAATAAGCAGAGAGAAAATAACAGTAAACTGCAAATAAACACTGTATACCTCCCGATCTGAAAAATGACGCAGCTAGGGCTACCGGAAACCTTTTCGCGTGAAACGAAAGGGGTTCCTCACTGGAACAGATGCTCCGAACGCAACAGAGCAGTCCTCTCGGCCCGAAAGCAGTCAGAAACAGCAGATCTAGGAAACGACAGTCGGGTGCAGTTCTACCGGCTTCAGATTTGGATCACCAACGGACGCGGCCCTCAAATAGCTCTGATACCATGTAGGAATTTACAGGGTAAGTTCCTCAGAAAGAACACCAAAAGGACACCGCTCACAACCAGATCACAGATCAATACACCAGTATTTTTGACGTGGTTAAAACCCTCAAAGAGGGAAACAGTCCACGGCCTGCGCCAACGTGGCTACTACAGGCAATTTATTAATCAAAGAATGAAAATTTACATAAGCTTCTCTCATGCACGGATTACCCGAACAATGACCCTCCATGCGCTTTAAAGAGAACTCATGGACCAATCGGGTGTCAAGCCACGGATCAAGTGTCGGTAATACCGAGGAGAGAATGAACCGTCGGATCACTACATATCGTGACCGTCGGATTGTAAGTTACAAAATGTACAACGGTAAAGAAACACACTTTACCTAACTCTATACCTAACTCTAAACTAGACCAAGTTGTACTTAACTATTTCCTATGTGTCGGAATATCCTAACAAGTTCTAACCACCCGAGTGCCTCCGTTCCTACAAGTGATTGCTCACAAGAGAATTGCAAGGTCACCGTGTTAACTGTGGACGAGGGTTTAGGCTTCGCAAATTGTTTGAAGAAGGTGATCCTATCTGCTAACAACCAAGCTTATGCTCCGAGGTATGTTTTAGAAATGCACTCCTAACTTAGAATTATAATGCAAGATGTGAGTGATTGCTCCAATTAGATTATTGCCCGAACTAAGTACTTCAACAAGATAGATTATTTAGGATCCAAATGCTTATAGAGATATCTAATACAAGAGCAAGATGAAGCACTCATAGAGCAATTGAAAGACTATCTTAATGAAACAAGAGAGACAAACAAGTGAAACACAATTAGCAATTCTAATCACTTCAAAATCTTATTAGATCTTTCTTATGTTGATATCACATATGTTACTTAAGCGCTGCCAAATCAGAAATTGGCAAAATTTCTCTTGCAAATAAACAAAGTGCTCCCAAATTAGAAATCAACGAAGGAAAAATTATTTTAGAGATTACGAACAGTGATTTCAACAAAAGAATTACACATATGAGATGTTACGAATGCAGTCACTTTAAAAATGAGAAAGACACTCTAATGCAATGCTTGACAAGAGATGCAAGAGATGCAAAAGAAAGTCAAATAGTTATGATATCCTATGGAAATATGCAATTAGAACTTTAACACAGTGAGAGAAGGAGAGCTATTATAATGCAATGATGCAGTATAAATGTAGAGATGCAATAGACAAGCCAATGCAAGACCTATATGATTAATTTACCAATGAACTCCTCAAAATGCTATCACTTGAAAGTCAGACCAGCCACTAATATTGTTAGATCAGTCCTCAAACACCTCTTGTATATCAAACAAATCAATGTTTATTCAACCCCTTAAATCAAGATGAGCCTTCTAGAGAAAGACATCAACAATTATATTGATGTAGCAATTATATTAGACCTTTGCAAACTCAAATCAGATCTCTGCAATTTATCAGACTTGAAAAATGCATTAGACAGCCACGACAAATCAATTGGATTGATGAATTAAGCCCTTACAATCAATGTATGATGTCTTTTTTTTTTCCTCCGCAAAAATCGTAATTTTATTAATGAAAACAAAATTACATGTTGTAGACTTACAAAGCATTCCATCAAGCCAGTCAGGACTGGTGATCCCATAGCCAATAAATAAAATACTTTAACTTGAAGAGAAACAGGTTACCCTTTCCTCCATTTCTTCTTTTCTACTTTCCGCCATTCTCCTTGATATGGAGAGGTTGCTACAAGTGCTAGCTGATTCTCAACACCTTTTCTTGGATTTTCCTTATCTGAGTCCGAGCTTTCAGATGCATGATGACGTTTGTTACCCCCTCACTCCTTTACTTTTGGAATCCTCTCCGTCTGCATTGGTTGTTCTGGGAGTTCGAATACTTCACGATTTGATTCCTCCATTCTTGTTCTTTCATGTGGATGCTGGACTTCATTGGTAAAGGGTTCCATTTCTTCTTCATCCTCTTGGTCATCAGGCAAATGTTGAGGAAATTTCCATCCTTTGGGTTGTTTTCTCGGTTTCTTCTTCCTTCATGGCTCTTTCTTGGCATCGAGGCATGTAGATTAACGATGACCTATCTGTCGGCATATTCGTCATCTAAATGTCGTGTTCTCAAAATCGAGAAACTGTGTCCAACATTGGTTGTTGTGATTCAAGAGGATGTGATCTGGCAATCCTTTGTTGAGATCCACTTCCACACAAATTCTGGCGAAGGTGTAGATCCTTTCTTCGACTCTTCGTGTATTTGTCTTGATGGATTGCCCTAAGAGGTTCAAACTTCACAATGCCTTCCAATACTTTATGATGCCAGAAGTGTAGGGGAAGCTTATGCAACCTGACCTATGCCAGAAGTGTAGGGGAAGATTACGCAGCCTGACCTATACCGGCATTCTTGAGACTACCATTGTATTTGCATCAAATTTTGGGAACCATAGGGTAACAAAAAGTCCCGTAGATCCCCAAAACCAAGGACCTTCTCGCAGAATATATTCTCGTTCTTCTAATGATGCAAACTCTACTATGAAAAAACCTTTGGAGCAGAGGTGGATCTCACAGTTTAATGTCCAAGTTGTGAAGATCCAGTGAAAGAGATCCATCGGCTTTGGCCAGAAATTATTGAATCTGCATATAGCAGCTTGGGCTTCATATATTGAGCGCAGATCATTTGTTTATGTTAGATCTACAGTCAATGTTGGAACTTGAATCAGCTGCTCCACAATATAGGGGCTAGGAATGTTGTGTGTTTGAACAGGATTTGCGGGGGTAGCCGATTTTCCTTTAAGGATGTATTTGAATGAAGGGCCTCCATTGTTCTATCCTTGATTTAATTTTGTTCCCTTTGGAAGACTAGAGCCAAACACATCCGCTGCTCCCTTTGATTTGCTCGATCCAACGGTTCCTCCCCGCAATCTCAGATTCAAAATGATGGTAGATGACCTGGAGACATTGTATTCTTGTAAGCTCTAATCGTCCTACATTGTTTTGCCTCTACAAATCAAATTTTTTAGGCACGTCGGGAAACCCAGGTTATGAAGGATAATTTGTTTCAACTTTGATACCCATTCAGAAGCTAGGACCCATATGAGATGTGATTTTCCATCTGGGGATTTAATGAAAACTTGAAAGGGTGTCTTTGATTTCGGATCCGGTCTCCTTCATGGACAGATTTGTATGTCAAGAACCTAATTTATGTCATAACATTGTTCTAAGAGGCATAATGGAGGCTGTGACATCATAGACAGGAGGCGAGCCTTCTTTACCCTCCGATCTGTCGAAACAGAGAACCAATCCATCAAAAAATTGATCAAGCGGCTCAGTTCCGGCCCCAATCTACAATATCTAATGTATAGGATCTGTTGCGGGAGGATAGACACCCAATCCGACGATTTTAGCCATGGTTCTTCTGTTGGGTCCTCTCCAAAGGAATAAGCCTCGATTGTAGTCGCGAGTCGAATCCCCGAACTGAGCAATGCTTCTCCTGCAACGAAGGGCAGACAGGGTAACTTCTTCAGATCAGGATAGTCTGCAGATCCAGGTGGATCCCAGCCTTGCACAGTACGGTGATGCCCTTGACCTCCGTTTGATCCATCCGACATGAGAGGAATCAGAGCCTCTGTGGCACCGCGCATCGAAACCTTGGTCATCTCTTCCATCTCTCCAATACTCCCAAGGACGAATGCCAACTTTGATCAATCAATGTTTGAAGTCTTATGAGTTATTAGATTATTATTGAATTGCAAAGGCTTATATTTTGACTTATATCCCATTGAAATGTTAATGTTCAAATTTGATTACTAATGGTAGTCAACAAAAAGGAGAAAAGGAGAGTGGATCAGACCCTCTAGGCCTAGCTGCCTATATTTGATGACAAATTTGAGTTGTTGGAGCACCGAGAAGTGACCTTTAGGCCTTCCAACGCCTGCAACACAAATACATAGCCCTCAAATCCACTCAAAATGATAGATCGGGCCTTCGAAAGCTAGCAGCCTAGGCTTTTAGGCCCTCTAGTGCTAGCGACCAACCTAGAAAGTGGCCCTAGGCCTAGCGGCTAGGCCTTAAAGGCATTGGATGATCAAACATATTAATCTTGAGCCATTGAAACCTTTCTTGAATGGATTATTGGCTTGCAAAACCAAGGTTAGCCCACAAATTGACAAAACAATATGATGAGAAAAACACTACAAACCCTTGCCAAAATCACTGTAGACCTACAAATCAAATTGTTAGCCCTTAAAATCAAGGGCAAAAATGAAATTAACCCTAATTAGGCATGTTGCTAGGCTTGAGAGAACCTCTATGGGTTTCGACTAGGGCTAAAGGCCCTCAAAATCCTTGCGAGCAAGCCCAAAAGGGCTTAAAAACCCGGCGGCTAAGCCAAAGAGGCCTCCAATTCCTTACGCCAAACTAGCCTTAAAATGTTAAGAAAATGCCCAAAATCACTTTGACCTTGAAGATCCACTTGCAAAACCACTTCAAAAAACAAAAAAAAAATGCTTAAGAAAAACCCTAGATGCAACAAAAAAAGCCCTCTAGGGCTAGCGTTTTCTCTTCCAGGACTAGCATCCAAATTTTAGTGATATGGGTGTTGTAGATCAAACCCTAAGAGACCTAGATCCACCCTCAAATGCCAAACGCACTTCTTGGATAGGCTGGACGGCTCTTCCTATGGTTAACGTTGGCCCTAAAAGCCCAACAACTTTTGCTTTAGATTTGTCTTTGAAACCTTGAGACCAAGTACCTACAAGTCAAATAAATAAAGCCATCCACGAGACCTAGAAGAAAGATTGAAAAAAGTAAAACTCCAAAAATTATTTACAAATGAGGAAAAATAATATTCAAGGGTTAGAAATAATTTACAAATTATTTACAATAATCTACAATGGAATATTGGCTCTAATTAGCATATAATTCATTAATAGCCAAAGAATATATTTTTTTTTAAATACTTTGACGGAAATAATTTTGAATTAATGCACAAACCCAAACTCTGCAAAATAGATTCGTTAGATAAGCTCAGGGTCCAAACAAAATGTGATCACCTCAAAGTCCATGAACTTGGGCTTTCCCCAAGCGTTGAATCACCTGAAAAATCTCTATACACTTGAAAAATAGATCATTAGTTTCATAGGGGTTCAATTCACACAAATAGGCTAGATATTTAGAGATACCTACTAGATCTACCAACTTCTAAGTGTTTATTCTAGCCCAAAACCTCAAGCAAGATACATGTGCTAATAAATAGTCTAACCACTGGCTATGAAACAATAATCTTCAATGATAGCATAAATTAGAGCATTAAACACATTCAACGCATACCATGAATTATTATGCGAGAGACACCTTGAATTGAAACCCCGAAGTCTTTATTAATGCAAAAATTCCAACAAAGCTTAGCTCAGTATAAAAAATAAATGATTTGGTGGCCTCAAGATCAAGATACAATGAGGAGCTTGAGAGCTTCCTTATATAGAAAAGTGAGAGGGAATAACCCCTCCAAGTGGAAATAACAACCAGTTGCATCGATCTATGGCTTGATCTTGCAAGAAAAAATGCGATCCCTTGACCAGTTGGAACAAATCTCCAAAAAATCACGACCTTCTTTGTTCATTGCGCTAGAGGGGTTAAACTTTGACTTCTGGACCATAGAAGACCTCCAAAAAGTAGAATTATCATTACTTGTGCAAAATAATTATTTGCTTGCACCAAAAAGATCAATTTGCTAGGAAAATAATCTTTTCTGCCCCAACAAATTTCTGGACTGGGTCCTTCTGCCTTGGAAAAGAGGCATTTAATCTTTGACTTGAATTTTTCCTTTGAAAATAGCCTCAAATAACTTTTGAGGAATTTTCCACTTGTAGGGTAATTAATTTTCCCTTAATTTTTTTATAATTTCCAACTAATTTAATTTATTGTTTTGCCAAAAATTAAAATAAAGACTCAAGAGGGGATTAATTATTTTTCCACCCTCTTAGTGTATCTAAAAAAATATATTTTGGTAATGGTGTTCTAATTATGAGGAACCATTCACGAAAAATATTCCTAGATAACACTTATACATCAAAATCTTACAATATCAACCCTTTGAAGGGGAAATACACATAGACATAGACCACTTGAGACTCAACCAAATTTTGCGACAAGATACATGATCTAATATGAAAAATACATAAACTCAATAAACACTAGGACTCATCTAAGACCTCATCAATGAGTTCCACCATAGCTTTGGCGTATATCTGGGAGAAAAACTCTGCCAATTATCCATGTTATGAAAAATACATAAACTCAATAAACACTAGGACTCATCTAAGACCTCGTCAAAGAGTTCCACCATAGCTTTGGCGTATATCTGGGAGAAAAACTCTGTCAATTATCCATGTTTACAAACACACATAATTTGGGGAGGTTAAAAAACTCCCTAGATTGAAACCCTTTGAGAAGAATCATAGGCTTACCTATGTGTTGTTACATGGCTTAAAAGTCATACTAGAATCATTTTTACAATACAAAGGTAGAATTTGGGATTACAATGATGAAATTGGCTAAAAAATATTGCCGGTTGCTTTATACCCTGCTTCTTGGATTGTTGACATATACACTGCTTCTTGGATTGTTGACATATACATGGTCAACAAGACCCATGTCGATGTGGCGCATGAAGTGTAATAAGGGTGACATGGCACCATGGTGGCATGACACCTGGCACATGAAATTGGGCCAAAAACTAGTGACACATGGCACTCATGGAGGAGACCACGTGGAGGGTGTGATATTGGCATGACATGGGTGTGATGTCACAACGGGTTGACGTCACCCTAGCAATTTCAAAAGGGGCATGAAGATTTTATTTCCGAGATTTATGGTCGGGGCAACATCAAATCAGCATGACATCATGACAAAAGGTCTCGCAAGAGTGGCAGTATTATAGACTGGTGGACGGAGGCTGGTAGACAGACATTATGCGTGGCATTTGAGGGGAAAATCGTTGTCCCGGGCACCGGGAGACCGGGTGGCAGCGCAATTTTATCAAGTGCATGGGGACCGAGGGTAACAACACAAATGTATCCTGCCTCTGGAATCTTATCTTTAAAAAAAACAATAAACTGCCTGAATCCTTAACTGAAAAGAAAGATATGAGTCAGGCATTCAATGGGAAAACATAGGCACATTCCCACTGAAAATAGAGTAACCTTACCAGATTTCTGATAAAAATGGCAGCAACAATAAAGTTTGGTAAGAGTCAGTCGAGGAATTTGTTTCATCAGGCTACAAATTTGTGATGAACCTAGTAGGCTTTCTCAATTGACAATAACCTTGCAATGCATATGTCTTTACATTTTCGCATATGCTCTTGACTAACATTGTGAACTTATTGTAATTTCTCGCTCTATACATATACTAAACCATACAAGAAGCTTACCTCAAATATGTTGTCATACTCCTCTAAAAGAATCGTAACAATTGCCTGAGCATTATTAGCTGCAGCAGCTGCTGCAAGAAGTTGAGCAGCATTGTCCCCACTGATGTCGGATTCATCCTCAAGTTCACATTCACCTGCTAAAAGTGGCCTTAGAAGCAAGGGTGCCATACAAGCTGCAACTGCTGATGAAGTCATCCGATTCTCTGAAGTATGTGATGCTACAGCATGCATCATCTTAAGCACCCTGAAGCCAAAGTTCAAACTTCAAACATCATCTTCATAAGAATATTTTGTAGAAAAAATCTGAAAATCACTGCATCTCTTTCTAAAAAGAAAAAGAACATAATAAAGACCTCAGGCTGAACGCTATAACATGTAGATAAAAACTGTAAGTAACACTACAGACATTTTAAGAAGTAATACAAGTGACTTGCACCAACACAATATCTAATACAATTAAGCTAATCAGTTTGCTCATCATATGGGCATTATCGTAATTCCCTTTTGGAGTCTATTCATATAAAGGATTTTTAATTCAAGAATCAATACAAATCCCAACGTCAAAATAATAATTTGCTAATAGTATGTAGATAAGTTCAACCTGAAGCTCCACCCACTTCTACCAAATTCCAATACTTCTATAGTCACCAACAAATGTAACACAAAGTGAGGCTCTGATCAACTCCTTGCAAATAGATGAACATATAAACATTCTTCATCAACTGTAGCATATTTGATACCAACTCCTGCTTCATCTTCTAATATTCACAATAGCATAATAGGAAAATAGGCAGATTAAGACTTCAAGAAACTGAGAGTCTGTTCACTCACATTAGTACTTTAGAAGGCAGTTGTCCCAGTAATATCTGGACATGTATATGTATATCATTACTATCTTGTCTTTGATGATCTGGCCTACACTTTGGTTTATGGAGACCCTTTTGTTTGTGTACTCACAAGTGATTACTGCTATTGATATAAATCAAGCAAAATCAGATGTGTTTGCAACTTTGTGTCCTCCGGAGGCTTGACGAGTCACAATTAGCAACATTTTTCATTGACATGCATGTTATTGCTTCCATCAAATAAAACATTTTTTTACAACAAAAGGGAAAAAGGGAAAATTTCAAAGTAAAGCAACCTCTCCAAAAACTATAATGGCTAGTTAATTAACAGTATTTCCGCTCACCCATCTAAATCTTAATAATGTAGAACAAATGACAAATTATTGCACTTGATTCCTAAAATAAATTTCTTGCAAGCTTATATAAAGTAGATATTCTCTTGATCACAGAAAGAAGGGGAGGATGAGCTAAGCATCTAGGGCTTTGCAGGTTATGCAAATGGATGACAAAATCATTGATTACATTGATGATCCCTTTCAAGTGCAAGCCATCCTCACCAAGAAACTGGCAATGGTCAGATCCCTAGAGGAAGGTAGGGTAACTACATTGTGTGAGGTGAAAATGATAGTGATCAGAACCTTTATAATCATACCCAACTATCCACTCATGTGGCATATAAGCCAAGGATAAGCAACTATGGATGCAAGCTAAGCTCTATCGGAAATTCTAGGTGAACAGTGAAGTCATTGAAAGAAACGCGGGGTAAAAAGATTCCTAGCAGGTTACGAATTAACTCCTCTTGGCTAGTAACATTCCCTTCATCTCCATGAGCAGGGGGTTCTGTAGATACAAGTGATGATAGACCAAGCCGACTGGCAGATCTGCTATTCCCAACCTTTGATAATCTGGCATGCAAGAAGGGTGGACTTCTATGGAAAACTTATGGTAAATTAATGAATTAGAAGGAATCGGGAAGTTTTGTTTTTCTTTCTCAGGAATCCAACGAAAAGAATAAGGAAGTTTGTTAAAGCACAGAAGAATAAGGTCAAATTAGTGTTATGGGAGGACATCAAGATAAATCAGGTCATGGAGCTAGCAATCCAGGCTCTAACAGAGTGGTTCTTTGGTAGGCATATGTCTGAGAACCAACTGTGGGATTGGCTGGAAGAGGAAAGGAAAAACAGATTGGATAGGAAACTCCAGATTTGGTACATCCTTGAATTTCATCTATTAATATAAGACTGTCTGGCGTTCATCTTCAAGGCTGATGAAGATGCACTAAAGATTTTAGGAACAAGCTGGTTCTGGGGGCATAATGATAAGCTAAGGATAAACAACTATGGATGCAAGAATAGCGATGGGAACTTCTAGAATCATACCCAACTATCCACTCATGTGACAAATAAGCCAAGCATAACCAAATTATGTGTGCAAGGTCAGCACTGTAAGAACTTTTGGGAGAGTGCTAAAGCCATTGAAAGAAACTTCAGGTGAAAAGATGCCTAGCAAGCTAAGGACTAACTCCTCCTAGGGGATTAGTAACATTCCTTCGTCTCCATGACCAAGGGGGACTGTACACACAAGTGAGGATAGACCAAGCTCACTGGTGGATCTGCTATCCCTAACCTCTGATAATCTGGCATGCAAGAAGAAGATCGAACTTCCAAGGAAGACTTGGGGTGGACTGGTAAATTAGAAGGAAAAGGGAAGTTTGGTTTTTCTTCTTGGGGAGTCCCTGGCAAAGATTTGGTAGTTGATGAGGCAAAGAAGAGTGAGCTGTTGAAGGAAAATCCAAGGAAAGGAGGAAGAAAGTCTGTTAAAATATGGAAAAATAATGTCAAATTAGTCTTAGGGGAGGACATCAAGATGAATCAGGCTGTGAAGTTAGCAATCCGTGTTGAAATTTTGTAGCTATGGTCATTCTTCATAATTATATTTTAGCCCTTGTAATGTATAAAGAATTTGTAAGACATATTCTTCATGTCATTTTGATTATTTGGCCCTTGAAAGATTTTATATATAACCAATGTTCCACCAAGTTTCCGGGAAGGGGAAGAGCGGGAACAGGGATACGCACAAGGGGGATGTATATAAACAACCCCAAAATTTAGGGAAATGGGGGGGATATCGGAGTCATAAAAATTGCTGGACACCTAATCCTCTATGGGTTAGAGTGGAAGCCGAATAGACTAAGGAAGTCCAAGAGACCTTGGGATGTGGAACCCAATGGTCAAACCATGTACTATAAATGTATATCAATTGTTAATAAAAAATGCACTCTCATGTTTTATCTTTCATAATTCTGTTATTGTTTATGTGTGTGTTTAACATGGTATCAGAGAGGGCGAATTCTGGCCCTGCTTATATTTGAGTCACTGTTTTCTTGTGGCCTTTCTCTCAGCATCAGTTCTGCCCTCTGCTCATCAAACATGCTACCATACCCTGTCTGCTTGTCAGAACTGCTGCCCTCCATCGTTTCTCTGTTTGAGAGCCAATACCTAATTCTTCCTTGAACAACGCTTAGTTTTCCAAACTTGCAACCTACAAACACTCACCCAATAACAACTCTCTGCGGTCATTCTCTACGCTCAATCCTTCTAAAACCTTATAAATAACGCTTATTTTTTCCTACTGTTTGTCAGGCTTGTAAATAATGTCTCTGCCCACCATTGCTGGCTACCAAATGCACTTGACAATCCATAACAATTTTTACAGTGAAACGCTTGTAGAAGACAACGTTCATTTTTTATCATTGACCTATCTGAGGGCACTATTGTATACCAATGTTTTACAAAACGGACTCGGATTCGGACTCGGTCGAGGATCGACTCGGAAACGGAAACGGAAACGGCAATGACTCGGCCGGCTCGATTTCAATGACTCGGTCGTTGTAAAAAATACATTAAATATTTATTTTTTTTATAAAAAAACATAATTTTAAATAGTTTAAACATAATTTTAAATATTTTCATTCAAGTTTCCAAACACACAACATTATAATATACATGGAAGACAACATATGATCAAAGTAGGCTCATGAACCAATCCATTATATCAAAATGGTACGGTGTACCCAAGGGCCAATGGCAATAGTAAATACATAGTCAACTGTAGTCTGTCATACATGATCAAAGACTCAAGAGTCAAAACAAAATACAAATAACCAAGGAGGCTAGTAGCTACTGGCTACTGCCAGAGGAGCCAAGATCATCTCGACCAATCTCTGGATCATCATCATCAGAGGCAGAGCCAGACAAGGGGCCCCATGGCTCCTCCTCATCATCATCGTCTCCAATTGCAACTGTAGAAGTGGTGCCAGTACCAGTACCACTAGGTTGTGAAGCAGATGCAAGCTGAGATAGAGTACAAATGCGGCTGCGCTTCTGTCGTGGCTGAGCAGAGGAAGGCGAAGCACCTACAACTGGAGTCCTACTAGCTGGCTGTGAGACTGAGGCTGGTGGATTGGGATCTGCATTCAACTGAACACGCTGCAGTGGATCTCCAACATCAAGTTCATCAAGATCCTCATCAGGATCAAACTCTGGTAGACGACTCTCCACTACCCAATCTGATGTTGGATCAATGTCTTCCAACACAATGGGATCTGAATCAGGTCTTTTGTTCAGCAATTGGTTCCGTCTGAGCCGAAGGTTGTATTGGACAAAAACTAGATCATTCAACCGTTTTTGCTCCAAACGGTTTCTCTTCTTTGTGTGAATCCTCTCAAAGACAGACCAATTGCGCTCACACCCAGATGCACTGCAAGTTTGACTCAAAATACGAATTGCAAACCTTTGCAATTCAGGGCACTGGCCACCAAAGGCCTCCCACCATTGTGCTGCAAAAAACATAGGAGTGTAATGAATTATGAGTTAGATGAAGGCTGAAGCTCAACAAAATTACAAATTATATCTAACTTGAAATTGAGAAATTGAAAATTGAAATTTTTGTTTACCTGGCTCATCTGCTTCTCTTGCAATCTTTGCTAGGTTCTTCCCAAAGGTACCTGTTGCATTGGTGAAGGATGTGACCTGCTGATGTATCAGTAGCTGATCAGACTCCGATGGGACCATGCGCTCAATGCAATCAACCAGTCCATCTCTGACCTCCCCCCTCAAAGCTCCTGACTCCTTAGCTTTATAATGATACCGTGGGTTCAAAAAATACCCAGCTGCATGAATAGGGCGATGGAGTTGATTGTTCCATCTTTCATCAATGATTGCCCAAATGGGCCCATACTTTGCCACTCTATCCTTGTATGCTGCCTTTATTTGCTCCTTTGCTTGATCCATAGCCTCATAAATGAAGCCCATAGCCAACCTTTCCCCATCCACCAACCGCAACACCTTAACTAGTGGCTCAGCAACCTTCACAATCTCTGTTGCCTTTCTCCAAAAAGTTTCATCATGGACTTTCCTTCTCAATTCTCTGCCTTCTGGTTTGTTAGACCAACTGCTATTATTCCAATCATCACTGGAAAACATCTTTTGCAAGTTTCTATGTTGGGAAAGCATAGATTGCAATGTCAAAAAATGTGTAGCAAATCTAGTGATGGCAGGCCTAATAATATCCTTGCCTCCAGTGTGTTTCCTCATGATACTCAAAACCAGTGTATGATTGTAGATAAATTTTGTTATGCTTTTGGCATTATCTACAGTGTTTCTGACCCAATCTAATTTCCCAATATCCTCAAGCATGAGGTCTATGCAATGTGCAGCGCATGGGGTCCAAAGATGGTCTTGTGTTTTTCCTCTAACAGTCTACCAGCAAGAACATAGTTAGAGGCATTGTCTGTGATGATTTGAACAACATTAGCCACCCCCACACCCTGAATAACCTCATCCAATAGCTGAAACAACAAGTGGCCATCTTTTACCTTATCAGATGCATCAACTGATTTTAAAAACATGGTTCCCTGTGGGCAGAAGACAAGAAAGTTTATGATGGTACGGTTTCTTTGATCAGTCCATCCATCTGACATGATGGTACACCCTGTTCTTGCCCATGATTCCTTGAAATCTTGCAAATACTCATTAATTGATGTAATTTCTTTCTGCAAACGAACCCCCCTTAGCTCTTGCATAGTAGGGCCTTTGAAGCCTTTTCCAGCAGCATGTATGGCCTCAAACATAGGCTCATAATATGGTGAACGAGCAGCATTAAAGGGGATATCAGCATCATACCACCATCTAGCTATGTAGTCACAAGCAGTCTCCCTCAATTCTTTCTTCCAATGGTCATCTAAAGTGGGCTGAGAAAGACCTTTACTAACTTCAGGACCATGTGCATCTGATGGAGAGGAGCCTGAGTGAGTGAAAAAACTTTTGATAGTCCCATCACCCTTCATTCTACCCTTTCCCTTATCTTGAACAGAAGCAAAAGAGGGAGGAACATAACGGAAAGGGTTTGATGCATCAGTTTGAGGGATAGAGGAAGAACCCTCAAACTCATAGTGGGGGTTGGCAGCCATCATTCTTTGTATCTCCCTCTTCCTCCCAATTTCAGCCTGTATCTCTTTTTGCCTAGTCTTATCTGCTTCAAATTTTTCAAAGCTTTCCAACAAAGTCTTTCTAATCTCCCCAATTTCGGGGGATTTACATGCAGTAATATTGCCTTTAATCCCTGCCAAGTGTTGTTTCAGCCTATGAATCCCCCCAGGACCTGACTTAATTTTCCTATGGCAAAACTTGCAACACATCTCATCATCAACCATTTCAACATATGCCCAAGCAGCATCTTTTGCTCTAGGTGCCATTTTTTGACTAGGAAAACAATCTGAAAATGAAAAAAAAAAATAAAAATTGATTCAATGTTCATTTATTTGACTAAAAACACTCTCTAAGCTATCTTTATATGCACCTAAAATTTAATAAGTAAAAACAGATTTATAGAGGTGGAAAAAAATACCTCCAGGCACAAACTGCCTCCTCAAACTTGCTCCAAAAATCAGCTCCTCAATGCTGCTCCAAATGGCTGCCCAAGAAGCTCCTCACTCCAGCTACAATGCTCCTCCAAGACTCCTCACTGCTGCTCCAAAACAAGCTCAAGAACTGCTCACTAACTCTCAAAGAAGACTCTCACTCAAATGCATAAGACTGCTGTGAGTGAAATGAGAGCATTTGGCTGTCTTAAATAGAGTTTGGGAGGGGGAAATGGACCCCAAATGCATTTAACTAATCACATAAACCTTTTCATGTCCACAAACCCTAACTAAATCAGCCAAAAATCAGCAAAAAATTAATTTTTTTTAAGTTAAAACGCTGCCCAGCGGGTTCCAAACGGTACGGCCGTTTTTTGACGTGACCCGGCCGGGTTGACCGGGTCAGCTATGACCCGGCCGAGTCATTGGCTGACTCGGCCGGGTCATAGCTGACCCGGTCACCGAGCCGGGTCATAGGGCCGAGTTGAAATTTTTTTGGGTGACCCGGAACGAAACGGCCGTTTCGGAGTCAACCCAGCCGTTTCGTAAAACAATGTTGTATACTACATTGAACGTTACTTCTTTTGATGTCGACTGTCCTCTGGCTTCTCTGTCATTGTGATATTACCTGTTTTATGTGAGTGCTCTTCCTAACATCTATGCACTTGATTGTTTCTCTGTGCATATACTGTATGAGGTCAATTGGGGGTCCATCTACATGTCGTTCTAACCTATCATTCCAGAATTCTCTGTCCTCCTGCTACAAATCATTTGTGTGGTTTTCTGTCAGCGCTGCAGACTTTTGGCATTACATTCAATCATAGTCTGATCACTGCGTTTCTCTTAAAATTTTGTGTACCATTCAGATTTCTCTATACCTTTCTAGCACATCCACCATCCTGAAACCGTCAGACGTTACATTCCTCCAACATTGAATCACTATTTGAAGTGTGGTCAGCTTTGGTGGTTGGTTTTGTGACTGCTGTATTGGAGATGGTATTTGCAATTGAAGCGTCGAGAACCTGACGTGAAATATAGTCGTGGTGCTTGACCGCACTCCATAACCAGCGGCGGGCCTACATTGAAGCCCTCGAACCTTCTTCAACTTTCTCTATATGGCCACTCTAATATAATGCGAGGGGGCAATTGCACAATCTGTACATCAACATCCTTGTGTGGTATAGAATTTCCAAGGATTTGTTGTGTCTGCAGGCAGCCTAGTTCACCCAAATTTGTCCTCCATGTGAGTTGAAGCTTGCCAAGGCTGTTGCTTCCTTCAACTTCCACTAATCTAGAGTCAACAAAAGGTTGTCTCAATTGATATAGAATTATCACCATCATCTGTCAAAGGAGTTGCAGTCCAAGGTTGAACAGGCTCAAATTGGAACTGATCCATGTAAAGATGTGACTTTGTGTGATTTTCAATGCAAGCTTCCAAAAATGTGCTTTCCTTGATAGAGCGCACCTTTGTTCTCAGTGAAAGTGGATTAGCCACCACAAATTTGAAAAACTGAGGAAGATGCTTCCGCTCCCCCTCTGCATCAATGTACACCACCATACAAACCAGCGTGTGTGCTCCTAATTCTTTGATGTCGTGTTCTATTATGAAATCACAGCGTCCCCTGCTCTTATGGACTCAATGGGTGACTTTGAAGTGTCTGAAAGTACCAACCATTGTCATTCTGTTTGCATTTCTGCTTTAATGACCACGTTTTTGACTTCGTAGTTAAGGTGATTATGGTGATGCATCGCTGCAAGCCCTTATTCCAGATAGACCATCCATTGAGATGCGACCCATTTGATCTCCAAAGAAGCTAAACCCAGGAATAGAAGGAAGGGAAAGGCATATTAGTCCCTGTTGTTTGGATTCTATTCACTGCAAGTGCGCGACAAGGCCTTTGATGATTGAAAATTCATCAGTGGACCTCCCAAGCCACAACTGAGCCACAGCTGGAAAGAGAACGAGTTCCCTTCTTATTCTGCTGGTCGAATCTTGAGAATAGAGGTCGTATTTTGGGAAAAGAGACAAGGCCGAGTTCTGGTTACTAATGGCACAAGTTCTCCATTAAAGGAAATCTAATCTCCCTCTTGTATCAGTGCAGTTATTTGCTAAAGTATGGACATGGTTCTCTGAGATCAAAGGACAAACCACATTACCCTTATCATGGGAAGAATCACCTTAGTTCTGAGTCGAGTTTCTGGCTGAAGGGACAAGATTCTATCACTGTTGAGAGCCATATCGAATTCTGAGTGTGAAGTTGAACCTACCTCACTAAGGGACCGATATTATGAAGTGATTTATTGGCTGTGAAGAGCATACAAGAGGCTACTAAACCAGTTGCCCCAGCAAAGAAGCCAGCTGCAAAGAAGGCTGCTCCAGGTTATATACATTAACTGTCCAGTTATATACATTGTTGAACATTGTCCATAAGTATAACACTGTCCATATACATCGTATTGTCTCATTCTTTGTGTGTCTGTTGCGGGACCTGGGCGTTCTCTGAAACTATATATTTATGTGTTGTTTGTTGACACTAGTCAATTCAAAGCGTTGAATTGGTTATGTGTGTTCTCAACGATATATATATTGAATTGAATGTGGTGAACATATATGCCTTTAATTACATATATGTTGTTGATTCATAAGATGGCATACATTGGATCAGTTGAGATTATATGACTATATTTGCGCTGGCTATACTTTGGAGTTAAATATGTGATTTGGTTTCAATAAATTTTATATGTGCATTGAAGACAAATTTATGTCAGTAGAAGAGTCACAGTTGTAGGAGCGGTTCTCAGTTTGAACAAATTTATTCCATTCAAAGAGTGAAGTCAGCAAATAAAAGGATTTTCCAGTAGAAACACATATTGGTATTTTGGCATTTTTGTTTGCAGCAGGTGTTGAGATAAAAAAGTTTTCAATAAGAACCAATCTACATTGTCTAGTTTGTTGGCTCCTTGCAAACTTTGGGAAAGAAAGAATTATAGTGTTGAATGAATACTTAAGTTGCTTCCTGATTTGGAGGTCGAACGGATACAAACACAATCTACATATATATGCATTCATTCCTTGTTACTTCGACTGTTGCATAAGAGTTTGGTGCGCTGTATAAAGGCAATGATTGTTTTGACAATTAAAAGTAGTCTTTTGTGGAGGAAAGTTTAGTCGGTTGTATTGTCAGAACATAGTGTGGGTCATGAATAAACTCTTATTTTTATGTAATGGATTGTAATTGGTGCTTGCTGGTTGCACACTGATCATTTGTTGCACATTTATAAAGGATATTGTTGTGTATTGTGAGTGGGTATTACTTTTCTGCATTGAGTAATAGTTGTGATCAGTTTTTTATGGTGTAATTCGGACATTGAAAAAAATGATCAGAATCAATGAAGTATTAGAGTTCCTCAAAACTCTGATATTGTCTACCACTCATGATACATTAAAAGTCAGCAAAGTTTCTCTCACGGACATTCAAGTTTGTCTACAAAATGCACAAGAGAAAATTGATTTTTTGCAGCTCGAATCTCAGCGACAGCAAGAAGAATTAAAACAGAGGAGTCATCATTCTGAACCTGTTTCAGTTCAGAAGATTGAAACGGAGTCCCATAAAGCAGCAGTTGTACATGCAGATGCAAAAGTTCGGTTTGCACTTCCCAAGCCCATTATCAGACCTTGGGAACAGCTTGTCCACAACAAGCATAGAACTGGTCTTGGATATGACAAGGATGTGTCCTTTCATATTCTAGACTACTCCAAACCAATTCAATTTCAAAGTGTCGGATTCCTTCATGACAATTGACCTCTCGCTGTTCCAGATTCTGCTCCTCTTCCACAGCAACAACAGATTGTGAAATTCCAACACTGTGACCGAGTTGGCCATTTGAAAGATCATTGTTTTGATGTTCATCCATGTAAGCATTGTCATAAAACCAATCATTCTTCAAACAGATGCTTCAGAAACAAACCTCCTACAAGAACAAAGATTCATCTTGGATGGATTGCTTCTTGGCAATGTGCATCAACAGCCAAGAAGATATTTCAGTCATATGTCCGAACTTGTTCCAGAGTATTGAACAGTCTTGCAGTTGATTTTTCTCCATCATCTCACCTTGTATTTGACAGGGGGGTAAATGATGGTCATCTACAAGCTTCAAAGTCACATCAGGTGAGCCTAAGCCACAACCTGCCACACCAGTTTCAGAGTTGTAGCCAGAGACAAAGATGCCCCTGAGCATGCCTTCAGTTGGTAATCTGGAACACTTCCTCTAGCAGAAGACTTCATCTTCTTGCTAGACTTGGAAGATTTCCAGGAATTGCATTAAGCATACCAGAGTTGTTGGTCATCCTTAAACCATCACAGGTTGAGACTTCCCTTTTCAGGTTGAAGTTCTCCCTTTTATGCGGGGTGCGACCTCCCTTTATTGGTTGAAAGTTTCCCTCTTCAAAACAATAGGAGCACTTCCTCTAGCAGAAGACTTCAACTTCTTGCCAATTTTGGAAGAGTTCTAGGAATTGCACTAAGCATTACAGTGTTGGTGGTCATCCTTAAACCACCGCCCTTTATACCAACATTTCAGAGAGCACATTCAGCCTAGTGCTGCCATGCATTTTTTGCACATTTTGTATTACAGCTCTCTTCTTGGACTCATACATAACTATTCGGATGAAGGGGGCGAATGTTCGACACCTAATCCTCTATGGGTTAGTGTGGAAGCCGAATAGACTAAGGAAGTCCAAGAGACCTTGGGATGTGGAACCCAACGGTCAAACCATGTACTATAAATGTATATCATTTGTTAATAAAAAATGCACTCTCATGTTTTATCTTTCATATTTTTGTTGTTGTCCATGTGTGTGTTTAACAAAAATTATACAATTATTAAAAATTCAATATATAAAAATAAAAAATAAAATCCCAACAATATGTCAATAATGAAATAGTAAATCTTAATAATTATGAAATGTACATCTAAATTGAAATTCATCATTTCGTATTAGACTATTATGAATTATCATTTCTGCAATGTACATCTAAAAGTAAATTGAATCCATCATTTGACATTATGCAATGTTCCATCTAAATTCATCATTTGGCATTATGCAAGGTACATCTAAATTAAATTCATCATTTGACAATTGAAATTATGCAATGCACATCTAAAAGTAAATTCATAATATGATAATGACATTATGCTGAAGTCTAAACCAATGTTATCAAAACTGGACCGGTCATCAAACAAGTAGACCCCCCAGACCAGGGATCAGTCAGAACCAGACTGGAACTGGTAAAAAAACTGGACCCAAAAACCAGTCAACCAAAAACACATAAAATATTAAAATCTTAAAGAAATATATATATATATATATATATACCGGAACTAGTTAAAAAACTGGACCCAAAAACCAGTCAACCAAAAACACATAAAATATTAAAATCTTAAAGAAAAACACATATATATATATATATATATTCATGTGCATCCATATGAATCCAAACCATTTATACACAAATAAGAAAAATTTATCATTTATATAGCATGTAAGGGTTCACATAACCAAAATAACATCAAGTCCAATCCATCTCTCAACCGAAAATACATCAGCAAACAAGCTCCACATGGCCTCTAGCATCCAAAAGAAAATCATGCTACAACACATACCTACCTATCATCAGAATCATTTCCTATATTGGGATCTCTGTCATCAATATCACCCTCTAAGCATTAAAATAAGATGGAAAAAGCATAGCATGTCAAGTTATAATTTTATTTGAGTGATGGGTACTTTTTTTAGTTGGCTTATGATAGAGGAGTTCGACAACCAATGCCACTAACATCAAGGTACAGAGGAATTGGTGTTCTTGATTAAATACTAGTTCCATACGCTCGTACATGGAAAAATCCAATCCTGAAATCCTGGAAAACTATTAAGTTTGCTGGATTTTGAGTGACATAAAATTCTACTTTCTCCATATGAAATCCAACGTGGTCAGAACCATTCTCAAACATCTTGAATCATTTCAAAGTTATGTTAAAAATTTAAGAAAAATGATGAAATTGAAAGGTAAAGGAAAATGTCACTTTTACTTTAAGAATTTAACATGACCATGAATTACATAGCATTAGTAGGGCAATATGGTCAAATACTAAGCTTCCCCTGTCATAAATCATTGTTTTTTTGAAACAAAAATTGCATTCAAAGAGTCCATGGTAGTAATGTACGAAAACAACACCCCCTGCGTCCCCCTTGCGCCCCCTTGCATTCTTCCACCCCCCCTAAAACAGAAACATTTCCCCAATGGGGCAAACATCATTGGGGAAATGTTTCCCCTGATGTTTCCTCACATTTCCCCAAAAGGAGGACGTGGGGAAATGTTTCCACATCCCGGGAGCATGGGGGAGCAAGGGCACGCACTCCCCAACCTAGGGGACTCGTCCCCGTGGAACGTTGTATATGAAATGTTCTTCTTGTAAGATTTAAAAGAGAAATTTTCAAAATTTGAAATTTAAATTTAAATTTTTGGCTCCAGGATAGTCAAGTCGGCCAACTGAAGAGACACCCATTATGGACAGGAAGATCACTATATAAAGGCATTCGACCTCCTCCACAGTCCATTAGAGCACCATTCGATCATCACACAACAAGGTAGTTTTTGGGCATCCAAGCAAAGGACAAGAAGAAGAATAATGAATCTCTCTCTCTAGCTCGCATTTCTCTCTCCAACAACTCGCACATGTGACTTTTCTGGGCAGTAGTTTCTAGGCAAGCCGAAATTCTAGGCAGTTTTTGTACAGCAATTTTCTAAACAGACCGAAATTTTGGGAGGCCGAGTCTTTGGGCATATTTTGGAGGCCGAAATTTGGCCTAGGTCAGACCTGATCAAAGCAAGTTGTTGCATTGATTCAGAAGCTTGACATGAGGGTTGGAGAACAAGTTTGACCATAAGAATAGTTGACTAGTTGCATTAGATATATCTCTTGTTGAGCTAAAGAATTTCCCTAAGAAAAAGGTTGTTGGGTTTTTCCCCCAAGTAGGTTTTCCCAGGGTAAATCTTGTGTTCTCTTTTTGTGCATTGTGATCTCTACTGTATTTATGACTTATTGTTGAATTTCTTAAGTGTAATTGCTTAATGATAAATTGGAATTGTTAAAAGAAGATATATATCATTTTAAGTAATTACAAGTAGTTGTGAAATATTGTGCTTGTATCTATTGCACTTGAAAAATCAACAATCCAAGCTCTAATGGGACAGTTCTATGGTATGCATATATGTAAGGAAAATTTGGGGGATTGGTTGGAAGAAGAAAGAAAACTGTAGATTGGATACATACCTGAATTTCATTTGTTGGTTTGGAGTTTGTTGGCATTCATCTTCAAGGCTGAAAAGGATGCACTAAATATTTAGGGGAGAGCAAGTTGTGGGGGCCTACCCAATTAAATCTGAAAAGATGGAGCCCTAGAGCAAGTTGTGGGGGCATACCCAATGAAATCTGAAAAGATGGAGCCCTAGATTTGACCCCCAAACTAAGTTGTCCTCATTACATATTATCTAGGCAATGATGCCAAGCCTTCCTCTAAAATTTTGGCCTTTAGATGACTTCAAGGTTATAGGAAATAGATATGAAAGGTTTTAAGGCTCATTCTCCCTTTTCATGGCTAACATATTAGACAAGGTGGACTTAAAAGAGTGGTTGGGGAGGACATTGAAATAAAGGATGAGATAAGGCAATATATTCAATCCATTGATTATGTAGCTATTCCATTCCACAACTCAATGTCATACATATGGTCACTTATCTAGTGACTTTGCCCTTACGTTCACTAAAAAGATATGGGGCAAGAAAAGTCCTGAGTCTCTAGTCTCTATGGGGGAATTGCCAATATCCACAAGGATGGAAATACGGGAAAATTCTGAAGGAGTTAAGGGTGGGAAAATGTCAACTCCAAATCAGGCTTTAGCAGTTGAACCCAATGTTGCACGAACCTCCTTCCCCCTCACCCCCACCCGAGGATCCAAGGTCGGAACCGTGTCCCATACAGATCCTTGGACGATCCTCTGGCAGAACTGCGGACGAACCCGAAAAATCAAATCCGCGGTTCTATCGTTTTGAGGAAATTCCTTGGAATCTAGAACCGCGCGGACCCAATCCGTAGATCCGGAAAAGGATCCATTGCGGATTTGTCGAGGTTTGGGCTAAGATTTGTGTGGATTGTGAGCACATCCGCATGGTTCTAAATTTTTTTAATATTTTCTTTGACTTAAGTTGGGTTGGGGCTTCCCAGACACTCCCAAGGTGCTCCCTTAATGCTCCTTAAATGCTTCCTAGATGCTCCTAATGGTAATGTTAAATTCTTGAAGTAAAAGTGGCATTATGCTCTATCTTTCATTTTCATCCTTTAACTTAAATTTTTAACATTAGCATGAAATAACTCAAGATGTTTGAGAGTGGTTCTAGCCTCATCGGACTCCATATGGAGAAAATATGAATTTCATATCATATTCAAAATTCAGCAGACTTAGTAGTTTTCAAGAATTCAAGATCAATGGGATTGTGGCATTTCATTAAATTATATCATGTATCAAGTATGTGATTGTCATTTAATCAAGAGCACCAAGCCTTATATGTACCCTAGTGTTGGTGGTGTTAATTGTTGAACTCCTTTGTCATGCCCTTAGCAAAAAATTACCTTTCAATCATGTCAAAATCATTGATCAAGCATGTTAAGCTTTTTCTACCATATTTTAGGCCTTGGATTGTAGTCTGATCAAAATTGGGCAATGTCCACTAATATCCCAAGACAATCGAGGTAGAGGCAAACGCTAGACAAAAGGAGAAGAATCTAGATTCTAGATGGTTGATGCATCTTGACAATTGATGCTCGAATAATTAATCATTAATGTACAATGGATGCCATATATATCTTGATTATGTACGAATATGCATGTTTCCATATCTTCTACAACTAATTTGATATTTTGGATGTTTTTTAATATAAACGAAAAAAAATATAAATATATACACATATATATAGTATACGCTTCAAAGACGCTTTGCTTCCTAGATTTTAGGGAAATGACACTTCCACAAATCCATTTCCAAAAAACATCCTACTTCGTGCAACATTGGTTGAACCTTTGCCATAGAAGACCTAATGCTAGGGTAATCAAATGAAGAATAAAAGTGCAAACAAAACTCATGCACACTAGAGCCTATGACAAAGTGAACGTAGGATGTGCTACAAAGCAGATATCCTAGGAGGCTCTATTAAAGATCTGGCAAATTCAAATTCCTTGTAAAACTATACAAGATCCTTCAATCCCTTTGAATTTTGAAGAAGCAGTTGTGTCCTCAAATCCTGAACTCCAATAGATCTTAAAGGTTTCCAAAGGTTTCTCTAATCTTGGCTACAAAAATAGGGAAGATACCAATAGGTGATTTTAGTCCAATATGGCTAGACCTGGGAGCCAATTAGATCAGTTGTGAAGTAGCGGGTTAACGTAAGCCTTTGGATAATTAAAAAATGGAGGGATGTTGGTTCAAAACCCTAAGTCGGATGTAAATACCTCAAAACTTTCACGCCAACCCAAATACACTTTGAGATATAGATTTGTTGTCACAGAAATCAATGAGGTAGATTTGTTATATACCCCAACGCACCCCCCGTCCCCCCAAATTTCCCTAAAATTCGATGGTACTCCCACACGTCCCCTTTGTGCGTCTCCCCGCACCCGCGTCTCCCCGTCCCGGAGTCTTGGTGGAACATTGTCATTATATATAGATATATGACAATACAATAGCTGGAAATGACCCTCCGGCCTCTGAAATGAAACAGGAAACAATCACTACCCCTGTGGATTCTGAATGAATCCACCAAGGGTAGATGGGTGCTCGCCCAATCTCTCTAAATCACCCGAGGGTTTCCGTCCTGGGGCTACTGTTGGAGTAGAGAACCGAGTTCTCAACCTCTCATACAAAAAACAATATCAAAACCACGATGTCCTCCAATGGCCTCCTCCTACTCTTTTATAGATCTAATGGACCCCTCTAGAATCTTCTATTTTATTTTTATTTTAATCATGGAGCACTTTTCCCTCTTTTATTTTAATTAAAATATTCTTTTCAATGTTGGAAAAGGGTAAATTGGCCGCCATGTCTCCTTAGGTAACTGAAACTCCCATCCAAGAGTCTCATCATGTAGATCTTCTCGTTCTGGTTCCAATGAGATATTACACTGAGGTGTTCCATCAATTAATCTCCCCGGAATACCACCTACAGCATAATTAATTAAGTTATGCCCAATAATAATGTTTATTTTTTGAAAGTTATCGGAATGCAACGGAACGAAAGGCAAATTGTGTTGATGATGGAATAAGCACAAGCAAATGCCATCAAATCCCATAAAAACTCCTCAA
Organism: Pinus tabuliformis; assembly: GCA_031772625.1. NCBI lineage: Eukaryota > Viridiplantae > Streptophyta > Pinopsida > Pinales > Pinaceae > Pinus > Pinus tabuliformis. The sequence goes on along the minus strand of CM062817.1, from coordinate 1,049,638,816 downwards.
AACTCCACCGAGACCCCTGATGACATAAACCTGCTCCACTGACCTGGCCATCCCCTGTCCTGGAAATCCACCCTGGTTGTACTATGAAGAAAATAAAAATGTGGACATGACAAAATTGCTAGCAGATAAGGTAGCCCTTTAAAGACTAAAGAGTAGGGTTATGTGGTTGACCAAAGGAGATTGAAACACAAAATATTTTCACCACTATGAAAATCATTAAAACAACATAAATAATATTTCAGAAATGCAGAGGGAGGATAGCTCCAAGACTATTAACTTTGAGGATGTTACAAAAATAGAGTGACCCACTTTGAGGGGATTTACAAGGAAAATAGTAGAGTCGATATAGTAGAAATAGCTAAGATGACCACATTCCTCCCAAGTTTTGAACAAGGAAGCAAATGAGAGGTTGATGGAGGAAATCTCTAATGAAGAATTAAAAATGGTCCTTAATTATTACAAGAGATACAAATGTCTTGGGTCAAATAGTTGGATTGTGGGATTTTTCCTGGAGTTCTATGACTTTATAGAAGAAAAATTGTTAAGAATAGTGAAGGAATTGGGGTAAAAAGAGAAGATTCTAGAAGTAACTAGAGGAGCACTTGCAAACAGCAATTACATAGACGAGATCTATGATCCTTCCAAGGACATTTGGCTAGAGATGCTTCCTACATTTTCTCAGCGCAATCATATTCGATAGTTAAGCATACATGGCTTGATATATATTGTACAATCCTATAATCTATCTCATTGCTTCATATTGGGTGTTAGTGTCTCATCTACTTCTCATGAAAGTGGAAATCATTGCTTAAGTTGGAATAATGGATCATAACACGCTAAAATTTAAATTTTATGTTATTTGCCTCATTTTGCCATGGTAGGTCATTGTTATCCCTTAGATTAGTGTTCTCACTCTTGGGTTGAGTTGTACTATAAGGGGGCTTTGAAAGGTGTAATGTATCCATATCACAATCCATACATAGCACTTTACATATTTCCCAATTTTCATAGTCCTGCTCAAGTTTGGTTGTCATATGTCACAAAAAGGTTCATGCTTCATAGTCCAATGAGAAGCTCATGCTAAAAGAGTTATAAGCTCAAGGGAAATGCAAATAAAGTTATAAACACATTTTCAAAAAATAATAATAATAATAATCAAAAGCCAAAAGCAAAGCTTTCGCAATAACCCCTCGCTATGAGGCCTATTGCCACACAATCCAGCAAGGGTCCTAGGAGGAGTACCTAAGGGGCAACTACTAAACCAAATGACAACAATGGGACAAAGACCCATTGTCACCTCATTCAATGTCCCCCGCTATTTACGAACTTTCACCGATGGGAGGAGTCCAAGTATAAGGGAAAATCACCAGGATGATAGGATCAATGGCTAGGCATCATGTGATTTCCATGGCCTAATCAAAAGAGAGGCTCAAATAATGGTTCAATTGCTTCTGAGAGAAGCTAATGGCTCTCCAAGAAGGCTTATGAAGAGACCTAAACCTAGGAGGAAGGGTTATTTAATCACAAGGGACACTCCTAGACAAAATGCTTCCTAAGGAGGTGTTGTACCTCTGAGTTGATAATGGTTAGCTATCACGCCAGAGCATCTAAGATAATTGTCTTGGGATTTTTGTTTTAATTTGGAAGACCAATGAATGAAACAGAGATAACACTGTAATGCCTAACCTTCTGAATAATATTAATCCCAAAACAGAGAGCTGCTATAAAATTTCACACAGTGATGAAGCTTGAATAGCGGTGAGCAAAAACAAAAAAATAATATGATTATTACCGTTTTCAGACAGAAAATTAAACAATCACAAGTATGAAAACCTCTGACCAATGTTCAAAAGGTTCAAGAGAATATGCTTATGCTTACAACAAGACGTTGATGATTTATTGATTCAGAAGGAATTAATTAAACTGACAGTCCACTAATCCATTCTCTTTAAAGATTATCACTTTAGAAGCTTATAGGAATAGATTGAGACACAATTATTCCTACCTAAGTATCTCTGTAAGACATAAGAATATGAAGAAAAACATAGTGTAACACTGGAAAAACTTACAGGAAACACAAAATGTGTAAACTTGAATTCAGAATCCTTTGCTTTGTATTAAGGGTCCAGAAAAGCTAAGTACATCAAGTGTTTTGAAATGTTTCATCAAGAGTGCAACTCTCTTTCAATGGTCAACCTAGTTCAATGGTGAACAATGAACCCATAATAACTCGTAAGGAGAGTTATTTATACAACAGTAGAACCAAGAAAATATCCTAAACTATTTTTACAAAAATAGATTTATTCAAGGAAAAGGAAATATCTTCATGCAAGAAAATAGAGACAACTATTGAACTGCTTGTTTGTTGTCCCTGTTATTTAGGTTCCGTTGGCTTCGGTCTTTGATCTTTTGCCCTTTAAGCTGCTTTGCTGTTTGGTCTTCACGCTGGATGTCATATTTACTTATGACCTTTCATCTGATACTCTTTGACCTTGTTGACATGTCAATAACCTTTACTGTGCTTTTTACTTTTACTTGTACATTTCAAGTTTTTATTGTGTATTGCAACAGTAAATCATTTAGGTTTTTCATGTATCAGTATTAAGTTGTTTGATATTGATCATCTTTCTGTATATTTCATCTATTTGTCTTTTAACTGTATAATTTGTCTGTTTTAACATTCACTGTGTAAAATGACTTATTTCTTCTTTGTCTCTGGTTTAAGCTTGATCTTTTGTTTGTACACAAACTTCTGATAAATGAAGCCTTTTGAATAGATTTCCTGAGAATCTTGGAGTAAACAGGTTTTTAACTAGTGTCAAAATTCTTTATCCAGTCTCCTGGTCTTCTGCTAATCACCTGCAAAATACAACAATTTATTAAGAAAAACACAAGTTGATAGGGAGGACCACAATGGTTTCATTTGAGTTGAAAGGTCTGTGGATGGAGTCCAGAGCGTTTTCGGGAGGTAAACAGTGGTTAAATCGGTTGCAGAGACTTAAGGTGGCGCAGGCAAGGTTATAGGGTTTTACTTTGTAAACGGGCCAAAAGAGCGAAAGTGAGGGTTTTGGCATTTAAACGGTTAACTTTTAAAATTTGGCATGGAAGGGTTAAGTGACAGTGGATGGTTTTGTCGTATGCAGAGAGCGGTTTCGAAGGCTCGTCGCACCGCTTTTGGCCGTGGGGTGGTTTTTCTCCGAGGACACGCGAGTTAACGTGGGACTACCACGTAACCACAAGGGGCCCAAGCAAAACCACGAATCTCGCATGCTCTCGAGCCTTTAAAGATCTAGGAGTAGATGATCTGACGGCTATTGCATGGTCGAGATGCACGGAGGGAACAAACGTTGAAATTAGAGGGGCTCGGGGATTAATTACAAGTGTTTTATAATTAATTTAATGAATAAAGTGCAGATTAAAAGTATAATTTGATGGGTTTAATAAAGTGGGATCAAGGTTAAAACATAGCGGATATGAGTTAAATGGGTATATTGGCGGAGTTAACTTTATAAAGCAGAGGTAAACCAAACTTAGGCTTAAAGGGGTTTTATGGGTTTTTAGGCGTTTACAAGGGTAAAGTGATTTTTCCAAAGGGAAATGGGTTTCACACTAGGGAAAAGGGGTTTTTGGGTAGGAGAATGAATTTGGAGGATAAATTGCTAGGAAAATGTGTAAAACCAAGGGGCAAAGGTCAAAATGAAGGGAAAATGGTATTTTCTTAGGAAATGATGGGATAATGAAGAAATTAGTATGTAGTGGGGGGTGAAATGAAATGAGGGGAAGTTAACCAAATCAACTAGTGAACATCTTTTCACCTTCACAGTTGCTCATGCACACTGCAACACATGATCAAGCATGATAAATGTGCTTATGCCTCAATCAACTTTATACTTCTACAACCTTTCTTATGCCTACACTTTACTTACCCTAACCTTTTTTCTTCACTTAATTAAGTGCATTTAAGCTATCAGACCCTTTATTTCCTTTTTCTTTTGAAAAGCAAACTATCTAATTCTAACCTTATAACACCCAAGGGCTCAAATTAAACTGATGAGCTCCTTATTATTCTCTACCTAACTACTAATCTACCAATATTAAACAGATTGCCTAGATATATATTCTCTAACTATAAACATGAAATTAAAGCATGATAAATGTCAAGATTAAACTATTTGACTATCATGGGTTGTGGCATTTATGACAAGCTGCACACAACCATTATTTTGCATAATAAAGTAAAAAGTAGTGGCACTTGAACTTGCACACTTTCAGAGTTTATTGCTTTTTGCTTTTCTCTCTAACCTAACATTTTATTTTTGCCTTCATTTTTTAGGGCATCTATTCTAACACTTTCTTTGATATGGACATATTTATCAAAACATTTCCTAACGTTTTTATTCAATATTCCTTTTGTCCATATCCTAGCTTAACATTTTTTGAAAAATATTTTCATTTTTTTTACTAATTGATTCTAACTTTTACCAAAACCAAAAAATGCTACAACAAGAGGCAAAGTCTTTCTTAGGGTTTTTGTAAGATAACGACCATATAAAGGTTTGGGACCACAAGAGAGACCTATAGGGAATCCAAGCAAGGCCTAGGCAAAGAATGTGATCCTTTAATGTGATTACTACATCAAGCAAGGATGACAAAGGTCAACGAATGATTAACTTCCTATGAATTTTCAAGAGAAAATGACCTTTGGATTGCCACTAACCAAAGAAGTTTAAAGCTAGAATCAATGATGGAGCTAGGGCTTGAGATTTTTCTCAAACTAGCCACGGGAATTGCCTCAAATTTGGAGGGCAAGTAGAGGACACTATAACATAGTAGCCTGCCAATTTTTGCTCAAAAAAAACAAAAAAGAGAGAGGAAGAGATTTTAGGTTGATCAACTAGTATTAGGACCAATGCCATATCAATTGGGAGAACTGGAGTCAAGATTTGCTTTGAAGAGAGAATTTCGCTCTATCAAAGAGACCTATGCAGCTTTCACTAACCCTAAGAAGCAGCAACTCAGTTACAAGAGGTATTTATACTTCGTTTGGCAAAGGTTGATGGAGATTCAAGGATGCAACAAGCAAAACAATCCTCTAGGAACATTCATTCACATTATCTAATGTGTAATGCATGCAATACTTTAAAATCCTGGTGAATTCATGAATTCGCATTAAATTAGGGAACATGTAAGATTATGACAAGATATTCCATACATTTGCAATGCAACAAGTAAAGACATAGCATCAAAAACAACAATTACAAGATAATGCGAGTATATCCATCCATCATATTTGCAAATAGAATCTCCAAGACAAGATAGCAAAAATCCCAAACATCGAAATGCATCAATAACTACCAATTTCGTCATTTCCAGGTTTGAATTGTTTTTTACAAGAGAAATCCCAATCCAAATGATGACTAGCTACAAATGAGGCTCTACTTAAATTTGTATGAGCCTTCAGGAGTTCGATTTGGTCTAATTATCCCAATTCAGCCCCTAATCAATATTTTAATGTGCAAAAAACAACCATATTGGTGACAAGCCCACCAAATAGCTCCAAAGTATAAAATAAGTCTTCCTAATGAGGTTGAAATGATAAAATCATGGTGTAAAGTGTCATTGCAAGGCCAAGATAAGTCCTCCATGTGCCATGATGAAAAGGAGGGTTGTCAAAATGATGACCAAAGGGGGTGGCCCCTTGGTTTCCAAGCAAAACATCTGTAGTGCTCCCAAGTGGTTGTGGGACATAATCAATGGTCTCATGGTCACAACTTGATAAAACATGCCGATGCTCCATCGATAAAGGCTAAAGATGACACATGCCCTCCCATGTCTCTTCGGATGAGACAACACCCCATCTGGGCCCTGGACACGCTGCCAAGTGTCATGTGCAAATGTGTGACTAGCTAGGCAACATGGTCCAAGTGCATCATCATCTTTGTATGGTTGGGGCACGAACAAGTAATGTGTGTTGTTGAAGAAGCCCATCGCATGGCAATCAATGATTTTCTATGGTGGAGGCCCATGGCTCTCAACGCTCACCCTGCAAGTGCCATTATGACCCTCTAGAGGGTTTAGACCTAAGTTGCACGAAACGCCGAAACATTTCGGAGTTTCCGAAATGGGTACATTTAGAAATGTCACCTCCCAAAAATGGAAACGTCGACCCAAATGTCATATATGTATATACAAAAAAATATTTATAAATAAATAAGAAGAGAAAAGGGAATAAGACCCATAGATGACAATTTAAAAGGAAAAAAAGTCTATATTAACACTAATAGATGATTACATGATGGTCGAGTTTCCATCGAGTTTCAACCGAGTTTCAGAGTTTCGGGTACGGGTACGGCCCGAATCGTTAGGTTCTTTGAAGTTTCGTGCAACATAGGTTTAGACCCCTTATAGGGAGAGACCAAGTCCAAATAGAAACCCACCTACAATCCTCTGTAAGATCCAACGTGTCTCCTCACCTTCCAATACAACAATTCATTAGTAAAATTGAGTAAATAAGCTTGCAAACCAGGGGAAAAAGTGGACATTTCATAGTGGCATGCCCTTCCAAATGGGCTTTAGAAGGTACAGGTGTTTCGTTCTTCAACAAGAGAGATTAATAGGTGGTTTCAACCTCTAAGGGAGCAACAGGTCCATGGTACATCCATCAAATGGCAGGTGTCATGTGAAATGATGGTGGGATGGAGTGTGGCAACAGAGAAAGCTCCAAGCCACATGGCATCGTACAAGGGAAGCTATAATGAGGGAGGCCCACACATTGGGTATATGAATGTAAGAAGGAGCAATCGAGGCACATGAGTTACCCAGACCTTTGTTTTTCCACCCTTCTTCATATGCCTTTTGCCTTTTATTGATTTTTCTCTCTTTTAACTGCTCGGGGCTCCAGGGATGAGAGCATGATGTGTATGATAAAGCAGTGACTACCTCCTTAAGGTTGCCCAGTTCATCGCCCACCAGGGGTTGGGACAATCATGGGTTCCTTAATGATACAAGGGGGCATACATAGGGGCCCTAAGAACCAGGGTGATGGCCATAGCGATAAGGGTAGAGCTCATGCTTGGATTTTTGCTTCAATATACTTAGAAGTTCATACAAAATATGCAAAAGGAATTTGATAAGGTTGCTATTGATGAAGACAGAAATTTATCGACTTAAGAATCATAGTCAAATCTTGATCCCACAAATTAATAAGTTCAAATTTGAAAAGAAGTCACAACAAGAAATGTTGGAGCAACTTACAAATAATGAAGCATTGGGCAATAACAAAACAATGAGCAATCCCTATTGAATTAGAGAGGTCTTTAGACATAAAAATCCAAATCATAAAGAAGGGAACCAATATAGATCCATTGAACATCACAACTCAGAAATATGCAAATCTAGTGGAAGTAAGGATATCTTCAAATATCAAACTACAAATGATGGAAAATACAACTGTCCTTAATAATAAAAGTTCAATGATCAACAAGCAGCATATGTGTATGAAAAACATATAATACCAAAATTGATTCTAGGAAACACAAGTATGATAAGGAAAATCAGGATATAATATCTCCTTATCAATGCCAAAATCACAAGAGTTGATAATTTAACCAATAAGGACAATATTTTTTTTGTCTCCCAAAGGAAACTAACAGCCTACCTGACACATAGCTACTAGTAAACCTCTGAGGGTCTACGGCTTGTCCTCCTCTTCGACAACCAGGTCACAAAAGTGTTCAAGAATCTAAGGCAAAACGACATTAATGAATCTTCTGACAATAATAACTGCTTGAGATGTCTTTTTACTTTTTGGAATTATCTTCTTCTTATTATTATTATAGTGTATTCTTCAATCATCAACCAGCTACCAAAACAAGGAGATCAACAAAATAAAAGTACACAAGATGTAGGCTCCAAGCCACGGCAAAACCTCTCCTCTTGAGAGTAAAACCTCTTCCTCCTTCGCACTGTATCACTTTAGTACTTCATCACATTGTTATTACACTGTCACTAGGAGAGTCTAGGTCTCCTTTTTCCTTCGCAACCCTAGACACAGTGCTCGGCCTTCATTGATCTCTTCTTTCGGTCCAAGATAGCCTCTTTGTCTTCGGTCTTCTTCTATCACCATTCAACGCTTGATATAGCCCTTAACTATAGCTGCCACTGTCTTAGAACAGACTTCGATCCTTCGTTTAGATGACAGACTTAGCCCGAGAACCCTTAAGACATTTACGCATCCGTAGTCACCTTTCTTCTTCACTGTAATACCCTTATCTTCATCGCTCTGAGATTCGTATTGTTTTCGAATCAAAGATGTCTGAATTGCTTGACGATTATGAGGTGACGTAACTCTATATATATAGTGACTTATGCTTGTCATTTAGGCCGACATGAGATCCTGGAGATAAGATAACATTACCTTAAGGAGAATACTTCCCTTCTTTTAGCCGACTGCAAGAGAGATAGTGACAATGTCTTGGAGTGTAACTTTGACATGTGTAACATGACTTCATGACTTCTTAATTATATTCATAACAAGACAACAAAACCTAAAGACATCAAGAAGAAGTCTTTGACCTATGAAAAACACTTCTTGCTCATGAAACCCATGATGCAAGGAATACAATAAATACATTTGTTTCTTCTTTACATGAAATCATAATTACAAGTCATTATGAAAATCGAACCTAGGTACACCTTTCTTCAACACTCCCTCTTAACTAGGGAGGTAATGTAAGAACCATAAAAAGCAAATATACAGAAAACAGTAAGGAATTTACCTACAGTTGAAGTACCTAATTGAACTGCTGCAGTTGAAGATGCCTCCAGCTACGCTGCTCCAGTTATCAAGAGGTCGATTCCACCCAACCAGACCGAGCAGAACTTGGCTGCTCAATCCAATAAGCTTCTCAACAGATGTTGATTGTCCCCCGTGCCTAGAACCTCAAAACGATCAAGCTCTTCCAATCGCTGATTCCTCCTCCTGGTTCCGAATTCTTCCTCCTGGTTTTTCTCCCCCTGCTCAACCCCTTACCTGCGGTTTATATCCTTGGGTTTGGCGGTGGCCGCCCTCCCACCTGCAGCCACCGCTCACCTTGCTACTGCCACGCCTCCGCCTATGCAGCCTAGTCTCGATTCAGGTTGTGAAATGAAAATCCGCCTGTTTTTGAGACCATAAGATATTTATAAATCTTTTTAATATGACCATTGGTATATTCACGTATCATTAACTTTATAATGTTTATATATACTTTATCATATTACATTGTTTTTCATTTTAATTTTATGATGTTTATATATATACTTTTTATCATATTACGTTGTTTGATTTATATTTATTTTAATATGAAGTTTGATTTATATTTATTTTAATATGAGTTTATTTATATTTGTTTTTAATATAAAGTTTAGAACTTTATATTAATTAATTATTTATATTAATACTTAACCTTTATTCTATTTTATTAATATGATTTTTATCAATATTCTGGAGCATATAATATATATATATATATATATATATTTCTCTTGATCTAACCATACATTACGCGATATTAATGAACGAGCAGAACTTCTTTTCCCAGAAGGGTCATGGTATTTAGTACTTATAATCAATTTAGTATAAAATACTAGTGCGGTGTATGCGACACATGCATATGTAGCTATCATATGCATGTACTGTATACCTGCTATTATGTTTGCGTTCTTTGTATTTATAGGGGGGTCGTTACATACACTACCCCTTAAGAAAACTTCGTCCCGAAGTTATGATAGCAATTAGTACACCTTTCTTAAGTTTATAAACCGAGGTTTTAAAATTTTTATTTTAATATAAAGAAACTATAAAATTAGTGTTTTAGGTTTATGATTTTAATAGACATGTCTTTCCCTATCCAGGTTCCCAAGCTATTCTAAAATCATCCTATCCTTCCTAATCTCTTCCGCTCCCATCCTATCCGTCCTCTACTGGAGTATGACATGGTGTCAGTTTTACTGACCTACCCATTCATAAACTCTAAGGTGACAGCGTTGGTTATACCGACCTGATTCCCAGTAGGCATCCGGCAGTCATCATCACACGTCTAGGGGAGCGTGATTCGCACAGTCCTCCCATGATTCCAGGATTCAAAGGATAAACGGTGGGCAACACCTCCACCCCTCCTAGTAGAATTAGGGCTATTACCCTATCATCGAATCACTTTGAGCTTTAATTGTTCTGAGGTTCTGTCATCACGTGGTCATCCCGGTAACTGTTTATTATCTGCAATCATACACTTATCCATGCATTCGTAAAATGTGCATCAGCATATTCAAAATAACTCATGTATTATTCACATATGTCACTACAGTATAACATATTTTGCCACAATCCATGCATGTCGTTTGACTTTCATTTAAAATGTAATTATTCCCTGATTTCTATTCCATTGATCATATTGACATGTATAAATAAAACAGATTTATAATATCTTAATTTCTATCAGAAGTAAAATCATTTAACTGTCTTAACTTTACTTTGACAACTATAATTTAGTAAGATCAACAACATATATTATTTTGGTATCCATGTACCAGCAGAAGTTAAAAATATATTATGTCACAGAATTTCATGTTTATATATAATCATTCAAAATGGTTCTAAGTCTCTGATTGCAGTGAAGTAAATATATACTAAACATAGTTTAAATTTCTTCAAAATTGACATAGATTAGGGTATCCTTGACATATGTCCTCTGTATTTTCCCAAGTAGCTGATCCAGGACTATATTTGTCCTATTGGACCTTCACTTGGTCCACCAAGCGATTGCTGAGCTGTCGAACCCTACGTTCCAGTATACGTAATGGTTCGACCAATACGATTCCCTCGTCCGATACCTGAAGATTCCACTACAGTGGGTTGATGCGCTGCTTGGTCGTTGCTGACTACTGCATGAATTCTATGATTACCTTGATTGTTTGATATTGGTCCCTCTCCAGTCCTATGCAATATATTCGACGAAGCTTCTGGACAATCACGTTGAAAATGCGGTCCCCCACATCCCCAACAATTAAGTTGCGTTGATCCTCTTGAATCAAGACGTGAATTTCTAGAGAACGAGCTTCGTCCTCTTATGTTGATTCCTCTTGAAGTTCTTCCTCTACTGGCAGTCCCTCGAGATGCCCATGGACTAGTGTTTGATGATTTCGTGGCTATAGTGTTTACTACCATGGGAGCTCTTGTTCCTATATTTCTTGGGGTACACTATTACCGTAAGGTGGCCTCGAGCTACCTCCGCTGAAGAAGTTTCAGGGAGTCTTTCCTAGAAATCCTGATTGTAAAGGTTCTGCTGGCCCTATATCTTTTTTAATTCCAAGGTGCTCTTCTGCATAACGACCATATTCAACCGCCTCAGCTACTGATGATGGTTTCCACATGCTTACCAAGGTTCTAATGCGAGGATTTAACCCAAATATGAAGCGTTCAGCTTGACGTTCATCAGAATCTAAGTAGTGAATGTATTTTACAAGCTCCATAAACCTTATCTCGTACTCTTCCACCGTTTTATTTCCTTGAATTAATGTATGAAAGACTCTGGCTTGCTGTTGTTGAAAGTATGGAGGTAAATACTTTGCGCAGAACCTTTCCTCAAATAGTTCCCAAGGGACATTATCCGATGTAAGGTGCAGCTGCTTTTCCAGATTGCCCCACCAAATCAAGGCACTTTCTTTTAATTGAAATACAGCAATTTTTGTTTTTGCCGAAGAAGAATATTCCCTTAATCTAAAGCATCTGTTCATTCCTTCTAACCATGCTTCAACGCGTTCACCTGCTCGACCTCCTGAGAATTCTGGGAGTTTAATTTTCTAAAGCTCCCTAGAAATATCTTCTTTTGATCCTTTGGGCTCAAAATTCTTTAGTTCCGCTGAACTGGTAGCTAAAGGTTGAAATTCTTCTTTGGTTTTAGCCTTAGTTGATTCTTTCAATGTCTCTAATAAGGCTTCCAATGAGTTCATTATCACGGTCAACTCTGGCGCTGAGGCGATTGATGTTGTTAATGGTCTTGGTGGTGACGATGGTGATGGTGGTGGCGATGGGGATGATGATGGCGACGGTGGCGGCATTAATGGTGGTGATGCTGCCCGATCACGTCGTCGTCGCTCATAAGTCCTTACCATTGTAATGGTTCCTGAATACATAATAAAATTCTATAAAAATTTTGAGGTAGACAATCGAATTTAACATATAATTTTCTTTTGCAACTTCACATTCATAAACGGGTATAGTTTTGCTAATTTTATCCGCTAGGCGGATCTTACTGGTATCGAGGTCAAGGAGGGTGGTCTCTCGACCTCCTTGTCCTAAGGCAGGGTATTCTATCCTAATATGAAATAATGCAGAAGAGTATCGTCATTAGCTCATAAGGTAGATCATCCAAAATTTATTACTAAATAACATTCTCAAAATGAAAATGTCAAATGCCTTGTTACAATGAACATCGGCAACTTACCCGTCACACCTCAATCTAACTATTACCTTTATAGAAGGGCATACATATTTATATTTTGAATATATTACTTAGATATGGATTTAACCTATAATATATATAAATGAAGGATGGTTCTGGTTCCATATCAGTTTGACCTTTAGCCGGAAAATTTACCATAGACATGTCATGATTAAAATCTAGAAGAGATAGAGTTCAACAATCTACCATACCATAAATGTAGGTTGGGGTCAAACTGAAGGGTAAATTCCGATCAATAGTCAGATTGTACATAAAATGTAGGTCAGTGGCCTACATATTGCAATTGTTCAGGCAAGGTAGGAAAATGGTTCTTTTAATGTTTCTACAGTATCCTGTTTTGAAATTTGAGTGACTGAGGACCAAAGGCACTCTTACCAAGTATATAGATCCTAAACATTCTTGTCAATATGCAGAGGAGGATGCAGTGTTAAGAGGGTTTCACATAATAAAAATTTGCAATCAGGCTTTACTTCAGACAGCTCTAGGACTTGCACATTGTATATGCTTCACAGAATGATCCTAAAATTTTATAACAGTGGTCAGACCTCAACCAATACAGCAGAAGAGACATGGAGCAACTGTTATGTAACCAAATTACGTTAAGTTTTGGAATATTCTAAATGTAAAACAGAAGATCAATTTATTTATGATGAATATGGCAAACGGCTAGTACATAACAAGATATTTTAACAGTAAAGACAGTTTTCAGACCAAACTAAAAATGCGGATGGCTGCTAATATATCTGATCTCCAAGAAATCAGTCTGTAGTGCCACATTTCGATCATTGAATAAGCATGGAGATCGCTCCCGTACCAGAGTTATAAGGAAAACTAGGCATAAAAGTTCTATCAAATTGTCTGTAAAGGATTCCCAATCTCTGTGCTCACCATTCTAATGATCACCACTTTCATGAAAAGATAATAAGACATTAACACCCACAAAATCTATAAAACATCAGTTTCTTCGTCAATTCATCTCATCAAATACGACAACATAAGATTTAATCCTTTTTTGTTGGTGTCTTGAGTTTTGGTAATGAGTTTCCAAGTTTTAGCCAAGTTTCTTAAGTTTTGGTCATTTTTTTTTTGCCCAGTTTCTTGTGTTTCATAAATTTTGGAATGATGGTGAGTTTTTGGCAAGTACTCAGGGAATAATTCAGCCAAACTCGTTTAAGAAGACTCAGCCAAACTCTTTAAGATTCACAATTCTTTGGCAAACGCAACAATGGATCTGGTATTGAAAATTCTTATTACTCCCTATGGAATATCCTCAAGATTGGAAGTCATTCCCTCTATATTTATAGCTACTTAAAAAGTCATTTAGTGCATAATGGAGGCTAGTTCTCAAAAGCTGCCATTAAAAGGATATTTAATTATACCAGTCTTGTGTAAGGTGATTTTCTTGCAGAAAATAGCACTTCACAACTTGAACAAATTTTATTATCCCACCTCTCTTTCTTCATAGTTTGAGAATCCATCTAAGCATTGTACATCATCCTTGGCAATTTCTATATGATAAACAAATAAAATATTTTCTACCCATATTGTTTCTTCTCATTCTGGAACAGATTCCCCTATCATGGACTGCAAAATCCTATAACATTCCAACTGTTTATTCTCAGACTTCACATGTAATTTCAGCTAATTCCTCTTACCTTTCAAAATTTCTAAAGCCATAATTATATCATCATCTAGGTTATCGAATTTGTCATCCCTGTGTGCAAGATCCATTGATATGATCCAGATCTGTCGGGACTACCCCAAGATCTATCGTAGAGGCAGATCTCACGGGGAAGAAAACAGATCCCACCCCCCATGAAATGTGCCCCAACATTCTAAATCAGATCCCAAAATAGCTGGCGTAGATTTTTGAATTAAAGCTTCCTTTGACTATTGATAGAAATAATATTTACAGTGCTTTAATTCAAAGAACAGGCTGAACATGCAGTCTCCAGAAGCATAGAGTAGCAAAAATAAAATACATGTGCTGGATTAAATCCAAAACACCCACAATCATAGTGTAAAGACAAATTGTTCATAAAACATAACATCAAAGGGTATAAGCACAAGCATAGCAAATACTAAACAGTGACCATGCTAGCTGCAAGAGAAGGCTGTCTATGGTCATCCGGGGCAGGGACCCATCTTGAAATTGGGGTTTTGGTATTAGCAGGCTGAACAAACTCCCAAAGCTCAGACCCTTTTTTGATGGCCAGGGCCAGGGTCACAAATATATTTTTTTTTATTTGTACTTGGTGTTCCCCTCCTTTACCTAGATCTCATCTTTTCAAAAATATGGCAGGTCTGTATCCATATCCTCGTAATTTAGATCTTTATATTTAAATATACTAGATCACATCTTTCTTCACTTCCACGACGTTTTTATAAGAATTTGAAATTTTGAATCAACATTGAAAGCAACGAATGCCACGAATGCACATTCAAGCTTTACTTTAGGATCAGCAAAAGTTACGGTTGTGCAAAGAGAGAGTTTGTTTAACAGTATTTTTGAAGTTTGGAAGTTACTATTTAAAATGTATTAACTTCCCTTGTTTTCTATAGTCTTCTCATGGTACATATTTATGCTTAGAATCTTGAGTTTAGTTTTTGTATGTTTTGAACAATGCCTTACCATATCTCCTTGCTCTTAGCAGTCTAAAAGAAGCACCAGGCATGCCACGATATAGAAGATCAGGAAACTGCTTCTATACACCAATCTTCAGTTTTAAGTCAAAGCAACACTGGCCAATTTAGAAGCCCTATTAAACACCTTTTCAGAGGCTTCCATGTTCTTTGTAGAGATGTTGCAATGCAAGACATAAATTTCCAAGACATGTAACAATAACCAATAATTTCTAATAATAACAGAAGATCAAGTAATTGACATAATATGCAAGTACTTCACAAATAGAAGATTTTCGTTAGTGTTCACTTTGCAACTTCTAGACCCATAAATAGATGGAAAGATAGAACAATATGAAATCATATCAAGTAATTGACACACTACGTGAGCACTTCACAATGGAAGAATTTGCTTGGTATTCATTTTGCAACTTGTCGAACCTATAGTAAGAGCTACCTGTTAACATGAAATATCCCACTTAATCTGTATCCCTAGAAAAGATAGAATTTATGAGAACCAATATACTCGATGGGTTCTACAACAGTTTGCAGGTGGACATCCTCAATTTTAAGTAGTTCACATAAAAGATAAACTGTTTTTTTTATTGCACTCTAAGTATTTCTCAAAAAAAATCCAAATTTTTGGGCCAAATATTTGGGAGTGACAATTTCTTATTATAACATGTTGTAGGTCTTGACAAACTGAACAATATATATGATAGTGCTTGTTTCGTTAATAAGAATTTGACATGTTTAAAATTTCTTCCCAGTCAATTCCTTAACAGTTGAGTGTGGGACCAAGAGAGGGAAAGTTAGGGTTGTACAGTTGTACAGAAATCTAGGTATGTAGATAGATAAAGAGCACCACACAATTAAAAAGCTTTGCTAGCTGAGGCACAACATATATAGAATACGTTTCTGTTATCAAAGAACATTTTAAAACCGCATTCATATCCACGTCAATTGAGAGCAAATTTTTCAGCCGCTCCGTGATTGTCAACGCCATAATTTCCTTCTGATTTCTTGGGGCGTAGTCTAAACGTCGGATTTCTTTCCCCCTTGGCATTGACTCGTTTCTTATTTGAAAAGCAGGGATAATCACGGTTGAAACAGGACACTATTAGGTTTTTCAAAAGCATTTTGGATGCCCTCGATGATGCTGTGAAATTGAGTAATTTGACAGAAGTTACCACCGGAAAATAATTCCACAGATTTCCCGGCTATCCAACGTACCTGCTGACAAAATATCCCCCAATTTACTATGACCACCATTACTACCCGCCAATTCTAGAGGTTTTTATCGATATCATAGACATTTTTCGACATTTTAAAGAACTATGGCAGAAATCTCTATCAAGCGTCTTGATTCTAACGAATTTTGGCAAATCGGCAAAGTTTTGACAGAATCTACAATATAACGTCTCGCTTAAGCCCGCACTCCAAACTGTTCCAAATTTATGAGCAACTAAACACATATATTTATTCAAATAATCCTTCAACTAATTTTCTCAGAAGTCTAACGAGCTTTTCCCTCTATTTATAAAATCGCAACCAAGAAACATGTTCCAAGTGACAATACTTTGCCCGCTTGGAGATTTGCCGACGAATCCTATACCAAACGACACGATTTCACCGTCATCTGCCTCAGCTTTACGAAAAAAATTATCAGAACCTGATTTCGTCATCATTTCCAGAGCTTCTAACGGAGACTTGGAATATCTTGCAGATAAGGGTTTCGGGCATCAAACCTAGCACCTGGAATCTTGCGGAGCGCCAAGGCGCCGAAATTTTGAAGATGATTCGGAGACGGGCGATCAATACCTTTAAAGGTGCCGATCTGAACTCTGAGAATGACGAACGATGGGGTTTTCTTTACTGTTACGATGAAGTGAAGTTTACATAGACCACAACGCAGGGCCTATGAGGTCGAAAGGGTTTGAACCTACCTGAACTGCTACAGTTGAAGATACCTCCGACTACGCTGCTCCAGTTACCGAGAGACCGATTCCACCCAGCCAGACCGAGCAGAGCCTGGCTACACAATCTAGTAAGCTTCTCAACAGAAGCTGACTGTCCCCCGTGCCCAGAACCTCAGAACGCTCAAGCTCTTCCAATGGTTGATTCCTCCTCCTGGTTCCGAATTCTTCCTCCTGGTTTTCCTCCCCTGCTCAACCCCTTACCTGCGGTTTATATCCTTGGGTTTGGCGGTGGCCGCCCTCCCACCTGCAGCCACCGCTCACCCTGCTACTGCCACCCCTCCACCTATGTAGCCTGGTCTCGATTCAGGTTGTGAAATGAAAATCCGCCTGTTTTTGAGACCATAAGATATTTATAAATCTTTTTAAGATGACCATTGGTATATTCACGTATCATTAACTTTATAATGTTTATATATACTTTATCATATTACATTGTTTGTCATTTTAACTTTATGATGTTTATATATATACTTTTTATCATATTACGTTGTTTGATTTATATTTATTTTAATATAAAGTTTGATTTATATTTATTTTAATATGAAGTTTGTTTATATTTGTTTTTAATATAAAGTTTAGAACTTTATATTAATTAATTATTTATATTAATACTTAACCTTTATTCTATTTTATTAATATGATTTTTATCAATATTCTGGAGCATATATATATATATATATATATATATTCCTCTTGATCTAACCATACATTACGCAATATTGATGAACGAGTAGAACTTCTTTTCCCAGAAGGGTCATGGTATTTAGTACTTATAATCAATTTAGTATAAAATACTAGTGTGGTGTATGTGACACATGCATATGTAGCTATCATATGCATGTACCGTATACCTGCTATTATGTTTGCATTCTTTGTATTTATAGATGGGTCGTTACAGGTAATTCATAAATGGATATTCTCAATACTGAAGAGATCTCATAAGAAGAGTCGAACTAGTAACCCATCTGTATAGCATCATTATAACCAACACTGTCACATAGCAAGGCCTTCACTAACAGCTCTATCTCTCAATAGATCATAGCACACAATGTTGGCAAGACAAATGATTATAGACACCTTCATCATTTTCTCTCAAGGTACATACCCACCTGAATGTTCACTGAGTATAACCTTCTAGGACTATTCTTATATTTGGTTCCCAACCCTCAAAGAATATCGGTCCTCTTGCCTACTCTGATCTTGGATGCCCTACACATCCTCAAAGAACATCGGATGCCAGATGATTACCCAATCCTCCATTCTTTCTTCCAAGTGAAGACAAGAATGTTGTGTCTATCTCTCCCTCTCAATTAGGGAGGATACATCCATCATGTGTCTACGTTTCTCTTCATGGCCTTCACTAAAACTTACAGTTGTTAGTCCTGGTCTAGTATGTAGAAATTTCTCATTTCCCACCCCGGTTTTCAGTTTCACCTTATTTCTCCAAAATAGTTAAATGCCCTTTCCCATATCCATACATTCAACAACTGGAAAATAAATTTAGCTGAAAACACAAATTCTGAAAATATTACAGAACGCTGGAAAATGCAGAAATAAATATCAGCACATACAAACAGCGATTCAACACATTTAAACACAGTGATTTTTTGTCAAGGTGACCCTGGAAAAACCCCCTACAACTCTTGGGGAAAACCAGTTCGAAAGCTCCTTCTTATTTCTGGAAAATGCTTTTTACAATGATAGAAATATTCAGCAAAAAATCAGCAAGCAAACTTTTACAACTTATCTTGTTTTTCGTGCCTCACAGCCAACTGGAAAAACTTGCAAACAGCGAAACAGAACAGCAATAAATGCTATACGGCCTCCTCGATTTTTGTGCCCAAATTTCAGCCTTAAATGTTGTTGTACGGACTGCCTAGAAAAGCATGCATGCTGCCATAAATGTTGTTGTACGATTTCCTCGATTTCTATGCAAAAAAACATCAATACAACTGTACGGATTTCTGCCTAGAAAAGCGTGCCAAGGTACAGCCACTTGCTGTATGGCCTCCCTTGAAAAACGTGCCAGCAAACTTCAGATCTTCTGCTCCTCGATTTCTGTGCTAACTTGTTGTACGGCCTTTCTAGAAAATCGTGCCCAAAACCTGCCTTTCACTGCGTGCTAACTCAGCTGTACAGACTGGCTGAAATGTTGCCTTGGAATGTGTGCCAAGCTGCTGCCTCCTTCTCCTCACTATCCAGAAATCTCCCTTGCTCTCTTGCTCTCCTTCTCTCAATCTGCTAAAAAATGAATGACCTTTTCCTCCTTTTCCTCCTTTAATCTAACCGTAAGTGACTTTTGGGGAATCCCTAAATCCAATGGCTGAAATAGATTGAGATCTAGGGCTGAGATTAAAATCTCATTTAAATCTCACTTTCTATTTTTTAATTCACCCCACTTTAATAAAGACCCACTTAGTCATTTATGTCCAAAGTCATTTTTCCTTTCTAATTTTACATTGACTTTATTAAAGTCACTTTAAAATTAGACTTTAGTAACTTTATCACTTAAAGTCACTTTTAAATTAGATTTGACTTTATAAAAATTATAAAGTCACTTTAGGAGAAAAAAGTTAAATTCTTTTGGACACTTTTCCCTAGGCCAAAGATCAAAGCCTTAGGGAACCACCTGTCCTTTGGTACCAAATTTCAACACTCCCTCTTACCGAGGAAGGTGTTCCTCACCACACCCATCTTGTCTCTGAAGTAGACATGCTTGCCCCGTGGTAAGGCTTTGGTAAGAATATCTGCAACCTGCTCATCAATGGGAATATACTCAAGCTTCACAGCTCCTTCTGAACATAGTCTCTGATGAAATGATATTTGATCCTGATATGCTTTGACCTGTCATGAAATACTGGATTCTCCATGAGTTTAATGCAACTCTGATTATCATAGTAAATCACTGAAGGTCTCAACGACTGACCAAATAAGCCAAACAACATCTTGCGAAGCCAGATGGCCTCACAACTAGCTAGACTGGCTGCCATATAATCTGCTTCCGCTGAACTCAATGCTACTGACTGCTGCTTCATGTTGAACCATGACACGACTGCCGAACCCAACCCAAAACAGCACCCTGAAGTGCTCTTCCTATCAGAAGCACAACCTGCCCAATCAGAATCAGTATAACCTACCAATCTCACTCCATCCCCCTGCCTGTAGTCCAGACCATAATCCACTGTCCCCTGCAAGTACCGCAAATGTGTTTTGCAGCCACCCAGTGAACCTTCCTAGGCTCACACATAAACTGACTCATCGTGTTGACTGCAAAACAAATATCTGGTCTAGTGTTGACCAAATACATCAAGGAACCAATCAGCTGCCTGTACAATGTGGGATCCACCAACTTGGAATCCGAAGCATGAAGCTTCTTCCAGTTGGTGATCATTGGTGTCGACATGGGTTTACAATCCTCCATGTGGAATCTGCCAAGGATGTCCACAATATACTTCCCCTGCCCCAGGAAGAAATGCCCCTCCTCCTGCCACACCTCCAAACCCAAAAAGTAATGCATCAAGCCGATGTCCTTCATCTCAAACTCCTCCGCAAGATCTCTCTTGCAGTGCTCTATGAGTCTCTCTGCACCTGTAATGACCAAGTCATCGACATACAGCACCAGAATGAGAGGCTCCTCACCTATCACAATATAGTAAAGGTTCGGATCTGCCTCACTCTTTGTGAAACCCATCCCCTGCAAGTATGTATCTATCCTGGAGTACCAAGCTCTGGGAGCTTGCTTCAGGCCATAAAGGGCCTTCTTCAGTCTGCACACATGGGACTCCTTCCCATGCACCTCAAAGCCTTGTGGCTGCTCAATGTACACCTCCTCCTGTACGAAGCCATTGAGAAATGCAGTCTTCACATCCATCTGGTGGATCTTCCAACCCATCTCTGCTGCTATTGATATAATGGAGCGGATCGAAGTATATCGAGCCACAGGAGCGAAAGTCTCCTCATAATCAACTCCCTCTACCTGGGAGAACCCTCTAGCCACAAACCTCGCTTTGAATTTCTCAATGCTGCCATTTGCAGCATGCTTTACCTTGTAAAGCCATCTGGAAGTAACCACGGATTTGCCCTCAGGCCTCGGCACCACCTCCCAAACATCATTCTTCATGATAGAAGAATACTCCTCCTACATGGCCTCTCTCCAGACCTGTTGGTTAGCTGCCTTCCTCATAGCTAGAAGGCTCAGAGTCAAGGATGTTGGTAGCCATTGCCATATAGCTACAAAACCTCTCAGGTGGTCTACTCTCTCTGACCGGCCTCTTAGGCTCAGCAACAGATGTGGCATCTCTCAAGGTGTCCTGAAGCCACTTGGACTTCCTCTTGCCTGAGCGTACTTCTCCCATTGGAGAATGAAACTCCTCATCATCATCATCATCAGGAGCCTGAACTCCTGATTGTCTGTCTGTTGTCCTCCTGCCTGCACCTGAACCTGTAGAAGCTGAGGTACCGTGTGAACTTTCCATCAGTGGACTCCCTAGTGAACTGCTCTGTGAACTGCTCTGTGGACTGCTCTACATGCTGCCCGGAGCACCACCCCTCTGGCTCGGCGAGCCACTACTCACTGACGGACCTGACATCCTCATAGATGTACCTCCGGATCCTCCTGATCCCTGCCCACTGGATCCCTATGACTGACTCAACTACTGCTGAGGGTTTGGCTGATCCAGATACTCTAACTCCCGTGACCTCCTAAAGGCCCTGTCCTCCTCGAACTTCACATCCCGCCTGACAACAACTTTCCTCTGTGCAGGAATGTAAATCTGAAAGGCCTTTGAGGTCTCATTGTAGCCACAAAGATACCCTTCTCTGCGGTGGGCTCTAGTTTGGTCCTCTTCTCCTTGGGTATGTAGGAGTATGTAATGCACCCAAAGATACGAAGATGACCAATATCAGGCTTCCTCCCAGAAAAAGCCTCCTCAGGGGTCATGTGCCCCAAGGCACGATGCGGACTCCTGTTCTGCAAATAAACAGTTGTGTTGCAGGCCTCTGCCCACAAGAACAATGGCAACCCCTGATCATGTAACATGGCTTTGGCAGCCCCTCTGATGGATCTGTTCTTCCTCTCCGCAACCCCGTTCTGTTGGGGGTTGTAAGGAACAGTGAACTCCCTCCTAATTCTTGCCTCCGCACAATAGTCAACAAACTCTCCAAGGGTGTACTCTCCCCCATTGTCCGACCTCATGGACTTGATCTTCCGACCTGTCTGTGTCTCCACAAGAGCTCTAAACTCCTGAAACCGCTTGAAGACCTCACTCTTGGTCTTCAAGAAATAAATCCAGGTCCTCTTGGAGTGATCATCAATGAATAAAACATAGTATTCATATCCACTCAAGGAAACATGAGACATCTGACCGCTCACATCGGAATGAATAAAATCAAGTATCCCAGTCGCTCTGCTGTCACTGCTGGGAAAAGGGGATTTGGCAAACTTGCCCATCGCACATCCTCTGCAAGTATCAAAGTGATCAGTACTGAAATCTGGCACACCTGTAGTGATCTCCTGCAAGGTCCTCAAGGCTCCATGACACATATGCCCCATCCTGCGGTGCCAAATCTCACACAACTCAGAACTGCTAGCTCTACTGTCGATACTACTGCGCAATGCCAAAAGGGGCTGGAATGCAAACTTGTACACCTTTGCATGGCGTACACCTATCACTCTAGCTGAATCAGCTGGAGTGCCCCTGGGATACATCAACACCTGTCCTCCCCTGAACAGTACCTCATATCCTCTGTCCTCCAAAGCTGAGACGGATATGAGGTTCTTTCTCATCCCTGGCACATAAAGAACATCTGACACCTTCAAGGGAGGTTTGGACTCCCTCTGAAATGTCAGTGTCCCCACACTGACTGCTCTAACAACTATGTCATCATCGAGTACTACCTCTATATCAGTGCCACTCTCTGAAAGCTCTGAGAAGTACTCACAGACTCCTGTCGTATGACGTGAAGCCCCACTGTCCACATACCAGATACCCGAAGATGCTCCACTAATCGAGGGAAAAGCATGCTCCCTCTGAACCTGTGTGGCAGGTGATCCTGCACTGGAGGACTCACACGCAGTGAACCCAAACTCCCGATCAAAACGATCTGCAAAGTCCTCAACCTCTGCTGAAGCTGCCAAGCTCTGGTTCTTCCCCTTCTTCTTCTTCTTCTCCGAACACACAACTGCATAGTGTCCCATCTTTTGACAATTCCAACACTTCACCTTGGAATAGTCCTTCTGTGTGTTACCCTGTTACCTTTACCTTTGCCTTTGCCCCCACCATTGCTTGTGGAAGCCTGCTTCTTCCCTTTGCCTTTCTTGCCTCCTGCCAACAGGGCTACATCCTCATCCTGCTCAACTGGCTTGGCTTCCCCAAGCTGACCTTTCCTGATCTCTGTCTGAATGCAATCATCCCAAAACCTCTCCCATGTGGGAAGGGTCTCACGTGCACAAACCCCATCAGCAAAGTTCATCCATGAACGGGGGAGGCCATTCACTGCAATCCGCACCAACTCAGTGGGTGGAATGACCTCTACAACTGCTGCCAACTCATCTCTCACATTAGTAATCTTTGTGAGATATCCAGCTACACTATCATTACCCATCTTAATGGTCTTCAGCGTCTCCTTCAGGACCATTTTCCGGTTCTCATTGGTACTCTGGTAGAGATTGGACAATGCTATCCACATCTCATGGGCATTTCTCTTTCCTCTCACATGATGAATACAAAGGTCTTTGACTCTGTCTAGAATCAGTCTCTTACCCTTGTTGTTCTTTCTATTATAAGCAGCCAACTGAGTAGCATCAGTAGGCACAACAACAGGGTTCTGTGTGGTATGCACCATAATGTCCCAGACTTCTACCTCCTCAAAGATACTCTGCATTCTCTCCTTCCAAACGCTGTAATTGATATGCCCATCCAACCTATCCTCCACCCTCAATCCCAATGACATCCTGTTGTCCTAAAACTGAAAAATAGCACTGCTGTAGTAAAGATAAAATTGTTGTTTGTGAGAGATCAGCTTGCTGGAATTTTCTGAGTGAAAATCAGCAGACTATAATTTTCCTCCTTGTTGTCCCAACCTGCACTTTAGCACTCAATACCGGTACCATGTAGAAATTTCTCATTTCCCACCCCGGTTTTCAGTTTCACCTTATTTCTCCAAAATAGTAAAATGCCCTTTCCCATATCCATACATTCAACAACTGGAAAATAAATATAGCTGAAAACACAAATTCTGGAAATATTACAGAACGCTGGAAAATGCAGCGATAAATATCAACACATACAAACAGCCATTCAACACATTTAAACAGAGTGATTTTTTGTCAAGGTGACCCTGGAAAAACCCCCTACAACTCTTGGGGAAAACCAGTTCAAAAGCTCCTTCTTATTTCTGGAAAATGCCTTCTACATTGATAGAAATATTCAGCAAAAAATCAGCAAGCAAACTTTTACAACTTATCTCGTTTTCCGTGCCTCACAACCAACTGGAAAAACTTGCAAACAGCAAAACAGAACAACAATAAATGTTGTACGGCCTCCTTGATTTTTGTGCCCAAATTTCAGCCTTAAATGTTGCTGTACGGACTGCCTAGAAAAAGCGTGCATGCTGCCATAAATGTTGTTGTACGATTTCCTCGATTTCTGTGCAGAAAAAACAATAGTACAGTTGTACGGATTTCTGCCTAGAAAAGCGTGCCAAGGTACAGCCGCTTGCTGTACGGCCTCCCTTGAAAAACGTGTCAACAAACTTCAGATCTTCTGCTCCTCGATTTCTGTGCTAACTTGTTGTACGGCCTCATTGGAATCTGAACCAAAACTATTGTACGGCCTTTCTAGAAAATCGTGCCCAAAACCTGCCTTTCACTGCGTGCTAACTCAGCTGTACGAACTGGCTGAAATGTTGCCTTGAAATATGTGCCAAGTTGTTGCCTCCTTCTCCTCACTATCCAGAAATCTCCTTTCCTCTCTTGCTCTCCTTCTTTCAATCTGCTCATGAAAGAATGAATGACATTTTCCTCCTTTTCCTCCTTTAATCTAACCCTAAGTGACTTTTGGGGAATCCCTAAATCCAATGGCTGAAATAGATTGAGATCTAGGGCTGAGATTAAATGCTCATTTAAATCTCACTTTCTATTTTTAAATTCACCCCACTTTAATAAAAACCCACTTAGTCATTTATGTCCAAAGTCACTTTTCCTTTCTAATTTTACATTGACTTTATTAAAGTCACTTTAAAATTAGACTTTAGTAACTTTATCACTTAAGGTCACTTTTAAATTGAATTTGACTTTATAAAAATTATAGTCACTTTAGGAGAAAAAATTAAATTCTTTTGGACACTTTTCTCTAGGCCAAAGATCAAAGCCTTAGGGAACCACCTGTCCTCCGGTACCAAATTTCAACATAGTACATGACACATGAAATAGAAAAACACAACTATCAGTCCCTTTTAATCGAGGGTGACCCAATCCAAGCTCCCTCTTAATCAAGGACTTGTCTTTTCATGAACAGCTCCTTCTTCATGGGTCCTTTAGCTTCTTGATCAACTTCTTTCCCTGATGTCATGAAATTCAGTTGAGCTTCTTTCTTGTAGAGCATCAGCAATCGATCACTTTCCTTCTTGGTTCGTCATGTCATTCCTTTCTTCATGGAAAGTGGCCTTCTTCATATCTGGAACCTTTGTCATATGGCTACTTCTTCCTCATCATGTTTCTTTCAGGAGTTTCCATCCACCACATGAATGCTAGTTGTACTTGTACTTTCAATTCTTGTTCCAGTAGCCCTGCATGAACTCATCCAGATATTATTCAAGAAATCATAACATTAAATCAAATCATACCTTTCAAGATGGCTTTTCATCATGACATCTTCCTGTAGGTATCAGCATCCTGCATACATGTTGACACATCTTCCCAAAGATATCCATTGTCGAGGGTCTCCATCTTTTTCGGACTTTCATTAGAGTCTTCATATCTTTCTGGGAGATTTCCTAGTCAACTCTTCTAGATCTTTTGGATGTTGATTGCCTCCATCATGGTTGCATATCTCTCGATCTCTTCCTTCGTCACACATTCCATTCCCAAGGGTTTCTAATCAGAGTTTTGTAATTGTAGTCAACCACTTCATACTTCATATAAGGACATATTATGTTGATTTCATCTAGTGTGACTTATGCCTTCTTGTATCCTTTCAGAGGAGGAGATCCTTTTCCCTTGATCATGCTTCTTAAGATAGAAGTAATGATCCATATTACCTGCAACCATATGACCTGTCAATATAAAAATTAAATACAAGCATACATACCTCATTTTACCTTTAGGTTATCTAGGCTTCTTTCAGCAACTTCCTTGATTGAAAGATCTTCAACCCCTTGAACTGCTCTTACGTCATCATATCATCATCCATGAACTCCACAAGTTGGAGTTTCTATTGAAACACTTGCTTCATCCTTGGATCAATGAAACTTCTAGTGAAGATTCCATCTGAGAATCTTCAGGATCTTAAAGATCCTTATCAGCAAATGTTTCCCTTTTGTTGCATGATGAGCCTTCTTTAAATGTTTGAGTTCTGCAAAGTTATTGCCTTCAACTTGCCTTCTTCCATGGAAACCCTAAGTTGTTGAATGAGGTATCTTACTTATCCTATGAAATTAGTTACCCTCATGATGATGTCACGAGTTCTTGTTTCTAATACTTCCATGATGTCACACCGCATCTTATTATATATTTATAGACATACTTTATGCAGGATCTAGGAGCCCAAAAAGAAACTTATAGTGAGAGAGACTAACTTAAAGATTTCTACTCCCTCTTACCATGGAATTCATTCAGCTCCTTCCATCCTAACCAGTAACATGAATTTTCTTTTTCTCCTATATTTGATATTGTCCTTTAAGGACCATCTTTTCTTCTTCCAGCTTCTTTTATGTCTCCAATGTTGTCTACATGAGAGGACTTTAAGATTTTCTTCTCATGAATTCAAAGGAGACCTATTTCAATGACTTCACCTATCTATGAGGACTGAGACTATCCTCCTTATGCAAGGACCAACATATTGATTTCCTTGTAAAACGAAGTCATTTAAACCAAAGATAGATCATAAACATGAAAGATACTTACTTGGCACATGAAGAGGAGATCCTTACCTTGATGCTTCTTTGAATGAGATTCTTGCTAGAGCATTATTGAAAACCTTTTACCAAGACTTCTTCCACTGTCTAGTACGAAGCATGACAAAAACTGCTATGGATTGTATGTTATTTCAATATTCAAAATTGCTTCATCATCTTAACTCCTAAGGTACTTTGACTCCTTATCAGGTCTTTATGATTATTGATATACTTGACATGGCACTGTATTGCTAATACATAAGGAGACTATGGAGCATTAGCAGCAGTGTGTAGATACTGATCATCTCTTTATGGCACTAAGACCTAGCACTACTTGCCCAGAATAGAGGAGCTAACATTGAGACACTTCTTTAGAGAGGGCCCAAGAATATTTATCCTAGTTATGCTTAACCACCAATATATATTGTGAGATATTTGTATTGAGGAGGTTTTGTGATCTTGACACCAAGAAGTGAGACTATAATGCCACCGATTTGAATTATTCTTGAGGAGATCTAAGACTATCACTGATGTTGTAGTAGTGGCATCACCTAAATCATGTAGCATCACCGTGGAATCACTGAGATCAAGTAGTAGTATGGAACATCATTGTGAACCCGAGACATAAAGCATCACTAAGATTATGTCTTATCACTGAGCATTGATCATGTAGCATTACTGTGTAGCATCACGAGCCATACATTACTGTAAGCACCAAGACTGTGGAAAAGTGGCACCGAGACTGTGGAGTATATCTGAGAATTGTAGACCCGAGATTGCAGAGGTGATCTAAACTGCACTCTTGTAATAGACCCAAAATCATAGACCCGAGAATTACAGGACTGTAATTGCACCCGATGCAGAGGATGATCGATCTGAGGTTTTGTAATATCATGTTACTTCAACATTTGTGATATGACATAGATTGAGACAGTGAGAGGCACCATAGAATGGAACCCGAGATTGTTGTCTTGAGAACTGTAGGTATGTCGAGGTTGTATAATGAGACCAACTCCAGAATTCCTGAACTGATCATGTGTTAAGGTCTAAGGTAATACTTCACCAACAATGTAGAATAGCCTTTAAATTGAATAAGTGACACTTAAATTCCCTTGACTGAACCATAGCTCTGATACCATGTTGAAGAATCTAAGGCAAAACGACATTAATGATTCTTCTGACAATGATAACTGCTTGAGATGTATTTTTTACATTTTAGAATTATCTTCTTATTATTATTATATTGTGTTCTTCAATCATCAACCAACTACCAAAACAAGGAGATCAACAAAATAAAAGTACACAAGATGTATGCTCCAAGCCAGGGAAAAAACCCTTCAAACTCCTCTTATAGATTCTTTTATTGACGAATACCAAGACCCTTGACAAAATACTTGAGTCAATTATTCTTCAAGACACTTGTCACTATCTCTTGCACTCTTCGACCTTCACTGTCTTCCTCCTTCGCACTGTTATTACATTGTCACTAGGAGAGTCTCGGTCTCCTTTTTCCTTCGCAACCCTAGAGATAGTCCTCGGCCTTCATTGATCTCTTCTTTCGGTCCAAGATAGCCTCTTTGTCTTCGGTCTTCTTCTATCACCATTCAACGCTTGATATAGCCCTTAACTGTAGCTACCACTGTGTTAGAACAAACTTCTATCCTTCGCTTAGATGACAGACTTAGCCCGAGAACCCTTGAGACATTTACGCATCCATAGTCACCTTTCTTCTTCACTGTAATACCCTTGTCTTCTTCGCTCTGAGATTTGTATTGTTTTCAGATCAGAGATGTCTGAATTACTTGACGACTATGAGGTGAGGTCACTCTACAGATATAGTGACTTATGCTTGTCATTTATGCCGACATGAGATCCTGGAGATAAGCCGACATTACCTTAAGGAGAATATTGCCCTTCTTTTAGCCGACTGCAAGAGACATAGTGACAATGTCTTGGAGTGTAACTTTGACATGTGTAACATGACTTCATCAAAACCTAAAGACATCAAGAAGAAGTCTTTGACCTATGAAAAACACTTCTTGCTCATGAAACCCATGATGCAAGGAATACAATATATACATTTGTTTCTTTTTTACATGAAATCATAATTATAAGTCATTATGAAAACCAAACCTAGTTACACCTTTCTTCAACAAAAAGGGGGGATTTGAACCTTGGATCTCTAAGTTTTCTTAAGACCCACATTACTTCGATCACCAATTGAGCTACCTCCCTGGGATAAAATAAGGACAATATTTGAACTACGTTTCAAAGAACATAAATTCCAATTCAAATCGGTCTCAAAATAGAAATCATTTTGGGAATCAAAATACAACAAGATCATCATGGGAATCTTATAAACACAAAGTTCCACATAGGATCGAATTAGGGTGGTCAGACCATTTCAATATTTGACAGTTTTATTAAACTCTTTGAAGATCATATTGTGTCATGTCTTCAACCTCAAGAATGAAGAACTATGACAAATATTGTAGACCAGAATGGAGACATAACTCTTTTCATAAATGTTTGGGCAATGTAATAAACATAAATATACGATACATAGAATGAAATGATAATAATGATAATAATAATAATAATAATAGTAATTAACTGAAAGACATCATAACTAAGGGTCATAACCCTTCATCACAACCTTTCACCCCATGACGCATCAATGTGTATATATACCATCATGTGGGTCACTGTAATTCATATCATTCAATCGAAATGATAATAATAATAATAGTAATTAACTGAAAGATATCATAACTAAGGGGCATAACCCTTCATCACAACCTTTCACCCCATGACCCATCAATGTGTATATATACCATCATGTGGGTCACTGTAATTCATATCATTCAATCATATTGTATTTCGTCATTTTATATATTATTTGTCTTTTAAGGGTTTTTCCTATTGTCCTTATGTTGGAAACTCCTTAGTAGATGAGCATTGTTCATTTCATAGAAGCTTTAAATCTGGTTTGGGAAAGGTTAAAAAGTTCAAACAATTAGCTGCTTTTAAAATTGTCAGCAGATAAAGGTTTGGATAACAGCAGTTATTTTGGGAGATGCATCAACAATAATCAATTGGACAAATGAGACATTCAGGATGCATGACCTGAGTCCTTTTTTTGAAGAGGTGACTAGAATGGTAACAGTTTTTTCGCTCAATTTCTTTTTTTCATGTCCAGAGCGTTCAACTGTGAAGCTGGCTCCATTTCAAAAGAGGGAAACCAGTTAGATGCTGACACTTGATTGAAGGAAATTAGGGCCACAACGGTTATTAATGAAGGGAGGGTCTTGGTCTTTGGGCTCTAAAGACTGGCACTAGCACAGTTCAAAATTTTTCTTTGCTTTTTCAAAGCGGTGCACCCAGTGGATGAAGTAGACATTTACAGGTCTTATGTTTTCACTGTTCAGCTCTTATGGATCACAGTTCTATCTGTATTTCTGCCCAGTGGGGTTTTTAGAATAGTGTGAAGAAATTCATAGATATTCAATAACTGACATTTTTTCAGCTTAATCCTGATAAGCATGGTGATATTTTTTGATATGTTGATGGTGAGATACAGTCTAGCATAAACCTGTTTAAGGTTTTAAGGTCTTTTTTGAACTATTCAAAGAGATATAATATTTTGGTCTTTTCTGAAATGCTACAAGCATATGCAGAATGCAATTTCCTTTCATCTCGAATAAAAATTATGATTTATTTTCTAAAGATAGAAAAAAGTGATTCCACATCATACAAATTAATTATGAACAAGGATACATCTACTACTAGGACAAAAACTTTAGAAATATATATGAAAGAAGATACCATCAAAGTAAGCATGCCTATTTAGAACCTTTTACTGCCAATATTATCAACAGTGATTTACCCATACATTTTGAACTGATGAACTGCATACCTCTGCAACAATCGACGATTGGGTTCTGGAAAAGTCTCAGCTACAGCCAAGCGCATTGCAGCAATCCTAGCCTCCTTACCTTCCATTCCTGTAGATGATACCAATATATGCTTATACATTTTGAAGATAAAAAAAGAAAGCTACTTGTTTATGTAGATGTAGAAATATTAAGTTGTCCTGAATCGAAGTCAAGTTCTTCGCCATGTCAGGGAAGGAATGCACAGTTCTGTATGCAGAACCTACTATGTAAGCCAACTAAGATATTGATGGAGATTAATGATCCATGTTAACTTAATCTTGTACATAGACCTAGTGTTTAGACTAGGTTTAAAGTTCATGTGACCAGAGTCTACACTAATAAATAAATCAAATGTACTTAGTAGTTAAGGCCAGGGCCCCTTACCTTTTGGGGATTATGTTGTTATGTCCAAAGGCAGGCATGTATAGTGATCTTCCTTAATAATATCTCATCATGCACAAGTTTCCTATTTAATTTTGATCTTTTTGTTCAATATGGTATCAAAAGCAAAAAGAGGTCCAAAGCCTATGACGGACACTGTATTGGGTCATAAATTAGAATTAAAGAGCAAGAAGGCAACCAAGGAGAGACGTATTTGTGAGTGGAAAAAAGGCAAGTCACAAATTATTTTCAAGGAATAATATTTTGTAAATCTTAATGTATGAATTTAGATAAAATAGAAAAATATCAAACTAAATCAAAGATGAAACAAAGGTTGAACTTTTCTACTGAGATCAGCAAGGAAAAGGAAGCAAAAGATTATATGATGTACCTGGCATTACTCATGAGGAACCATTATTAAATTATAAGAAAAGGTGCAAACCCAAGTAATCCATGAAGGATAAAACAATATAGTTGAATAATAAAGTGAAGTTTACAGTGAATAACTGGTTTGAGCTTATATAGCCCTGAAGAGCAGTTGTTACGATTAAGAGATTTGACCCTAACATATTAAATGAATCAGTCTTCCATCTTTTCAGTACTAATTTGTGTGTTACCTTCTTTTATTTGATTAGTATTTGGCATTTGCCTGTGGGACATGCACCTTTTCTGTATTACTTCAGATATTCCTCAACCCTGGAACAGATGCAAATTTCACAGGTTTTATTCCTCGTTTAATAGTGACTTTTATTCCAGATGATAGTATTGAATATAATGGAGTATTTATCTCTGGTTGCAGCATTTCTTCAGCGGCATATAACAGTATTTCATTGTTGAAAAGTAACTTTTACAGTGTTAAATTGTTAAGGATGATGATGTGACAAGAATTTCAATGGTTGAAAAAAGTGGCAGAGTTGGGGCTATAGCAGTAGGCGAAGTAAAAATAATGGCAGCTTCTATGGCCATAACAAAATGTTGAGGTGACTGCCACATGTCGTTTCTGTTTCTTTTTTCCTTTTTTGTTTTGCCATATATTATTATCGGTAGTATAAGGGTGTGGAATGCAAATAGTGAGTTATCTCTAAGGTAAAGTCTTGAAGAGAGTGTAAATGATGTTGATTTTCTAGTGCAATGAAGACTGGTACAATGTCTTCTTTTTTTCAAACTGATAACTACTTCCAATGATACAACTTTACTTCTCTAGAGTATTCCAATAAATTAATAATTAACCAGTTATACATGAAAAAATTCAACAATAACTTCTTCAATAGAGCAATAGAGATCACAGTAAAACAGAAAAACAAGAGACCAAATTTTTGGTCAATGACCAAGGCAAAACCCACAAGGAGAAAAACCAGCAATCTTTCCTTATGAGAGAGAGTTCATTTCTTCAAAATGTACATCAGAATATTCCAGTCAAATTGCCAATCCCTGACCACAAAAAACCTCATGTCAAACCAGTCGTATGAAAGAACAGTCAATGCACTGTCCAAGTCAAAGTCTGCAACAGAGGGGCTGAATTTCAGCATGAGGTAGCTGGTCAAAGGACAGAAATTCAGCCTGCAATATCCACAGAAAACTTGTTCAAAGTCCCAGTAAAATCATAGAAGTTGACCTGCGGTCAACCCTCAGTCAAAAAGCCAGAACAGGAGCAGAACTTCAGTCAACCACAGTAAATTAATCACAAATAAACTTCAGCCTTCAAACCTCAGTCAAAACTGGGCCAAATCAAAGAGAAACAAATCAAGTCAATGCTGGTCAGACAGAGGTCAAACTATGGTCAACTCACAACTTCTTATTCTTCTTCTCCTCGCACGTGTGAACAGATCTTCTTGTGTTCAGATCGAATGGATGTTGTGTGTGGATCCAAATGAGGTCAATCGAATGCTAATTTATATGAGTGCTAGGAGGTGGGTTTTGACCTTGGGGTCAAACCCCTTCAATAGGTGGGGCCGACTCGTCCAAATGAGGCTGACTTGGTTAAGAAGAAAATCTTCTTTGTTTTTCCAATGAAAATACCAAGCACAGCTACCATTTTTTAACACTCCCTCTTAGCTAAGGAGGTACTTTTCATTCTCTCTCTCAAGATCAATCTCCCCAACCAATCCATTGGCCTCTCAGTAATAACCCAAGGGAGTACAAGTCTCATCAAAAGGAAAGATACATAGTATCAAACTCATTTACCCTGCAGCGACCAATGTTAATTCTTCTAATTGTTAATTTCTTTAAACAATTTACTTGTTTGCTACAACAAATATCGAATTAAATACACTGCAGCCTACAAAAATAAAAACTGCGGAAACTAAATACAGCACTTGAGATAAATAAACATCACACACATATACACAGTTATTTTTGGACAAATGTCCCCGAAAAAACCCAATGCGGGAAAACCGGTGCAGCAGCTGAGGGTTTTATTATTAAGTTGTAGTAATTCTGAGTACAATTCGTTGGATGCTCAACTGGCTATCAGATACAGAGAGAAACTGGGCAAAACAAATAGTGAGATGATCTCACCCTATCACTGGAAGAATCGGCTTTGATCTCACTAGAAATGAGCCTCTGCGCAAAAATGCGACAACCCCACACAGTCTCTACGTCACCTCTGCTAGGATTGCGCTGCCCCTCCTTCTGATCCTCTACTGGCTAGAAATTCAGCTCTCAGCCTCCCGGTCTCACACCTTGGCTCTCGACATCTGAAACTCTATTTCCTCAACAGGAATTTGATCTCCCTCGTAGGCTCTGCGCTGCCACAGCATAGCTCTTCGTGGCCCAGCGTCAGCCTCTTTGGACATCGTTCTTCCCTCTCTACCTTGTACTCTCTGTCCCAGGAGAAACTTCACTCTGGATACTATCTCTGCCCCTCACTACAAAAGATAACTTCAAATTCCTCTTTCGGCAACTGTTGTGCTTCAGAAATTTGATCTTCTCATCTCCACTCAATGTGTCTTCCAAATGCCCATCAAGCCTCCTCTTATAATCCTTCTGCTGAGAACCAACGGCCCAAATTAGATCCTAATCAATGGCTCAGATCATTTTGGCTTGATCCTCGTCTTCTTCTAGAAGTTTCACCCACAACTACAATAATGCCCTTTAATTATTTTAATTTCCTAAGTTTAGACTTAGGCACCCATTAAAAATAATTAATTATTTCAATAAAACTAATTCCGAGTGGAATTTCCCAAAACGATTTTTGGGTATTGTGCAATACATGTGTCCAAGCCTCCCTACAAATTTTGAGGCTTAGAGCACATCCAATGCTACCAAAAATCAACACTCCATCTTAGCGAGGAATGTGCTCTAGTAATGCAACCTGTTGAAGCATCACCCTTCTCTGTAACATCTCCCTCTGCGTTGTTGATGTCTGACATCGCCACCCACCAACTACTGCACAAATGTTACATTTGTACTACTGTTAGCACTGCCACTGCTAACACTGCATTTGTATTGGTGGTACGAAAGTAGGCAGTGGTACCGAGGGGTGCACAAAGATATTCCAAAAGTCCAATGTTATGCAGAGGGATGCGACCTGATGCATACAGACCTAATTTTAGACCCTAGCATCCAGTGTTGTATAGACGTATGCAATGATGAGCAGTGGCCTACAAAGGAGCATGGAGATGCGTGGTCGTTTGATGTAGCTTGTTGGCTTCAATTGAGCGACTCACATCACATCGAATACATGTAGGGAGTGCCAGGTATAGTGACACAAGCAGGATACAAGACGGCACAAGATGCTACAACAGTAGAACAGGGTATCCAGTGGTGTACAGGGATAAGCCGCAGGGTACAGTGCCAAGTCGAGGAGGACAGGGATACTAGGTGGGATGTAGGGGCATATGGTGTTGCACAGCGAGATCTTGGAGGGTTGCCTCCAAGGAGACTTATGAACGGAGACACCGAGCATTCCTTTGGGTGTAGTTCACCAAGGATTGACGGGGACGCAGATGAGCGATACTCGATGGTATCCATGGGGACTCACATGCATGTCCTTCTTATACATCACTTACAAGCACAGACGATTTGGCTGTTGTCCTTTGACACTCTGGGCACGAGCAACGGAGGACAAGGAGTTCACCCGACATATTGGGATGACACTCAACGCACTAGAGGAGAGACTTCTCAGCGGTGGCATTGGGTCGGTGCACGAGTTGAAAGCCAAAGGTTAGGGGATGAGGTGATCATCTATAGGGGTGGTATATCGTTCATTAGTGAGCCTACGCCTAGGGAGCTAGTCACGAGGGAAACATGTGTCACTCTTTCCACAGGGCATGTTAGGACCATGCAAGAGCAGAGGATACCATGTACAGCTGAGGAAGCTTTCCAATATGTGTCCGACCTCTAGACATTGTATTGGCACATTATTGAGAGGGCGAATGGCAGACTCAGTGGTGATGGTTGGCAGGAGCAAGACGGGTCCACATACATTGAGTCGATTACAAGTATCAGATACCCATCTATTGGTTGCCTTCAGGGGGTAGTTATTTGGCACATGTGGCTTTCAGTAATCATCGGTACTACGCAATGGCAGGCACAGGACAATTTAGCATGCATCAGATTAGTTCATGATATATGGGGCCTATATGTTGGTTGCATGCAGGGACTAGGGACGAGGAACAGACGGATTCCAGCAGTTGTTAGAGCTATGTTGCAACAAGTCTAGCTAGGGGATCCAGGGATTCAGTTGGTTGACAGGCCACTCCATCTCGTGAGGAGCAGGACCATAGCAGAGGGTGATCTAGCTCACTTTGGGGTTGACACATGGGGGATCACTGAGGCCTCCATTGTTTGGCGAGGAAGGCTTCTTCAGTTGCAACTCAGGATTGAGACTAGCGATGGGTGGGTAGATATCTGGGCAGGATGAACTTGGCCTTCGTCGATATTTCGCCTTCAGGTTTCAGGGGAGGAGGTTGCAGTGTGCACACGATGGGCAACCTATTCGAGTCAGAGTGGCGCAATGACAACATGGTGGCGCTTTTCTGAGACGAGCATGGAAGAGAGCATCGCAGTACTAGATAGCTCAACGACCTTTAGGGATGAGCTGGCTATTATAAAGGAAGATCACTCAGATTTTCCATTGGGCTTCAGTGACTCGTTGATGGTGTGGCGGACTTCATTAGCATGGCACGTTAGTCAGCAGGAGGATATCAGGAGGAGCTCATGCGGGAGAGACTTCGTCCTCAATCAGGCTATATCTAAAAGAGTTTACTCTTGGTGTGCATGAGGTGGACTACTTCGTAGGGCAGCTTCATGGAGAGTTGGACAAAGTCCTACATTATCATGATGCTCTAGTTATTGATAGTATGCAAATGGCTTCTAGAGCTTATACCTGGTCGGACGGTGAGTGGAGCAAGGGGTGTTTCACATTGATCATGATGCCTTGGGATCCTGGTATTGAAAGATTGCTTCATGATCAGACAATGCAGAGATCGGCGCTGAATAAGTTGCACATTTGGGACCCTAATATTACTAGTGATGATAGTGTTGATTAGCAAGCAAAGGGGTCGCTTCTTATGGCATTACTTGAGGACAAGCAATTTTTGGCGGGGAGGACTATAATATCCCCAACTTTGTGAGCATGGGAATCTAGCCTAGTTTTGGTGATATTAAGTAAAGGGGACAAATACTATTTTGGAGAAAGGTGGCAAGTATTATTTTATTGGAGATTGGCGACAAATTATTATTTTATTAAAATGGAGGCAAAAGTCACTTAGTGGAAAATGTTGATTTTTGGTAGCATCGAACGTGCTCTAGCCATGAAATTTGGTGGAGAGGCTAAGGCACATGATATCACCAAGACCCAGAAATCGTTTGGAAAATTTCTAGCCGGATGAAGAGATATTAAAACAATTAATATTTTTAATGGGTCCCTAAGTCTAAACTTAGGAAAATAAAAATATTAATGTTTATTAATATAAAATGGGTGAGAAAGTTCTAAGTGACGAGGATCAACCCAGTTCTAATCTTAGTCGTTGATTAGGGACTTAATCTCGGTCGTTGAATCGTCAACAGGAAAAGTATAAGAGGAGGCTTGACGGTCAGTTGGAGACACACCAAGAGAGATCAAGAATTCGATTTTCTGGGGCGAGGTTTGTTGAGGAAATTGAGTTAGTGATCAGTTGCAGTGAGGGGCAGTTCAGCAAGGGATTTCCATCTGAGGCTGAAGAATACATAGCAGAGAGGCTAACGCAGAGGCAACAGGAGCTGACGCAGAGATTTCAAGTTAAATGCTCTAAAAGACTTGGAATACGTAAATCTCCATTGAGGATACAAGAATATATATTAAAATGTAAGAATAAGAATGATGATACAATTGAGAATGAGGGGCCTGCTTATATACCAAGCAGGTGTCCCTTTATGAACGGTCATGTCTCCTTAGACATGCCTCTTTGTTTAACTAATTATTATGTTTATTATTTATTATCTATATTTATTACTTTTACATAAATTATATTCATAACACTAGTCTGTCCATGTAACGCCCAAACAGTGTGGAGTGGACGTGGTAGACAGTAGACTTGCTTCACTCCAACATCACTGTTAAAACTCTCAGGCATTCTTTTCAATTAATTTAAGCATTGACCTGTTCAAATAACTTGTTCATATAAAGTAGACTTTTTGTTACAAATCCTTTATTCTTCTAATTTTTCTGTGTATTTCTTGAAAAGCGAGGGGGGGCGGAGGGGGCAGCTTGCCTTTACTCCTACATTGTGGTTGAACTCTTTGACATTCCTCCTATTGTTTTGATTTTAGCTTTGACAAGTTCGTATAACCTGTGCACCACCACTCTCCATTCATTTGGAACTCTCATTTCCCCAAGAGAAGATGTTGCTTCGTAAGGGAGAGGGAAATTGGGAAAATCATGAAAGAAAATGTGCACAGTTCACAAATTGAAAACATAAACGATGCCCATAAACAGACTGCACAGATAAACAATTTTTTAATATATGCAACATGAATGATAATGATACCTGTGATTGAAGATATAATGCTTGAAACAGGAGAAGAAAGTCATGATTGTGAAAGAGGGAATTATCAGGTACTAAGAAAAATAATGTAAATAAAAGAAAACAAACAACAATAATCGATGCTGCAATTCCAAACAAACAATGACCTGCAACGATGATTGTCAAAGGTGCAAACATTTTGTTATGAAATCACATCAGAGTAAGGTCTACAGGGATCAAGAACCAATGAAGACATTGATTTGTCAGTGATGTGCACACAGGTGACAACAACAATGACAATTGTCTGAATCAAGCAAGTGAACTTTAGGGAAACTAGCACTTATATGATGCAAACTAGCGCATGACTCAATAAAGTAATGTACCCAAATACTATTATGAGCTTTGAAAAAGACTCAAGTTAACGAAGCAAAGGACTTAAAAAATTACAGGAAAAGTAGATCAAAACAGCCCACTTACTACAGCAAAGCATTGAGGTAAAGTCACAAATTTAAACAAAACAATACAAAAAAATAATGGAAAGATATCTCTAACATTGCCTTACTATGTGCTTCTAAAAGTGCGGTACAACATGGGGCTGGAACTGGTGAGGACGGTAGCTCCCTCAGCACGTGCTGCAAAAAAGGCAAAGCAATTATGATGAATTTCAGACAGAAAACTCAAGTACAAAAACTAACAGAAAACCCTCAAAAAAAATGAATCCAACACTCCAATCCATAAAAGATCATGATATGGCAATTAGCAGCAAAGCAATATAACACAAAATTTCCTTAATAACATTTTTCCATCTTAAAAGAGGTATGTTCAAACCTTGATACAATCACCCACAACATGTGCATCTTCATCTGGCGAAAATTGATTTCTTCCTGGAAGGTCAGCAAAATGTCAATCACAGGACTCAAACTGAAATAGGAATGAAGCAAAGAAAGAACGAAATAGGCATTTAAAGAGGCAAGGAAAGCATCGCTTGAATAAAGTTATTAACTATAATCTAATAACTAAGTGCACTGCTTTAGACATGGTCTAATGTTAAACAATAAAAGAGCATTCAATGGGCCTACCTTGCTCATATTCACGAACTCGTCGATCGACTTCATCAACATCTGCAGACTGCCGCAAAATACCTTCTACTTTAACTCCTGTTCCAAAGGCAAATTAGCGTGCTTAGTTGTCTGCCTAAGAATATTAATTGTGAATGCCACATTGAGTTGCAGTTTCACAGATATTATAAGAGAGAAATTTATGATTTGGGGTTCTTGCCAAAATGGCATAAGTGAATCCCTAACAGTATGTGGTTGACTCAAAATCTCCAAGTGAAAGCATAATCCACACCGACTCTGTTCAAAACAAAAGGCATAACAGACTTCACCAATATCACATGAAAACGTTACGATTTTTATATCATCCCTATAACACGCTACCAATCTCCTCGATCAAAATAACTCACATAAAAATGATAGAACATATAGCTTTGAAACGACTTTACATTGCAATATTGATTTGTAAAACCAATAACTCGCTGACTGTCCAAATAGAGATGAAAATATTACAACAGCGCAATATTTTGGCTTTTGAGATGTAAAAGGCGTAGACAGGCAGCTAATACAAGAAAAGCACATATTAAATTCCACCCAACATTTACAGAAGATAAATAACATCTACTATGCTTACATTCATAACCCAAAAATACAGATAACTAAGCAACCAGAATTGAATGAAATTTACCATGCCTACATTCATAACCAAAAAATAGAAACTCTGGCAATCAGAACTGATTGTAATGTTACATATGTTTAAATGAAACAAGTGACAGAAGATCATTAGAGGTGGACATTAGAATTTTATGCTATCCTCCTCGTAGAACCAAGCATTTCCCCCATTTTGAGTGTGGCTATGATTAGGTACCTAATATACAAGAACAAAACCAATGGCATGGAAAACAACAGGCTCTCCAAAATTTACTCAAAATCCAACCAAAACCACCTGTGGCTCAGGAAGGGATGGCATAAAGATGCCAAGTCTTGGCTAAATGATAGGATAATAAAGGAAGAAGTCATTTTGCAGAATAACAAAAACATAAAAAATATTATAATATCCAAGTTTAAGGAGAATTTCTGGTGTGATAAAAAATTACAGGGTAAAAGAAATAAAGCTATTATAAAGAGGTGATCAACCCTAACCTAGAAAATCAAGAGTATGTCTCCATTTTGACTACCATAAAGAAGAAAAACAACATTGCTAAAATGAGAACAAACTCTCACAAGCCACGTAGTGAAACTACGCATTGAACAATTCGCAAAATACCATGGGTTGAAAGAATTTATCATCTTTGTGACTCTAAGAGGGTTGAAAATGAAGAGTACTCTTTTATAATGTAGTGAGTAATACCCAAATTAGATCATAATTTCAAAATATTTGCCA
The DNA here is from genome assembly GCA_031772625.1 of Pinus tabuliformis. Taxonomy (NCBI): domain Eukaryota; kingdom Viridiplantae; phylum Streptophyta; class Pinopsida; order Pinales; family Pinaceae; genus Pinus; species Pinus tabuliformis. The sequence continues at coordinate 1,049,597,897 of CM062817.1, read as the reverse complement.
CAACATCAACTTAACTCATCAAAACTATTGTGATCTTGGAACGTTTCTCTTAATGCTTTTTTAGCATAGAAATAAAATTTTAAAGAAATCCAAGTAATCCCTTACCTAAGGTTCGATGGACAAAATTTGGCCTGAGTGGATTTTAACCATAATCATAAACAAATTAAAATAACATACAAAAAGCCGAATATATAACATTCATATTCATTTCAGGTTCAAATCCTTCAAAGTTTCAATCATTCATGATTCATCGATTGCCATTCAATTGCACCATCCCTCTTTGGCTCACAATTCACAGTTGCCCTCCTTCCACCTACAATCTGCACAATGTAGACACCAGTGCTGCAAACATCGCAATAATATTGGGACATCGCACTTTTTTCAAGGCGGCAATATTTCAGCATTTTTTTCTCCCTGAAAAAATCGCGATATTATCGCGACACGATTGGAAAAATTGGACATACATGCCCAATTGCATTCATAAATTTATTTTTGGTTTTTTTCCCCTCATTTTGCAAATAGAGGCCAGGGTTAGAGAGCAAAGTAGCAGGAGAACAAATTTCCTAAGCTTAAAGAGGAAAAAGCCGATGATATTTAGGATCCATCTCAAAAAAAAATGCACTGTGGACTGACTTTGCCAACAGGTCGCACACTTGCTAGTATGGGCATCAAATTCAGCCCTGTTTTTTTTGTTTTCTCTTAGTTTTACCTTGGGTTTCAGTCACCTATTTATTTTCCATGATTTTGCTATGGGCAGGGTGTTGAGAAATCAATGCATGTAGGTTTGATTCCTCTTTTCTTGATAATTATTTGCGATGTATGTTGGCTTCTTTTACTTCTTAATTATGTTATCTTCCATCAAGCAATTACCAAATCAAAATGTATGAAAATCACAAGAAGAAGGAACACAAGATATAGGCACTCAGCCAGAGCAAAATCCCTATCTAGGGGAACCCATGCTTCAAAAATATTTTTCTTTTAAAATAAAATTTATTTTTCTTTTCTTTTGACAAATACAATTATGAAGATCGACACTAGTTACATCCTTCAACACAGGGAGTGCGTTTTTTTGCCATTATTGTTTCATTAAGTGGAGAGGGTTTCTTGATTGTAAAAATGTTGATTTTTACTTTTTAAAATTATTCTTGTACCCTCAGTTCAATCTTACATTAAAGAATAAACACGCCAAGGCATTTGTACCCTATGTGGTAATATGGTGAACCCGATGGAGGGTTCAATAGACAAAATTTGCATTGCAGGTTGTGTGGGAAGCATGTGACAGGGGGAATATCTCAATTGAAATACCACCTTGGACAAATTCTAGTATATGACGTAGGAATTTGCCCAAAAGTGTCTCCAGAAATCATGCGTATTGCCATCAAATCATTAGATGATAAAGATTTTGCCAGAAGTAACAAGGAAGCTATGAAAAGTCAAATTGCAAGGGGAGGGAGTGGGGGCAAGTGAGAGTGGTTCTACTTCTTCAGCATCAGCTTCTACAATGGCCAACCCCACATCTACCTCATCATTTTTAGTTCCTAGAACAACACCTGGTGCACAATTGTCTATCAAGTCAATGCTTAAAAGAAAGGAGAAGGAAGAAGTTGATAAGTTAGTGGGTAGGTGTTTTCTATGGAGTGACATTCCCTTTAGGAATGCTAAAAACAATCCATTTTCCCAGGCTATGTTTGATGTTATTGCTATTGTTGGCTCGAGTTACAAAGTCCCTTCCTATGATGACTTGAGCAGGCATATTCTTCAAAATGGAAAGTTTGATTGCACTGCTAGATTCGAGCATTTTGGGGCATCATTGGAGTACACGAGATGCACAATGATGTCAAATGATTGGACCGATCAAAAGGGTAGAACCCTTATTAACTTCTTGGGGACAACGTTTATGAAATGTGTTGAAGCATCTGCACATATCAAAGATGCACAATTATTATGTGATTTGTTGGATGTATTCATTCAGGTGGTAGGTCTACAAAATGTTGTAGACATCATAATGGACAAGGCTACAAATTATGTTGTTGTTGGTTGGTTACTTATGGAGAGGTATGTTGAAAAGTGTAACTAGGTTCGGTCTTCATAATGACATGTAATTGTGATTTTCCTAAACGATGAAAAGAAGAAAAATAAAATTATTATTGTAATGCTTGCTTCATGGATTTCATGAGCAAGAGAATTTATTTTTAGATAGCTCCCATTGAGAGCCTTTAGGATTTGTCATTAAAGTCAAAAAGAGTCAATGTCATGTATGAAGAACCCTTCTTGGGCATATTACGAATGTATATGAGTCTATAAAATTGTCATGAAACCCTCCAAAGACAAGCACAAGTTCTCCTCTTCAAGTCGGGCCTCAAGATGAAGTAGAAGACTCATGTCAGCTCACCTAATTCGAGACACATTCCTTCATAAGGTCATGTCGACCTATGTTCATCAGCAAACCACTATATATATGTGTGAAGGGTCTTGAAGGAGTTCGGATCCCTCTGAAATTTGGGTGGAAAATTGTAGAGAAAATTTCGAATTTCTTAGTAATTCAGATAGGAGAGTACAGTGACAAGAAAAGAGACTAATTCGGATGTGAAATTGCCGAAGGAACTCAGATGGGTGATGAAGGAAAAGCGAGGATCTTTCATGGCTAATCATAGGAACAGAAGTTTGAATTTCAAAGAGAAGGTCTCGGTGCTACAACAGAGGAACACAGCTCGGATAAGGGTATATAGAAGTTACAATTCAATGCTATAATGGAGACCACAGTTCGGTAGAAGCTACAGCGCAGTGCTATGATAGGCTACAAGTTTTGTGCTATGATTCGATTCAGATCTTTTACATTTTCGATGCAATCTCTGGTTTTGGTTTGACAACAGTAAGAAGGATTCGGTGCCACCTCAGTAAGAAGGTTATGTTGTCATCACAATAGAAGGATCTCACTACCACCACAAAAAGAAGATCTCAAAAAGAAGGTGATGATACAGTAAGGAGATCTCGATAACAATGATTAGATCTCGGTGGTGACAATGTCTCAATGCTAACTACTCTTCCACTTCGACCTTCTTAGCATTGAGACATTATCACCACCAAAATGAAGAATCAGATCATGGCAAGGGCATTGACGATGCTTATCATATACTTCATGGATGGTAATATACACCCTTTGGAGGGCCTTGGAGACTTGTTGATGGATGTTGGAGCCCCTTGATGATGTTCTACCCTATGCATAATGTTCATGCTTAGCATGATGACATTGGACATGATGATGATGAGGCACCTCTTTGGAGAGGTCATGAAGTCCCTATCATTAATGGCATCATGATGATGATGGAGGACATTGCACATGTGATGGGATGTGACACTTGATGGGTCATATGATGAAGAGGGGACACCTTTTGATGGAGAGGCATGACCTTTTGATGATGCATGGCACCTTTTGGGGAGACACATGACTTTTGGAGCCTTCACGTCCCCTTTTGGAGATGGTGTCACCTTCATGAGGCCTCTACACTCACACATGTGGCAATTTTGGAGGATATTTTCATGTTTTAGCATTGTAATTTCACTTTAGAGGCATTTGGGAGTTGACATGAAACCTATCCTACCTTATATCATGGATTACTATAGTTTTAGGTCTTTTAGTGAATTATTAGTTTAAGGGAGGTAAGGCGTTTGGTTTCCCTTGTATATATAGGGCAGAGCTAGCCTCATTTAAGCCATTGCACATTGTTGAGAGATCACTTCTCTTGGATTAGCATCTTTTATCTAGATCGCTATGGAGCACTAGTTGAGGAACTTTCTTTGGGGAAACTTATGTTGTGGATGCATTCGCTTTTCATGGAAGATTATTGATGAACATTGATGGATGCATATTAATCGATGTAAATTATCTTCTTTTTTCTGAGAAATCTTTTTTAATGGAAATCACATTAAGATTCATTTGTCGACGTGTTTTGAACAAGCCAGTGTGGTTCATCGTTGGGACAAGATGAAGAATCAGATCATGGCAACAATTTAAATAGAGAGACAAATCACTACAACAGCTACTTTTGACTCAAAAATAGTTGTTTCATTTTAGCCGTTGGAATGATTTGTCTCTCTATTTAACTCGTTGCCATGATCTAATTCTTCATCTTGTCCTGAAGATGAACCACATTGGCTGGTTCGAAATGCATCGACAAATGAATCTTAATGTGATTTTCACCGAAAAAGATTAGTGCCTTGGCCCTTTCTCAATTTAGGGCTAATGGAGTTTGGGATCAAACAAACTTGGGGGAAAAGGAATGGATGAAGGTTTAAAAGACTAAGGGAGACCAACTTGTGGCCCTTAAAAAATTTCAAGGATAAAAAAGGGAAAGAGCTACACTTAGGTCACCTCAAAGAACTTGATGAGAAACCTAAGGAGAATAATGAGATAAAAATAGCAACAACACTTTCGTGAATGATTACTAAACTTTATCCATTAACATAAACAAAATAAAAGAAGATAATCGAATTTAGGCTTCTGTGATCCATATCTAGTTTTTGAGAAATCTTTTTCGGTGAAAATCACATTAAGATTCATTTGTCGACGCGTTTCGAACCAGCCGGTGTGGTTCATCTTCAGGACAAGATGAAGAATCGGATCATGGCAACGAGTTAAAGTAGCTGTTTCATTTTAGCCGTTGGAACAACTACTTTAACTCGTTGCCATGATCCGATTCTTCATCTTGTCCTGAAGATGAACCAGACTCGTTGGTTCGAAACGCGTCGACAAATGAATCTTACTGTGATTTTCACTGAAAAAGATTTCTCAAAAACTAGATATGGATCACAAAAGCCTAAATTCGATTATCTTCTTTTATTTTGTTTATGTTAATGGATAAAGTTTAGCAATCATTCACCAAAGTGTTGTTGCTATTTTTGTCTCATTATTCTCCTTGAACAAGGTTTCTCATCAAGTTCTTTCAGGTGACCTAAGTGTAGCTCTTTCCCTTATTTATCCTTGAAATTTTTCAAGGGCCACAAGTTCAAGTTGGTCTCCCTTAGTCTTTTAAACCTTCATCCATTCCTTTTCCCCCAATTTTATTTGATTCCAAATTCCATTAGCCCTAGATTGAGAGAGGGCCAAGGCACTAATCCTCTCTTGTGGCAATTGTTGAAAGATGTAACTAGGTTTGGTCTTCATAATGACTCATGTACTCTTGATTTTGTATATTTGATGTAAAGAGAAAAAAAAGAAAAAGAAAATTATTCTTGAAGCATGGGTTTCATGCTCCTTTTAATTTGTCAACTAGGTCAAGCATGTTCTCGATGCTTATAGGTTTTACTTAAGTCAAAAGAGTCTTTATCATATGTATAATACCCTTCTTGGTCTTTTGTATCATGAAAAAAAACGAAAATTATTGTGTCCAAAAAGAAGTCAAAAAGGACTTCTTCACCAAGTCAACCCTACCTATGACAAGTCTACCTTGATGTGGCTATTCGACCTCCTGGAAAAGGTATATATTGGAGGAAACTTCGACCTATTTGATCATCCATCTATCACAAGTTCGATCTGCAATAAGAAGAAGAGGACAAGAAGTGCGAAGGTCAAAGGAGAAGAGCAAAAGTCAAAGAAAGGAATAAAAAAGATTTTTTGAGCCTCTTATCTCTCACACGTGTGAAGCTAGGGTTTCTGCCCAAGGGGTCGAAAAACATAGTTGACCAGGAAGGAAAGCAATTTGACTTTCATTGACTTTGGAAACTTTGACTCATCTAAAGGAGGATCTTTTGGAGGTTTGACTTGGTGATTGAGGAAGGTCTTGGTTTTGGTCTAGAGGTCTTGAATGTCTCATTTTGTCTTGGTTCTATAAGAAGAGAATTTTGATTGGGTTTTCCCCTAAGAGGGGATTTGCCCTGGCTAAGAGCCTACATATTATGTTCTATTGTTCTTGTGATCTTCATGTTCTTTATGGTTTGATGGTTGCTTGATGAAAAGAAAACATAAGAAGATAGTATAATTAAAAGTTATCAAAAGCTTTTATCAAAGAAAGAAAATATTTTTTGCCTTTTGATATTTTAGCAACAATCACATATACTTTAAAAATCAATTTTTTATTCTTTTAGGGTAAATTAGGGTTTAGTTATAGCAAAATCATTTATTTTCTACATCTATTAACTTGGATGTCAATGTCCTAGGGTTAAAAATTGTGGAATATATCGAAAAATCAAAAATGGCATTTAAAGTGTATTTTTTAGCCATAATTCAGGGCAGACATCTAGGGTTTTAATGTTGTTATAAGCTCTTTTAAGTTTTAACAACGACAAATTGTTGTAATTAATTCTCTTATCTACTCTCAATGTAGCCCTTAATTTTTCACTTTATTATCATCGATTCTTGCGCTATTTTTGCTACTTATAAACTAGTATATTGTTGTAATTTATTAATTTTCATGCTAGTTTACTTTAACCAAATGTAATTTCTTGATTACATGTGTTCGAGAACTTTCCTTGAAGCCTTTATCTATGTTCCACCAAGACTCTAGGAGGGGGGGAATGGGTGTGGAGAGACACATAGGGGGGCATGTCGGAGTACACTCAAATTTTAGGAAAATTTAGGGGGCACGTCAAGGTGTGTGTGTGTGTGTATGAATGTGTGTGTAAGTGTGTGTGTGTCTAAGTGTATATGTGTGTGTATGAATGATTCAAATTCACATTCAATAATGAAAGCATAAATACATTATCCCCAATGGGGGTGGAAAACGAGGAAGGGCAAGGGATCGGGTGGCAGGCCCGCCACCCCACCTCAGAATACATATAACAGGGGGGTGGTGTGGCCAACCCCCCACATGCAAACGCGTCTGATGTCAAACACGGAAGCACCAACTTTTTATTCTTATTCTCAGTGAAGACAATATTGTCGATATTCGCAAATATCATGATATTTTCGGGGGCCAAGATATCGCGATATTTTGTCTCCCCAAAAATATCGCGATATTTCCGAAATATCGGAGATATTTCGGGAAAATACCACGCTATGACCTAAAAAATCGTCAGGTGGGTGAAAAAATGCAATGCCTCGGCTAGAAAAGGCCAAAATCGTTTTCTTTCCTCATTCTTGTTTTCTGATTGTTGGAGAAGGAAGGGGAGAGCATTGTGCTTGTTGTCAAGGAGGAATCGAGGGTTGAATAGCCATTATTGCCACCAATAACGAATATTTTGTTGATCAAAGATTGAAGAACAGTGAGACAATCTTCATTTCTTCCATTAACAGGTATGTTCTAATAAACCCCTATGTTAATGATTTTTTTATAGATTTAGGGTTATTCTAGCTTGCTTATTTACCTACAAACATTTTGCTTGTTTTTTTTTCCATTTGCTATGATTTTCATGCCCATGAGCAAATGCAAGGGTTTTCTCCATATTTGGACAACAAACCCATTTTTTTTTAACTTTCAAATGCACCCTCTTATAGTCATTTATGATTTTTCATTGAATTCACAATGCAAATAATGTAGCAAAAAAAATATTTTGTAAAATGAGGTGGTTATTACTTATTAATTCCAAATATTTTTTGGTGCCCTAGGTTTGAGTTAGCTCACTACAAAATTCAAATATGCCAAAAGCCTTGGACCCATTGTGGGAGTATGGGGAGCCTGATGGTGGGACAAATCGAGCATATCTATCATGCAAATTGTGTGAGACCAGGATGACAGGAAGGGTTACGCTATTGAAATACCATCTGGCTAGACTCACTGGACATGATGTTGGGATTTGTACAGTTTTTAGTTCGTAGCTTATACAAAAAGCTCTTGAAGCAATTGAGGAAAAAGACAGAAAGAAGGACGAGAGAGAAAGAGACAAGGTTGAACGTGCAGGTAGATATTTGGGGATATCTTCTTCTGATTTTGATGTTAAGGGTAGTGGGAGGGGCTCCACGGCATCCCCTGCTACTGCTAGTGCGAAATCATCATTTTTTGTTCCACGAATAGAACATGGAGCACAACCTGGCATAAAATCAATTGTTAAAAGAGGGAGAAGCAAGAAGCAGATAGTCATGGGGAGGTGTCTTTTCTGGAGGGACTTACCTCTCAACATCACCAAAACCAATCCATTTTGCAAGCCAATGTGTGATGCTATTGTTGTTGTGGGCCCAAGGTACAAAAGTGTTACATATGAGGAGTTGTGGGGGCCAATTCTTCAAGCAAAAAAGCAAGACATCAACTCTAGATTGGCGGAGCTGAAAAAAACATGGGAAGTTTCTAGATGCACAATGATGTCTGATGGTTGGACAAATAGGAAGGGTAGGACCCTTCTAAATTTCTTGGTACATTGTCCTAAAGGTACCGTGTTTATTAAATCAGTGGATGCATCAGCACATATCAATGATGCAGCAACAATATGTGAGTTGTTAGATGGGATCATTCGGGAGATTGGTGTGCAGAATGTGGTGCAAGTCATAACAGACAATGCAGTTAATTATGTGTATGTCGGCAAGATGCTTATGGAGAGGCATCGCACATTGTTCTGGACTCCGTGTGTAGCACATTGTATCGATTTTTTGCTTGAGGATATGAGGAAACTCTCCTTCATCAAGGAGGTGGTTGATATGGCTAGGAGCATCCCCAAGTTTATTTATAACCATGCTTTTGTTCTTAGCCTCATGAGGAGGTTCACTAGAAACAAGGAGTTGCGGTGTCCTGCAATCAAACGTTTTGCCACAAACTTTATTACTCTTCAGTCTTTGCTTCGATACCAGCTCGAGTTGAAGCAAATGTTTGTTTCTGATGAGTGGTGTGATTGTAGATACAGCAAGAGACAGGATGGGAGAGCCATTGCAAAAATGGTGTACTCTGACACGTTTTGGCAAGGAGTAGAAGAAGCATGCTAAGTTAGTGAACCTATAGTAAAGGTTTTGAGATTGGTAGATGGGGAGAAGCCTCCAATGGCTTATTTGTATGAGGCCATGGATAGGGCCAAAGAGGCCATTCGTTTTTATTATGCAGACAAGGGTTCTACTGGCTTGATAGGCATATGATGTTATGGGATGTCATTGATAGTCGGTGGATAGGGATGCTTCATCGACCCATTCATGCAGCAGCGCTCTTCCTCAACCCTGCATTTTCATACAAATGCGGCTTTGATTTTGATGGAAAGGTGATGGAAGGGCTCCATTCCTGTATTCATAAGATGGTACCTAATCCTGCACTTCGTAGCAAAATCAATTGTGAGATACAGTTTTTATCGAGATTGTGTTGGCATATTTGGCTTTGATGATGCTATTAGGGAAAGGACCCTCTTCATGCCACGTAAGTGACAAGTCATCACTCATTAGAAATTAGAATTTTCAATTTAGAATTTCCTTACTTATAAGTCTAGATTTTTTAAATTCAATTATGTAACTTTTATTTGAATGTTTAATTATGTTTTAAGTTTTTGAATTTTTTATTTCTTTATTTTGTTGTAGATATTTTGGTGGAGAAGCTATGGTGCAAGGGCACCAAATTTGCAGAAATTGGCTATAAGAATCTAGAGTCAAACATGTAGCTCTTCGGGGTGTGAGCGCAATTGGAGTGTAATTGAGAAAATACATGCAAAAAAACGCAACAGGTATAACTTTGAGCTCCAGCCTTCAATTGAGCAATTACACTTATTGTAATTTTAATTTTTAAATTTATGACCTTCAAGTGTCAAGACTCAAGACTCATTAGTTTTTTTTGACACTCTTACAGGTTGGAGTTTGCACGCTTCAATGATTTAGTGTATTTGCACTACAATATCTGACTTCGAGTGAAGCAAATAGAAGCACCAATGGATCCAAATGTCATTTCCTTAGACAATATTGATGTATTGTCTCAGTGGAGGGTGGAGTCTGAGGAGCCCATCTTGGAAGAGTCACCTTCATGGTTAGAGCTAAATGATCCATTAGAACAGGGTAAGCAAGAGCAGGAGCACTCGAGGCAGGGGCAGCACGAGGAGGAGGAGGAGACTGTGGGAGCATCAACATCAACACCATCTGCTATAGATATAGGAGAGCACAACTCCATACCTAGCACTCATTACTTGACATTAGGTGCAGGGGCAAGCCAGGGCCTTCTACTACGAGGGGCAGGTCTGGCAAACATCCCATCATGTTTTCCCGTAAAAGGGTGAGAGGGCAGTTATTTCAGATAGATAGCTGCTAGTTTTATTTGTTTTGCTACATATAACTCATGATGATGAGATACTTTTATATATGTGATGTTATTTTGTATTGTTTCTCCACATTTGAGTCCTTGATTGGACAATTATCAGGGATCAGCATGATTTGGTATCACCTTTGATGTATCATTTCTATTTGACATCATATATATCAGTGCTTTCTTCATATTTATGTGCCAATGTGTTTATTTCATGTTGTTATTGCTTTATATGTTTAAAAATCTAAAGAAAACAATGAATATATTATGCATTTTTTATGCTTATCGATATTTGCCGATATTTTCATCGATATTGCCGATAAGATGTTTTCTGGGCCCTCACCGATATTTTGCCGATATCGATATTATCAACCCTACTCATTCTTGCTCAAAGGGGAGGTTTGTTGTTGTGCATATCGTATTTCCCTAAATATCCCTTATTGCGGGTGGGATTTTCTAGGGTATACTCATGGTGGTGAAGCCATTCCCGTGGAAATTTTACAGTCAACTTGTATGCTTTGGAACTCACTAGTCATCGTTTCTAGGGGTGAGAAAGTATGGGCTATCAGAGAAGTTGCAGTGATTAATGGCACCTGGGCATGACAAATCATGAATGTTGTACACAGAAGACCTTCAGAAGGGTGGGGGTTCCTCTCTGGAAGCAAAATTCAAGTAAGTTAGCGGCACCCACCAAAACTAGCTTTCATATTGAGCCTGGACAATGTGACGCTAGCTCCCCGTCTGCATCTAGAGTGGTTGGCAACTTGGACGACCTTATCAGAGGTAAAATATGTGCCTTTAGTCTGCATTTTAGCTTTTCTGGAGTTTATTATATGTTTTTAGCCTATGCCTAGGGTCAATTTTTGTGGTAGTCTTTGGCCACTCTTCCCTGGAACTTTGTCTCAGATTTCATCCTTAAGTCCAACCAATTAATCCCCATTTTATTTTGTTTTCCGCTAGTGGTGGTCGATTATGTTGGGTTTGCCTGTTTGGGACGTTCTTTCCCCTTTTGTTCGGTCTCTCAACACTCTATTTTTACCCTGACTTCTCCCTCCAAAGTTTGGTGCCCAACATTTGGTCTTTGTTGTAATTCTTGCCTGGTCATCATGCCTCAGTAGCACATGCGAAGTCACTGAGGAGGGGATGATCAAGGCCCTCAGGGCAGACCACGTGCCCAAGCCCAAGCAAAAGAAGCCGCAACAATATACAATTTGACCACTCCCTTAGAAATTCAATATGAAATTCTTCATCTGGAATTCTTATTTGTTGTTGATCAGCATGCCTTCTAAGATTCTAATATTATTGATGGGGTTACCCAATCGGTTCTTGACCCTAGTAATACTAGGGGAAAACAGAAGCAATACCTCAATTCTATAACATTGCATTGGCAGTTGAAAACCATCTTGAGTTGAGTTTTGAAAGAAAAACAGGAGGAACAGTACAACATATTTGCAGCCCTGAAGGATATTAAATGTACTCAGTGGAATCAGCACTTCTGTTTGGAGCGTTTAGATGCCAGGGTAGCTTACCTAGAGATCCACCTTCAATGTGATGAGAAACATACAACCCCCCCTAGGATCCAATTCCAAAAATCCTACTCCAATGACTTCATCAGGATGATGCTCTTGCTATGTACCATGACTATATGTTTGATGTAATGATATTTTGATTTTCTGAGCAATACAAAATTAATCCACGAAAGAAAGCATATAGATACATTGATCCATACATAACTGAATTATATATTGACCCATACTCATCATTCATATTGATACATACATCATTCATCCATACACCACAAGATTCAATAATGAAATAGATTGATCATTCATTATTTATCATTCTAGAACCTAAATTGATTTAAAAACTAAATTCATCATTCATCATTCTAAATTCTAAATTGATTTAAAATTTAAATTCATCATTCATCATTCTAGAATCTAATTACTACTAAGCAAAATAAACTAAAGTAGATATTCAAGTCTGAAGACTCGAATAGTAAATTGCTATAACAAAAACTCAAAAAAAGTAGAGTGACGAGTCAAAGAATCAATCTAAGGTCATCGATATCTAGAGTCAAAGAATCAGTCTAAGGTCATTAATATCTAGAGTCAATACTCAAAAGTTAAAACTAAAAATTATAAATAGGCAACGAGCATTGAAGGAGCGTCACGGGGGAGGAGAGCCAATAGTTAATTGGTAGGTCAGATAGCATCACAACGTAAGCCGAGTAGAGGTGAGGTTGGTAAGTCGAATGACTGAGTTAGGGATTGCAAATTAGTTTACGTTTTGATATTTGTTATGTTTTTCAATTTTTAGTTTTAATTTTTTTTTCAAATTTTTTTTATAGATTTTGAGGGTTATTAGACAAAATTGAGGGGGATGCATCCCCCCTGAAAAGGGATGCTTTTGGGCTTGGTGTTCTTGATTAAATGCTAGTCCCATACCCTCATATAGGATAGAATCCAACGGAAACATTACAATCCCCCCAATCCTAAAAACTGTTAATTCTTATGGATTTTGAGTAGGATCTAAAATTCTACTTCTCCATATGAAATCCAATGAGGTAATAACCACTCTCAAACATCTTGAGGCAATTAATGGTAATGTTAAAATTTAAGTAAAAGGATGAAAATGAAATACAAAAGAGAATGTCACTTTTACTTTCTGAATTTAACATTACCATTAATTACATAGCTTTAGTAGGGCCGTAAAGTTGAATATTAAGCTTCCCCACCCATAAATTATTGTTTTCAAGCAAAATTAAGGGGGGACACCTAGCCCTTTCTAAGGTGGAATGCCCACAAGCACCCCTTTCAGGGAAACATGTCCACGAGACAGGGGAAATGTTTCCCCTGCGTCTCCCTACATCTCCCCAAAAGGGGGATGTGTGGAAACATTTCCCCAATCGTCCCCTCATCCCAAGTGTGTGGGAAGCGTGAGGTGGATGCACTTTGTTGCCTAAAAATCTAGCAATTCTTGTGAGGGTAGCTTACAAGACAAGAACTAGACCAAGGACGACAGTATGAGGTGTGGCCCACTGTCACCACAACCACTACCTCCTTTTTAGTGAACTTTCACCACAGGGAACGCTTCGCTAAATTAGGTCACCTAAACGGTAGATCTAGTCCATGGTGTAAAGGTGACAAGATAGGCCTAGGATGGATGCCCTTCTTAGGAACAAGGATCAACTTGCACAATTAGGGAAATGCACATTCTCTAAGAGGCCTCATTAGGGCACAATGAGACCTAGGGTTTGAGAATAAGCAGGGTCAATAAGCTTATCTAGAGTCACAAGACGAAGAAAAGGCTTAAAATGGATGTAAACAATCAATTTATAGCACAATAAGCTTTCAATAAAACTCAAGTTGAACCCTAGGACAAACTAGGGCTTTTCTAGGGCAAAATTTGACTAGGGCAAAGGACGTTTACCCTAAAATGGAGGAATTGGCCACTAAAAGAGGTTGACTTTGAGTCAAATACCTCACAACCAAGTGTTGAATCCCTCTACGACCGAAAGTTGCAAACCCTACTAGAAATGGATGCCTTAACCCTAGCTAGTGACGTTCCTTACGAGGTCGAAGTTCTAGGTTTGGAGAATAAAGGTAAGATTCAAAGTAAATTTTTACTGTGATCAACAATATGACCAAGGCCAGTGCCTTGACCTTGGGTGATGAAGTCTATGGGATTCCTGACTAGGGAGAAATACTAAACCTTACCAAGGAGTATGGGAATATGAAACCGTAGGTTTCAAACCCTGGCTATCATTTTTGTGAGGGAGCAAAGGCAATGAGGAGAGCTAGTTGAAATATTCACTCATGGGATTATCAGACAAATTATATAAGTGGGTAATGCATACATTACTATTACTAGTTTTCCGTAGAATAATTTTCAACAATAACTAGCACATATAAACCATAGATAATTAACCATTCCATGCAATAACCACAAAATACAAAGATTTATCAAATACAAGGAAAACTTACAAGATAGAATGCATTAATCAATCCTTTATTGCTCCAAAATGACATCCCCAATACCAAAGAATAGATCCATAAGAAAAAATCCTCAGTAGATCACATCTCCACAAGATACAAGGTGAATTTTACCTAGGCTGAAATCTCTAAGAGGGTCAAATTAGATCACAAGTAATGATGAAAATGATTTTGAGCCTACCCTCTATTTATATGAAGTTTAGGTCTCCTAATTTAGCCTAATAAAGCCCCTAAAAACAAGTTTGATCCTTAAATGAACTTGGGTTACAATTCAACCCATTAGCTAACGACAAAATAGACATAATAGCCCCAATGTGTAAGTCGTAGCCTCTTAAATTGTTGATGTCATTCCTAATCAAGGCTCCAACTACCATGCCAAACTGTGTTGAAGTGACAAAGGGTGTGTAAATTCCTCGATGATCCAAAACTTGAGGGTTAGCCCTCAAATTCACCCCAATATCTCGTGTGAGGTCCTAAGTGCCAATTGGGGTGCCATCAAGTGGTCTCTTTCAGTCTCCAATTGCTAAATAAGGCCTACATCTCTCCAATGTTAGGGCTTCCTCTGTTGCAACAAGCCCCCCCAATCTCTCAATGGGTGACGATCCTCATTTGGGCTCTGAATCAGCTCCTACCCATCAAGCTGTCTCAAGGCTAGCCTAGGGGCACTCTGGGTCCAGTGTTGTCATCATGAAGAATCCTCAAAACTAGGTCAAAATTGACTAGCATCCTAGGTCTTAAAGGTACTCTGGGACATGTGCCATCTGCTAGTGTTGTCAGGAGGCTCCAACCTCTCAACGTTGCACCTACTTAGGCCACATACTTCTCTAAAGGTACTGGATACCTACAAAGTGAGTTCCCAAAGACTAGGTTGCAGTGATCCACCTAAAAATTCAAACAACTTATAGAAAAAAAAAACATGGATTCTAGTGAAAGCAACCATCCATTAAAGACTAAGATCAATAATGCATCTAAGTGAACCAAACTTGAATGTTTAGAACATGTTAATACTTCAAACAAAGATCCCCTTCCAAAATCAAGACGAAATTCCTGCAAAGGTGTTTTCTCCCTTTTTTACAGGTAGCTAATGGTTAAACCCTATCAGGTGCTTCCAGCCCCTAAGGCGAAGTGACATTTCCCTAGTCCACCCTTCAATTGATAGGTTTTAGTATATAATAATGTAGTAATGGAGGGGAAGAGACTTCATGGTCAAGTCCCATGGTCAAAGGGACCAGTTAATGGGTATGTCCACATCCTAAGTGTATAGATGTGAGGAGAGAGCATTTGTGGATGCATGAGTTACCAATTCGATCTGATTTTTCCACCCCTCTTGTGCGCCTTTTACTTCTTCTTGATTTTTCCACCCCTCAAGCGTTAGAGCTTGCATTGTATGATGTAGCAGTTTTATTACCCCTTTAAGATGATTCAGTTTAATAATCATCAGGGTTAAGACATGCAAGGGTTCCCTTTGATGTAATGGAGCATCATCTACTCAAGAACCGGATGATGGCCATATGAGCTAGGTAGAACCATAGTTTTAAAACTAGTTCAATCTAACTCGGAATCAACTTGGTTAATCGAGCCATACCCCTGCCCAGACCGACTAGGTCAATTATTCAATTCAGCGGTCGATCCATTAGCATGGTCAAAACCCTATTTCACCCTTTTCTTTGATTTATCTTGTTGGCAGTTATAACCACACTTCTATTATATTGTTTGTTTGATTTCTCCCATGAAGGTGATTGTGCAGCTTTCTACTCACAAAATTATTGTAATATTTTACTCATTCATGCTCTCTTTTGGTAGTGAACCTCGGAGCTATATCTTGAACAATACCTTATTTTTTAGTTGAAAAACACCCATAGATAAGATAATAATAAATAAGAAATAAATGTAAATATGTAAATATAAATATAATAATAATAAATAATAATTAGTTAGTTAGTAATGAAGAGGCATGTCTTAGAGACATGACCATTCACAAAAGGGCGCCTGCCTAGGTATATAAGCGGGCCCTCATTGTAATCATTTCACACATCTTTTATACATTCAACAATTCTTATATACAATTATTGATTGTCCTACAATGGATACTTACATATTTCAGTTCTTCTGAATTATTCCACTGCGTATACAAACTTTGTTCATTACATTGGTATCAGAGCATTCCTCTGAGTATACAAAGTTTGTTTGTTACATTTGTATCAGAGCCGCGTTCACATCCCTACCTTACACCCGCACCATCCAGTCATCCCTTTCACCATTGTGTCAGCCTGCTCACCGTCGTCGTGTTCAACTCTATGCTCTGTTGCCCATCTAACATTACCGACTGCTCCTGTTAGACTTGCCACTATCGTTCCCCGCTTATATACCTAGGCAAGTGCCCTTTCATGAATGGACATGTCTCTAATACATGCCTCTTCATTACTAACTAACTAACTATAAGTTAATTATTTATTATTTATTATTATTATATTTAATTTACATTTATTATTTTTATATGAATTATACTCATAACATTGCCCCTCTTCAAAAAGATTTGTCCTCAAAACTTACTGACGAAGGGTCAGATCCCTTTTTTTGTCTCGAATATCTTCTCGTCTCAAAACTTTCATCTTTGTTGATACAAGATGATATGCTCCTCTGAGTGATAAACAAAATTGTCGAATTGAGAGTGGATTTGAACAATTCAGAACAGAAGCAACAGATTTATGTTCCAAGGAATACTAAAGCCATGTTCTTTGATCCCGGCCATTGGCCATTAAAGCCTTCGTCAACGTAGTTGTTGTCGCAATCAAGCGTTTCACTATATAGTTGGAGGTTCTCCATTCTGCTAGATTCGCTATCAGGGCTTTGGCCATAAAATTAAACAACAAAAAAAAAGAGAGAGAAAAGAAGTCAAAAAAAATTAATAAAAAGAAAAAAAAGGAACATACCTATCTATATTAAAAAACAAAGAGAATAAAAAAAGTGAACCTATTTTGAAAAAAAAAAATATCTTGAAAAATAAATTATTATAAAAAAAATAAAATATATATACATATATAACGGCGTACCTGCAAGACAATCGTCATTTGCCCCTACCTTCTCCTATCACAAGCAACCCATACAGTGACTACAGTACACCTTCACCTGTCAAACGAACCTGTACCACATTGGTGCCACCGAAAAACCTATGTTGCTGCAACCATTGTGTGATTGAATTCACAACGAGTTTCCTCCACCTCCGTTGAAGCAGTGATCACAATCAGTTTCCTTCGCCTCCACGGCACTGTATAGAGCCCATCGAATTTCATATTACCATACAACAAGAAATTGATTTGGTGTTGTGTAAGAGAAATTAAATTTCATACTATTGCAACATCTACATCATACAAATTAAAAAATTAAATTGATGTATCATTCTGACGTGTACAGTTGCACCCTTGAATGGAATTATTAAAGGATCAATGAGTTTAAAATTAATTTTAAAAAATTATATTCTGAAAATATCATATAAAGAGGCTTTATAAAAGTTTTTTGAAATATATATATATATATATATATAAACAGTTGGAATAGAATATTCACATATATATAAAGGGCATATATATAATATTATAAAGGACATATATATAATATTATAAAGGACATTAAAGTAGAAAAAAAAAATAGATACAAAGAAAAAGGTACTTTAAAAACCCTAAGTTCATTGTGACAAACCCAAAATGGAGTCTAATTCAAGAGTAAAGGAAGGTAGCCTATGTCCTACATCTATGTGTCTAAGGGGGGTAGCCTATGATGCCATCATGTAGTGCTGAAAAGTGCTCTAGGTAGATATCCTCTCTACTAGTTCGCTTCAATACTTGTGCAGTCGGTAAGAGATGGCTTGGCACATCAAGGGAGGCTCTAAATGGGGGAAGGCATTCTGAGGAGATGGTTAATGACTAGAGAACCCAAGATGCCTCTAAAAACCAATCTTGAGCACGCCCTGATTGGGGGGGGGGGGGTGTTTGAGGCGAGAGCCTCCAAGCAACAAAGAGCAAGATGGGGGTATTCCTTTCTCCCAATGGCATAGTGGATGAAAGATATGACTTTATGAGGTAAAGAAACCTAATGGAAAATCTCCATTTCAATGGTAATTGGTTAGTTTGGAGATAAGAGTTAGAGAAGTGATGAAGTATTGGAGCTTAGGAGCCGAAGGTTGGTTGATTTTCCTTTTATTATCAATATTGATGATGTAGATTTCTATTTTGGTGTAAGGTTTAATGCCCTCATTGTTGTGAGATTACAGATTTAACATCAAAGCCTAAGTATTTTATTCAAGTGTAAATCAATGTGAGGAGGTTTCTCCATCTTAATTTACTTTTTTTTTTGTTTATTGCCATTCTTCTAATTACTAATCACAATTTTAGAAGAATAATTCAAAAACAAAACTGCATTTTTATATTTTGTTGATGATAGTACCTTCTAGGGACCTCCAAGATTCATTTCCACGTAAATTTTCCACAAGCATTGTAAAAGGGTAAATGTAACAATCATTAGTTCAATTTCCCTGAGTTCATATAATTAAAAAGGTGAATGTACCAAATAGATGTTTACCATTAGCTAGTTGGACATAAGGCCCTCACTAAAGTAGTTGTGAATTTGACAAATCAAGTCCTTCCATTTGTGTAGTCTTTGTTAACACATGACATATCGAGATAACTAGAGGAGATTTGTTTCCTACAATCCATATCGCATACAGCAGTTCTACAGATGAGATCCACAATTCTCCTAAGACAACTAATCGATGATGCTTCCCACATAATTCTCAACTCACTCACAATGATGACCGATGCATGACATACATGGACTTGTCATGAAAGTGGTTATCATTGATTGAGTTTGATAATGGATCATGATGTTGTAATTTTGTACCTTTTGCCTAGCTTTATCTTTGTATCATTATCTTCTTCTAGATATAAGTGTTGTCACTCCTTGGTTGAGTTGTACAATTGGGGGGCTTTGAAAGGTGTAGTGCACCGATATCCCACTCCATACTTTTAACTCCTTCCATCTTTCCTAATTTCATTGTCCCACTCATGATTGGTTGTCATATGTCACAGAAAGGTTCATGTCATTTGTAAATTATTGTGGATATTCCACTAGAACAAGGCGTCAAAAGTGATACAATAACATAATTGAAATCTTTACTATGAAGGTTCATTTTTATTTAGATCTTAGATTCTTTAATAGTTGATTTTCTATTTAAATAAATAAATAAAAAAGTTGAAATGTAAGAAATAGAGAAAAGGAAGAAACACTCACATGCAGCACCCACAATATACACAAGATTTAACCTGGGAAACCCTCACGAGAGAAAACCAAACTAGAAGATGAGGTTGTTATACGCTCTTTTCCTTAGTATGGAAAGAAATTATTTTAATGTCCACGAGGCTAAAGATAGCCTCTGCGACAGAAGAGTGTCGAGGAGAATTGACCTTGTGGCCTTTTATTAGCAAGGTGCTTTAACAACAGGAACTCCTTGTAAATACCCAAGTACAAATGAAGAGGTACTCCTTGTGGAGCTACCTGAGAGTGTGAGACCCATGGCCTCAGAGGCTACTGCAGAACCTTAACTCCCTCTAATAACCCACTCTCAATTGCTCTACTCAACTATGGAACAAAATACAATAGCATAGAACGGAACCCATACTCTCATAGCACCTAGTATTTAACACAGTCTGATAGCCAACTAGGGGTAAGGTTTTACTCCCTCAACTCTCAACTAGAATTCCCGGTTTGGACCCTCTAGAGTATTCTTAAAAGTCCACATGCATCTAGCCCCATTTGCATGAGAAAAGTGGTTTGACATGGCATCCTCCCTTACAATGGTGGTCAACACAATAGGGGACCTTGCAAGTGCATAACTTTTGCATACAAACTTCGATTGACACAATTCTTGCAATGTTAGAAAGGTCCTAAGTGTAGATCAGTGTCCCAAGGTATAAAGCTAAAGGCTGACCCCAAAACATGTCATTTCATGCCTCAAAATGGCTCCAAAAGGTTTCAAACCCCAATTCTCCAAATTGGGACACCTATTGTTAAAATGACTCTACAAGTTAGTTCCTCCAATTTTTTTCACTCTCAAAGCATCGAGATAGATGAAAAATAATATAATGATCCAATCTGGATCACATACGAACCAATCCACCTAAACACTCCAGATGAGGAGGTGGATAGCTTGATGATCATAAAATCTTGTGCCATGATTGTGTACCTCACACCTATGGTTAGAGAGAACTCGTTTTGGCAAGAGATCAAATTAATAATATGAATTAGTAATGTGCGTATGTGTGCATGTGTCAGCTAGACGTAGATCAAGTGGTTGGGAGAAATGTTGTTATCCTCCCCACCCAAGTTCAAATCCCGCATGTGACATGTTGAGCTCATAAAGAGTGTATTCTTGTAATGGCTTCAATCCTTGTTGTTTAAAAGTCCCTCAAGGACCAAAAAATGTATATTCCTCATATGGAATTGAAAGATATTTCTTCAGAGAAGAAAAAATACATGTGTATATGTGTTGTAGAGAAATAGCAAGGCAAACTTGAAATATGAACCTATTTTAGCAGACTTGTTGTATTGAAGCCAACTTGTAATGAATATAAACCTTGAGTTGGCCTATAATCTCAAGTTTGGTTGGTGACGTCGAACTATACGTGAAGGATTAAGACTAACCTTTGGACATGAATATTGATGTGGATTCGATAACGTAAAGGGAGTTGGCCTTTGTGCATATATTTTAATAATAATGTAGGCATTTATGTCCATCTTTCAAGGATGAATTCTGCCACTTTGAAGGACCTTTGAGACTAGATTCTAGAATGCCCATCTCGAAAACCCACATATCCACTTTCAAGGTATTTGAAGTTCATTGGGCTAACTTGTTTGCAAGGTAAGGTCCCACTCAAGAGGATTACATGGCAGCTTTGATGATGAATTGAAAAAACAGGAGCATTGAAGGGCCTTTGGAGGTTGGATACCATGCCAAAGTCCCCCCATTCCCCTCATTTGGTGGAGATGCGTCACCTTTGTGGGCTTATGCCACTTAATTTTTGTACATGTGGCATGAATCCCCTAGATTGTATTATTTAGATTATTAAATTGTTGAAGAGGGCCTTTTGCCCCTCCATATGTTAAAATAGGGAATTTTAGCTTAAAATTAATATTTTAAAGTAGGTGAAGCTAAGCACCTACTCTATAAATAGAAGTGCACTTCCTGTCATTTTCTGATGGATGGATGGATTGCAAGAGAATCCATTAGCAAGTCTGAAATTTCAGCAAATTTTTCTCTTCTATAATTTGGCTATGGCAGGATCAGTTGATCTAGTAGGTTAACTTCTTTTATCTTGATTGGTGTTCTATTAGATGGATGTAATCAAGTATTAAGCAGGTCAGCAAGGTATTTGTTTCATGATCCTTGTTAAACAAATCCTTTCTAAGTCTTTGAGGGAGTAGCATGTTAGCTCCTTCCTTTAATTCATCATTGGAAATTGAGAGCCTTGATTTAAAACCTAGGATAAGCAGCTTAACATACCCTAGTTCTTTTGAGTCTTGTATCCACTCCAATCTCCTCAAGTGTGTTGTTCCTTGAACCCATATGCCCCAAAAATACATTGGCAAGCTAAGACACCAATCTTCTATCCTTCATCACCCTTTTTCTTTTATAAATCATTTAAATCATTTTATTGGGCTTTTACTCTCTTCGTAATTCGTTGATTGCATGTGTTTGGGGGCATTCCCTTTTGAACTCAAAACTTGGAAATTACCCTAAAACCCTAGAAGTCTCATCTTCCACCTTAAACCCTAATTGTACGATCCCATGATTGGTAATTGAAGTAGAAGCCTTAGGGGGCTCCTGTCTAGTTTAACTCTCTCAATAACATTTTTGAGAAGGATATTTCAGGATTTGGGTAAGACTGGGTTGCATCAATTCTTCAGTTGACCCTTGTAAATCTCAACAATATACACATGCTACATGGTATGTATTGGAAATAGGCCTTTTTATATAGTGGAATCAATTGGAAACTGATTTTGATATCCTTTCTTTCATATCAAGTCCCATAATTACCTAGGCTTTAATGACACTTCATTAGAAAATATTACTCAAAATAATCTGATTTTATTCAATACTGATTTGACTCTTAAAATTATCACTGGAGTGCTAATACTCAAAAAAATATCCATCATTTTCTAAAGCACTGACAACAAAGCATGCTAAGAGAAGAAAGAATGTACAGAAGCAAAATTAACCTTTGGAATCAGGCAACCAATGGACCCACTACAGCTGAAAGAGATTTTCTCTAATTATCTATCACTTTGTCATGCTTTAAGGGCAAAAAATGCTAAGAAGAGGAGAATACAACAAACCAAAATTAACATTTTGGAATCAGGTGACTACAGGACCCACTAAATTATTAAATAACTATAACTTGCATAAAGAGTCTAGTGAGTTTTATTTCCAGCTAGGTCTACAGCTGTGGAGTCTGGACTAATTTACAATTAAATTGGGACTATAAATAGGTTTAAGAGAAAATCACTGAAATCCCAACTCTGAAATACTTTCTTTTAGTATTTGAGCTGCTTTAAGTGCTTTGAACAGCCAACCAATAGTACAGCATCTGCAGTTTTTGGCACTTCATTATAAATGCAACAATTGCAGGAGTAAAACAATTATTATCATATCTTCACCAATGCTGCTAATTGGTTGTTCTGTCAAGGATTCTACCAAGGTTGACTTTCTCTATGTGTTATGAATTTTGTTGATGACCTGCACTGTAGACATGCTAATATTCAATTTTAAAATATCTCTTGTATTGATAATTGTTCTTTTCACAATTCTGCTTTCTCTATTTTTGTAAATTTTGTCTCAGCCAGCTTGCCGAGTTGGTGAAAGAGGGGTGTTGTCACTGTCCCCACAAGGGTTCAAGTCCCCAAAGACGTAACATGTTCACTCCTCATAAACCAGCTCACCCCCACTGTCCACAAAGGGACCATTGAATAGAGGAAGTCATCATGGCTGTTAGGTCGGGTGGTCACACTCCATAACTGCAACATGGCATCCCACCTCTTGATAGGTGATGGATGCTAGGTATATTTTATTAACACTTGAGAGTCTTGAGAAGCTTCTTGTCAAAACTTATTTTTGCAATTTTAGAACCAAGCTGCTCCCTTTCCTGTTTAAAGCTGAAAAACTAAGGCACATTTCAGACCCCTCACTGATATCAGGATTCTAGGTAACCACAGCAGAAGGTCACATCCAAGCAAAAAAAATGGGAAATTAATTGTAGCATTAGAAAAATAAGTGCCCGAAAAAATCAGGAAATTAAAATGTACAATACACCTATCCATTCAATAAATTTACAGTGAGGGACACAACAAAAAGAAATTATAGTGAATCAAAATAAACTTGAGAAAGGTACTTATGGTTTATGCAAGGATTTCAAATGGTTTTGGAGTTGGACCACAAATGACACTTTAATATATCTCGATATAAATAAATGTAAACACGTGTTCATGGCCAAGGAACTGAAACATAGGCTTGATATTAATAAATAAATAAACTATAAAAGAACACAGAATTTCACATAGTAAATGTTAGCTTATGCATTTGACAAAAGCATACGACTCTAAAAGGTTACAACACAGATATAAAGGATAGTATCACTCTTTTGATCAGAAATGATTGCCCACTTATTATACAGTTGATCAATAGCCAAGAACCCATGCAACTCCGTCAATAACAGCACAGGGACTCCAAATACAGAGAGAGGAAAGCAGAGGAAACTTTTTACCATATTGTTCAATGAAGCAGAGGGCCTTTTCTAAGAAGGATGGACTTCCATCAATATCTTCCAATGCAAGCAGGATTGGCCTACCCACAACTAAAGACTTCACTGGCCGTCTGTCCCTCCCTGCATAACAGAGAAAACATAAAGAGTAAAAATCCACAACACTTCGACAATTCTCACATGCTTGTATGCCTGATCAGTGATCACTGTTTTATATTAATTTAAAGAATTTATATAATATTTAAAAGAGATGAAAGCATAATTTTGAAATCAAAATAGCCACTAATCCATGACTGATAAAGCCAAACTGTAGAGAATCCAATTGCTAAATTCCAAAACAAACACCTTATTTATAAAGAACGAAAGAATTGGAAGAGTGTAGATGTTCCATCCTCATACCAATTATCCCCGTCCTTATGGTATAACCATTAATGCTATACTAATATACAAAAAGATTGTAACAATAGATCCAAAGATTAAAACAGTACATGCCAATCCTCCAATAGATGTATGCCTTTTCGTAAACAAGTTAACAAGCAAGCACTAAAATTTTGTAGAAGCTTCTAAAGTTACACTGAACAAATAAGACTCACATTGTTCTGCAGATCCTTCCATGGTATCAACTGAATCATTTCGAAATATACCATTCTGTCCCATAACAAGGGCTGCATTGGGTGCTTGAGCCAAAGCATGCTCTAGTGCCGCCTTCCATTCAAACAAGTCTTCTAAAGTTTCTGCCTGCATGGTTGTAATAAACAATGCGCCCATGTATAAGTTTGTTGTAGATATCGACACCACCTAATGGCATGATGAATTATAGAATCAATTATGATGAATACAACAACCAATGAAATAATATCAAAACGGCATAAAGATTGAAACACCTTAAGTGTAAAGGCACGCCCATCACGACCATCAGGGAAAAGTACCGTCAATAACTTCTTATCTGCTCGAACAACTACACTGCACATTTTATATGTTCAAACATGAATTAAGAACTTCTTTACAATTCGAAGTCGGGAAAAAGGAAAAGAGATAAGACAAAAAAATTAATATAATGAAATGCCTCTTGTTCTACCTTCCTGAGTTATTAAGGTCGATCCCACCCAGAGTTAAATTCACTTCTCCACCTTTCTGAGGAAGAGCACTCTAAGAACATTAAGGAACAAAGAAAAGGGAAACCTGTCAGCTATTCAAAACCATAAATCAAGGGAGTTCAATGACAATTTCGTAAAACATGCATGTCCTTCAAAGGAAACAGAAATTATAACAAAATTTGCTTGGTTATCTTGAACCACACTAAAACTGTTCACATGTACTCCCCATTTGAATGAGCTTAATATTTCAACTAGCACAAAAGAGGATTATCCATCTAAATATTTCATGGAAAAAATATATAGCATATTCACTTCAAATAAGATGATTGTTAAAAGTTCCATAGTATTAAAAACCGGCCCAGCTAACCGGTTACCAGTCTAACCGGCCGGTTAGCAGGCCCTCAAGTCGGAACCGGTCAAAAAACTGGGTTAGACACCCTCCGTGGCATTAAAAGAGACCTAACTGGTCCTAACCGGCTGATTTAGGACGGAACCGGCCGGTTTGTATCAAACCAGCCAGTTCCGTCCTAAACCGGCCGGTTACCTGTCAAGCCCACCGTGATCCCAGTCAGCGCTTTTTTCAATGTCTTTTAGGGGTTTTGGAGGGAAACTAAGGGTGTTTTCCCTCCAAAAACACCCTCTCCAAGCCTTTAAGAGGCCCCTCTCCCTCTCATTTGTCTCACACATCTGATTTGGAGTGTTTATGAGTGTTTGTGAGTTTGTTTGTGAGCTTGGAGAGTGTTG
This sequence comes from Pinus tabuliformis, assembly GCA_031772625.1. Classification (NCBI taxonomy): domain Eukaryota; kingdom Viridiplantae; phylum Streptophyta; class Pinopsida; order Pinales; family Pinaceae; genus Pinus; species Pinus tabuliformis. The sequence goes on along the minus strand of CM062817.1, from coordinate 1,049,572,116 downwards.
AGTTTTTGCTGGAGTAGTCATCTTGGAGTTGGAGTTGGAGCTATTTTGGAGATAGTTTGTAGTTGTCAGTGGAGTTGCCATCTTCAAGAGTTGGAGTTGGAGCTATTTTGGAGATAGTTTGTAGTTGTCAGTGGAGTTGCCATCTTCAAGAGGACGCTAAGGAAGCTAGTTTGCATTTCCAGGTAAGGATTTTCACTTGAAAATTCCTCATTTGACTGCTGTCCATGAATTAAATTTTGTGTTATAAATTTATAAACTTCTCACTTCTATCATCTATGCTATCAAATCTCTAGCTCTATGCTATCAAATTTTGTAGCTTGCATGTGCATTTGTTTTCCTACATTTAGCTTTGGTTTTCCATGTTGCTAAGCTGCAATATTTTTTTTAAATGGCAGATTTCTTTGCAAAATGTTATTATTTCAAGCAAACGTGGCTCCAAAAGGAAAGGACAGTGCATGGGCTCATTGTGATGTTATTGATGGAAAAATGATATGCAAATTATGCAATGAAGCTATTGGAGGTGGGGGTATTCTTAAATTGAAACAACACTTGGCTGGGGTAAGAGGCCAAGTAAAGCCATGTGATGCACCAAATGCAGTGTTGGGTCCTATTAGGGTAGAATACATTGCCAAGCTTGAAAAAATTTATGAGGATAAGGCTAGGGAGAAGGCCATCCAAGATGACATTGCAAGGAAGAGGGAATTAATAGAAGCCATGAAGGAGAGTGGGTATGATGATTATGAGATTCAAGACTCAACTCCTATCCCTTCCACCAATGACCCCTTTCACTATCTTCATCCAAAGTTTTTTCTCATCTTCTGCCAACATTGCATCTTCTAATCCCATTTCCTCCCAGCCAAGTCGCCAACCCACTTTGGATCAACATTGGAAAAAACAATGCAAAGAAACTTCTCATCAATACATTGCAAGATGGTGGTATGATTCAGATATCCCATTTAATGTTGCTCGCTCACCTTATTACCAAGCTATGTGGGACTCTGTTATAGCTGCAGGAAAAGGCTTCAAAGGCCCTAGTCTGCATGACTTGAGGGGAGCTCTTTTGCAAAAAGAGATATCTTCCATTGACGAGTATTTGGTAGAGTTTAAAGATTCATGGCTCAAAACAGGTTGTTCCATCATGTCAGATGGATGGACCGATGGAAAGAACCGCACTATCATTAATTTCCTTGTTTCTTGCCCTCAAGGAACCATGTTTTTGAAATCAGTTGATGCATCTGATAAGGTGAAGGATGCAGCCCTTCTATTTGAGCTTTTGGATAACATTATTCAGGAAGTTGGGGAGCAGCATGTTGTGCAGGTCATCACCGATAATGCCTCAAACTATGTTCTTGCTGGAAAGATGCTTGAGACCAAATATAAGACCATATTTTGGACTCCATGTGTTGCACATTGCATAGACCTCATGCTTGAGGATATAGGCAAAGTGGAGTGGGTAAAAAACATTGTAGAGCATGCCAAGTGCATTACAAAATACATTTACAACCACTCATGGGTATTGAGCCTAATGAGGAAAAACACTAGGGGCAAAGAGCTTGTTAGGCCTGCAATTACGAGATTTGCAACTCACTTCCTCACGTTGCAATGCCTCAATGGCCAACATAAAAACTTGCAGAAAATGTTTTCCTCTGAAGAATGCTCTGAATCTCGATGGGCTCGTAAGACCAGATGGAAAAGACACCAAAAAGAAAGTGTTAGACAGTTATTTTTGGAAAAGGTCTATAGAGCTTGTGAAAATTACCGAGCCCCTTGTTAAGGTGCCAAGGATGGTGGATGGGGAAAAATTGGCCATGGGCTACATTTATGAGGTTATGGATCAAGGAAAGGAGCAGATACGGCCAGCTTACAAGAATAGGTTAGCTAAATATGGTTGTATATGGGAGATCATTGATAACAAATGGAACAATCAACTCCATTGTCCTATACATGCAGCTGGGTATTTTTTTAACCCAAAGTATCATTATAAAAATCGGTTAGGAGATCTGCATGATGGGGAGGTCAGAGCTAGATTGATTGATTGCTTGGAGCGCATGGTCCCTAGCCATGCAGACGATTGTTTTAAGATCCGCCCGGCTCGGAACCGACTCGACCGAGTTGGTCCGAGCCGGAAACAATAGAACCAAAAAAAAAAAAAAAAAAATCAACTCGACAGAAAAAATGGTTCGGTCGGCCGAGTTATGACTGACCCAGCCAAGTTATAGCATGACTGAGCCGAGTCAGTCATAACTCGGCCGACTCGGCCGGATCCGTAACTACTCGATCGGGTCAGTTCATGCGGCCAGTAAACCCCAAAAACAACGTTTTTTTATATTTTTTTTTAATTTTTAAGATTTTGCTGAGTGTTGGGGACTCCAAGCTATTTTAAAAATTGGTTAAGTGCTATTTGGGGTCCATTCCAGTGTTGCACAAAGCGCCCCCCCCCGGTTCCAAGCCCCGAAGCGCGTCCCATAAGGAAGCGCCTAGGAAGCTTGGCCGGAAGCGGCGCTTCGGCTTTTTTAGCCGCTCCCTGGAAATTTGGAAGCGTTGTACGGAAGCACCGCTTCCGAAGCGCACTTCGGGCATCAAAAGCGTGGCGCTTTGGAGGAGGAAGCGTACGCTTCTAGAAAATCTTCCGGAAAAGCATTTAGAAAATCGTTTTTTTTCAAATTTTTTTTTAATTTTAGGTGAGTTTGCTTGTTGGGGGTGGGTCCACCTTGGGTTAGGGTGACGAATGAAGGCAAAAAGAAATATAAATATAGCAGATGCTCCCTCATGGTAATGTTAAATTCTTAAAGTAAAAGTGACATTCTCCTTTATTTTTCATTTTCATCCTTTTACTTAAATTTTTAACATTACCATGAAATGACTCAGGATGTTTGAGAGTGGTTCCAGCCTCATTGGACTTCATATGGAGAAAATAGAATTTCATATCCTATTCAAAATTCAGCAGACTTAAAAGTTTTCAGGAATTCAAGATCAATGGGATTGTGGCATTTCATTAGATTATATCAAGTATGAAGGTATGCGATTAGCATTTAATCAAGAGCACCAAGCCCTATATGTACCCTAGTGTTGGTGGTGTTAATTGTTGAACTCCTTTGTCACGCGGCATGCCCTTAGCAAAAAATTACCTTTCAATCAAGTCAAAATCATCGATCAAACATGTTAAGCTTTTTCTACCATAGTTTAAGTCTTGAATTAGGTAGTTTGATCAAAATTGGGCAATGTTGACTAATATCCCTAGACAATCGAGGTAGAGGCAAAGGCTAGACAAGAGGAGAAGAATCTAGATTCTAGATCATTAATGTACAATGGATGTTATATCTATCTTGATTTATGCAAAAATATGCATGTTTTCATGTCTTCTACAATTAATTTGGTATTTGGGATGTTTGTTTTGAGTATAAATGCAAAAAATATAAATATATATATATAGTAGACACTTCCACGGACGCTTCGCTTCCTAGATTTTTGGAAAATGACGCTTCGGCCTCCCCACTTCCAAAAAACGCTTCCGCTTCATGCAACATTGGTCCATTCCCCTCTCCCCAACCCTATTTAACCCACTCCGATCCCTAGTATTGATATGTTATTCATGGTAATGTTAAATTCTTAAAGTAAAAGTGACATTCTCCTTAATCTTCATTTTCATCCTTTTACTTAAATTTTTAACATTATCATGAAATGACTCAGGATGTTTAAGAGTGGTTCCGGCCTCATTGGATTTCATATGGAGAAAGTAGAATTTTAGATTTCATTCAAAATCCAGCAAACTTATCAATTTTTTAGAATTTCAGGAATGGGGGATTGCAATGTTTCCATTGAATTTTGTCATGTATTAGGGTATGGAACTCGTATTTAATCAAGAGCACCAATCCCTCTATGTACCTTGATGTTAGTGACACTAGTTGTCAAACTCCTCTGGGATTCACTCCCAAACCGGGAGCTTCTGAAAATGTCGCTCCCGCTCCCGCTCCCTGCTTTCGCTCCCGCTCCCAAGTAACACTGAGCCAGATGATGTTGGCAACTCTAGCAGTAGCCAGTAGTACTAGTCACATACTTTTGTTGTAGAGGCCATTTCTAGCCTCCTTGGTTATGTGTTTTTGTTTTGATCTCTATATCATCATCGTGTATGTATTGGACAATGCACTGGGTGCCATTTTGATATAATGGATATATTCATGAGCCTACTTTGATCATATGTTGTCTTCCATCTATATTATAATGCTGTGTGTTTGGAAACATGAATGAAAATCTTTAAAATTATGCTTTTTAATAATAAAAAAATAAATACTTAATGTATTTTTTACAACGATCGAGTCATTGAAATCGAGCCGGCCGAGTCAATTCCGAGTCGGAGTCGGAGTCGGAGTCGACCCTCGGCCGAGTCGGAGTCGGAGTCTGAGTCGGAGTTTTAAAACATTGATGCAGACCAGTTGGAAATACATAGACAACTTACTGTTTTCACTATGGCAAGTGGTACTTTTGGCAAAAGCTTGGCAAAGATGGAAAGAGATGTGGACCAACCACGTAAGCAATTCCAATTTCCAATTTGTTTTTCTTCTCAAGTTAAAATTGTTTACATTCTTTACAATTCAAATTATAAACTAAGTTACTAATTAATGTCTTTTTCTTTGCAGCACATTGGTGGGAGTCATTTGGTGGCCAGTGTCCTCAATTGCAAAGGTTTGCAATTAGAGTCCTCATTCAAATTTGCAGTGCTTCAAGTTGTGAGCGCAATTGGTCTGTTTTTGAGCGCATACACATGAAGAAGAGAAACCGTTTGGAACAAAAACGGTTAAATGATCTTGTTTTCATGCAATACAACCTTCGACTGAGGAGGAACCAAATGATGAGCAAAACACCTGATCTAGACCCCATTGTGTTGGACGATATTGATCCAAAATCAAAATGGGTGGAGGACACTGAAGAACCTGTGTTTGAGGCTGATTATGATATCGACATTGCTTTAGCGAGGGATGAAGCATATTATGTGGCGGCATCAGAACCAGGATCAGTAGTGGCATCAAGGAAAGGCAAAGAACCAATGGAAGGCACTAGTCGTGCAGGTTGACAAACTCGTGCTTCCATTAGGTCCACTTCTATTGTTATTGGTGGCATTGATACTAAGGTTGCAGATCAAGCTGAGGCATCCTCAGACTCTGAACCAAATGATGTCTATGTATCTGCTGATGATGATCTTGTGGCTAGTAGGGGCGATGAACTTGATGATTGATCATGTGTACACTGTAGACTTGTAGTAGGCCAATGGCCTCATAGCTTGCAGCGTTGTTTTTTGACTTTATAGGCCATTTAAAGCCTCATTGCTTATGTATTTTGCTATTTTGTCGATGATATGTATTGCACTCGGTGCCATTTTGATATATTCACCTTTACATGGTATATAAATGAGCAAACTTTGCATATTTTGTCTCTATTGGCTTGGAATCATGGTTTTAAATCTTAAAAATAGTTTTGTTTCATTAAAAATAATTATTTAATGTATTTTTTAAAACCGGTTCGTTTAGACCAAACCAGTCCCGGTTAGACCGGTTCCGGTCAGTAAACCGGTTCATTAGGTGGACTGGTCCGGTCACCGGTTCCGGATTTAAAAACACTGGTTAAAACATGTAGAGGTTTACTTGTGAATAATCTTTTTTAAAAACACGCGAACCACAATCACTTTGCCTTTGAGTCAACCAAAGTTAGAAGCAAGTTGGTATGGCTGCCATTCTAAGATAATCATGTCTTATTTTTAATTTTTAACAAACTAATAAGGTTTATAAGGTAAAACATAGAATTCAAGCATATCAGATATGATTCACTTTACTCAGTTAGGGATTATGCAGAAGAAGTCTGACCGCAAGAAACAAAAATATAATGAGTTATTCAAATCCATAAGCTCATTTCCTGAAGTAAATATTGTCACATCTCAACCCCATGCTAGTGTTAATGGGGGATGTGTAGAATTTCCTTGAAGTTCTGCAACTGCTTAGTGAATAATTCTGAAAACTGGTTTCTGTTCACAAGACAGAATTTCTCTACTTATTTGCAGCAAAACAGAACAGAAATAAATCACAGTAGCAAAACACTATTTTCTAGGGATCCCAACTGGGAAAACCCTCTACTTGTATGAGAATTTTATTGATAGAAAAAATGAGCAACAAATCTCTTACAACACAACTTGTTTCAATAGAAACCAATCTGGTTTTCTCTGCTTGAACTAAGCTTAAACACTCCTTGCAAGACCCCTGATCTGCTTCCCTTACTCTTTGCACACTTCTAGAGCCCTATTTCCTAGTGCATTCCACCTCAATCTATGTACATTGGCTGCTCCTCTTAACTAGGAATTAACTACTAATTCCTAACACAATTTCCAAGGTAAAATAGCCTCTACCAATCCATGCACAAGCTTCTCTTGCACACTCTTCCTCTCACAAGCTCACACACACAAACATGTGCTCTCTATTGCCTTGTCTCACCACCTCGTGCTCACAAAACAACAATCAATTATGTGCCTTCGTCCTCCTTATAAGCTTTTCGAATAGGCTAAATAAGGCAAGTTTTACTTCTGAAATCGAACTATTGATTGATGAGTTAACTGAGTCTAACTGACTCATGCAACTCTCCCTTCCTCAATTTAGAAGTTGAGACTCACTCGCTTGTCTTTTTACAAAGATAACTCGCACTAGAAGACAACAAATTGAGCCTTCCACTCCTGCATATCAGTCAAACTGCTTCATGAACTGTCCTAACTTATAGCAATTCATCGTAGCTTTTAGGAACTCATGAATGCTAAGGAAAATTTATCTTGGTCTCTTTGACTAAGGCACAAGTCAAAGAACCTTTCTCGCTATTATTTTCAACAATCCCTCTTAGCGAGAAAGGTGTCGTTGGAAGAACCTCGTTCACTTGGATCTGTCTCCACGTTCTGGATTTGTTTGCCTTTCTTGTACAAATCACCAATCCATTTGTAATGTTTGTTTTTGTTCTTAACAATATCGTGCATCAAAAGGTTCAATGTGTGAAGCAAACACCCAGACCAAAATATGTTGGGGTATTTATCCTCAATAATTGCTCCCGTTGCCTTACAATTAGGAGCATTATCAGTGATGACATTGTATGGCCCAATACAGTCAATTGTTTCAAGTAATGGTTCTGCAATGTTGATGGCAGTCTTGAACTTGTCTGAGTAATCATATGCTGAAAGAAAGATGGCACCACTAATAGACACAGCAAGAACACTTATCAATGGCTTGTCTTTTACATTTGTCCATCCATCAGATACAATGGACACCCCATGGTCAGTCCAAGAACTTGTCATTCTATTCAAAGAATGTGATATTTTTGCTTTTTTATGATCAAGTCCAATGGTTCTTGCCTTGTCATACCCAGGGCTCTTGTATCCTTTAGGGGCATCATTTATGGCAGAAACCATTTCGTGCCAATAAGGTGAGCGAAGAACATTGAATGGTATGCCACATGCATAGAGAAACATGTAAACTTTTGAATCCACATCATTCCTACACCCTTCATCAAGGAAATCTGATATGGTTCTACGCCTTAAACCTGGTGACCCTGTGCCTCCATATCCACTGCCTTGGGAGGATGCTGAAGGAGTTCTTTGTGCTTGTGATTGTGAGCTTGGTTCAAAGAAACCCCTTGATTTTTTAGATTTGTATTGGGCTTCCTCCTCTTCCCTTATGTATTTGGCTCTATGTGCTGCTGACACACCTGCACAAGTTTTGATTCCTATTTGTTTATCTCCATCTCATGGCATTTTCCCGCAGAGGTGTTTTCTGGCATGGGTGTATGAACTTGTGTAATTATTGTTGCAATAGGGGCAATGAAATTTAGTGGTTCCACCCCCTTTCCCTGCTTTAGGCCTGTTAACATATTTCCACAATGGGGTTCGGTCTTGTTTAATTTTTTGAGCTGAATCATGTTCACTCTCCTCCAACTCCTCCTCACCGGGGTTTTCATCAAATCCACCTTGTCCCCCTTCTTCATCCCCTTCTTCATTTTCAACCCTCCTTTTTCTACTCTCCAGCACCATAATAACCAGAAAAGGAACCAAGAAGAAAAAAATGCCAAGAAATATAACCATGATGTTTGAAATTTGAAGTTTTGAATCTGCAAAATTTAATAAAATGGAATGGTAATGGGAATAGGAAACCAAAATAGAGAAAAAATTATTTATTTATTTAGAAATTAGGAATAATTTAATAAACATTAAAAAAAATTTGCTAAACATTCTATTCAATATTGTAGAGCGGCGAACCTACCTCAAATGCGTCCAATCTCCCCTTGCTCCTTGCTCCTTGCTCTTTCCTCACTCTCTCCTTGCTCCTTGCTCTCTCTCAGTCTCACTCTCTCCTTGCTCCTTAGTCCTCACTCTCACCCTCTCAATCTCCCTCTCTCAATCTCAGATTCGCAAATGACCCTCTCACTCAACTCTCACAATCACAATGAAGCCCTTTTGCCCCTCCCTCTCCCAATTTATAAAAAAAAAAATCGATTTTTTTACCGGCGAAATTTTTTTTCTACGTTAATCGCTCCTGCCCGCCATTCCCGTTGCTTCGGGAGCGATCGCTCCCTGATCGCTCCCGGGTTATAAAATTCGCTCCCGGAGCGACGGGAGTGACGCTCCCTAATCCACTCCCGAAATTGGCAAGGAGCGCAAATTTTTTTACTGGGAGCGATTTCGAGAGCGCACTCCCGCCCGAAAAGCGAATTGGGAGCAGGATCAGGGGGGGCGCTCCCCCGCAACACTGCTTGGAACATAGAGAACATCTCTGAGATGAAGAGGATTACCTGACTCCCTCTAAAAATTGACAGTGCCAACTCCTATAACTGCATATTGACCACATCTCCTAGCTCAATCTGAAATTGCATGCCCTTCTCCTTCAAGTGGTTGAAGCTCTTCTTGTTTCCAGTCATGTGGAAGGATGCTCCCGAATCAATACCATATATTGCTATCTATTGAGTTTGCCATGAAAGCAATCAATGTGCAATCTTTCTCGAATTGGGCAAAAAAAGCATCTACCTCCGCTGATGTAGCTACATGATCCTTACTGGACTCCTTCCACTTAGGACACTTAGTAGCATAGTGTCCAAACTCATGGCAATGGAAGCAGTTGATCTTGCTTAGATCCTTCTTCTTGCCCTTCTAACTGGACTCGGCCTTCCAAGGCAAGGTTCTCCTCGTCCACGATCGTAACTAATCTCTCTTCTATAGTTCCTCTTCGGATCTCTTCCCGTATGCAGTCAATACAAAACATTTCCCAATTGGGAAAGTTCTCTCTCCCACTAACAACATCTTGGAACCCTTTCCAAGACTTTTGAAGTCCACGTAAAGCAAAAGTCACAGGGTCATGATTAGATGCAATCATGCCCACACCACCTAGTTGATCTCATACCTAAGTGAACCTTGACAAATATGTGATGATGGGTTCATCCTTGCTCATCCACATACTCCTCAGCTTCTCCTTAAGAGCAAGCTTCTTGGTATCACTTGTACTCTAATATAGTTTTAAGATGGCATCGAACATCACATATGCTGTATTCTTCTCATAAATATGAGGTACTATATGATTTCTAACCCCTTCTAGAATAATCCTCCTTTCCTTAATACCATTCTTATTATCTTGGGCCAATTGCTGGGGATCTTGAAGCGGCACTATCGCTTGCTTGATGAACTCTCCCACCCCATTATCTTCCAGCACTATCATGATCCTCCCTTTCCATGGAACGAAGTTCGATGCTCCCTCTAAACAGTGATTTGCTCTCAATCCTTTGTATGCCATCCTGCTTCCCCAGAAAACTCTCCAATACCTGCCCACTAACTGCATTGTTATCCTTCACAAGAAGTTATACTTAGGGCCAAATAATTTTGCCTCTCCTATCAGTCTTGTAGTCCATCACAAGGACTGAACTTAGGGCTGAATAGACACCTTCTAGAAGCCCTCCAATCTTCTCTTAAGCTGCCAACCAACTGTTGCTCAAACAAACTGTAGAACAGCCCTACACAACCTAGCAATGCATCAATCACTGAAGAACACAAAACATACCTCAACTAGCAGACTTCTTCTGCTCTTCTTAGGTCACGGTTCTGGGCATTCCTCTGAGATTCCTCGGCCTCTAATTAGTGCACCTGAACACAGTGCACCAGTCCTCCACAACTCGGCCTCTAAACCTCCACAAAAACCTGTGTAACCCTCCCTTTACAAGCCTCCTTCATACACTGTCCTAAAGGAATGTTCCAGCCACCTGTTAGGCCTTCCAGCCCTCCAATACTGAGACTACAGGGGCTCAGCTCTCCTTCTAAGGCACACAGAAAATCTCAGCCTGATACACAGAGAATTACACACACAAAACGCACAGAACTGCCCTCAAGCTTGGCCTGCACCAAATCACAGAAAGGAACAACAAAACTCAACTCCTTCTCACTTGATAAGGCTCCTAGAGGTTGTGACTGCTTCAAAAGTTCTTCTCCTATGATGCTTGCCTCAACTTGTGCTGGTCTTGATTTTGTTCACTGCTCTGATACCATGTAGAATTTCCCTGAAATTTTGCAACTGCTTAATGAACAATTCTGAAAACTAGTTTCTATTCACAATAAACAGAATTTCTCTACTTATTTGCAACGGAATAGAACAGAAATAAATCACAATCACAAAATAGCAAAACACAATATTTTTCTAAGGAACCCAGCAGGGAAAACCCTCTACTTGTATGAGAATTTTATTGATATAAAAAATGAGCAACAGATCTCTTACAATACAACTTGTTTCAATAGAAAAGAATCTGTTTTCTCTACTTGCACTAAGCTGAAACACTCCTTGCAAGACCCCTGATCTGCTTCCCTTATTCTTTGCGCACTTCTAGAGCCCTATTTCCTAGCGCATCCCACCTCAATCTATGCGCATAGGTTGCTCCTCTCAACTAGGAATTACCTCCTAATTCGTAGCGCAATTTCCGAGGGAAAATAGCCTCTACCAATCTGTGCACAAGCCTCTCTTGCACACTCTTCCTCTCACAAGCTCACACACACAAACATGTGCTCTCTATTGCCTTGTCTCGCCAAATTGTGCTCACAAAACAACAATCAGTTATGTGCCTTCGTCCTCCTTATAAGCTTTTCGAATAGAATAAATTTGGCAAGTTTTATTTCTGGAAATCGAACTAGTGATTGATGAGTTAAGCGAGTCTAACTGACTCGTGCAACTCATCCTTCCTTAACTTAGAACTTGAGACCCGCTCGCTTGTCATTTTCCAAAGATAACTCGCACTCAAAGGCAACAAATTGAGCCTTCCACTCCTGCATATCAGTCAAACTGCTTCTTGAACTGTCCTAACTTATAGGAATCCATCCTAAAATTTAGGAACTCATCCTAAGTTCTAACTTTTAGGAACTCGTGCATGCTAAGGAAAATTGCTTCTTGGTCTTTGACTAAGGCACAAGTCAAAGAAGGACCTTTCTCACTATTATTTTGAACAAGATGATCTTCAAGTATCTTGAAACATGCCTCCAAAATACTTGTCAGTGTTGTATGTTCAGAATTATGTTCTTATAAGGGATACTACAATCTCCATCCCAAATTCGCTTTGATGTTTTCCATGCTATGAAAAGTATAGCCCATGAGCCCCAATATTTTTGCATCTAATGAGCTGCAAAAGAATAGATCGCAGCATATCTGTATTTTGATTTGTGTGCCAAAAAGTAACTAGTGACTGTTGCGCTTTGTTCCCTTGTCTCTTTGATATTTTTATATCATTGGGGGTTTCCAAATCTAATTATCACATTTCTTGACCTGACTACAAGGTTCCTTTTCAATGTCTATTTTCTTCCTAGATATCTATATGTATGTACATATTATATACTACATAATAGAGTAGTCAGAATCAGTTTAGTTAGAATAACTTGGCCAATTCTAACTCATATTTGCCAAAAAAAGTTCGACATCGGAAACCAAGTCCTTAGTCACCTGGTTTGACTTTGTTTTAAGATCAGCAACCATGAAGGTTGGAAAGAATTCCACCATGCAAAACTATCTCATTAAATTTGACATTAAGTTTAAATAATTATATAATTCAAAATTTTCAAGATTTAAATATATAATTTATATAATAAAATTTTACGTGCACATTAAACATATATGACAATAATGAAAATTGCAAGCCAACAGTAAACTGTAAACATATATTTCAAAAAAGGATATTTCCTTAAAATGTTAGGGGTTTAGATTAGGTTTGGTGCAGGTCTAGAATCCTTGACTAACCAGCGACAAGAAATGTCAAAAGTGAAAGAAGTTCATTAGGTTTTATGAATTTTGCTTGCTTTTTCTTTTAAAAACCAAATTCAATGAAATTCAAATGAATTCACCTTGAAGTTCAGCTTCAAGTTCAACTTCAGTTGACGTTCAGCGAATTTTGAATTTCAAGATTGAAATTCACTATCAAGTACTTTCACCATCTTTATATATATATATATATAGACACACATACACAATTAAAATAGCTTAAAATACCTAACCCTATCTCACTTCTCCAAAAGCCTCCTTCCACTCATTTATCAGCCATTGTGCTTGCACGTGGAAATATTGTGCTACTTTGGTGTGTAAATTTTGTATTTTGTTGTAAGGGATGTGCGATGAGCAAGCATCACCAAGAGTCCTTTCCGAAGGATAACTCAAGATAGGCCCTCTAAAACCCCAAGTTAATAGGCAGTGATATTTGTTGTCCCATGGCCACTTCTTTTGGAGGAACTAAGTACTCCCTCACCTTTATTGATGATTTTTATCAATTTCTGTAAGTCTCCATCCTTAATCAAAGGATGAGATGTTTGCCAAATTTTGAGAGTTCAAAAACCTTGTTCAAGCTCAATGTAAGTAAAAGATCAAGTGTCTTCAATCTGATGGGGGTAGAGAATGCATTGGTAATGTCTTTCACAAATGTCTTCGCTCTCATGACATCTCTTAGCAATGGATTGTTCCTTATTTTTCTTGACAAAATGGTGTGGCCAAGTGGAACAACAGGGCTATCATGCAAATGGCTTATTGCATGCTTTACTCTCAAAACATGAAGTTTTCACCCTAGGGAGAAGTGGTTGTCTATGTAGAATTTATTATCAAATTGTTAGTATTTGGGCTGCCCCAAAAGTATTTACACTTTGCTCAAGATGCCTTCATGTGAAGTAGGGTGCGTCGTGAAACTCCAGCCCCTTCAGTTCTATCATAGACTTTTCTATATGTGGTTTTTTTATCTTGGACATGGTGCTAAAGACGGCACACTCCTTGAGAAGTTAGTTATCTTATGTGGCATTGATCTTCTACACAATGTGCATGTTAAGGAGGATATTTGTTTGCATGGGTTTTGGATCGACCTTAGAGAAGGGCCATTGGGCATTAGTACGGAGGATGTGTGGCCTTAGGAGCATTGTGACCACATGGCATGCCTTAGGAGGAAGAGCGCCTAACTCGAGGATGCTTGGGTTGAAGGCGCATTGTTTGGGAATGTTTGTGGACATGCAAAACAGCTTGGGAAGAAGCATTCGAGCACTAGATGCTTGATTTAAAAAGGAAGCAACCTTGTGCTGATGAGCACTTGACACTTGGAGACCATGATTGGAGAGCCCACAACTTGTAGAGCCTTCTTTGACATATGTACACCTTGGAGAGAGAATACTTCACTTGATGACCTTATCTTGAGAATTAGAATAGATCACTTGTGGACTTAGTCCACTCTATTATTATAGAGAGGAGAAAGTAGTCTTTAGTTGTAGTAATCATATAGTAAGGCTTACTAGGATGATCACCTCCTCCTTCCCAATGCTCACCGACAAAGGCACCAAGGTCCAACACACAAGCAGACAATAGATCCACCACCTCATTTTCCAAATCCGTGTGATCTTTAAGATAACCCCTCACCTCCATTCGTAAGACTTCTATGATAGTGTTCAATGTTGGAAAGTGTAAATAGGTTCAGTCTTCGTAATGACATGTAATTGTGATTTTATGTAATTGATGAAACGAAGAAAATTAAAATTTTATTGTAATGCTTGTCTCATGGGTTTCATGAGCAAGGAATTTTATTTTAGTAATGGCTCCCATTTTGAGCCTTTAGGTTTTGTCATCTAGTCATAAAAGTCAAATTGAGTCAATGTCATGTAAGAAGGACCCTTCTTGGGCATGTTACATTTTGTATGAGTCATTAGATAAGTATAAATAGCCTTCCAAGACAAGCACAAGCATCTCCCTTCAAGTCGGATTCAAAAGAAATAATATTCTCTCTCCAAATGACATGTCGACCTAGCTAGATGACAAGTCGGCTTATTATGAGGCTACAACAACTATAAATAGGGCAGCACGTCCACATTTCAGAGCAGGAAATTCGGTCAAGGTCTGAAGCTGATAAGAAGTGTGAAGGTCGTCATTAAGGAGTAATATAACCAACGAGAAGGAACAAAGGAGCAATGAAATCTTTTAGCCTTGTTTTGCACAATTTTTGGGTCAAATAAACTCCACACATGCAAAGTAAAGGGACTGTTTACAGTGCAGAAAAAGCTGAAGTTATTGGAGACCTCTAAGACAACCAAATTCAGGAAGTCAAGACTAAGGGTAGTTGAGTTGAAGGAAGAAAGTCTCCTTCTACAACGAGGAAGATAAAGGGTCAAAGTTGGTCAAGCACATGTGCTAGGGTTTTTGACATAGAGAAAAGGAGTACAATGTTGAACCAAGGACCGAAAATCTGAAGTATAGCCAAAGTACAAAGTAGACAAGCAGTTGGATCAAGTGTTGACTTGGGCACGAAAGAGAAGCAGTGAAAAGGGAACTTGTGTCTTGGTCTTGGAGTGGCAAGTAGGTCAAGGGTTTTGGTCTTTGTATAAGTCAATTGGAATCTCTACAAGAAGAAGAATTTGTTCGGGTTTTCATCTCAAATAGGAGAGGTCTGGCTTATAGCCTATATTCTATGTCTCTTGTCTCTTTATGGTTCATGCATTGGTAGTTGTTTGATGAAGAATAATACTATACTAACATAAGTAAAAGAAGATCCTAATCTAAGAAGTAAAAAGCATTCACAGACAGTTATTAATAGAAGAGAAATCACTTAACCTTAAGATTTCTCAACATGGTATCAGAGCTAAGGTGACTAAGTCAAGGAGGACATCTTATTAAGGGACACTCAAGGATCAAATCTCAAGGAAGGCATCACAGCAAAGATCATCTTGAAGTCAAGATCCATAAAGAAAGCATCAAAACCCTAGATTCATCATTGATCTTCATCAACAAGACTTCACCATCAAAAGGGATCTCCTTCTTTGTGGTATCAAGGTTCATTATTGAAGAAAACTATCTTCATCAAGGAGAAGTTTTCTATTCTTTATATCATCATCAACATCAAGGAAGCAGCAAGGAGGAGGAGCATCCTATCATGTAAGTATATTTATGTCCACATTTGAATTTGCCAAAATGTCTTTTTGCAAGGAAAACAACAAATTGGTTAGGGTTTTAAACTATCTTGCATGGAAGAAAAGGACGAATCTGAATCTCATTGAAAATGAGGTTACGGAATATGTCAAAGAATCTATCATTAAACCAAGATAGGGCTCAAAGGATTCTCATAGAATCTATCGAGGATTCCTCAGCACATATGTATCCAAACTCAAAACTTCAAAAGAAATCTATGACAAACAAGTAGAGTTATATTTTGTAAGCACTGCTGGAGAAGTCATCTCATTAATGCAAGAACTCTACAAGCTGAAGATTTTAAGGGAAGATGGAATAGCCTCATACTTTATGACGATATCTTAAATCTGGGATCAACTACAAGATCTGGGAGAAGTCATGTCTGATAGAAAAATGACAACAGTTGAATTAAATGCACTACCAGAAGAGTGGGGTAACTTTACTTCAAGTATTTATGGAAAGAAAGACGCTACTCTATTATAGGATCTATGGTCACTATGCAAAATTGAATAATCTAGACTAAAGGCCAAATCTGAAGTGGGAGCAGGTGAGCAAAATCAGCCATATGCTGCTATGAAAAAAGAAGGGGATATTTTGGAAAGTTTGGTCCTTAGAAAAAGAAGAAGAACATGGCTAAAATACAATGCTATGGGTGTCAAGAATATGGGCACTATAGGAGAAATTGTCCTAAGCTCAAGAAGGACAATAACGAAAGAGGAAGAGAAGAAGCCCACATCACTGAGGAAGTGGAGGAAGTTGAAAAGAATTAGTCCAAGAAGGAGCAAGTAATAGATCTCCACTATTGAGATAGTCTTCCTCACATTATCACTAGAAATGAGTTGCCCCTGGCTGCCTCTACGCAGTCACTGCGTCAGCCCAATGTCACCCCTTCAGCTGATCAATCTGCTACTCAGGAAATTCAATTTTCACCTCCTAGACTCACACCCCGGCTTCCGACTTCTGTAATCGATTCCTTCAGCTAATTTTCGGATTCCCTCTTGGCTTCTGTGTGGCCTTGCGTCAGCCTCTCTAGCTCTGTGTTGCCACTGTTGGACCTCTTATTGCCTTCTCTATTGAGTATTCTCCGTCCGGGAAAAATCTCCCTTTGGATATTATCCCTACCCCTCTCTGCAAAAGATCACTATCAAAAATCTCTCCAGTAGCTGCTCTACTTCAGAAAAACGAACTTCTGATCTTCTCACTGTGTGTTCTCCAAGTGCCCCTCAAGCCTCTTCTTATATCTTTCTGTTGGACAACCAACGGCCGAGATTAACTTCTAATCAATGGCTTAGATCATTTTGGCTTGATCCTCGACTTCTTCTAGAAGTTACACCCACAGTTTAGATTAATACCCATTAATTATTTTAATTTCCCAAGTTTAGACTTAGGGTCCCATTAAAAATAATTAATTATTTTAATAAAACTGCCTTCGGGTGGAATTTCCCAAAACGATTTATGGGTATTGGAGAATGCATGTGTCTAGAGCCTCCTTGCAAATTTTGAGACTTAGAGCACATCCGATGCTACCAGAAATCAACACTCCCTCTTAGCAAGGAATGTGCTCTAGCTATGCACCCTGTTGAAGCGTCATTATGTTCTATAACATCTCCTTCTGCATCGCTAATCTCTTACATATTGTCCAGCAACTACTACGAAATGTTGCATTTGTACTGTTGTTGACCCTGCCACTGTCAACACTACATTCGTACTGCAACTCCCTCTCAATTCTGCATCCATACTGTTGCTGGCACTGCCACTGCCAACTGCATCTGCACTGCAACCTTCTCCAACTATTGTTGCTACTGCATCAGCAACAAAAAGACATCCAAAACCACCGAACTGGTGTTCAATATCATGCATCTCGTTGTTGGAGTTCTGACTGCTGCTAGTCTCTACGTTGGCCCTCTGAAGCCTTTGCGCTGTTGTTGACCTCTGCTCTGTGCCATCTGCATTGCTCAGTCTCTGGCGCTCCTAGCCTCTGCAACTATCACTCTGGCACTCTGCACCAACTGACACTAGTCCATCCTGCTACTTATGATCTAGACTCTCGTAGCAAGGAATTGATCTGAGAGGTGGGCTCCTCAAGGATCATGCCCATCTGCAGTCCTTTCGAACTACAGCTCTAAATCACCCCACCTCCCTCCTGGGTGTTAGCGCTTGAAATTTCACCTCAGGCTGAGAAAGGTAAACCTCAAGGCAACATCAAACCATTTAGCCTCGTAGCTAGCCCTACGGGGCAGGAGAAGGCTCTCTCCGGTCAATCTCGGTAAAATCTTCAATAGATGAGATGACCAATAAGGTAACACTGATATTAGGCTAGTAAACTGATCAAAAGGGGTTTTTAATTAAATGACGGGGTTGTTCCGGGCTGCATGGGCAAAATCACAGCTTGAACAGAGAAATATAATGAACAACACAGATTATCGACTGAGGCAAGGTAGGCAAGAAATTTAACACCAAATCTAGATTTAAATGGGATGGCAAGACTGGTGAGGAGCTAAGGAGGGCAAACAATAACTTTGAATCCTCCTTAAACAGTAGAAAACATTAAATATTGAACAAACTTAAAAGCAGAGCATGGCAGGCATGAATTCTTACTTTAACACTTCATTTGTTCAATTAGAAATGATCATGAAGTGAAATGGAACATAACAGATCACATATGAAACACAAGAAAAACTTATGCTAAATTATCATACCACAGGAATCTCAGAAGTCAGAGCTGTGAAATTTCATTAAAAATCTTTGTCAAAAACTGTACATGGTAAGCTCTCTATTCTCCAGCACTCAGAACTCTCCCCTCTACATGCTCCCTCTTTACAAAGAATTTACAATAATAAATAGGACTGTCTGTAGAAAAAAGATCGACCCAAAACAGGGCGCTGTTTAAACTGACATTACAAAAATTAACAAAAAAGCGTTTCATCCATTCTACAAATAGAACAGCGTTCCTCTAAATCTTCTACGATTGGTTTATTAAGAGACAAAATCTGGAGCAAAGTTCTCATGAAATCATGACTGAGGATCGAAATAGGCAAATTCGTTTCTCTTGAAATCCTCTGATGGCTAATAAACCGGAGCGCTGATCCTTTTGAATCGGGACTGAGGATAAAAATAGGCGAATTGACCCTGTTTTTCTGCTGTGACAGATGTCTTCGTGGTGTTTGGTCCTTTACTTTTCACCTTCGCTTTCTTCTCTATTCCAGCAGACATCGTAAATTCCACCGCTTCCTTCCTTCGCAGACCATATATGCAGACACCCGTCGCACAACCCACTTGAAAGCAATTGAATATATAGGTTCACTGTGAGTAGTCAATTTGAACAATTGTCTTCCTTGCTCGACATCCCATAATTTGATTGCTGAGTCAAATGAGTTCATTAGGATTATTTGTACACGGACCAGTGGGGCTCCACTTGACGGCATAGATTTCCTTCGTGTGCTCCTTGAGATCATGTAGACACGTATGTTGCTTTCATACTCCATATCTTTGTTGTCAAGTCAATGTATCAAACCTGAGAAAAGATATGCCATATGTCTTGTGCGCAGACTCTAACCACACTCCTTGCATGATAAAGCTTTATCTCTGCTTAATATATCTCAATAACAATATACATACATCCACTGCATTATACTTGCTCATTAGCATACAAGCCTTATTACAAAAACACTCTTTCGATACACCAATCAGTTCACATTGGGCGGCTTCCCTTTGGCAGCAAACATTTTCAATTATCTCCAACGAATTATCTTCAGTAGACCATGATAAAGTACAGCACGAGGTTGCAGATGAAGACCACTTATCCGCAACCTTGTAAATTTCTGTTTCCTTTATTTGTTGCAGTAATTCTCCCTTGATAAAATCATCCCTATGACAGTTTAAGGGAAGGTTTAGAAGCTCGTCTTGGAACACGAGTTTATCTTTGTAAGTGTGTTTAAAACATTGAATAATAAACCGGTTTGCCGCGTCTGTTAGTTGCAGAAGTACAGTGTTTGTAAGCATGGTGGGACGAAGCTGTAGAAAAAACAATGCAGACTCTATTGTGAAAGGTGATGAGTTCTGCAAGGCATGCGTGCAATGATTGACACATGATTTTACACCGAATTTGTCAGCAACCATTAACAAATCTAGCAGCTCAGTTGCAGAACGCGGCTCTAGTGTTCCCCTGTATATGAACTGTAATAAATCCATGAATGTCGCTTCCTCTGCATGACTTAAATAAATAGTGGCATTCTCTTTATTGATTCCCTCATTCCATTTGAGGAAAGTGTCTTGAAAAAAGGACTCTTTTAGCCAATATAGCGGAATTAATATATATAATACGAACTCTGGAAGCACTATTTGAACAATCCATCTCCATAGAATTACCAACGTGGCTAATTGCATCGTTATTGTCATATGACTGTTTTCCAGAGAGCCACCACCACCAATACAACGCCGAACACGAGCAAGAGCCTCTTCTAAAGGTTCACCTTCTGTCTCATGAGGCACTAAACGCAAAACCTGTTCAGAAGTTCGACGTTTAACAATCCTCACACCCAGACAAAATTGCCGAGCATCATAAGCTGACAATGACACTTTGTCGGTTCCTTCCCTGCTGCAAGCTATGATCCCTGCACCGTCATCACGCCCATTGAATCCTAACAACCGAGGCCCTGGCCTATTTGTCACGCGCACATTTACTCCATTAACCCGAAGATCAGCATATTGTGGCCATTGCATCCTGAACAGCACTGTATCATTATGTTGAACTTCTGAATTGAGAAATCCGTTAATGGTCAACGTCCTCCTTTCGCTGAAAAGCTTATGATTATCCAGCAGAAGCCCTACATCTGTGTTCCTGACACTACCTGGGGTCTTTTTGAAGTTTATAAGTATTTGCTGTAGGTGAGCTCCTGACAGGTCGCGTGCAGGACTGGACGGGTCGCGCATACCCAACGGGTCGCGCCCGTGTTATTTTGCAACTGTTGGGACCCCCTGGACGGGTCGCGCGCACCCAACAGGTCGCGCACAGCTGTGGACGGGTCGCGCACCGATCCTCTCTGCAATTCTTTTACTGTGGCGGGGTCGCGCACCGATCCTCTCTGCAATTCTTTTACTGTGGCGATCAATGACTGGAACCCCACTAATACGGTGCTACCACAAACAATCCATGGCATCAATTATATATTGGTCTCCATATAGATGGATGATTTGTCCAGCACTTTGCTCCTTACAGAATCGTCCTAAGTTTTCAAGCATCGGAACAAGATCTTCCCATCGATGCCAAGACCCAAACCAGTTCCATCATTTTGGCATTTGGATGCAACACTCTGTTCTGTTCGCTCTGTCTTTGATTGTTGATGATGTTCTTTCTTTTTGTGCTTTTGCAGGGATAGGAGCTTGAAGTCGCTGCCATTTGGAGAGCTGAAGAATTTTGAAACATTTTGACAAATAACATATTCTCAAAAAACACATTTAATGATTTCTTCTTCAAAACAGGGTTTTGAAGAAGAATCAATCTCACACTGACATATAAGACGGAGTCTAACACTGGGGATGCCTGGGATGTCATGGCGAACTCCTCCTCCTCGACCTTGACGACTGCAACATTTGAATCATACTTCTCATCTTTGTCCTCCTTTCTGAGAGGACATTGTGTTGCGTAGTGACCGAATTCACCACACCTGAAGCATTTGATCTTCGAAATATCTTTCTTCTTCTTTAGTTGCTCCTGCTACCCCTTAGATGCGAGGGCTGCATTTTCTTCCTCCTTGGGCTTCGACCCACTTCCGTCAAGTTTACACTTGACCAAGTCTCTCCACAATGCCTCTTGCTTAAGAGCCACCCACATTCCATCCAAGTCTGGCAAAGTCACCTTGCCCAGGATGCTCTAGACAAAAACTTGCCACTCCTCAAAAACTGAATTCAGGGCCAATCTTACCATCTTGGAACCTTGAGGTGTTGACCCCACAGCTGCCAACTCATCTCAGGTCTCCTGAAGCTTAGTGAGGAACAAATCAATGTGTTCTCGCTTCTGCATCTACATAGATCTCACCTTCTGCTCCAAGTACATCCACTGCTCGGAAGATCCCTGATATAGCGTCGACAAAGCATCCCACATCTCCTTGGCAATGTCTCTGCCAGTGATGTGACAAACTATATGATCCTTTACTCCGTCGAGGATCATTCTCTTGGTCTTCACTATTTCTCCCTTGTACTTCTTGAGCAGATCTGGATCTACGGGCTCAGCTACCACGTTATCGACATAGACTTTGAGAAAATGCTCATCCAAAAGGCATGACATCCTTGCCTTCTAGATCACATGGTTGGATGCCCCATCCAACCTATCTTGATCTCTCAGTCCACTAGCTGCCATCTCTGCCAATCAAAAAAGTTGCATGACCTCCTCTTTCCCTGCCGCTGCTTAGCAAATGAGAATTCGAATTCCTTGGCTAGGAATTCTCTGAGGAAGAAATTCCCTCAAGTGTCTCTTCTTCCTTCTGATGTCTTTCTGCCCAGCTACTGCCTACAGAAAACTGCGTCATACCAGGAACCTTCTCTTCGCTGAAGCTTTTGCGCTACTCCCTTTGAAACTGGAAAACTTCGATCTGGAAGTCTTACCTCTCTGTCGACTCACTCAGAGAGAGCCCTTCCTCGAAAATTTTTCCATCCCGACCTAGACTACGCAATCCCTTTAGGGATTCGATTTATTGCCTATGCAGCACTTCAACCCTCCTCTTCAGCGTTGGGTTCTTTCGATGCTGCTCTCTTGCTTCACCTGCACCTCTAATACCCTGTGAAAAATTGGATGCCCAAATTTCTACTGGAGCCACTGATTAAGTTTCTCCTACTTGTTAATTTATGAATCAAGTTACTTATTGTTTCCTACAGCAAATATAGAAACTAATATACTGCAATCTACACCATTTAAATTATAAACAGAAACAAGATAGTAAACAGGAAAGAGATACAACACATCTACACAATTATTTTTGGGCAAATGTCCCCGAAAAAACCCAATGCGGGAAAACCGGTGCGGCAGCTAAGGGTTTATTATTAAGCAGTAGTAATTTCTGAATACAATCTCTGGATGCCTTCCCAGCAATCCAGTTACAGAGAATATCACAGACAGAAAGATAAGTGAGGTTACCTCACACTATCACTGGAAATCTTGGCAGATCCAGCCAATGAATGCGCTACCCTTGGCTGCCTCTGCATCAGCCCAGCGTCACACCCTCTAGGAATAGCGTCATCCCTTCCGCTGATCAATCTGCTGCTCAAGAAATTCAATTTTCACCTCCCGGACTCACACCCCGGTTTCCAACTTCTACAATCGGTTCCTTCAACTGATTTTCGGATTCCCTCTTGGCTTTTGTGTGGCCTTGCGTCAGCCTCTCTAGCTCTATGTTGCCACTGCTGGACATTTCTTTGCCTTCTCTACTAAGTATTCTCTGACCGGCAAAAAGCTCTCTTCGGATACTATCCCTACCCCTCTCTACAAAAGATCACTATCGAAAATCTCTCTAGCAGCTACTCTGCTTCAGAAAATCGAACTTCTGATCTTTTCACTGTGTGTTCTTGTTAAATTATGGTATGTTCTATGCTTAAAGCAGTTTACTTCAAATCTTTTTATTAGCCATTGTTTAGCAATCACTTAAAAGTGCAGATAGAACATAAAACGATCGACAGAAAACAAGCCAAGACAAGGGACACAAGATGTGGCGGCTAGCCAGGGACAAATCCCAATGCGGGGAAACCCTTTGATCAATTCTTCTTTAATCTTCAATAGTTCAGCAGAGAGAAATAGTACAATTCAGAATTCTGTAATTTTATAACAGCAGCAGCAAACCCTAAATCAGCAAAGTCAAACTTGGTCAAAAATAGCCCCGGATTGACTTCTAGTCAACTTGAAGAACTCGGTCTTCAACAGCTATCTTCAACAGCCCAAAACAGTCCACAATACTTAGTCAAACAGCAGTCAAAGTTCAGCAATCTGTGGTCAGCCCTAACCAATCAACTTTCAGGTCAACGTTGGTCAATTCAGCCCCCAAAAAGTGAATGCTCCATAAAACAGCCCAGCACTTGTTCAATGCTGCCCTAATTCAGTCAACGTTGCCCTAATTCGTCCTTCTTCTTGCACGTGTGAGAGAAGCTGCTCCTTTGCTTGCCCAATAAGATGAGGAGAGAGAAGATGAGTTGATAATGAATCAACCTCACTTGTACTTATATGATTTGTTGGGCATGTGGGCCACACATTTAGCTGTTGCCCGACCTTGACAATTTGTCAAGTAAATACAAATAAATTCATATCTCCATAAATACTTGTCGGAATCAGATGATCTTTAGATCAATCCTACACCTCTCGACAAGAGGAATCTAGCAAAAATATCAGCTGCCATAAATAAGGTGACCCACATGGAGTTTGGCCCTAGTTGCCAATTTTAACAATTCTCCAAGTGCCCTTCAAACCTCTTCTTATATCTTTCTATTGAACAACCAATGGCCCAAATTAACTTCTAATCAATGGCTTAAGATCATTTTGGCTTGATCCTTGTCTTTTTCTAGAAGTTACACTCATAGTTTAGATTAATATCCATTAATTATTTTAATTTCCTAAGTTTAGACTTAGGGTTCCATTAAAAATAATTAATTATTTTAATAAAACTGCCTTTGGGTGGAATTTCCCAAAACGATTTCTATATATTGGAGAATGCATGTGTTTAAGCCTCATTGCAAATTTTGAGACTTAGAGCACATCCAATGTTACCAGAAATCAACACAAATCTGCAGATCTAAGCAACAAATTAGGTACAAATAGATCCAATCTGAATTGGCAAAAATTGAGAGAAATTGTAGAAATTACAGCCAAATTTCAATCAATTCTGATGAATTACCACTCAATTTGGACAAATAGTGGTCCAACTTTGAAAATTACAGTCCAATTTGGAAAAATTGACTGCCAATTTCCAAAATTACAGTCTGTAATTTTGAAATTACAGGCTCCATTGCAGAATTTAGATGTTGTACGGCAAAAAATAAAAATAAAAATTGGTGGATGAATGTTGAAACAACCTATTGACCCAAAAAACTTTTGGCTCTCCGCTGTGCTACGATTGTGATCCCTCGATCCTTCACTGCTGGCAGCAATCCCTTGGATCTTCAAGCCCTCACAGTTTCGTGGCTCGGAAACCTTGCTCTGATACCATATAAAGAAAACACAAGCATATGGAAAACCAAGAAATAACTCAGAATGAAAGAGTTCTTTGTATTCAGTTCAATTAATAAGAAAGTGAAAGCTTTCTTATATAGGTTACAATAGCCTTGAGTCAATCCACTTTATGAATGTGGGATAGATCAAAAAAGCGAAATAAGACATAAAAGCATAAATCTAATTTAAAGTCAACATGACTTTATTAATACCTAAGTCTACTTTCTAATTGACCATTATTAACTTAATATATAATTTAATAGGTATGGTGATCTTCTACAATAATATATGGATGTAATGTTGTCTTTATGCACCTTGTACATCTTAAAGAGGATTGTTGAGATATTTTGGCTATCTTCACTTCTGACCATGTGCCAACCTACTATACGAGTAATTGAGACCCATTTTGGGTCAACTTGTTGGTGGTTATGGGGTGGTACACCCATTATTACACATTATTTTATTGTATCCAAGGGTAAGGTCAACCTAGTCTCCTCCTTGGGGTTAACACCTTAACCCTAATCGACTGGTATAAATACACCATCTCCCTTGTTTGTAAGATCATCTCATTCAAGATTTTGGATTCATTCTTTACCTCTAAACACCTAAACTTGTGTTGCACACGTTCCTTAAGTCTTGTGTTCATCTTTTAGTCATTGTTATATTGCGACTTGTTTATCATATTGGATTAGAGTTTGTACGCAATTTCACTATAAATCCTCTACCTCATGATTTCTAACACCATCATAATGCAAAACTTCATCTTTGGCTCCCCTTTTTCTCTTCGTGAATCTAATCAACTACTCTAAAACATCAACTTCTCGTTTATCTCCAATTCCTAAATTATCCTTAATTCTTGTAATTCTCTTTTACAGCTAATATACCTCTTCTTCTTGACACATTGCAATCTTTAGCCTTCTAACTCTCTAAAATTTCACTTTTATATTTCTCCCCAATCACCAACCTTATTCTCTATACCAAAATGATGTAGTGGGGAACACTATAGCACTTATAGCCTTGCATCAAGGTAGTTGACTTCATAGGCTACACAACAATGTAATAAGGAACCGCACAAGCTAGTTCAAAATGTCGAAACCCTAAATCCGATGTGATGAATCCTGAAACTAATCTCCAATCAATACACAAATAATTCTCATTACAGTCTATTCATTCTCATTAACTTATGTATTTTGTATCAAAATACATATACAAAATGGAATATCTCAAGCATATTCAGTGCTCCTCTCTCTCTCTCTCTCTCTCTCTAGAAATCAAATATGCAACATGCATTTCTCCTCTGCACATGGTTCGCACCTACAAACTCTTTCTCAGTTTTGAGATCCTCTTCCAAAATTACCTTCCTTCTTACTCATCCTCCTCTTAGAGCCAAATACTTTGAAACCAACTTTATTCATCTTGAAGTCAATCCTTTATTTCCTTTGAGCCGACCTCCTTGAGACAAACCCTCCACATCTTGAAGCCAACCAAATTTCGCTCTCAATCTCTTTCATGACCTTGTATCTTCTCTCGACCCCTGGTCGTTCAACTAACTTAATGGTCACCTAACAACAATTCATCTTCTTTTCTTGGCTTCACATGGTTGTCACCTCCACAACCTTTCAACCTCCCATGTGCATTCTGTCTTGAGTCTTGACATTGTAATTTTTGCAAACCAGCACTTTGTCTTCCCATTGACACATTCTTTTGCACACTCTACTAGATTGTACTATGCATCAACTTTTCTTTGCAACTCAATTCCTGCTTCACTCTTTGTGAGTTCACCCACTCAACTGCCTTTTGCACATCTACATTTTGAAATAGTAGATGCTCCTACTTCACAAGACATTCATGAGCCATGAAGTGGACAAGTGGCGCATTTAAGGGGCGCCTCTCAACCCCAAGAAAAGCACGTTTCACTCCTAGTAACACCTCCCCTTACATTTGGAAGGACTAAAGCAAAAGGCGAGTTTGGCACCAGGAATCATTTATGGTGCCATCTCCTTCCTCCAGAAGGTCAATGAATATAACCATGGAAGGTGCTCCATTATATTTCCTCGAGGAATTCTCCCCATCAAAGGCCTACAATCTGACTCCCACTAACATGCAGTATCGTTGTCGTCCAACCAACTGAAGAATGTTTGGGTAGTTAATGAGGAGCTTAATGACTTCAAAAGCAATGTGGAAAAAAATGTCAAGGGTTGGAAACATTGAGAGAATTCCAATTAAGGTAAACAAAGAGAAAGAAACCATTAATGGTAAGGTCAACCATCGCAATTTTCAATAAGAAATTTGCAAAGGTGTAAGAGCAGTAGTTTGAATTGCAGGTTCAATCCATGCCATACCATTTCTTGGTAGACTATCACTCACATATTGAAAATGTCGTACAAAAATCAGATGACCTTGAGGAGAAAGTTCAGAAAATTCAAGCCCAACTGCACCAGAGCTCTGCACTTGTAGCAGTGATCATCCAAGCATGAATACTCCTAAATTAGTAAGCAACAAAAGCAAAAGACTCTTAAGCAAAGGAGCCTCAATGTGAGGAAAGCAGGACATACCCAGTTGGAATTCCTGTAATGTCTTTCTTTTGTTATAACCCGATTAACCATTAACAATGTTATGATGGTTAAGTATGTTATATCAGTTAATCACTATCCAGTTTTGGGCCATTATTTTTGAAGCTGCATGCTCAGCAGATTTTGATCTTGGAAGAGATATTTGTGTTTTTCTGTTATCGCCTGAATAACTATACCATTAACAATGTTATGATGGTTAAGTATGTTCTATCAGTTAATCACTATCCAGTTTTGGGCCATTATTTTTGAACCTGCATACTCAGCAGATTTTGATTTTCGAAGATATATTTGTGTTTTTCTGCTGAAAAAATGGCCGACCAATTGCTGCCACAGTGGATGTACCTTTTCTAGACAGAATAATTTAGGTTTTTGTTAAATAATAGAATTAAAGAAATAAAGAAATTGCAACTAGAAAGACTTTTAAGTTTTTTTACACTGCATTTGAGTCTTTTTTTTTAGATGGTCATGTCATTTTGGTGCAGCTAGACCACACTTACATCAACCACCCAGAGGCTTAAGCATCAAGAGTTACAAGATCACAATATCAGCAGCAAAGCTGCTATCACAACTACATAGCTGAAGCACAACAGACACCACACTCAGTCATCCACTACAAGCAGGGACAAGCCTGAACCTGGTTTGTCCTGGCAACCACCACAAGTTGCCACTAGACCACAGCCTGACAGACAAAAATTGTATTTAAATCTTGCAACACAATATGATTCTTATTTTTTCTGTCACTGAATTTATATTTTCCTGCTACATGAAAATATTTCCACCTGTTTTTCAACTATTTTCAATTCATGCATAAAAAGAAACAATGTTATTTGCAGAATGATGAGAGCCCGACGATCTGTACAAAAAGCATATTGTAATCACAATTCCAGAGCTGCTTCAATCTGAAAATCATAAATCAGAACATACTAACCTGCCTCGTTTGAAAATAATTAGTCACTGCATATGGGCCTTAAAATATGACCAATAAAACCATTAAATTGGAAATTAAACAAGAAGGCTTTTTATTTAACTTACAGGATCATTCTTGAAAAAGACCAAAGACGTTCGGGTAAGGATAAACCAGCGTTTTTTCCAAGATTTCCACCCTAGCCCTACATGCAACAGATAGGGAGTTCAGCTATGAACGAATGCTTCCATTTCAATACTTATAATTATATAAATAAGACTTACAGTCTTACATAAGATGTATCTGGCAGCAGTAGAATGCAAAAAAAGAATTTTAAAAAACAGAGGCTTCAATAAATGGAATAATTGCTTTTCAGAAAACCAGCTTAAGATCATATTCAAAAGTTCCTTTCATCCTAGTAATTGCAGAACTAAATTGAAATCAATGAAATATCATATGTCAATGAAATATGACATTGCAAAAATAATAGACAACTTGAAAATAAAGATATACAAGATTGATTATGTCTGAAATGATCACTATAAAAATCAGTTTGTGTAGGCTCATATTGGTCCTTTCTATTCTCTGAAGCTAGCATGTGTTAAGTCAAAATTAATGTGTAACATAAAAACCTGGTGGAGGCTAGCACTCACTAATAACCAGCTCTATAGGACTAGCACTGATATTGCACTGTTTTCATTTAAACTAACGTTAACTCAAGAGCACAAACTTGCAGAAATAGAGAGATTCTTACAAAGAATATTATATAATATTAGCAGAATAAACATTTTATTAACCTAGAATAGCTGGAGAAAGTGTTGTAACTATCAACTAATTATTGGAATTATCGTGAAAATATTACCAAAACCAAACTCGGCGATAATATCAGCAATATATATTGTGATAATTTGGAAATTATCACTGTCTCCATCAATATTACCTTATAACCATACT